>CM053791.1:81826629-82501629 GCA_028749045.1 Cupressus sempervirens | reverse complement strand
GATCAAAGTAAACATAAAAAATATTTTATAGCTCATTATAACTAGAGAAGTTGGGTTCCCTATCCATGATTATTAAAGACATAAAAAGAAGGTATTGACTTCACCTATTGATGAGGAATATCTTGAGACCAAAGGAGAAACCATGCCATGACTAATAAATTCATACAAGAAAGCATTGACTTCACCTTGATACCATGATTTGGAGACCAAAGGTGGTATGGCGGCTACACATTTACAATGTCCCTCCCATGCCCCTCAAGTGATCATGCATTCTTTTCTGACCATCTTCATCCTCCTTAACTACACATCTATGAAAAGAGTTCCCCAACCAAGTGTTCTATAAAACTTAGTGTCCCATGTTGCAATGGCCACACTTCTTCTTTCTCCAATGAGGAAACATGTTTCATCCAAGAACATCTCATTCTTTTGCTTCCCTAGAGCATCATAGCTAACTTTGAGCCTCTTTGTGATGTCCTTGTGGACAATCTAGGTATACTTATTCAATATTTTTTGCCAATTGTTTCTTTTAAAAATCCAACATGTCATCGCAATTGTGATGGATTGTTCTCATAGATAGTTGTCACTCCTACAAATTTTTTCTTAGATACTTGTCACAATTGCAATGGACTATTTCAATAGATAGTCATCGCTCCCACAACCTCATTGTTGCACAACCGTCACAATTGGGACTATAAGCTAAAAGCCTAAGCTGTCATATTTCCAACAGTTTACTATCACAATTGTGACAACATGAAGATGAACTCTTTCTCTTGACTTCTTCCAAGTTTTTGATAAGAAAAATAGGTTTTACAAGTATCCCAAAACTTGAGAGTTAAAACATATCATAAGGCTGATAAAAAGCAATTAAAGCCTAGCTAGAAAAAGAAGGCCAACCAAAGGGCCAATTCAATAGACAGACAAAAAGATAGATGGCTTGTTCTAACAGATAGTAATCACTCCTACAAAATTGTTCTCAAATACTTGTCACAATTGCAATGGACTATTTCAATAGATAGTCATCGCTCCCATAGCCTCATTGCCACACAATTGCCACAATTGGGACTATAGACTAAAAGCCTAAGCCGTCATATTTGCAATAGTTTAGTATCACAATTGTGAAAACATGAAGATGAACTCTTTCTCTTGAATTATTCCAATTTTTTGATAAGAAAAATAGGTTTTACAAGGATCCTAAAAATTGAGAGTTAAAACATATCATAAGGCTGATAATAAGCAGTTAAAGCCCAGCCAGAAAAAGAAGGCTAACCAAAGGGGCAGTTCAATAGACAGAGAAAAAGCCAAAGGTTGATAATAAGTTGTTAAAGCCCAACTAGAAAATGAAGGCCAACCAAAAGGCCAATACATTAGATTGACAAACCAACTAGCCAAAAAAACTACAACAATCTAACAATCCAAAAGATAGGAAAAGAAAAACCAAAGTTATTCCTCTATCTTTCTCTCAAGCCCCTGCATCATTTTTGCTGCTTCATAGGCTTTGTTAATCTCCTTAGCCATCTGTACCTACTTCTTCTAAGCATCCCACTCCATGCTACTAAAGGTAATGTCAGTCATCACATCCACTTCCATTTTGGCTCTTTCTCTACCCTTTTCCTCATTTTCATCCAGAAGACCTCTGGCTTTTAGCATACCAGTTAGGGATGAGATATTATCATTGATAGAAGTTAGAATGGATATCATCTTATTTACCAGATTATGATTCTAGTTTTCCAAATTATAGATTCTCTTCTCATCCAAATTATGTCAACCCCCCTATTCATTCAAATTACCACAATCTAGCATCTTCCTTTTGTTTTCCAACTGGGCTATTTTTTCTTTGAACTCCTCTAACTCATGGTAAAGCCATTTGATTGACCTAAAATTGTCAATCATGTTATTTCTAGCATTACTAAGAAAATTCATGCTAGTCTCCCTTGCATTATCCATTATGGCCACCATTGTTGGATCAATGAGATCCTCCAACTGGAGTTGACCCTATTTTTCTTCAAAATTTTTAGGGTTTGTAGCCTCTCTGATTATACCCATTTTGGAAGTTCTAACATTAAAGTTTCTCCAAGCCATGTGCCTATCCTTAATTACCACCTCATCTCCCTCACCATCTTTCTTCTCCTTGTCCTATTCCTGAGGATGAATAAGGGAAAGTTGAATGGGAGAGAGCTCCAGCCCAGAATCCAAAATCCTCTCTACATCCTTCTCTTTATGCCTCTTGTATTTTTTAGCCACCAGCTCCGATGTCTTAGTTTTCACCTCCTCTTCAACCTCTTCATCAATTTTCATATCACCTCCTTCATGTCCTTGGCTTGATGATTTAGACCTCTATCCTCTAGCGCTCTTCCTACTCGGGGTTTTGATTGATGAGGGCAATTTATTTTCTAAATCCTTGGCCTTCTTTCCAGGTGTAATGTTCTCTTCACCCTCCAAACTAATGCTTTGGACATCCTCCAAATTAGACAAGAAATGAGAGCTTCCCATATCCATAGAAGTGACCATACCTTTCAATAGGGTTTTGCTTATGTTCCGAGCCTTGAAATACTCATAAATTAGAAGCAATAACCCCTCATTTAGGGCTGGATTCATAGAGGGTTTCTTCTTGTACCCAAAAATACTCTTACACATTGAAGTATATAAATAAAAAGGGAATGAAATATTGACATGATAGTGAAAGTGATTGAGTAAAACAAAATGGTGTGTTCTCACTCTATCAAATCTAGTATCCAAAGAAATATACTCTATAATGGCCCATAAAACATACCTCCATAACTTCTTGATATAATCCATTTTGTAGTAAGTTTCACACTTTACCAATTCATTTCTCCCCTTTGTATTCTTTTCAAATTCCTTCATAACATTTGTTGACACCTTCTTATCTCTGTAAAACTTTAGCCCCTTTGCTAGAATTTTAGTTACAAGAGCAATCACTTCCTTGGTGACCTAAAATGAAACACCATCCATGTTAACCTGCCCATCCTTCCATGAATCAACCATAGTGTTAGTGATCACAAGATTGAAGCCATGAAGTTTAGTAATATAGTTGGCTATACCACCCTTCTCTAGCTTATCCTAGACTTTAGTGTTGAGATAATGGGTGTTGCACACATTGCATAATATTGTTATTTTATTATTTTATTTTATTATGTAATGTTGTACCTAGATGGACGTGCAACATGTAAAGATTCCCATGGAATATTCTTGATGAGTTGTATTGTAACATTGTGAAAATATTTCATGTAGTTATTTAATATTGGGGAAAAGAATTAAATGCCTAATATTAAATGTGGGGTCAATGGGTTAGGTAGCATATGGTTTTAGCACATGGTTTATGTAATACCACTTAGTGGTTTTGTGAGACTTGCTACTATATATGCAGCCACAAGGGTAGTTGTTGTAGAGAGAGAGTAAGAAGACAAAAGGCAAGAGTCGAGTGGGACAAGGCTTGACAGGTTAGCCAAGGGAGCATTTGTGAAGGTTGAAAGCATGGCATGGGATGTGTGGATTCATGCTTGTTCACATAGTTTGTTCGGTTGTGGCTATGTCCATGAAGGCTTCCATGGTTGTATGGCAATGGTATTTTTGCTGAATAATACATGATGATGGATGCTTTTGGAGGCTGGGTTTTTTCCCTCAATGAGGGTTTCCCAAGGTATATCTTGTGTCACAATTTTGTGGGTATGTTGTCTATTCTCTTGCATGTGGATTTTAATTTCGTGTTTATTTTAGATCTATTATGGGTTATGTGGAAATGGTTATATTCTTTATTGCCAAGTTTCCTTACAAGTGGTATCAGAGCTATGGTTTTATTATTATAACCCTAGATTGAATCCATGAGAATGCATGAGAGGATAAAAAAAAAGTGCAAGATATATGAATGATTTATTGCAGATCTGAGGGTTTTAGATTTTCTATTATGAGGGGATGTTAAAAGATTTGGGCATGTGAAATTGTTGGAGAAAAAAAAATAAAATCGGAAGTTTCATTTAAATGAGGGTTTTGGGGGGTAGCATGCAAAAATGACCTCCTGGATAAAAACAGACCTCACCATTGGATCCGGGTCAACATTTCCATAAATTTTGATATATAATATGCCCCAGTTTGGCCATGTTCAAAAGAAATAGAAGAGTTTTTTGGTTTCAGCCCATGATGGCCGTCAAATTTAATCCCGTCGGAATTTTCGTCATTGAAAAAATTAAAAATGAAAAATCGTACTGAAAATGGTAAAAAGACTGTCTTAGTAAAACGGCCATAACTTTCTCTCAAAATATCGGATTTTAGACTTCTTATAGGCGTTGGAAAGCTAATTCAGAGGACTACAAGATGGTGTAGGTTTGGTTCTACGATTTTGAAATTTTGTCAGGTTTTAAGAGCCCTAAATTCAGATGTTATTTATTTTGAGCACGGATTAGGGCATAACTTGGGCATACAGAGTCAGATTTTGGACTTCGAGTAGTCAACGGAAAGCTCTTGGAGAGCTCTACACATTGGTTCAGATTTGGTGTAGGTTTGGCATGATTTATTTGTTGATATATTGATCTGAACAGTTTATAGGTATATTTTGACTATGGTAATATTGTGAGTTTATGGCATTGGAGATTTAAGATTTGATGTCATTGTATACTCAGTTCATATTTCAGTTTGGTTTCATGATGATATGGTTATCAGTGTTTGGTTTGGATATGCATGATGACTTGTTGGATCTACAAGTTGTGTAGTGTTGTAAGCAGTCTATACTTATAGGTTGCATTTATAGCTTGGTTATGGGTTGTCTTTGCCCATTGATCTTTCATTATTGATGCATATTCAGATTGGTGGCTTGGATTTGGGTTGTCTATGTCATAAGTCACATGATTTTATCTTTATGTAGAAGGGATGAGATGTTGTTACTAGGTACAGTCATGGCAGAGGATTGTGGTTGACTATGCTGATAGGTTGGACATACTTTGAGAGCCAGATGCTCGGTTCATGGATGTGATCATGGTGTCATGGATTTTTGGCATGACATGATTGGTTATACAGGTACATCCTTGATGTTCATTAGCTTGGATTTCTGATATAGTTATGATGGTATATCTTCTTGGTTGAGGATCATGGTTATTTGGTTTCTTTTGAGGAGCTCATGATGTGCACTTTGAGTTCTTTGATGGGTTGATGCCTTGGTTGATTCTCATGGTAAGAGGATGGATTTGTTCATCATATGTCATGGATAGCTTGGATACACGGTTTAGTGGGAGCTTGTGATAGTGATGGGGTGACAGTGTAGGATTAGTTCCTGGTTTGATTTATATCTTCTTGGTTTGGAGAGGATGGATTTTATGATGCCATAGGTGACTTGGTACCATGGTTGAGTGGGAGTTGTTGGCATTGATATATTTATTGAGTGTTTGCAGATGTTGGAGGTTTGTCTTAAATCCTGTTGCTGCAGAAGCGTCTTTGACATTTGCATGGTGCACTTGTTATCTTCATGTTGTTTGAAGATGGTTAAATCTTGAGGACTCATCGAGTTCTTGGTTATCTTCATGGTATGTGGAGATGGTTCTTCATGGTGTGTGGAGATGGTTGCATCTTGAGGACTCACAGGGTTCTTGGTAAAGGTGTGGTTTATGCTTTTATTTGGCATGTTATCCTTGGTATGAGGATGGTTTCATTATTATGTCATGGTATACTCTTGATACGCGTTTAGAGTTGTGACATGTTATGGTGTGTTCATATGGAGCATGTTATCTCTTTAGTTGAGATGGTAAGATCATGTTGTCATGTTTATGTTCCTGAGGCCATGGTTGGAACTTTGACATTGATCTTGGTTTAGTTTTTTGGTATTGAGTACACTAATCATAAGCTGGATACTTCATGATATTGCTATGTTGCATTTGGAGTTGGCATGGATTGATTGGTTACAGGTGCTCATGGATACTTAGAGACGGTGGTGACGCTGATTTCTCTTGGATTAGAGAAGTATTTGTTGGGATGATTGATGGTTTCAGCAGGAAGTCCGAGGGGCAGTCACCTGATATGGACTTAAGAGGAGATTGTTCTTAGATGAGTCTTGGTTGGAGACTTGGGTATCTTGATGAACATTCTCATTCCCCACTCTTGGTCTACTCGGCGGTTTGCTAGTTGAGAGGTATAGCCCATGATTTTCTCTCAGTTGCATTATATTTATGCTTATCTTTCATGGATATGGATCTTGAGCTATGGTACATGAGTTAGTTCTAGAGGGTTCATTTGAGAGATGGTTTAGCATTGGTTATCTCCATGTGCATATGTTGTTATGCTGGTTGAGTTTGGGAGATGGTTTTATATTGGGCATTTTTCTTGGATTAGGAATGGTTTTATGAGTTTGATCTTCTTGTGAGAGGCTTACATCCATGATTAGCTATATGGTATGGTTTGGGTGTTGTTGAGGCTTCTTGTTGGGGTTTTATGGAGGAGATCATACTTGCACAGTTTACATCTAGAGGTGTGTGTAGAAGGACATGATACAGGTTATGATTTGCATAGTTTCTCTGGTCTTGGTTATCTTCCTGGATGTTCAGTTTTGACTACATTGGATTTGAGATTGGTTAGAGATTGTGATCACTGGTTTGTGCTCATGTATGTCATGTGAGAGATGACATGGTTATTTCTTTATCTCTTTCCTCTGTTGGTTGTGGAGAACTTGGGAGAACATTGGAGACTTGTTATGAGAGTTGTTCTTGTAGGATATTAGTTTATGTATTGTGGATGTCCTTGATACTACATGGATTCACTTCTTTGAGATGTGTTGAGTGGATTGGTTATAGATTTGACATTATCTTTTGCAGTGGGAGCTTCTTGGTATATATGTGGTAGGTATTGCTCTTGAGGCTTATGATTGCAGGTTACAGATTGGATATGTTGGTGATATGCGATTCACTTGTTATACCTTTGAGGTATGGATAGTTGGATGGGTTTGGCACTTGCTGTGGGTGCTATTTCAGCTATGGATATTTTGACAACTACGGATACATGTGATTACCTTTGGATCAGGTTTTTTGTGCTTGGAATTTTAGTTGGTACAGGATTTTATGATCTTCTAATGCGACAGGTTGGGTGGTTTTTCTCTTTGGATGGCTTCTACGTATGTCCAGTGGTAGTGGCATAATAGGAGGTGAGATCATTCATGTTTGAGATGCTGGATACTTTGATTTTGTTGCGGGTACTAGGATGGAGCACTTGGTGTATTTTGATCCATGATGGTGGATGTTCTAGGAGGGATTGTTCCCTTGTTCATTTATGTGGCTACGGATTGACCCTATGCAATGTATACAACAAGTGGGAGATTGTTGAGATAATGGGTGTTGCACACATTGCATAATATTGTTATTTTATTATTTTATTTTATTATGTAATGTTGTACCTAGATGGACGTGCAACATGTAAAGATTCCCATGAATATTCTTGATGAGTTGTATTGTAACATTGTGAAAATATTTCATGTAATTATTTAATATTGGGGAAAAGAATTAAATGCCCAATATTAAATGTGGGGTCAATGGGTTAGGTAGCACATAGTTTTAGCACATGGTTTATGTAATACCACTTAGTGGTTTTGTGGGACTTGCTACTATATATGTAGCCACAAGGGTAGTTGTTGTAGAGAGAGAGTAAGAAGACAAAAGGCAAGAGTCGAGTGGGACAAGGCTTGACAGGTTAGCCAAGGGAGCATTTGTGAAGGTTGAAAGCATGGCATGGGATGTGTGGATTCATGCTTGTTCACATAGTTTTCTCGGTTGTGGCTATGGCCATGAAGGCTTCCATGGTTGTATGGCAATGGTATTTTTGCTGAATAATACATGATGATGGATGCTTTTGGAGGCTGGGTTTTTTCCCTCAATGAGGGTTTCCCAAGATATATCTTGTGTCACAATTTTGTGGGTATGTTGTCTATTCTCTTGCATGTGGATTTTTATTCCGTGTTTATTTTAGATCTATTATGGGTTATGTGAAAATGGTTATATTCTTTATTGCCAAGTTTCCTTACATTTATTCCTTTGCTTCCATTTTTTTTCTTCACCAACAAGTTCCTTCCTACTTCTTTCTTGCACCATTTCTATATTTTCAATGCTAACTATTCTCATAAACTTTGACCTCTAATACCCCTTCTACAACCTCTAAAAATCTTGATGCCCACCTCTTTGATAATCATCAATATGTCTTTCTTTTCCAACTTACAAAAACTTTAGTCATCACAATTGTGATGAACACTCTTGATGTCATAATTTGTGATAACAAAAATTTGATGCCCATCTGATGAGAGCCAATTCATGGTACTATCGCTTGTACAATGGGTGGCTATCTTAATTTTGAATGAAATTATAGAGGAAGAAGTCTACATTGAACAACCTGAAGGTTTTGTTCATCCAAAAAAAATAAATATGATATGTAAGTTACACAAAGTTGTATATAGTTTGAAGCAAGCCCCTAGAACATGGCATGAAAGGTTACACAATTATTTGGTGAAAATTATTTTTGCAAGAACTAATGAAAATAGAAATATGGATCTAAAAACTGAATTTGAACACAAGATATTACTAGCTTAATTTTTTCTTGACGACATCATTTTTGGAGGGAAAGATTCTTTGAGAAACTCATTTGTTGATCAAATGAAAAAAGAGTCTAAAATGTCAATGTTTGGGGAGATTAAATTCTTTGTTAGATTGCAAGTGTATAAGATGAATACAATTATTTTCATCACTCAATCTATGTCTATCAAATAAATTTTGAATACTTTTGGTATGGAAGACTCAAGACCAATTGGAACACCTATGGTGAGTGGAACCAATTGTCAAGGAATGATGATTTTGTTGAGGTGAATCAAACATTATATAGGTCAATGATTGGAAGACTACAATATGTTGTACATAAATGAAATGACATTGTATTAGATGTTGGTATTGTTGCTAGATTCTCTGCTAATCCTAGAAAAAATAATATGATGTAAGTAAAGAGGATACTGTGATGCTTAAAAGAAATAGAAGACTATGGACTATGGTACAAGAGAGGTGACAAATTTGAGCTGAGTGTTTACATAGATATTGGTTGGACAGGAAATGTTGATTATAGAAAGAGCACAAGTGGAGGAGCATTCTTTATAGGAAAAAAATTAATTTCTTGGACAAGCAAGAAACATAACTATATTTCACAATCTACAAAAAAGGCTAAATATGTTGCTACAATAGTGAATTGTTCAAATATTGTATGAATCAAACAATTGTTGAAAGGTGTGAAGGAAGAGATCATTGAGCCTATTGTGATATATTTTGATAACACAAGAGCTATAAAAATATCAAAGAATCATGTGATGCATACAAAGACTAAGCATGTTGAGGTCAAGTATCATTACTTGAGAGAGCTGACATAAGACAAAGAAGTGAGATTGGAATAGGTGAACATAAAGGAAAAGTTAGTAGATATATTCACACAGGTGCTACCTAAGGATTATTATGAGTATCTAAGAGGTAAGTGAGGGTTCATCCCCCTACATGAGGAAAACTAAGTAGAGATGTTGCATTGCATCAAATGTTTTAATCAGAATATCATAAACATTGATGCAAGAGGTCATCCTTTAAGAGCTTTATAAAAGTGTGGAAAGAAAGAGACTAAACTATGAGTAGATGAAGATAAAAGGATTTGATGTTGATATAATGTTGTTGTATCAGTCAGAGTAGTGACATGAAGATGTGTGTATGGTATATCTTTTCCATTGTTGTCAAAGAGGGAGAGATTAGCATAATTGAGTTACTATACAAGTTTTTAGTTAAAGAGGAAGAGAATGTATGAGTTACCATACACATATACCTAAAGTGGGATAGATTAGCATGATAAGTTATGCAAAGAGAATGATTATGACATTTGAGAGTTAGCCATTTTATATAGACTTTTGTTTCTAAATCCAATAGAGATTGTATTTTTAATATTTAAATTTTTAGGCTACTATAAGACCTTATCTTCTTGGAAGGTGACATAATACCCTCGATCTACTAGGCCCAAAATAGAGACTAGGTTTCTCTTGATACCTAGTACAAATAGAACATCTTTTATTTGTAGAGTAACTCCATTTTTTAGTTGAAATAAATAGGTATCGATTCATTCATAAGGTAAGTGGAGTTATCCCCTATTGTGATTTCTTCAATTGAGTGTTCTTTGAAAGTTTCTAACCAATCTCTAGATCCAATTATGTGCCTAGATGCTCCACTATCAATCATTCATCTCATTTCTTTGTCTTTAGCTTTGATATTGAGGACCTCTTCCTCTACATTTTTTATAACATATTCTAGCTTCAAAAATATATTTGAAATGAAACTCAACCCCTAAAATTTCTCTTTCTCTATTTTGTCCTCATTTTTTCCTTCTAGATTTTCTAACTCATGGGTATTCAAATCAATATTCAAATCATCATAAAATTTCTTCCAAAGATCGATGGAAGTTGAAGTTCCCAATGTCACTAGATAGGGGTTCTCGATAACCTTTTTTCTAGTCAATTCACAACCAATGGGCCACTTCTTTTTGTTAGTGTATGCTCAGATAAGACCATATTTTTCAACTTCATG
The DNA here is from genome assembly GCA_028749045.1 of Cupressus sempervirens. Classification (NCBI taxonomy): domain Eukaryota; kingdom Viridiplantae; phylum Streptophyta; class Pinopsida; order Cupressales; family Cupressaceae; genus Cupressus; species Cupressus sempervirens. Next base: position 82,491,049 of record CM053791.1, on the reverse strand, counting down.
ATCCCTCTTATCTCTCCTACAATAGACCTAAGAAATCTCAACCTATCTCATGTGATCATGTTTTCCCTATTGATGTCATACTTATTGCTTTCCTTTGCAAAGTGTTACTTTTGCCAAATGGGGTAAGGATATATAATAAAAAAGGGAACTACACCCCTTCCAATGGTCCAAGAAATTTGAAATACCAAAAGGGTTGGTTTATTTGAACTTTGTATAGACTTGGTTATCTTCATCACAATATGTAGCAATGGTTATTGAGTGACATAAGCTCAAAGTATAAATAAGTCTAAGTATCCCTTATGATATATCAAATTCTATCCAGAGAGTTTAGTTATCCTCCGATCTCTTGTCTTCCATTAGAAACTTGGCTTTAGATTGTAGTCCTTCATAAAAATCTTTTCAACTAACAGGTGAATATTATCCACATCAAGCCAATACCTTAAAATATCTACATAAAACTCGAGTACTTCCATAGAATGAACCACCTTATTTTTCCTTTCTTTAAATGTTCTTAGCTTAAAACATATTAAAGACAAGGAGAACTATAAGAGGGTATTCAATAATATCAACTATAAATCAATTGGGTTTATTTTCTCCTTGGATAACATTTATAGTTATCATGTAATATCCCTTGATATAAATTTTTGTAACCCCAATAGAATGATAATACTTCATTCCCCATAATAAAGTGTAGTGCCTCTCCCATTGGACTTTTGTAAGTCATCCCGATGGATGCAACTTTGTTGATCTCTCCTTGAGATGGGATCATGTTTGGGACTACGAGTGGTCCACATCTTGGAGGTGATTGGATTTATGGTTATGTATCAGTTTCTCTAGTTATGCTTATGGCTGATTTATGAGATTATGATCTAATTTATAGTTCACTTAGGTTTGTGCCAATGGTTACTAGGATAGATGTGGTATCATGATCTAATTTATAGAGATTGCACTGTGTACTATTAATAGCCATGTTACACTAGACTAGATTCATGTAGCAGTGGTTAGTCATGTTTATGATTGTGTTCTCTTATGTGTTGTAAGTGCCTTTTTATGTTGTTTAAACAACCATTATTAAATTCTTAAATAATTAGAAATGGATTTTCCATGTTGGATTCATTGGTTTTGTGTTGTGGATATTTACCTTGTTATATTCTGATCTGAGAGATATTTGTTACTCATGTTATGTTTTACATTTGAGATGACCTGAAGGTCAAGTATTATACTTGATTCCAATATCATAGATGTTAGACTAATATGTTGTTCAATTGATCATATTGCATGATGATGCCTTTTTGAGATGATAGTGTGTTTTATGATGGTATCTAGTTATCCAGTACTTAGACATACTTCTTAGTATGTTATGTGATGGATTTAATGCTATGATTATTCACTTCATTCTTGTGATGTTATGCTTTATGCTAACGTGAGCGATGTAAATAGATTATTTTAGTATAATTAAATAAATGGTCAAATTAGGTGATTTAATGCATTTATTGCTTCATCTATTTTATTATATACAATTGCACTTGATCGTGTTGTTTAGTGTGCAAGATTTATATCCCTACTAGTGGCACATCAAGTTAGTGATTTAGCTATTCATATTTTACCAATGTCATCCCTATATGGTCGGCGTATCCATATTTTATTTTTTTAATTAATCCTTTTGGTGATTATTAAATCTAAACTCATTTGCATTATGTGATTAGACTAGTCAATGTGGCTATGCATTTAAAGGTTCACACGATCGTGAAAGTTGTTAAGAAAATTTGAGTTTTTGGGTTTTTGGGCTTTTAATTTTATTGAATTTAATTTCTGGTAGCTTTTCCATAGATGAATTCATATTACTAGGAATAACTTGTTTTCATTTGGGTCAATTCAGGGTTTAACTAGGTTGGCTGGTTATTTTTCTTAATTGATTATTGACTTGAAAAGTGGATAAATATCCAAAAAGGAATTTAATTCCTCACTTCTCACTTTTGAATTAGAAAGTTTGAGAGTAAAACTCAAAATCATCTTCATGAGGATTTACTATTTTGTTCATTGTGGGAGCTATGGGTGTGGGATCATCCCGAAGTTGGTCTTGTTGGATCTAGCATGGAGAGACCTTGGATTACCATGATTTTCAGCTACTTATGCAAGATTTTTATTTTATGGTTCAGATTCCCATTTTACCATTTTTGGCTATGAGGTAGGGCTTTCCTATTTTATTGTTTCTACTCCATTTCAACTTCTATTTTTGGTAGCCATTTGTTAGGAGGTTGAGAACTAGTGTTCCCCTCCATTTTTGTTTGCTAGTTCTACCTAGTTGGTTGAGTATGAACATTTTTTCTATTTTTGGGATGGGGGTTTAGGGTTTTGCATCGTTATGCTGGCTATCTTTGCATACAATGTTTGAACCCAAATTTTATTGGTTTTATCAAATTTTTGTGCCCAAAGACCAAATGAGTTTTAATTTTGAAATTTTTCAATATTTTGGGGTTTTTAACTCATTTTGTGTGCCACCCTATTTGCTTGAGTTTTCTTGCCATGAGTTTGGCTGTGGACATAGACCATCCATTTAGATGTTAGTTAGACTATTGTTACACTTTTATGTTTACATTGGTATGTGTGTTGCATCTATATTCCTGACTTTGTGTTTGGTTGAGTGATTTTATACCTGATGTTATTATTTATTTTGGACCTTTGTTATTGTTTCATGAATACTAGGATTCATGTAGAATCCATACTCCCAGATTGAGGTCGGTTGAGTGAGTTCATGATGTTTGGCCTAGTTGCATCATTGGGATTCATGTAGAATCCATACTTTCGAATTGAGGTTGGTTGAGTGAGTTCATGATGTATGATTTTATTATTTCTTGGGATTTGTGTAGAATCTATCCTCCTAAGTTTATTTTTAGTGGAGTGATATTTTTTTATGTTCTCATCCAGTCCTTGTTTTATGATCTTTGTGAATGGTTGTGCACCACAAATGAGTACATGCACATACATTTTTTGGGTGACTTGCAAGGCTTGATCTTCTATGGTACTTCTGAAAGTTATGATCATTGGGGTTGGGTTGGGAATTTGCATGCCTATGGGCACTCATCATTGGATGAGCATGGGTAGGGTAGGGTAGCATATGGAGGGGGCTTCTATCTCATAGCTTGACGATCATGGCACCATAAGTTGGTAGAGGGAGCTTTATATAAGTGATAACTAAATATAACACTAGGTGGTAATAAAACTTAAGATAATGAAAAATGTTTTGTGTTTGAGTCTTCCATTGAGGGAGTTGAATCTACATGATTTGAGCTTGGACTTGTCAATGCTAAGAAACTCTCCATGATTTCAGCCCCTACTTAGTAGCCCATTGAGTGTCTGATCAGGACCTATAGTTTATGCATTGTCTTTATCTTGGTTTTAGTCATCATACTATCTGTCATGAGTGTTAGCCATTGATGTTGTACTTTATGTGTATTTGTGGTTGGATCATTATCTCCATCAACATGGTGGGGGTGGGCCTATGGTTCTTCATGGTTGGGAGTCATAGCTACCTATACCACTATTGGGGACTGGTGTATAGAGACATTTTATTGTCCTAGCATGACCATTGTTGGATGTTTTCACATGGTACTTATGGTTCTGAAGTATTCTTTCTTGTGATTTATTCTTTCATTGGAATGCTTGTATATCATGTTAGATGATGTTAGTTACTATCACATTTCCTTATTGTGATAATTAACATATGATAGTTGATATTACTCATATTTGTAGGATTATCTTATGCTTTACTTCTAGCATGTTAGATTTCCTTATACTTATGTTATAGATTGTTTTAGTAGTGATGTCCCTGTATGATAGTAACCATGATTTGATTGGTAGCTTGGGATGTTATGCATGGGGGATGGCTAGGTTCCACGATGGCCTTATGATGTTATTATGGTTGGGAGGAACCACATGCTTAGTTTGGTTGTATTTTTTATTGCGATGTTATTTCCATTTATTGATGTTTCTTTAGTACTCTGTGATGTTCCCTTTTGTTCTTTCCCTTCACTATTTGATTAGATGGTTTTGGCTTTCCATCTTTTAGGTTTTATTTGAGTGTTCTATCCTTGAGATGTGGTTCTAGTACTCCCCGCTGTGGAGAAATTTCATTTCTAAGTCTTTTTGCATTTTTGTTTCTTGCATGTTGTCATGGGATCTCATGGAAAATTATACTTTCTCATTTGAGAATGCAAGATCTCATGTGGCCTTTGTCATCTTCTCATGTGAAACTAAACACTAGTTGATTATTTGGCCAAGTACCTTCTCACATGGTGTTTTGCACATCCTCCCATAGAAGGTATGTTCTTGTGTGGTGTATTACATATATTCACATGAGAACTTTTCAGTATGTTGTCCTCATGCAGAAAAGAGGGGGCATCTCCACTAGTTTTTGGGGATCTATTTTTGGTGAATCTAGTACCCTTTGGGTTTACTTAAATTACCATGCTCTAGTAGATCTTAGATTCCTTGTATTGTTGTCATTTTGGATATAAGTTTCCAGTTTTGTGTGTGTCAGTTTAGTTAGTGGCATTTGGATATTCTTTGGTTATTGGGATGGTGGTTAAGTCTTCCATTGTGATCTTTGTGATCCTTGCATGTTGTCGTCATGTGTATTCATACTTGTAAAAAAAAAAATCTTGGCTTGTATTTCATCTTTGTTCCAAGGATCTCCAGGCAGGGCATTACATAAAGTCATTCCCTCATCTTGGTAGTCAATATAACTGTGTACATTACTAATGTAAGCCAATACTAACTTTCCCCAACTTGATACAACCCCCAACTTTTTTTCTTTTTATTCTACTTAAACCATCAAAGTTTAGTTTATCCAAGTCAGGGATGGATGATCTCCAAATTATGTTTTTTCTTGTTATTATTTTTGTATTAGGGTAAAACTACAAAGTTGTGTCACCTTTCATGTTGACTTATCAAAATGACTAAATTTGAGTATTTCTATCTAAAATAGAATTTTTTTCAAACATATGATCTTGATAAATTCATTCTAGCTAAGTTATATATGGTCTCACATTTTTTCAATTGGAAATGTCTATTAAATGCATGCTTTATACTAGTTAGTATCCAATTATTGAAGAAATACAATTATTTCATAAAATTGATATTTCAATAACTCTTACTATTTGTTATGATATTTTTTTAATAACATATGAACACCATTTTATAGAGCTCAAACTCAAGAATATTCTCATATAGGGTTCATAGTGGTTTAATTAGATATAGTATATTATAATTGAAAAATTCTCCAAGTACATATTTTAACACTCGAGAAGATGTTAATTTTGAGAAAGAAAAAAAAATCAAATTATATTTAAAAATATAAAAATTATATGACACTCTAGAGAGATTCCTCTTCTAGAATCTATAAATTTTTTTTGGTTGGAATAGATTTATTTTGAAAAATGTGGTGGGAGATGAAAACTATCAATTTGAATTGTTATAAAAGAGAAAATATAGGTCTAAAGCCAATTTTTATTTTTGATTGTCCTAGTTACATATGTTATCTATAACATAATCTAAGATCAAAAGGAAATAAGTTTATTTTCATGTAGTTTTGTGGTGGGAACTAGACCCCTAATTTTCAACATTTTTTAACAAGTAAAAGTTATCTTTGAAAAATAGGAAAATATATAATTTCTTATTCCAAATAATTATTAAAAATTATAATCCTAAACTTCATCCATTTCTACATATTTCATTAGTTTACTTTATTTTCAAAATGTAGATAATAATACTAGTTTTATGTCATTGAAGGTGAATAACTATACTTTTGTTAGCATTTTCCTTTGTAAAAGGGTGACAAAGGTTTGTGTTTTACCCATTATCAAACTTGGAAAATTTGTCATGTAGTTCTTGACCCCTTACAATATTATTCACCAATAAGAAGGGAGCAACATTCAGACAACTAAGCTAAGTCATTACTAAATTTTGTTTAAGTCAACTATAGAAGGAACTGTTGACACAAAAGTCTACACCCTTCCCGAGGAACTACTTCTCAAGTGACCTTGTGTAACATGGAAACAACCTCCAAGTGTGGGAGTTGCACTCTGAGGTTGAATCTCCAGAGAAGGTCAACTTCCTTACTATCAAGATGCACCTAAACTACTGCTAGGAAGGAAAAGGGACAAAAAGAACTAAAAGAAAATGTAGAAAGGGAAAGGGAGGTGATGGACCAAGATATAAATAGTGGTTACGACTCTGCCTATGAATGTACTACACATCAATGAAACAACTAGAATACATTACGCTTAACTCTATTCTACCTTCTAAGAAACCATATGCAGGTTTGGAACTAGTTGAAGTGTTGAAAGGGAAAAAATCTCATTATACAGCAACTGCTAATAGACTTAGCACAACACAGATCAAATAAAATGGAAAAGAAACATTCATTATAAGGAAAATACATGCACTAGATAGTAGAATGACAAGAATAGGTAAGAACAAGATTTTTTCATTAATGGAAAGCAAAAATGTAGAGCATAATGTTGCTACAAAATACAAATGAAGAAGAACCTAGAAAAAGTATTTACAACTTTCCTTTACAGAGTTTAGGCATAACTCAAATCTAGCTTGAAGTTCAAACCCCACAAGATGGAGTCAAGTTGAAAAGAGCAGCAATAAATGAATATCAAAACTAAATCTAATCTTGAAATCAATCTATTGTAGTGAAGTGACAGGAAGGGCGAAAAAAATGTACACAACTGTAAGAAATCAAATCCCATGAGATGTTATCATTCCAATCATTGATGAGGCATGTAGATCCAAAGGTGTCATGCAAACAAGGCCCAAGAATACCATTCAACATTAATGAAAAATCTTTATAACATGTCATGGCTACAACAAATAAATTTGCACCACTGTCAAAAAATGTGGGATGGGATAACATGTAATGTTAACCCACTACAAAAATTATAGAGTTGACCTACATGGAATAAATTTGATTTTCCCCAATAAGGTGAGTTGTTGATGTAGATCTTTATTTAAATGTGGACGACAAAAATGTTGCAAAAAATCTCCTCAACAAGTGAATAAAACCCAACTGTAGATCAAGATCTTCTTCAAAAGAATGGACGACCTAGATGCACCTGGAAAATATCCATAGATTCACAATCCAACATAAGAAGATCTTCTATATGGCATAAATCTTTTGGTCGACACATTTCTTGAATGTTTGGTTGAAGAGGCAGCATCAATTTCATGATTTCATGGAAGTGAAAAGGTAAGCCTTTCGAAGTAATGAATTTTGCTATTTCAGAGAGAGAAGAAAAGTCTTTCTCAGAAATGGAAAAAATTGTTAATGCAAAATTTTAACCCTAGTGGAAAATGTGTGTTAACTTGCAACTTGGCACATGAAAGAAATTGAGCCAACTCAGTCAAAAAACAACTGAACTAGCTCGATCAATGAAAGAACTGAGCTAGCTTGGCCCACGAAGAGACCGTGTTAACATGAGATGTTAACCCAACCAAAATGGTGTTAATCCACATTAAAGAATCCAGCCCATTTAAGATCTCTCAGATCAGTTATCAGTGATAGGTTGAATGGGGAGCAAAAATGGCCAACAAGAACATAAGACCCCATCCACAATTATTTCCTTGTCCCCAAAAAATCCTTTTCTTCCTTTCCTTCCAAGAACTCCAAGAGATGTGGGGAGATTCTCTTCCATAGTTGGGTAATTAAATGGTTATACATGTTACTTTTTCATTTCATAAGAATTTGATGAATTTCCTTATTAAATACCAAGTTTATTTCCATGATGACTATAACTAGTTTATATAGATCCCTTGCAAAATTATATTTGATCAATAAGTGAGTGACCAAATCTACATACATGAGATACACCTATTTTGCATATCCACCCCTCTTTTTAACACATTATCTTGAGTTAGGAACCCATTGAGCATAATTATTAACCAAAAGAAATTTATCTTTGAGAATTGATGAGGGTTTCATATCTCCTTATACTATTTTCTCATCTTATATTTACTTATCATTACCATATAAGATGAATTCACAAAGAAACCACCCCTTTAACTCTAGTTCTAAATAACTTTTTCATCACAAGAAAAAAATGAGATTCAAATTTTCAAAATATGTATTTGCATCTCTCTGGTGATAGGAATAAGTTGTGATATATCAAGATTTCAATGGGGTAAGGTCCTTACATGGACAAGTTCAGGCCCTCTCTTGCAAGATTTTGTAATCTAGTTTAGTGTAGAGGGGTGAGTCTAGCATCTAAGAATCTTGTAAAAAAATTATGGTTTTACCATTAACAACTAGCCAAATCCTTGACTAAATAATAATCCTATTTAGCATATTATTCAATATTTTAGATCTTATTGGGAATGTGGGGTTGAAAAGATTAGTAGCAAATTTATCCCCAACCAAATATTTGGCACTTATAACCTTACACTATTCAACTTTGTGAAGGGTCAGTCTCCAACCACTTTTGGCCATAAGGGCTCTAATTATCTATAAGACTATTCTTTAACCCAATCCCACCATCCTTTTTGGTATTCACACGATATCCTAGTTTATCAACAATATTTTTTTCTTTTTGGATCCATCCCACTCCATAGAAATATTTTTTGAATATTATTAATTTTAAAGCTAAATTTTCATTAATGATAACATCAGGAGGTAGCAACCTTGGAGAGAGGCAACACTAAATTGTATTTTTTGTATGTTTTATAATAATGTTCCATTCTATTCTACCATATTTATTTGAATTATTTAAATTATGGATCTACGTAAAGTGGGATAAAGTTTCTTAATAGTGAGTGAAAACCAAAGGTATAATCTAGGAAGGTCAACCCATATCGTTAGAATGAATTTTGATGGTATTCTTCTAGGGGGTATCCCAAGAATTTATAGAGAATTTGGATATTGTTAGCAGGATTGACATGTTGCATTCATGACTGTGTTTGTCATTGATGTCAACATAGCAGTATTTCTATGAAGACTGGCAGAGTAGTAGACATAGAAATAGATTGTATGAAGAAAAAATTGATGATCAGGTCAAGCGTGGTTAAGGAAATTTTCTACATTGTGTCCTAATGATGTGGTTAAGTGCACATATAAAGAGTTGAATATTTGCAAAAAACATGCTTCATTTGTAGAGAGAAGTATGCAAACAAAGTACTTGATAAACAATTTTTGATGTTTGGTTTGTGTCTCTTTACTCAGATAGAATCATAATATGAGAAGTTAGATGGTGATAGAAGACAGTTAATGATGATGTCAATGAGTATGCAAGTTTTGGAATTGCATGTGTGAGAAGTTGTATAGATTGTGAGCTGACAATGTTGTGTAATTGTAATATAATTAATTATCTTAATATGGTCCTATTATAATTAATTGGGAAAACCTCAAGACTGACTCAAGGAATTTTTTTGAGGGCATGATATAAAGGAAGGATATTTTCCTTGTTTGGAAGAGGATAAAGCAAGTGGATTGTGCAAACAATAAAAGATCATTTGGTGAATGCGAGTACATGATCCAAGGGATTATTTGATGCGAAGTTTGTGATTTGTTATTGAGATCAGAAGGTGTAGAAGTCTAGTTGAAAAGATAGGAGAAGAGGAAGTACAAGTATAATTCATTTCTATTATTCTGCAAGAAATAATATAGATATCATTTAGAAAGTGAGGTCAGTGATCTTTCCCCTGAAGATGTTTTGACAATGGCTCCATCTACCTTCTACAACTCCTGATAGGGTTGGGATCTCCTAATAGGGATTCAAAGTCTACTAATAGGGCCCAATATGTACTGAATGCTTTTATTGACTCCTAATAGGGTCCATCTACTAACAATGAATATTTATATTATTACATCATTTTGTGGGTACCATCCCCACTAGGGTTTTCCCTCTCATCAAGGGATTCCCTAGTTAACATATTTGATATTATTGTGTATGAGCATCTTTTTATGGTTGCTGGTTATATTGTTCATATGGTTAAGGATTAATAAGGTTGATTATTGTTATAATAGTTGCATAATTGATTTTCCCCCTCCCTTATCAATTATATTGGTGGACTTTACTTTCTAACAATTGGTATAAGAGCATCATGTCCTTAAAGAGAAAGCTTAACAACTTTGGGAGATCAGTGTAGAGTCACTTTAGAAAAGAAAGCCATAAGTTTGATGGAGTTAACTATGATAGCTATAAGGAAAAGATGAAGACTCATTTTCTATGTATGGGTCCAGGATATTGGCTTTTGACAAAGAGAGACTAAGAAATTATGGAAGAATGAAAGCTTGAGGAATGTAGTAAAGCAGAAAGAGATCTATTTATGTGTAATATGTGAGTTAGAGAAGCATGATTGAAAACCCTTCTTAAAAATGAATATAATAAGGTAAAATCACTAGAAACATCTCATAAGATTTGGAAATCTTTAGAATCTACTTTTGAAGGAGATAAACATGCAAAAAGAGTAAGATTATAGAATTGGATATGCTTGTTTCAAGATGCTAAGATGATGGAAGATGAATTTGTGAGAAACAATATTGGTAGAATATCTGAGATTGTTGCAAGAATTAAGCCTTGTAAAGGATCTAAAGAAGAAGATGAGATTTTATGGAATATTTTGAAAACTTTGACATTGCCATTCAAACAAGTAGCATAGATGATTGAACTTTTAATGCCTTGTATTGAGAAGTTCACTAGGGAAAATTTGCTTGGAAGATCAGAGGCAACAGAATCAAGTCTCAAGTAGTTTGGAAAATTAACAAGAGTAGAAACAACTTTTAGTGCATTAAGTGTTTGTCCTTGTTTATCTAGAAGTGTAAGAACTCATGGAAATTATGCTAGCAGTAAAAGATCTAGATCTAAAGAAGATAGAAAGATTGAAGAAGGTGTAGCCATAATTGTAAGAAAAGAACCAGATGGTAAGAACATTTTCAAATGTTGGACTCGCAATAAATTTTTTCATTATCCTTCTAAGTTTCCTAAAAGAGAGAAAAAGTATAAATGACATGTCAAGCCTAGAAGACCTAGAGATTTTTTGTATGCAAATAAAGGTGATGAATCTGAGGAAAGAGTTTAGAGTAAAAGTGTTGATGAGTTAAGATTTGTGGCTATAAAATAAGAAAGTTCCAAAATTGAAACTAGAGAAGAAAAAGCCCTAGTTTCTCAAGTTGAAAAGAAATATGATTGGATTATAGATAGTGGTTGTTCACATCATATGACTAGTGATATGAACAAGTTTGTTAAATTTAGAAATCATGATGGAGCTATTGCTAGAATTGGTAACAATGTGGTCTATCACATCATAGGGATACGATCTATTACTCTTGATAAAAAGACTAACACCGATGATGTTTATTTTGTTGATGGTTTGAAACATAACTTGTTGAGTTTTGGACAATCAGTTGACAAAGGTTATCAATTATATGTCAAAAGAAGACCTGCATTATCAAAGATAAGGTTGATAAGTTTATTGGAATAGGTACAAGATCTAGAGGTAATATGTCTTGATTGAATCCTACTAAAATGATGTGTTTGGTTGCAAAATTGGATTATAGTTGGTTATGGTATAGAAGTTCTATCAAATAAACCTTGATGATATTGTGAAGGCTAGTAGTACATTTGTAGTTAGAAATTTACCTAAGATCATGAAATCTACTAATGTTGTTTGCAAAGAATGTATAATGGCTAAGCAAAAGAAGGTTTCATTTCCAAACAAGAAGTTCACTACTACAAAGAAGTTGGAGATTATTCATAAAGACTTGAGTGGTCCTACCAAAACAATGAAGTGCTATTTGGAATCTTCTGTTATAAAGGAATTGAAATGTAAAAATAGATCATAGCAGTGATCTCTTTATCCTCTTGAAAGGAGGTGGCAACTCTACAAAGTTTGATCAGTGGTGTGAAGGATTTTCAGTCTTGCACCTGTGCCAAATCAGTAGATCCAAGTTCAATATCAGCACTGGAGGTATTTTGGTTTTCATGTTTTCTTCTTTTCATGGAAGTCAAGTGTTTAAAAAAGCTGCCTCTATTCAGTGGATTTTCAGAACTAGAAGGAAGAGGTAGAAATTTTGTTCTATAATGGAGTCAGATCTCAGATTTGAGATTAGTTTGCCAAATTCTAAGAGTTTGAAAATTGTGAATAATAACATTGCTATGTTGAATAGACTGGTCTAAAAAAGGATTGTCAATCTTATAAGAATTCAAGTAGGAAGTACTCAAGGTTTAAGTGCCGAACAATGTTATTTAAGGCTTAAGTTAGTAATTAGTAAGATGCCTTTTCATTGTAAACCTAAGGAATCTTCCCTGCCAAATGTTCTCCTTGATGTTCTAGTACCTGATTCAGTCAATTGGCCAGCACCTATAAGATTACAAAGGTCTTTACAAATTGAAAGATTCATTAAGGAGATGGAAGATGATCATTATAGATTTCATGTTATGTCTTCTGATGATAATGAGTGTGCTGAAAGTCAAGGTAGTAATGAATACAATGAGTCCATAGAGCAAGATAATCTATCTTTCGAATGTGAAGAGGTGGATTCAAATGTTAATGAGTTAGGTAATAGCAATCAGCATGAAAAAGATGGATATGAAAGAGAAGATAAATTTTGTTACAGTAAATATGAAGTTGAAGAAATTTGTAACAACAGTAGATCTAGTGATTGCCATGATATGAAAGAATGTTGTAATAATTCTGATTTTCCAGATTGTTACACTAATGATCCTCCTATTGTAAGTTCTTCATGTTGTCCAGATGACAATCACATCCATGAGAAGATTTGTGAGGCAATCTTCTTGAGTTCTGATGAAATCTCTATTTTGTTGGCTCATGAGTTTGAAAAGCACGTAAGTATCTCTAAGGATCTTCATATGTCCTCTCATAATACTTTCCCATTCAGTCAAATCAATTCCCCAAAGTTTGATGAGAAAAAAGAGGTAGAATCCGAACAATCTTTGTTAGACTTTGGAGGTGTATATAACAGAACCTCAAATGTTTTTGCACATGACAATTTGTTGGATGTAGAGAATGTTGATGAAGGGAAGTTTAATGCTATTTCAGATTCTTTTCATGTTGATCTTGCTAAACATTGTTTTGATGTTTCATATGATGAAGTGGAAAATAGTAAAAGTTGTCAATCAGATTATAGATTTTCTTCATGTGCTGACAAGTCTTGTAAAGATGAGTTCAATGTGTATTCCGACATTCAATTTGATGAAGAAAATGATAGTGCTCAACATAGTTTAGATCAAAACTTTCAGAATGAATTTTCATGTATGGTGACTAATCAATGTTTTGAGTGTCAAGAGGTTTCAGTGAAGGATGAATCTGATTTAGTGAATGATATGACTGCAAGTAGGCAACAATCAGATTCCAAACACTCTTTGCATCCGGAGACACAAGGTGAGGTGCAAGTTTTTGGTGTTTGCAACTTGATGAATGATGTAGATTATGAAGTTTTTGTGTTTCCGATCAGCATGCGTGAATCATAATTGGATTTTGATTCTCAGTTTAGTTTGTGTAGTCATGAGCATGCTGACGCTTCTTCTTATAGTGAGCATGAAGATGAAATGGTCTTTGAATTTTATATGCACTATGAGAATGAAGGAAGTTGTTTTGTTTTGCCAAGTTATTTGTTTCAGTATGCTGATCTAATTGTTGAAACAAATGATAATGAGATTTTCAGTTTACCTCTGGAGAATGTAAATGAAAATAAGGTTTATGATAGAGGTAAGGAGTTTTGAAATCTTTTCGATGGCCCAGGGTCATCGTGTGTACATAGAGTAATTTCCTGTTTTCAATAAAGCTGTTCGAAAGGAAGTTTTTGCTTTCAAGTGTGTGGTCTGCTTCTTCCAGAGATCTGAAATCTTGCCATGCCTGCAAGGGACATGCATCCCCAGACAGAGCCACTATTTGTGCTCAAAATTGTGTTCTCATTTTGAGCGACCATTTAAAATTTTGAATCAAGTCAAGCTTATGAAAGCCCCATAAATGCAAATGTACCCAGATATACCCTTAAGGCCTGTGAGGTGTTTAATGTTTCTAACACCTTTCATTCAGTCCACCTAAGTGTTCCATGAAGTTCAATTGTGATTTCGAGTCATTTGGCAAAGTTCTATTTTGAGCTAGTATCAATTTTGCATTTTCACTTGTGTCAAATAGCGATAGGAGGTTGTGTTTGCCAATGAATATCTTGTACGCAGAAATGTGTCATGACTTTCCATTTTGAGATTATCTAGTGTCCATACCCGAGAACCTGTGTTTCATATTTTGAGTCGTTTCGAATCTGTTTGACTAGGTTTTGAATCCCTCAAAGTTGGTAGTTTACTGTTTTCGTGCTGATGCACTTTGCACACTTTTCTGGGAAGCCTTGTTTGATGAGTTATAACTTTTGACTAGTCGACCGAAATGAGAAATTTCTTGTTACATCATATTCTAGGGGTTAGAAACTTTCTATGTTCTAGATTTGAGCTTATGAAGAATCCATTTAATCAGTTTTCAAACATGATTCTATTTGCAATTTTCAAAATTTCATTGGTAGTCAGAGATGCAGATTGATCGAGAGCCCTGTTCGGGATGCTATATCTTAGGGCTTGGGATTGGTAGGACCAAATGGTTTGTTCCCCTGTATTGTCCTCTGAAAATAATATAAGTGTGTCAGTTTTTGAGCTTTGACAAATCTGTCTTCACACTTTACTAGGGTCATTCCATTCGCAAAAAAATGTTGTTTTACTGATGATCACTGTCCTGCTAACCCAGATAGCCTACTTTGCATGCTTTCCAAATGCGTCCTGTGATTCATCATGAGCTAAAATTATAGAATCATACTCACCTCATGACAAAGTACCAATGCCCCAGTCTTCAGAATCTCACATACCCATTTGCCCAGTTTTCAGAGCTCAAACCAAACGTACTTTTCAGTTTTCTAACATGTTTATCTGCAGGTGATTCTGAGAAGGCAACTTTGACATTGAATATCTCATGACTGGAAATTTGTCATAAGATGAAATCTGACAGGGTGAAAGTATGCAAAGTAGAGATTCAATGTGCCAAATTTTAGAGCCTGATCAGGTGTTCGAATCAGTTTTTAAGGCCAGTCAACAGGCCTCTTGACAGGATTTCATAGTGATGCAAAAATGATTTAAAATGAGTTTATGTGGCATGTTTGTCTTCAAACTTGGTTTTCGAAAAATTCAAGGAGATTATTGGATTAGTTTGCATATCAATCGCTTAGAAACAAATTTTTTTATAGCCGAACCCACTTTGGGGTCCGACTAATTACATCAAATTAAAGAAGAGGCTGAGCAAATTGAAAGTTTTGAAAGGGAAACTTACAATGCAAATTAAATGGTGTTCAAACTAATGTTTCTCAAATCCTTATTGAAAGGAAATTGGTGTTGTTTAAAACATCAGTAGGAGGGAAAAGATAAAGCTTTTCCACTTTCCTGTGAGGGCAAAATTGTAAAAAAGCAAAATCAAAGTATAAAGGCACTCACACAAAATGAAGATAAAGCCAATAAAAAGAAAGATCGTTGCTTAGATAGGGAGCTCATGTTAATACAAAGCCTCTACAATTTGATGAAGCCGCTGCAAACAATTTGAACACGCCATGAAAGGAGGGTAGCCCCAATATTTTCTATTGGATATTCACATTAGAAGCCTGCGCCCAAACAAGGAGAAGACCCACTGCGAGAGTAGGCAGGGTGTCAAAAAATTTGAACCAGTCACATGCGTTGAAGTGGGAATACCATGAAAATGTTATATCCCACATGGGTCATGGGGAAGAAGTTCTAAATTTTTAAATACAACACGACACAATGTTTAATATGAAGTTGAGATGAGGGCTTTTGTAAGCCGCTCCAGCATGTAAGATAGGCCCATGGTTGGCTAGCTTAGCAGGTACACTGTTAAAATTTTGAACGAGCAAGAAAAACAAGGATGATGTCAGCTGGAGGTGTTGACCCATATATTTTGAACAAAGTTTCTCGTTCGCTGATGTGGCATGCAAATACCGACCAAGGCCAATATTGCGACAAGTGGCATGATGGACGACGAGCGCATTCTCGAATAATATAGTTGCACAAAGTTTAAAAATTGCGGGAGTGCGGGTAAGCTACAAGTGGCACGCGGGTCCTGGGAGGTGATAAGGTGGTGTAGAATGTGCAGATCAAGATGAACTCACCAGATGCCACCACGTGGCGAAGATCAACGGCGATGGTATTCCCCCAAGATCAAGATGCGCCCCAGTTAAGTAAAGCGGGATTGCGAGATTATGACATGTGGCGCCTGGCCCGGGACAGAGAGCGCTGATATGGTGGATGATGTAGATCGATTGTCCAATCAAGGGGCACCACGTGGCGCTGGTCAAAGCTTGTTGACCTCGGATCCAAAAGAGAGGAAAATTGTGAAGAGAGATGAAAATAATATTTTTTTATTATTTTCAAAGAGTTGTCGTGCTTTTTTTTTAATCAAAAGGGCTTTTGTCATAAAGTGTTAACTTTAGAAGATTTTTAAATTTTGAAATTTAAAATCAAAGAGGTGCAGACTTGGCTTTTCTGCGAGAAGGGGACTGTTTTTCAAATGAAGATTCTAGTTGATTCCTAAAGGCGAACATATCAGTATTATATATCGCCGGAATCATGGGAATCCAAATTTTTTGATTCTGGGATCAGATTTTGCACAGAATGCCACCTGTTTGAGCTATAGGAGGATTTATTCCAGGTAACCAAATTGTAACTGAACTCAGAAATGGAAATTTAGATCTAATTTCTAACGAAGTAGTGACCTAAACATGGTTAAAAGGTAGTAAAGAATCAGTTTGGGTCGAGTTTGGTTGCTTTCACTCGGTAAAAATTGAGATTTCGCTCTGGCTTTTCATGGGGCAAATTAGATATGTGAATGACTCAAACAGTTTTCATCATTACTTAGAGAATATTTTCAAATCAATAACAGGAAATGATGAAATGAGTCAAATCAAGGAAGAGAGAAGAAAGAGGTTTTTTTTTAGTTGTAGAAGATTGGATTTCAAGTGGACACCTGGCAATTGCATATCAGATCCAGGAATTCATTTCTTGCTATATCTTTCTTTCTTTCTTCATTTGTAAGGGTTCTAGTTCCAGTTTTTGTTACTGAGAAACCAGTAGGTTCTAGTTTCTAGGAAGAAAAAGTTCATTGGTGTGATACCATTAGGGATTCCAATTTTTGCACTATGAGACCATTGGTTCCAGTATTTTGACATGATTCCAGGACTGTGACACCATTTTTCTTTAGCAATATTCTTCTTGTATGAGCAGTAGAAAGATAAATACAGATAGTTCAGATCTGTTAGGTTATTTCATGTCTTTCATTTCATGTATATGATTGTATATTTTCAAGGAAATAATGCAAAGAGCAGCAGATGATTAAGTTTCAATTGAATCTTGTCTCCATTCTCATTGAATTTCAATATTTTACGATCTTTGAACAAAGATTTTAGGTTGTAGTTGCAGTCCCCTAAGACTGTATGTTGTTTCATTGTTGCTGATAGTTCAAGGAATTGTGTAAATGCTTCATAGAAATCAACAGGGTTGCAGACTTATTGAGGAGGGTATCAGGTAAGAACAAGATTTTAAACTGAACATAGATGTCTATTTACAAGTTAAATAGATAGATCTATATCTGAAGATACACACATGTCTTAGATATTCATATGTATGTTTGTTATCCATGAATTTTCCCAATGGACTAGGCACTGATCAGCTACAGGTTCATTACTTTCTCACTGCTGCATATCTAAGGGTTGTTGAAATCAACATCAAAAATCAAATGCTTTTCCCCTTTCATGTTGAAGAGTTATCATAGAATGCCCTCACTCAGCTTATTAGATTCATAGATTTGCATCTAGCTATCGTAGGTTTGTTTTATTTCATGAGTTCTTAGGAGAAATAAGGGGTTTATCTGCTTTGAATAGATTCAGTGTATGCTTTGACAACCGGTACCATATAAGGAATCTATAGGTTCACCCGCCTAAGTTTTGTAGAGCCTGAAGAAGAAGAAGGGTCTAGCCTTATCATTGGCATGGTGTCTAAATGGATGTGTTGATAATGGGAGTTAGCTGCCCCTTAGATGTGTTTTGTTCTCATCAGGGTAATTGGAAATGGGTAACATTTTCAAAAACCAACAAGAATGATGTGGGTAGAATTTCTTAAAGAAAAATATGAGGCATTTCAGAAGTTCAAAATATTTAAGAATAGGGTTGAGAAGGAATCTGGGGTAAAGCTTAAATGTTTAAGATCAATTAGAGGTGGAGAGTTTACTTTTAGAGAGTTTAACATGTTTTGTGAAGAAAATAGAATTAAGAGATAGTTATCATCACCCAAGACCCCTAATAAAAATGGGTTAGCATAAATAAGGAATATATTTTTATTAGAGGCAACAAGAGCAATGATTTTTGAGAATGATGCCTCCAAGACATTTTGGAGAGAAGTAATTAATATATAAGTATACACCATGAACATAGTGTAGATCACAAAAGGTACAAATAAGACTCCTTATGAAATATGATTTGATCATACACCCTCGATGAAGTATTTCAAAAAATGGAAGTGTTACACAAAGAGATGAAGGTATGTTTCTTGGTTATTCATTGAAAAGAAACTCTTATAGATGTTTTAATCATAGAACTAAGACAATTGTTGAGTGTAAAAATGTGAAAGTAGATGAAAAATTTGGAATTAAAGAAAGAATGATGGACTATAACTCTAATGAGGAAGAAGATAATCCTAGAACTGTTAGAAAGAATATTGAAGTTTTCTTTGAGACTAACAATGATTTTGAGAATGATGTACAAAGAATTGAACCTAGAGAAGAGATAAGAGTTGAGATAGAAACTCCTACACCTAACAAAAATTTGGCAAAGAATCACCCTGTAGAGAAGATTATTGGAAGTAAATACAAAGGAGTAATGACAAGAAACAAAGTACATGAGGAACTATATTTTATTTCTCAAGTTGAACCTAAGAGAGTAGATGAGGCATGCAAGGATGATCATTGGATTTAAGAAATGAAGGAAGAGCTAGATTAGATAATGAAGAATGATTCATGGGAATTGGTTCCTAGGCCTAAGACAAGAATGTTATTGGAACTAAACAGGTATTCAAAAACAAGATGAATGAACAAGGTGAAGTTGTGAGGAACAAAACTATATTGGTATGCAAAGGATACTCACAAAAAGAAGGTATAGATTATGGAGAAATATTGGTTGGAATTCTTTAGAATAACTAAGAGTGAGGGGGTGAATCAGTTATCTAAAGTCTAGATGTACAGTTAAAAATTTTCACAACTTGGCGAACCCATATCCATAAATCATTTTCATCATGCATGCATCCATTAGATCATACAAGCACTTAAACTGTAGGTTACCATCAAATCAACTTTATAGAAATGTAAGCATGGAACATAAAAAATTCAATATCACATTTGACACCATGATTTAACATGGAAACCCAAATTGCTAAAAAACACTAGTAACATGCTACTCATTCTCACTCTTCTAAAGTGATGCCATATGAAAGGTCAACCCTATTAAATATTACAATGCACATTGTTAAATGTGACCTAGTTAAATGATTGCAATCACCTTGTTATGAGTGAGCCTTGTTAGAGTACTTTAGATCATTCACTTGGAATGTCACCTAGTTAAAGGATTTACAAATGATTGTTAAGTCAAGCTTAATCGAAAAGATTTACCCTAGATTGGTACAATTATTAGAAAGTAACCATAAAGCTTGATCTCATAACAAATTACAACACACTTACAGATTAGAAATCTCTATTTTAGTCATTCATTATGCTTGGCTTTCACACACTTCAGTTTTGATAGCTTTTTCACCCTTCAAAAATCCATACCCTTAAGCCTTCTTCCTTTGCTTTCCAATGCAATCTCTTCTCTTAGGTCCCTAAATGAAGCAATACTATAGACTCTTTGTCTTCCTTAGGTTCTCACACATGACAAACTTTTCTTCTGGCCAACAATCTCTATAAATAGAAAATTAAAATCTTGTGTCATTCATCCTCCTTTGTCTATTATAGAGTTAGGTTGGATTAGATAGGATTCAATGACTCTTCCCATCATTTAATTTTATTCCCTTCTAGAAAATTCTCCTTCAATCCTCTTTGAATTCACCTCAAAATGGTTCATCTTGAATTCTATGCCACTAGCTCATTAAGCTTATCTTCCACATGGTTCACACAATCCAAAGAAATCAAACTTGTTGACTCAAATTCATCAAATTCATGATCTTTCTCATAATGTTGACACTTGACATTAACTTTCTTCTGATGCTCCAAATATACTACATTGCTTGACATCCACTATAAAAACACTTGGCACAAACTAGAGTTTACTAGTGCTTAACTAAAATTGACTTTTCTTGGCTCCAACTGATTCTTTTCCTAGCTTACACTAACTTTTCTCGGCACCTACTGTGTAGATTCTTAAGCTTGGAAGATATACTTTGTTTAATTTTTTTTTTTGAACTTAATCAATGTATCCATCCTTTGCAACATTATGTAGATTATTAATGCACTCTAATATCACTATCTTAACTTATCCTTGTACTCCTTTTCCATATCATAACCCAACCTTTTTGCTAGGTTCTATTGTTCCCTCATTTGATCAAATTCTCTTCATCAATGAAACAAATGATATTAATCAAATCATCTAAGAAATTGTCTTACTAGCAAGTAGTAGGTTTGATATCAGTAACAAAACAATAATTGGAACACATATGCATACTTGTATCAATCTATTTTCAACAATATCCCTCTATAGCATTGATGGAAAACCAAACTAACCAAACTAAATTAGTATAACTAAAAAAATTAAAAAATTAAATAGTTCTTTTTATTGAAATCTCTCCCTCTATCAACAAATTTTCATCTTCTAAATATGTTACAAAATTCTATTATGATCAATAGACAATCTATTAACTCATCCTTGTGACTCCCCTCGTATCACTTCTTCTATCTCCTTTGACATTAACTCCCTCTTAATAGGTATTCATGTTTCATCTCCCTCTTGGACAACAATATCTCATATCTCCCTTAGAAGGATCAGGAGGATCATGATTTCTCCCTCTTTGACAACAATGCAAAAGACTTGTCATCTTAATATGTAGATATGAACATTTTTAGTTTCTCCCTCTATCACCTAGTTTGTGACTGATTTGTAGCTCCAACTCCTTGATTATTTTAGGCAGCGGCTAAAGTAGGATCCACTACATCAATGTTTAACATATGTCAATCAACTTATTTGATGCAAGACACTTCTCATGCTTCTTAGATAGCTTTTGATAGGGGTATCATTCCTAGTTTACCTCTTAGATACTCATGAGCATCCTTAGGTAATGCTTTTGTGAAGATAATAGCTATTTTCTCTTTTGTGTTAACATATTCCATTTCCCCCTCTTTATCTTGAACTAACTCTCTCAAGTAATGATACTTGATTCCAATGTGCTTAGTCTTTGTATGCATCACATTATTCTTTGATATATTTATAACACTTACATTATCACAATAAAGTATCATAGGTTTAGTGATTTCCTCCATACCTTTGAGTAGTTGTTTGATCCATACAATGTTTGTACGATTTACTATAGTAGCAACATATTTAGCTTTAGTAGTAGATTGAGATATACAATTTTGTTTCTTGCTAGTCCATGTAACTAGCCTTTTGCCTAAGAAAAATGCTCCTCCACTAGTTCTCTTTTTGTCATCAATATTTTCAGCCCAATCAACATCAGTATAGGCTCTCAGTTCAAATTTTTCAATTTTCTTATATAGTATAGACCATAGTATTTTGTTCCTTTTAGATATCTCATTATTATCTTAACAATCATCAAATTATTCTCCTTGGGATTAGCAAAGAATCTTAAAACTATCCCAACATATAATGCAATATCAAGTCTATTATGTACTACATACTGTAATTTTCCAAACATAGACCTATATAATATTTGATTCACCTTAGCTGAATCATCATTCTTTGATAATTTATGGCATGTCACCATAGGTGTGCTTACTAGTTTTGAATCCTCCAATCCAAAAGTTTTCAATATGTCCTTTACATATTTAGACTGAGTGATGTAAATACCATATTTCATTTGATGTACTTGCAAACTCACAAAGAACTTGATCTCTCCAAATATAAACATCTCAAATTCTTTCTTCATTTCATTTTCAAAAGCCTTACATAAAGTATCTTGACCTTCAAATATGATATCATCAACAAAAAATTCCAATTGTAAAATACCTTTTCCTTTCTTTGTCTTCAAGTATAGATTGTTGTTATCATCTATCCCCTTAAATCCTATCTTCACAAGATAATTATGAAGCCTTTTATACCATGCTCCTGATGTTTGCTCCTAACCATATAAAGCTTTTTGTAGTCTACATACCATGTTTTTGTTGTTAGCATCAAAAAATCCTTCTATCTATTCTATATAAACCTCTTCCTCTAATATACCATTCAAAAATGTAGACTTAACATTAATTTGGTAAACTTTGAAACCTTTGTATGTAGAGTAAGAAAGCAGAGTTCTAACTCCTTCCTATCTTGCAATAGTCGGAGCGAATGTTTCTCCATAGTCTATCCCTTCTTCTTGTGCATATCTTTTACAAACTAATCTTGCCTTATTTCTTGTGACTTCACCATTTTCATCTAACTTGTTTTTGTATACCCACTTGGTGCCAATCACATTTTTATCTTCTTGCCTAGGAACTAGAGTCCATGTCTTGTTTTTCTCAATTTTATCAATCTCTTCTTTCATGGCTTTACTCCAATCCATTTTTTCTAAGGCGTCTTTCATTGTTTTAGGTTCTTGCATGCTAAGAAAACATGTATCATTTCTCAACTTTTTCCTTGTCATTGTTCTATCATCTTTATCTCCAATGATTTGTGCAACATGGTGATGTCTCTTAACATACTTAGACAATCTTGGTTATGCTATGTTTTTCTCATTTGGTCTCTCAACTTTTGAATCCCTATGTACATCTTTGTTAGGTAGTTAAACATCTCTTTCATATACACTAATCTCAGAATGAGAATGTGCCTACACTTCATTCTGTAACTCAATACTTGAATGTAGCTTAGTTCTTGAATGCAACTCGACATTCATAGTATGTGACTTGACAGTCACTGAAACTTGTTGTTGATTTGCAACTTGATTTACAACATCTTCATTCACATTATACAAATGATTTTTATCCCTCTAGTTCCTTCATAGGTTCTACCTCATGTGCTTCTATATATTCATCAAATTTCACATTTGCACTTTCCACAAATTTTTAAGTTTTAGTATTTAAACACATATAAGCTTTACTTCTTATGGAATAGCCAAGTAACATACCTTCTTCAATTTTTTCATCTAATTTACCATTTCTAAAATCTTTGAGAATATAACACTTTCTTCCAAATACCGTAAAGTATTTTACATTGGGTGAGAATCCATACCATAGTTTAAAAGGTTTTGAGTGAGTACCTTTCTTGACTTGCACATGGTTCAAGGTATAGATAGTTGTACTTACAACTTCTCTCTAGTATTTCAAAGTAACATTGTTTCTCCATAATGATTGTCTTAGCATAGTCCATTATAGATCAATTCCTCCTTTTAGCAATTCCATTTTTTGGAGGGATCCTAGGAGTAGATGTTTGTCTTTTGATTCATCTATCATTACAAAACATCTCAAACTAATTTGATGTAAAGTCTCCTCCTCTGTCAAATCTCAAACATTTTAGACTTTAACCTATTTCCTTCTCAACTCTTACTAAGTATCACTTAAACATTTGGAAAGCACTAGATTTTGGTTTTAGAAACATAATTGTCATCATTCTAGAATAATCATTAGCAAATAACATAATGTACTTATCTCCTTTGTAGATTTGCATATCAATTGGTCCACACAAGTTAGTATGAAAAATCTCTAATATTCCTTTAGAGGTATGAGTCTTTCTCTTAAAACATGACTTTTTCATTTTTCGTAACTGTGATGTAGGAGCATCTTGGGTTCGCTTGCAATCTTGCATGTTTGGAGGGATTTTGGTTAAGTTTTGTAGAGCTTGGTAGATATTGTTATTCAGCATACACTAGGAGCTTGGCATGGTTTGGGAACTTGGAATGGTATTTGGTTTCTCGGCATGGTCTATGGTTGCTTGACATGGTCTATGGTTGCTTGACATGGTCTGGGAACTTGGCATGGTCTTTGGTTGCTCATCATGGTCTAGTTGCCTTGCTTCTAGAGATATGTTTTCTGGTGCTTGTTGCAAGCTGTATAACTAATTTTCCACAATGAGTTAGAGGATTTAAATTTCAAGGATTGAAGAGGGCCTAGAGTACTAACTATAGCTCAAAGTATGAGTTCTAATTCAATTGGAGCTAGGAGATATCATGATTTTATTCATATATAAATTTTGGGCATTTAATTGTTATTACAGGTTGACTTGTGGCATTTAATTTATATATTTGTATTTAATTTGTGTTTTGGGCCAACTTGTGGCTTAGATTGGTATAATTAGTGGTTCTAGGGAAGTCTTTTGTCATTATTCATCCATCATGGAGAAGAGGAGGTGGTAGAGGAGCAAATTTTGAGAAGAGCTAGTAGTTGTGGCTTGAAAAACAAGGAGATTTCTTGGTGGGCTTGCGAGCACAAGTTGAGATCTTCCTTGGGGGTTTCTACTAGAGCATGTATCTAGACTAGCTAGTGTTTGGATTGGATCTTGTGGGATCTTACATAACTATTACTTGCTTTGTATTTGGCTGTAACTGGGAAAGCCTTACAGCTTGGCACATTGCATGTAATCAATTATATTTTATGAATATATTATTGTAATTTGGTATCAGATCTTGCATTATTGATTCTTGTTGTTGTGTTTCCACTATGTGGTTATTTTATGGGGGCTAGGACATCTTTGTTGGGGATACTCATTCCTTGTGTTGCATCAAACTGACATTTTTTGCAAATTATATTGTCAAATTTATTCAACTTAGGAAAACCTCTAACTCTTCTCATGTTACTGATACTAATCAAGTTATCAATATTAATGAGACATAACCTTTTGTCAAATTCTACAACTAAAAAAGTAGCATCCTCTATATCAAGGTAGAATAGATTACCTCTAATTTGATCACCTTTTTGAATTAGTTTTCCATCAGTAGCATATATCTTAGCAATCTTATTCTCAAACTCAACCTTACAACCTGAATTATTCAGTTGTGACACACTCAACAAATTACAGTTAAGTCCTTCAACATAATAAGCATTGTCACATAAAATCATTTCTATGAGTTTTATAAAATCTTTTCCTTTTATCAAACAGGGTGCATCATTACCAAATCTTACATTATACCCATCATAATAATTTAAGGTAATGAACTTACTTTTATCTCCAGTCATGTGGTGTGAATACCCACTATCAATGATCCATCTGTCATTTTTATTCACATAAGACACCAATGTAGTTGCCTCATCCTCATCAAATTCATCATTCATTACAACATACACCACTTCATCATCATGATTGTTAGATCCATCTTTTGTTTCCTCTTCAACAATGTAGCAAGACTTCTTGCCTTTGTCTTTATAATCTTTGTTATCTTCATCTCTTGTACTTTTATACTTGTCTTCACCCCTATAATTCCTCTTCTTTGGACATCTAGCAACAATATGACCAACCTCATTGCAATTGAAACACATGATAGGTAACTTACCTTTGAATTTTCCTTTACCTCTATGAAATCTCCTTGCTAGTAGTGCTTCAAGTTGTTCTACATCTTCCTCATTTGTATTAGTATCATTGGAAATTTTTTTTACCTTTTTCTTCTTCTTCTCATTAGGTTCAATGATAGCTTGGCTTTGAAAGAAAATTCAACATTGTTAGGTTTGAAATTATCAAAATTAGATAGCTTAAAAGTAGTGAGCCTACCTACTAGACCTTAAAGAGTCAGATTAGAACTTGGTACACATCTTAATTTTTGTATTGCAGAAACACTAATAGCATAAATGGGTAGCAGTGTTCTCAAAAATTTTCTTAGCATAGTCTCATCATCTATTTTACCATTAGTTCCTCTTATTGCATTAACAAAATAATTTATCGTAGAGTAATATTTATCAATATTCTCACCTTCTTGCATTCTCATATCATCGACCTTACCTCTAAGACTTTTAGATTTGGCTCTTAGAATATTTGTGTCTCCTTCATAAATAGTGTGAAGATCATCTAACATTTTCTTTGCACTATCATAACCCTTGATATCATAAAACTTGACATAAATGAGAGCAGAGGCAATCTCCAACATTTTTTGGTTGTGTTTTTTCTTCTTTAGATCTTTAGCAGTTAGGGCTCTAGTTAGATCAACATGTTCTATGGTGATGGTAGATTGTGCATGATCTACAAGACCTCCTAGGTATAGTAGCTTCATCAGACTTTTCCATGTAGGAAATTTATCTCTATTAAGCTTGGGTACCTCTCTTTTTGACATCTATATCTTTTTGCTTCTAGTACCTTCAAACTAGTCCTCTTAAGCAGATGGCTTTGATATTAATTGTTGGAATTCTTTACAATAAATTATTTTTTTTTTGGTGGGGGGGTTGTGAATCAGTTATCCAAGGTCCAGATTTACAATTAAAACTTTTCACAACTTAATGAACTCATATACATAAAACATTTCCATCATGCATGCATCCATTAGATCATACAATCACTTAAGCTTGGAGGTTATTATCAAATCAACTTTGCAAAAATGTAAGCATGAAACATAATAGATTCAATAACACATTGGACACCATAATTTAATGTGGAAATTCAATTTGAGAAAAACCACCAGTAACATGCTACTCAATCTCACTCTTCTAAAGTGGTACCCTATGAAAGGCCAACCCTATTAAAGGTTACAATGCAAACTATTAAATGTGACCTGGTTAAATGATTTCAATCACCCTATTAGGAGTGAGCCTTGTTAGAGAACTTTAGATCATTCACTTGGAATGTCACCTAGTTAAAAGATTTACAAATGAGTTTTAGGTCAACCTTAATCCAAAGGATTTGCCCTAGACTGGTACAATGATTAGAACCTAATAGTAAGGCTTGATCTAATAACACCTTACAACACACTTGTAGATTATAGATCTCTATTTTTGTCATGCATTCTACTTGGCTTTCACATACTTTAGTCCTAACAAAATTTTCACTCTTCAAGAATCTATACCCTTAAGCCTTCTTTCTTTCCTTGCCAATGCAATCTCTTCTCTTAGTTCACTGAATGAAGCAATACCCTAGACTCCTTGCCTTACTTAGTTTCTCGCACATGAAAACCTTTTACTCTAACCAACCATCTCTATAAATAGAAAATTAAGATCTTTTGTCATTCATCCTCCTTCATCCATTTTAGAATTAGGTTGGATTAGGTAGGATTGAATGAATCTTCCCATCATTTCATTTTATTCCCTCCTATAAATGTATCCTTCAATCCTCTTTGAATTCACCTCAAAATGGTCCATCTTCAACTCTGTGCCACTAGCTCATCAAGCTTACCTTCTACATAGTTCACACAATCTAAGAAATCAAACTTGTTGGCTCAGATTCATCGAATTCATGATCTTTATTGACACTTGGTATTAACTTGCTTCTGATGCTTGATACATATTGTCTTGCTTGACATCCACTATCAAAATACTCAACATGAACTAAAGTTTATTGGTACTTGACATCAGCTAAACTTTACTCTACTTATACTAAAATTGACTTTGATTGTCCTTTTCAACCTTAAGTAGATTATTAATGCACTATAATATCATTATGTTAACTAATCCTTGTATTCCTTTTTCATATTATAACTCAACCTTTCCTCTAGGTGCTATTGTTACCTCATTTGATCAAATCCTCTTCATTAATCAAACAAATGATAGTACTCAAATCATCTAAGAAATTGTCTTACCAACAAGTAGCAGGTTTGACATCAGGTATAAAACAATAATTGAAACACATATTCATACTTGTATCAATCTATTTTCAACAATATTTTCTCCTAGAGCTAGAACGGAAGCAATAAGAATATTATTGTCTTATGCAGCAAATAGGAAATTTAATGCATATAAGATGGATGTCAAGTAATCCTTTATGAATGGAGAAATTGAAGAAGAAGTCTACATTGAGAAACCTAAAGGATTTCCTTTGATAGAAGAAAATGATATGGTATGTAGATTGAAGAAAGCACAATATGGTCTAAAGCAAGCACTTAGAACCTGGTATGCAAGATTGGATAAGTATTTGGAAAACTTGGATTTGCTAAAGGTATGCCATTTAGTAACTTGTATTTTAAATAAATTGAAAATGGTTTTTTAATCATTGTGATATTTTTTGATTACATAATCTTTGGAGGTGATGCTAAAGCAAGTGATAAGTTTGCTAAAGAGATGAAGAAAGAATTTGAGATGAGTATGACTGGTGAGATGAACTTTCCCCTAGGTTTATAGATTATGTAGAACAATGATGGTATTTTCATTTCACAAGATAAGTATTTAAAAGACTTGTTTAAAATATTTAGCTTGGAAAGTTGTAAGCCTATTGGTACACCAATGGTAGCTAGTCACAAGTTATGTAGCAAAGATGAGACACCTACAATTGAGTAGAAGAAGTATTGATCAATGATTGGAGGTTTTTAATATCTAACTCACACTAGAGTAGATATAGAAAATTTAGTTGGGATAGTAGCAAGATTTCAAGATGATCCTAAGGAATCTCATGATGTAGCAATAAAGAGGATATTCAAATATTTGAAGGGCACACTTGATTATGGATAATGGTATGATAGATTAAGTGATTTTACATTATGTGCATATACTGATGTGGACTAGGTAAGTAGTATGGATGACATAAAAGCTACTAGTGGTGGAGCATTTTTCCTTGGAGGAAGATTAGTTTCCTGGCCAAGAAAGAAACAAGATTGTATTTCAAAAAGTACAACTGATGCTAAAGGATATTGGAATAGAGTTCTTATAACTTGTTATCCATTGTGATAACACAAGTATATTAAGTATGTCTAAGAATCACATATTGCATTATAAGACTAAGCATATATCTATTAAATATAATTTTTTTAGAGAGAAAGTCAGAGAGAAAGAGATCATATTGGAGTATGTCAATACAAAAGATCAAATTACATATATCTTTACAAAGCCTTTTCCTAAAGATACATTTGATTACTTATGAGGTATGCTTGGAGTTATGCCCCTACCTACTTAAGAGAAGATGATGCAAATATTGCATCAGCCTAGTGGTAAAGAGCACTATTGTTTGATTGGATTGAATGTTGATGTTTCCTATATGATGAGTATCTGAGATGAGAAGAGTCATCAAGGACTCTTGGTAACTAGTTTAGAACAGTGTCTTTGGACTCTTGAGATGATTGAAGACTTAAAACAAATGATTGACATAATAAATTCTTTGACATTGATGTCAATGGGGGAGAGTATACATGAAAAAATTCTCCTATACATGAATGGGGGAGAGATTGCATAAATAAGGGAGATATTGATTAATGGGGGAGAGATAAAACATCTCCTATGTATGAATGGGGAGAGATTCTATAAATAAGGGAGAGATTGATTAATGGGGGAGACATAAAACATCTACTATATATGAATGGGGAAATATTAAGTAAATAAGGGAGAGATTGATTAATGGGGGAGAGAATGAGAACTCCTATGTATAAGGTTTCAATGGGGAGATACATTGAATGGGTGAGAAGTTGAGAGTTTTTTAGTGTGTGAACAACTGATCTCAATCCTAAAGAAAGAGGTGTAAAAAAAAGAAGTGTTCTAGTAAGGTTCAGATTTGATTGAAGAGGATTTGAAAAGATGAAAAAATGAAGCAATAGTAGACTGTTTTTTTGCTATTCTTGTAACTAAATGTTGGAATACAAACACCACTAAGAGTGGGGAGGGGGTGAATCAGTGGTTTAAAATACTTTTCAAAACTTGAAACAATTACAAGTTATAAAATTTACCACATGAGAAAGATAGTTAATGAATAACAAAGTGACATGATATTTTAACATGGAAATCCACTTAGGGTAAAAAACCACTTTGGATCTGAAACCTTATTGGCCTCTTGGGTAAATATTTTAGAGCTACAACTTTGCAAAGCACCAACACCCTGTTTTAGAAACACCAATCCCTTACACTTGAAGCACCAACTTCATGAATACAAGAAGAACCAAATTCCAAAATAAAAAAATGAGATATAAAATTACAAATCAAATCATGAATCACTAGTTTCAACTTCTTGTTGAAAACATAATGCAAGATACACTTCTATTCTCTTTGAAACATTCAACATCCGAATATGTTTACTTTTTCCATTAAAAGATCTGATCAAATATTGATATGAATTTATGACAAAAAAAATATAACCCTTCTTCTAGCTTTTATAAAATTCTACAATGAAAATAAAATCACAAGTAGGAAAATAGAAACATAAAGCATTACCCTCTTCTTTGTTGTTAAAAAGTTGCCTGCAAACTGTTCGGTTTACAAGGAATTCCACACAAATCCTTCAAATTCTACAAAAATCACCTATTGGATATTTTAGAGGAATTTATCCTCTACTTATAAACCAAGAAAGTCAAAAAAATTTAGGTAGGTACATACCCAAAACTTACATTAGATCAAAACCGCTCAAACTGCTAAAATTGTCATAACAATTTGGTAATTTTTTCTAACAAACAAACTTTTTCTCTTTCCATACATGTGTTATGCAATAAATAACAAAGATCCATTTTAGATATCTCAAAGAGATTTCCAAAAAGTTATGATAGTTGGGGTCTAACGAATAACAAACCTTGTCAACTTTCTAATCGACCAAAACTATTTTTCTTATATTCGTTTTCTAAACTAATGTGAATATTAAGTGTTAATTATATAAAACTTAATTGTTTATCTTCAATATGTTTTGAAAAATATTTAAGGACATGAAATAAGATAATTAAATGATGTTAATCATACCATATGCTCATTATAATTACATTATTCACATCAATGACAACAATCAAAGACCAAATACCAAGGGTTCAACACTTAGATGTTTTTCATCTATGTTTCCATCAATGCCAAAGGGGGAGATTGTTAGCATGGATTTTGATGTTATCTCTTTGGGGGAGTATCCCAAGAATTTCCAGAGTTTGTGGAGATTGTTATCATGATTGACATGTTGCATTCATGACTGTGTTTGTCATTGTTGTCAACAAAGGAGTATTTATGTAAAGACAGGCAAAGTAGTAGACAGAGAACAATATCATATAGATAGAGAATTCATGGCCAAGTCTAGAATGATTAAGGATGTGTTCTACATTGTGTCCTAAGTACATTTTTAAGTGTGCATATAGAGATTCAAAGATATACAAAAGATATTCTTGATTTATAGAGAGTAGTATGCAGACAGAGTACTTGATAAACAATTTCTTATGTTTGATTTGTATCTCTTTAATGATGTTAGTGAGTGTGCAAGGTTTGGAGTTGGACATATGAGAAGTTGTATATATTTTGAGACAAAAGTGTTGTTTAATTGTAATAAGATTAATTATCTTAATGTGGTCCTATTATAGTTAATTGGTAAACCTCATGATCGACTCAAGGAATATTTTTTAGGACATGGTATAAAGGAAGGATATTTTCCTTGTTTGGAAGAGGATAAAGCAAGTGGATTGTGCAAGCAAGAACAAAGTATTTGGTAAATGTGAGTAAGTGATCCAAGGGATTATTAGATGTGAATTTTGTGATCTACTATCAAGACCAGAAGGAGCAGAACTCTAGTTCATAGGATAGAGGAAGGGAAGTACAAGTATAGTTGATTTCTATTATTCTACAAGGAATAATACAAAGAACAATTGGACAATGACTTCAGTGATCTTGCCCCTAAAGTTGTTTGGATAGTGACTCCATCTACCTTCTACAACTCTTAATAGAGTTGGTACAACTCCCAACAAGTATTCAAAGTCTCCTAATAGGGACTAATATGTACTGAATGCTTTTACTGACTCCTAATAGGGTCCATCCTCTAACAAGGAATATTTATATTTGTACATCATTTTGTGGGTACCATCCCCACCAGGGTTTTCCCCCTTATCAAAGGTTTCCCTAGTTAACATATTTGGTGTTATTGTGTATGAGTATCTTATTATGGTTTTTGATTATATTGCTCATATGGTTAAGGATTAATAAGGTTGATAATTGTTATAATAGTTGCATAGTTGATTCAACCCCCTTGCCTTCTCAGTTATATTGGTGGACTTAACTTTCTACCACATTTTTTGTCAAATATTTAAAACTAATTTTCCTTTAGAGATCTTCTTTGGTATTAAACAACTGTAAATTGCTTCTGTCATAATTGATCTACAATCTAGAAGCCAAATAATAGTCATTGAGAATGAGACTCTAATCTTTGGCTTCTATGACCAAATCTATCCTAAAAAATGGTAGTACCATCTAAAAACTACTAAATAAAAGTGAGTGCAATTATGGATACTACTTTAACACCTTAAATAATACCACTTTTGACAAGAAATAAGACTTGTCAACCAAGAACCTTAAGAAGAAGAATAAGTAGGGAAAATGTGTATAGCCTTGTCTTAGTCCCCTTTGAACTCCAAGAAAGTATATGGGCAAGCCATTAACCATAACCTAAAATTTAACTATTTTTGTAGAAGTCCATATAATGTTTACAAAAGTGAGATCTAATCCTAATTTAAGTGATACTTTATATAGAAAGTCTCATCGAACTATATTGTAGGCTTTAGAATTTTCCAATTAAGGGTGACACCTTAGACCTTACTCTTGTCTATTAAGTGATTAACCTCATATATTTTGATTACCATAGCCAAGATTTGATGGCCCAAAATAAATCCCTTTGGGTTATGATTAACTATGGAGCCAAGAAGGCACTTGATCTTGTTGACTACAACTTTAGAATTTTTCGTATAGAGAATGTTGCATAGGTTGATTGACTTGAAGTCTGCAATATATAATGGCTTTCAAGTCTTGGTGATGAGAGAAATATGTATCTCAATGAGGGTCCTCAAAAACTTACCACTCTTTGGGAAAATCCTTTACATTCATTGTAACATGATTCTTAACAACCACTCAATAATCTTGTAAAACTACAAAGGGAAACTATATATACCTAGCATCTTATATGCTTCCATGTAAAATATTGAATATATATCTTCCTCTTCCATGGTTTGACAAAGAATTTTATTGTCCTAAGCAATGACCAAACTGGATAAATATTGGAGGAGCTTATCTTCTACAACCATGCATCTTAGATCAACATCCAACTTATAGGGATTTTGAAAGTGATATGAGCCAAGCTCACCCATATGTGTATTATGTTTGACCAAATTGTTGATTTAATCCAACAAATGATGTATAGTTTTTCTTTTTTAACACTTGCTAGAATTTTTTTTGAAAAAACAGGAAATTTATATCTCCCTCTTTTAACAATTGAATCTAAGAGTTTTTTTCTAGTAGAATTCCTTTGTAAAATTTATCTTCTTCCATTTGACTTTAGGATTTTCCTCTTCATCAAAAATATCCAGAATGTTACCATTGTATCTTCATTTTTCATAGTGATGTCCCTTTTCTAATTGGAGATATTATCAAAAGTGGTTTTATCTCATGCTATCAATTTTTCTATAATATATTTCAAATTCTTAGATATCCTAAAAAATGAAGTCCCTTGGACTTGAGTATTACACAATTACTCAATAAATTTTTTGAAATATGGATTGGTGGATCACACAATTTCATATCTTAATGATATATGAGCCTTAGGTAGGCTATAATTTCAATGAAGGATTCGAGAGCAGTGATCATATATGATATAGGGAATTTCCTTAAGAGTAAATCAAGTGTCCTAGTTGATAGTAAATAAGAACCAATCAAGTTTTTTCCTAAATAAGGTTGTCTCCATTACTATTATTTCTATATGTAAAGTTCTAGTCTACAAGTTCTATATCTAGGTGGTCATTATTAATAGTAAATTGAGAAAATTTGGTAATACTTTCATAATAATCAATAACACCACCCTTTTCCTCAAAAAGAAAAATCTCTGTGTTTTATTCCTTTTCCATCAACCACTAAACCTAAAGAAAGAATAAGATCAATATCTCCTCCCAAACTACCTTCTTCCCAGTTGGGAGTTAGGAGCAAACAAATTAATCAAATGCAAAAATCTATTACCAAAAACTATACTAGTGATTAGCTTGTTTCTAATGTAGGAAATAAGGTTTTCCCTCACCTTTGATGGATTCAACATAGTAATAATACCACTTAATGCCTTTCATGTTCACTTATGTACAAAAGGAAGCACCTAACTAAATAAAATGTCTGATACTATTAAAAGTATCTCTGGTCATTTTAACATCTTGAAGATGCAAAATCTTTGTTTAATTTACTCTTATATAATGCATTTTAACTCCTAGACTACAACTAATAAATAAAATGAATTTACCTAAGTAAGCTTAAGTAAATAGAATAAATAATTAGTAAATTAATTATTTACTCTAACACCCACCCTTAAGTGCAACTTAGAGAAATGACTTAAGCTCACAAAACTAAGATGAATGCAAAATGGGTCCCAACAATGAGTCCATGTTAGGTACCCATGTAAAATGTAAAAGATGCAACCTCTGAAAATGGAGAAAGAGAGAAAACCACGTGGGAAAAGCCCTCCTCCAAAAAGAGGTAAGAACCTAGTGAAGAACTAAAGAATCATTCAACTAGGGAAATGTCCCCTAAAACAGGAACAAGGAGTGATCATAAAGAGCATCATTGAAGCATGAAGAAGCCACAAATCTACCATCAAGAAGAAAAATACTAATCTGAAGAACTTCCATTGAAGAAGAAGGCATGAACCAAGCGTGTCTATATGGTAGATCAAAAATTGAAGGTAGGTCAAAAAGGACCTAGGAGATGTGCAAGCAAGGGATGATGTAGTGTTGACATCATGCTGATGTCAGCATTCTATAGGCTTAAATTTGACGGCCCAAAAATTGTTGGCACAAAAAAGAAGGCCACGTGGCAAGAACAAATGACATGGTAGGGGCCACATGGCAAAGTGTCAGCCTGCGAATCTGCTAACTGGCCTAGAAATGTCCGTATAGCAGCTGACAGTGTAGGAGTGCAGAGCTGGCGGTGGAGGAGCACTGCACTAGAAACGGCAGTGGGATCTAGTGCTAAAGACTTGCAGAGCAGTTGGGAACACTAGCGGAGAGGAGACTATTGGCGGCACTCTACAACGGGTTGTGGATGGGTGGCGCTTTCTACTACTTATTGTCAAAGTTTCTTCATCCCCTTAGGTTCCATTATAAGATCCTAATTTTACTTTTTAGGAGTTTATTCAAGGCTAAAGAGCAATTCTTACCCATTATTATTCTTGCATTTTCTTTATGCTTCAAAAATATGGTTGAGGGTCAAAAAAAGACCTCTCCTATAGTAGTTTATGTTGAATTTGATGAAAGATCAACCCCAAAGCTCAAAAGAATCACCTACATTTAAACACAAGTCATAGAAAGAGAGAAACAAAAGCTATGGAGGCTGGAATTCCCATATCCATAGATAAGAAATTCTTGATGAGAAAAAAGAGAGATTGATATTATCAAAATTGAATGAGTAAATTACAAAGAGATCAATCCTTATAAAAAGAGATCAAAACCCTAAAAGGTAAAAACTAGGTTGCATGATAATAATTAATAAAAGAATAAATTATTACATGCCCAAAATTTAGCTTAAGTAAAATAGAGATAATAAGTGACTTAATAATTAAATCAATGTGATTTAATTAATAAGGAAAAACTTTATTACTCTACCCCCCACCCCCCCAAGATAAAATTAGGGAGTAGCTAAAAACCTAGAAACTGCTACTAAAAGTAAATTTGGGTCCTAAAAACTATTGGAAATATTATAACAAGGTAAGTTACTAAGAGGGGAGGGGTGAATCAGTAACTTCTAAAACTTTCAATCCAATTAGCAGTTAATCCTTTATATGAATTCTCATCTAACTTCACACATGAGAAACTTAGAAAATATGAAAGCACACATAACACTTTGACAAAAAGATTTAGTGACCCAGAAACCTTCCAAATAGAAAGTAAAACTGGGGTGGGGATGATACCCACAAGCTTTAGTACTATAGTATAAAGTTGGTCAGCTAAGGCTTACATTGATCACTTCTGATGATATGCCCAATTAGGAGCAATAAGGACTGCTAGGTCCACCTTGTGAAAGGATTTACAAACATACAATAAAGTATGCACTTGGTAAGAAGATTTACATAAGACTGTTAGGTCTACTTGTTAAAGGATTTGTCTAATCCACCTGTTAGGATGAAGCAGTAGCTAATCTTTAATTTGTAACTTGGTTTGCTGAATGAGATTCCCTTGAGTGTACAAATCACCTTGCTATTATAAATGAATCTTTGTTGCTCCTTATACTATTGTAGCCTTTGTAATTTTCACTTCTGCTCTTTTACAATGATTACATTACTTCCTCTTCAATTCCATACATACATTGGATGGGATACAATACATTACATATATATCAATCCAATTACATAATTACAAAGTCAGCTACAATTCAAGTTTACACAAAATATTACAAAGTAGGACAAAGTGTAGAAAATCGGGCTCTGAAGATTGACTCTGTGAGGTTCTAATACTCAACATCCAC
The DNA here is from genome assembly GCA_028749045.1 of Cupressus sempervirens. Taxonomy (NCBI): domain Eukaryota; kingdom Viridiplantae; phylum Streptophyta; class Pinopsida; order Cupressales; family Cupressaceae; genus Cupressus; species Cupressus sempervirens. Next base: position 82,454,296 of record CM053791.1, on the reverse strand, counting down.
TATCACTACTCAGCATCATCATTCACTTGATAGACATAGAAGCTTGGTCCATACTGATCAATTGCAACTAGTCTTGAACTCGGTCTACGCTATTGACTTGGTGAATACTATAAAACTTGTCATATAAATTGAATCACTTGTTTACCATTGCATAGCTCAATAAACACTATCACCTCAAGCTTAGTATAAACTAAGTCACTTGGTTAACACTAAGTAGCTTGGTCAACATTGGACTCACATCACATCAACTGCAAACTTGGTAACAACTAAACAACTTTCTTTGCACTCGTAAACTTGCATTAGACTAAGATGCTCAATTTACACTATTGATATTCACAATAGTTGTAACTGCTCAGCATACACTAGAAATTTTCCAAAGGACTTGGTAGCAACTATAAAACTCGATAACAACTAAAATGCTTGGTTAATACTATTAACTATGCAATAAACTTGGTATGAATCTGAATAAGTGTATGTCGCTAATAACAAACATGACTGGAATGTCAACAATCTCCCCCTTTCACATTAGTGACATAACACTTATCAGTCAAAACTGAATTATCCATCACTTTATATCTCCAACTCGGTAGAGTATACTATTTTTGAGATTTTTCAAATTTGTTTTTGTAAAGGATACATTGATGTACATGGTAATGCTATATAGTATACTATACATACAATGTTTCTTTAGACTTTCTTACAATCTTCTTCCCCTATCTTTTAACATCTTTCTCCCTTTTATATCATCTTATATCTTTTCCTTTTTATCTCCTTATAACTTCTTCAATATCTTTTCCAATATCTTCTCCCGCTTTTTGAAATTAATGCCAAATAATAATGCTATATGTATTTACATAGTAATGCCAAAATGAGACAAGAAATCTGAATGTACCTTCAATGTGATTGCCAAAGTCTTGTCCCAATTCTCTTGCAAGACCTTTCTTGTGTGTAATATCACCTGCACTTCTATTGAAGGCCAATCATATAGTCTGCAATAGAGAAATTATTATCATGGATGAGAGTTTTTGAATAAGCAATATGCTTTTGCAATGCATCCATATTGGGGAGTACCATATTCTAGATATCTACCAATGTAGGCCTTATTCTTGCTTCTTCTTTAACCAATTCAACCTACATATCTATCAAAAATCTAATCTTCTTGAAATGTACATAGCTTGAAATTGGATCAAGCGATAATTGGTGAACACTTGCTTTGAGATCTTAATCAATCTTGGACAATTTTTCCTTTATTTCCATAGTAAATCTTGGAATATCACATAGTTTACCAAAAAGTAGAGTTACATTTGTAAAAGAAGTTTCTAGAGAACCCAAAATAGTAGATAATTCTACTTAGTAAATGGAAAATTCTTGAGCAATGTGCTCAAACACTTTATTTTAAAACTTTTTCTCTGCTTTTTGTAGTAATTTATCATGTCCATCTAGATCCTCATTATACTTCTAGATTAATTCTACCAACTAAAACAAAATTGGCTGAGAAGAATCAATATCTATGGCTATAGCCTCTACCAAAATATTCTTGGCATCCTCAATGATTTTGAATTCTTTATCTCTTTCCTCTCTCAACTTTTTCTATTTGGATTTCTTTTGGAGTATTTCTCCAAAGGTTTGCATTTGATCAGGAATAAGTTTTGAAATATCCCAATTTGGAATCACAATTCCCTCATCAAGATCAACATCCTCCTCCTTTTCTTTACCTTTGCTCAAAATTTTTTTGCTCAGTTGAGGATTGGTCTCAACTTTCCTTGCACTTATTGCTTGTGTACTTGGAATTGAAACAATAGTAGAAATAGTGGAGCTTGTTGCTAAAATTGATATTGCACTTATTGTAGAAGTACTAGTAGGAGTACCTGTTAAACCCAAAATTGATGTATCCAAAATTGTTGTGTCCAAAACTGATATCTTAATCATAGTTGAAGAGCGAAGAGTCTATAGCTTGGTAGATGAGGTACTTGGTACTTCAGCCAATGATGCACTGAGTTGTATTGGTGCAAAGATTGATTGGCTGGTTGTGCTTGGAGTGTTGGACACAATCAATCCTACAGAGGTTTTCTCCATGCTTGATGCTATCAATACTTTTCTTGGATAATGAGGAAGGGAGGCTATAACCACTATAGCAATCTTAATTGGATTGGTTTCCTCTATATCCTAAGTTTCTTCCTTGGTAGTGTCTTGCTCCTATTCCTCTTCACTATCAATGTTATCAAGATTTGTTGTCTCTTCATCAATTTCCTCTTCATCTTTTTCTTCTTTATCATCATCATCATATTTGTCACTTATGGTGACTGGAAAATCACCTGGTTTATGAAGAAGATATACATTCTTCCTATTGGAATATTAAAATAGGAATAATGCTTCTAAGAGGGGCGGGGGGGGGGGGGGGGGGGGGGGGGGTGAATTAGAAGTACTGTGCTTTGACCATTAAAACTTTTTCTTAACTGAAAATAGATTGTATTCATATAAACGTATCAAACAATTATGAAAAAAACATAAGCATCACCACATAACACTTGAGATTTTGGTAACCCAGAAACCCTCCAAGAATAAGAAGGTAAAACTGGGGTGGGGATGATACCCACAAAATCACTGCAGTAATAAAGTTTAACCACTTCTGATGGTCTGCCCTGTTAAAGGCTTTACACTGTATCAATAGTGACCTGGTTAAAGGATTTTAAACACTTTACAAGAAGTGTTACACTATTAAAGGATTTCATCACCTATTTATAGGATCTACAAAATAGCTGCTAAGCTAACCTATTACCATAGGGTTTTCTTTCTAATACAATTGCTGGAGAGTATTAGGTATAATAAACCTAATAGCTTACAATCCTTTGATTGTTGAATATAGGCACTTGATCTGCTTTCTCTAATCTTGATCCTCTGTGATCTGATACTCTTTACTTTGAGAACTACTATCTTTACACACCCTTGTCCATCCACACACATACAATGGGATTTAGTCTTCCTTATAAAGATAGTCGAAGACTTAGGGTTAGGTATGGATCTACGATCCATATTGAATCTCTATTTCCCACTCATTCCTTGCACTTCTCTTATTGGTTACATGCCTTCTCCATTTTTCTTATTGGTTGCATGTTGATTGCATGGTAAATACAAAAGATTCAATCTTATCTTTTAATCCTTCAAGATTCATCATATATCAGCCATAAAAATGGTTTACATATGAATTTGTAATGTTTACAAACTCATATGTGCATTCTGTGTTGCTCGACACTTATATTAAACTGGCTTACTCGGCACTTTTTAAATTTCTATATTGCTCGGCATCGTCTATGACTCGGCACTCAAATGTCACTCGGCACTTGTATCATGCTCGACACCTAAAGTCATTCGATACTTGAAGGCTTCCCTGACTTGGCTCATGTTGTGGCTCGGCATACATGGTGTACTCAACTCCAATGTAGAAAGTGGTTAAGTGTGTTGGCACTCAAGTGTCAAAAACCATTTTGAGGTTAACAATCTCCCCCTTTGACATGAGTGACAAAAACACTTAACTGACATTATGATTATATGTACTAATTTTCTTGGTATATACAAAGGTGTTAAAACTGTAATCAAAATTTGTAATTGGCAATATATATACCTCAAAAGTATTGTAACTCCCCCTGATGCTGTATATCATGCTTTGCCTTTTTTTATCTTGTCTCCCCCATTATCTTGTCTCCCCCTTTTTGACACTTATGTCAAAGGGTTTCAAGGGTTAAGACCATATTTTGCCGAAAATGTGTTGTTTACCTCCATAATCATCTTAACAGCTACATCCCAATTATGCAAAGCAATTTCCAATGATTTATGCTAGAGGGCAGTCTCTGCAGCAAGATGAATAAGTCCTTCTAAAGTAGAAAGATTAGGGTCTTTCTTGAGAATAGTTTAAGCATAGACTTGTTCTTTATGGAGGATTTCCAAATGTGGGGTTATAGAAGATTGGAGCAATAATAGTTTGGCCTTGATGGTGGCCTCTTCTGCTATTAATACAACTATCTCTTTCTGAGTGTGAAGCATCTGAGTAAAATGCTTCTCACTGTGAGCTAGATCTTTAGGTAGCTGCATGCTAGAAATATTCAAATTTCTCTCCGGGCTCATTATCTTTTGGCTGGTCTCTTGTGTGAAATATGAAAATTCACACAACTTTTTGTATAATGAGAAGATATTTTCAAGTACCTTTTTGACTTTGTGTAATGCCCCACCAAGGGATCTAAAGAATTAATCTAAAATATAATTACAAAAGGACACTTGTATATGGTTTAAGAATGTTGGATGTATCATTGTTATTTCTTAAGGATGTGATGTTAGATGAATAGTTAATTTAGATGTGATGCAACGTTAAGGGATTTTAAAGAATGTAATCTGTTCTGTTATGTTATGTGTACTTTCAATTGGATGTTTCTATTACTTCCATGAATAATGTGAATGGTTTTACTTTATAAAAAAATTATTTGGTAAACTTAGTGAAATTCTTTGGATCCCTTGGCGGGGCATTACATTTGGTATCAGAGACCAAGTTTCAATATTGGGAGCTCTGGGTATATTTGAATGCTACTAGTTATTAACTAGTTGAACAAAACAAAACTTTGAACTATCATGTGTATCTTTAATTTCACTAAGTTTACCAAATAATTTTTTTTTAAAGTAAAACCATTCACAACATTCGTGGAAGTAATAGCAACATCCAACTGAAAGTACACATAACATAACATAATAGATTACATTCTTTAAAATCCCTTAACGTTGAATCACATGTAAATTAACTATTCATCTAACATCACATCCTAATGAAATAACAATGATACATCCAACATTCTTAAGCCATATACAAGTGTCCTTTTGTAATTATATTTTTGATTAATTCTTTGGATCCCTTGGCGGGGCATTACACTTTGTCTATGAACTTTGTCAATTCTATCTGAGAAAGTGCTATTTCACTAGATATTTTCTCATTAACTTTTCCTTGAAATTTTCTTTCAGACCATTCCATGATTTTTGCATTTTTCTCTAGGTCTACATTTGTCACCTGTTCAACAATATTTGATAATTGTTCCATGATATGCTTTGACTCATCTAGTGACTGAATACTAAAAGCATCCATAAATATATCTTTAATTTCATGCATTGTTTGCTTTTGTTGATACTCCTTTCTGAGTATCTCTTGCCTCTTTCTTCTATTTAGTACTTCCTACACCTTATTGATTTGATCAATGTTTATTGTTTTTGAGTCATAACTCAATATGACTAGCTCTTCATCTAGTTTAGGGTCTCCATAGTGAATTACCCTTACAATATTTGTAGAGCTTGATCCTGGTACTGATATTTGTAAAGGCTTTTGTGAAGGAGTCCTCGAGGTATGAAAATTTATCAATGTTTTTATTGCCTCCTGCTCTTTAGGGGTTTCTTCTATTTTCTCCTCTTGCTGTCTACCTTGATCAATTATTGTAATTGTAGGAAGTGCACCTTGTGTTTGTGCTATAGGATCAGATGTAATAGTTTGTCCTGTTTGTTCTAGTTCTTTGTCTGCTGCTACACTTGGCTTTTGAACTATGGTGTCAACTATGCCTATTGAAACAACTGTTGGCATTTGAAGTTGACCACTAGTAGTTGTAGAGATGTTGGAAGGTGGTTCTTGTGGATTCACCTTATCTCTAGTTGTGTTTTCTACTAGTTTTTGTAATTCATCCATACTGACCAATACTGGATCTACACATAATCTTTCTTGTTGCGTAGATTGGTCAAGGATTCTTTTGAGATCTTCTGTAGTTAATGGATTGATGTTCTGAGCAGAAGTGTCAAGAACATCCTATACAGTTATTTTTTCTACAGGTGTGATGGGTACATGAGGAGGGCTAGAAGGAAGCATTTGTGTGTCTTTCACACTCTTATCTTGTTGCTATTTTTCCTCAGTTGTTGCCATTTTAGTTTGCTTTTGTGTCTCCTCCTCTATTGCTCTCTTTTCTTCTACTTTCTTCTCTTCTTCTTGTTTCTTTTCTTCTTCCTTCTTTTCTCCTCTACCTTGCTCTACTTCTGTCTTCTCTTCTCTCTTTTGGTGGAGCAGTAGCTTCTTCCTTGTATTCTTCTTCAAGAAAATCTTCAATCTTTTTGTACAAGTTCTTCCATGATTTTGTTGTTCTTTGTAAAATATCTTCCATTTTGTTTTGGAGAATGAAGAATGCCCTGTATTTAGGTGTAAACTTGGTATTGTGCCTTTAGACTACTTTTTCTATTTGCTCCTTAGTCAAATCAAGTAGTATGCTTGCTAGGGTTGTTCCTCTCATCTCCTTTTCCATTCTTAAACAGAAATGCCATCTATCTTCTACAATTTTTGACAGTTCATCTGGCAATTGTCCATCTAGTTCAAGAGGGGTGTACTTGAACTGTGCCATCATTCCATACACTGATTCTTCTATTCTATTTTCTTCATCTTTAGTGAATTTATTGAAGTCAACTTTATTTATGTTGCTTAAATCTCCATTTCAAATCTTTTTACATAATATATCAATTGAAGAATGGCTTACCTTTCAAGATTGATCTTCTTCAGCAGTATCATGTTGAGCTACATATCTTCTTCTTTTCCTAGGCTCTTCCTATGTCTTCTTGATTGGTTTCTTCTTTGTTGCTTCCTCTTTATCTTTTTGAGTAGAGGCCCTTGTTGTAGCTCTGGTTGTTGGCTTTTAGGGTGATGGCATGGCAGCTTTCTTTGGTTTTGGCTGAGCTAGAGGCTAATCTTTTGCCTTTCTCTTCTTTGACTTGGCCTGGGTTGGTGCTTCCTTGGTTTCTTCTTCCTCAACACCTTCCTCCTTGTCTTCACCTAGGCCTTGAGTTAATTCCTTTGGGCCTTGCTCTTGTTCATCCTCTTCATCATCATTTTCATCATCATCTTCTTCATTTTCAGCCACTACCCCTTCACCAAATTGATTCTTAATTTTCTTCATCAATTTATCTTTCTTTTTCAATGTGGAGGCAGTTTTTAATTCCATATTTATTTTTGATCTTACCACATCATAAGTGCCAAAATGTGGGGCACTCTTATCTGTCTCTTCTGCCAATAATGTAGTTATTGTTGTGGATGCTTCATCAATGTTAATTTCATAACCAAATGGCCTTAGCCATCTTACCCTTGGAATTGCAGCTTGAATGTAGGTGAAGTCAATATCAACTAAGAAACATATATCATTAATATGTTTTTCTACTAAGGAAACTAGTATTCTCACCCTTTGCTTCATGGATTTCTTGAAATCCTCAAAATAGCTTGTCATCAGAGTATCAAAATTTTCTCCTATTTGTTCTATATACTCATTTATTTGGGATATGATAGTCCTATCACTCCTCCATGTCACTTTGCCAAAAGAAAGAAATTCATTCTGAACATAAAAGAATATGCAAACCAAAATTGCTCCAAATTTATATTAAGAACCCTTTGTCCTTCTTATGGCTATTAGGTTTTCATTTATTTGTTGTAGTTACAGTTCAGCAAGATCATAAGTATGATCCTTTTTCACCAATTTGTAACCTACATCTACTGCTATACATGGCACACTATTGAGTCTACTAGATTGGTAGAATTTGTGGGCAATAACTCTAATAGTAAACTCAACTAGAGGATCCTGAATGGTATAAATAGTCATTCCTCTCTTGTTCCACTAAGCACCTGTATTCTTTTCAATGACTTCCATGGATTCACTTCTCAAGGTCTTGTGTCGATCTAGGGTAGGATATCCAGTTACCCTATGAATTATTCTTTTTCTAACCACAGATTACCATCATGAATTCTACTCAATACAAGTCTGATCCACTTTGTCTTGAATATGGTGGGAAAACTCAAAACTTCTGTCAAACCCTTCCTTTCAACAATTTTGTATTCTTCTTTCAATACTCCATTGACACAGAAATTTGCAAAGGTTTCTCTAATTTCTATGTCTCCTAGGGCTCCTATCTTTCAATTGTAACATCTTCTCACATCCTAAACCATGACAACATTTGCGAGTATGCAAGAAAGGGCTCCGGTTGGGTCATTTTTTTATGCCACTTTAGGAATAGGGCAAAAATCAGGCTGCCTAACTTCATTAGACGCTAGCTAGACTTCAAACAATTATTTTTCTAGGGTTTTCTTGGAACTCAAAGCCATTTATGCAAACTAGGGTTTCCTTTACACAAAAATACAAAACTGCATAGCTCGACACAAATGAAAATACCTCAAGATTGATGAAAACGCGTTGTAGGAGGTTGCAATCTACTTGGAATACTGGATTCTCTGTTGTGAAGTCACTCTGTGCTCTTTATCTCCTTTGTTTCTTGATCGTGATGAGGAAAAATGATTGAAATTGTGATAATATACCCTATTTCCATCGCATTAAATGCTCAACTGCAAACTCAGCTTATGAAGGATTTTTAACATTACTTAGCTAGCACTACATTTCTATTTTACTTGGCTTCCATAGGAGTTTCTTAACTTGGCATTAGCCATCAACTCGATCGCTGTTAGGAACTCGGCATCCAAAGATAGCTCAACATCATCATTTAAAATTTTGTCTTGGCATCTTGTTTCATGCATATTTTTACTTTGCATTGCTTCTTCATGATTTTAGGGCTGATGTATGATACTTCCTTATATGTATCAACCCCATAGACTCATCTTGAGATTAATTGGATGAGAAATGATGACTTGAACTTATGGTTGAAGTGACCCTTTCATTGAATGTGCTTGATTCATTCTTTTTCTACCATGTCTTCTTCATGTTTTTTCTGATGTGTTCTATATCAATCTTTTCTTTGCCTTTGTTTTCTTTAATCTTTGGTGCCTTTGACCTTGTAGGATAGTTTTTGCTGATATGACCAATTTTTAGGCAACTGAAACATGTGGTTTGGCTTAGCCACCTACTATAATTCCCTTTAAAATGTGTTCTTATGAAATTTTGGTGTATATGTCCATATTCCTAACAATAATGACAGATATACCTGGTGTTGTAATCCCAATGGTATTGACTTTCATTTCCTTTTGTTTTTGTTGGTTGATTTGATGTCCACATAGGCTTTGATCTGCATTCAAATGCTCTGTGTCCAAACTTCTTACAATTATGACAATGTCCATCAAATCTTTGTGTCCTTTTAACTCTGGATTTGCAATATTCTGTCATATGTCCTTGCATGTTGCACTTGTGACAGTAACTTTTGTTTTTGGGTGTGTTTGTCGGATTGATTCTTCTACTCCTACAAACATTAGCAGTATGCCCCCTTTTATTACAGTAATGAAAAGTAGGTTTAGAATCTTTACCTTTGTCACTTCTTTGTTCAACACTCTTTGATGATTCTCCAATTTTAGTGCTTTTGTATCCAAGTCCTGATGTATCATGGGCTGATCTTGGAAATTTCATCAATTGTTCAAAGTACTTGATGGCTTCACTTGATTTGTTGAGATTCTCTGCTACCTCTTTTTCTTTATTCAATTCATTCTGTAGTTGTTCATTCTGCATCTTCAAAGTAGAGATCTCAATATATTTTATGTTGATTTCATGATGAAGATTCATTATTTGGGCAAGTGTATCCATCTGCATGTTTAGGATCCTTGTCAATTCAGTACATTTTTCTTCAAGTCTGTTTGCAAGATTTCTTTTGTCATTTTCCATCATGACTCTATCCTCAACTTCTCTTTTCTTTTGTTCAGTGATTTCACATAACCTTATGGCTTGAGATTCATGTTTGATCTTGAGAGATCTTATCTCATTTGCTTAAACTTTGTTTTTCTCCATCAGTTCTGCTATTTCTGCATCAAACTCTTTAGTGTCTCCATTGGTACACAGTTTTGTGGTATCAATCTCTTTGTAGTTTATATCATTTTCAGCTATGGCTATATCATTCCTTCTCTTCAAGGATTTTCTCAATTCCTCCCTTGCTTCCTCTACTTTGTGTAGAGCCAGTTGCACATCAATCACTTGATTGTTAATAATCTTCCCAATTTTGATCTTTAGATCTTTTTCTCTAAGTTGTTAGACTTCTTCTTGTGAGAACCTTGTAGCTCTGATACCAATTGTTGGAATATTCAAATAGGAATAATGCTTCTAAGAGAGGGGGTGGGGTGTGAATCAGAAGTACCGTGCTTTGACCATTAAAATTTTTTCTTAACTGAAAATAGATTGCATGCATATAAATGTATCAAACAATTATGAAAAATACATAAGCATCACCACATAACACTTGAGATTTTGGTAACCCATAAACCCGCCAGGAATAAGAAGGTAAAACTGGGGTGGGGATGATACCCACAAAATCACTACACTAATAATTTTAACCACTTCTGATAGTCTACCCTATTAAAGGCTTTACACTGTATCAATAGTGACCTAGTTAAAGGATTTCAAACACTTTACAAGAAGAGTTACCCTGTTAAATGATTTCATCACCTATTTATAGGATCTACAAAATAGCTGCTAAGATAACCTATTACCATAGGTTTTTCTTTCTAATATAATTGCTGGAGAGTATTAGGTATAATAAACCTTATAGCTTACAATCCTTCAATTGCTGAATATAGGCACTTGATCTGCTTTCTTTGATCTTGATCCTATGTGATCTGATACACTTTACTCTGAGAACTAGTTATCTTTACACACCCTCATCCATCCACACACATACAATGGGATTTAGTCTTCCTTATAAAGACACTTGAAGACTTAGGGTTAGGTATGGATCTACAATCCATATTGAATCTCTATTTCCCGCTCATTCCTTGCACTTCTCTTATTGGTTACATGCCTTCTCCATTTTTCTTATTGGCTACATGTTGATTGCATGGGAAATACAAAAGATTCAATCTTATCTTTTAATCCTTCAAGATTCATCATATGTCGGCCATAAAAATGATTTACATCTAAATTTGTAATGTTTAGAAACTCATATGTGCATTCTGTGTTGCTCGACACTTATATTAAACTAGCTTACTCAGAACTTGTTGCATTTTTGTATTGCTCAGCATCGTCTATGACTTGGCACTTGTATTGTGCTCGGCACCTAAATTCATTCGGCACCTAAAGGCTTCCCTAACTCGGCTCATGTTCTGGTTGGGCATACATGGTGTACTCAACTCTAATGTAGAAAGTGGTTAAGTGTGCTGGCACTCAAGTGTCAAAACCATTTTGAGGTTAACACTTCCATGTATTTTTTGCATTCTTCACAACATGCTCTATGTTTTGCATCAATACAAGGCAAGTGTTGAATTTCATGGTTAGCTTTTCTTCATTATTCTTCATGGATTCCTTCACTTCCTTGTCAATTAGACTTGGCATAAGCTTCCTCAAGGTTTTCTCATATATATCTTTAGTAGTTTTCTTTGTAAATTCCCATCTTGGCTTAATCTTATGCATCAAAACACTAGGAATCTGAAGTGTAAGATAATCAAGTGAGTATTTCCTATTACCCATTTTATCCATCACTAGATCTTCAATCTTCTTCTATTCTTCTTTATTCTTGGTCTCATACTTCAATACCTTGAAGTTGGTTATGTCAGTCCCTGACTGTAAATCCTTCAATCTATCCTAGAGGGTGGGTGGAGGTTTCCTGAATATTATGTCTTCTCCTTCCTTATCTAATTTCGTCCTGGAGGATCTCCTAGTAAACAATGCAGTGGATGGCTTAGTAGGCTTAGTAATGATTACCTTGCCCTTTTTCTTTAGTGACTCTACCTCCTTTTATTTTTCTCATCCTCTACTTCTTCATCATCACCTTTTCGCTTGGTCAACAAAAGAGTAGAACTTATTTTCAATTTGGCAATTCTCTTCTTGTTTTTATTTACCACCTAAGGGAGTTTTATCTCCAACTCTATCATATGTACCAAAATAGGTTTCCTTAGGATCAACCAGTTCATTAATTAGTGTCTTTAGTGCCTTAATGATATGTTCATCTTCATCAATATTAACCACATATCTAAGAGGTTTCACCCATGCAATTCTAGGCCTAACTACCTAAATGTATACTTTATCACTATCTACCATAAAGCATATGTCATCCTTGTAATCCTCAACTAGTTTCCTTGGGATTTTTCATCTATTATTCATTTTCTCTTTGAATGCATCAAAATAATTATCCATAATACTATTATAATTTTCACCCATCTCAGTAATGTACTCATTAATTTAATAGAGTACAGGCACATCTTTTCTCCATACAACAGTGCCTTTTGAAGGGAAGAATTTTTGAACTTAAAAGAATAAGCATGTCAATGGAGAGCCAAACTTATATGGATTGTTCTTTGATGTTCTAATGCTCTCCATGTTCTTGTTAAACTATTTCAATTGTAGCTTGGCAAAGTCAAGAGAAAGGTTGTTCTTGATGACTTTGTATGCCAGGTCAACTACTTCAGACGACACACTATTCAACCTACTTGAACTGTAGATTTTGTGTGCAATGATATGGATGCCAAACTTCAATTTTATATTAGTTATGCTACTTATTTTCATACCTCTTGCATCCCACTCTACTGGGGTTTTTTTCTCTAGTTTAGCCCAATCTAGGGTTTTGGTCATCTTAGCTTTTGTCAACATCCAGAGACTATTGATCCTGTGAATCATCTTCTTCATGATCAAAATTGGTTGCTCCAACCATAGCTATCCATTATGCATTCAACTAAGAATAAGCCTAATCCATTTCACTTCGAATTCACGAGGCATGTGAGGAATATGGGTTAATCCTTTAGCCTCGAGATGTTGATGTTCGAGTTTCAAAATGCCATTCACACATAACCTTTATAGGGTTCCATCCATTTCAAGTGTACCAATTTCTTGAATCACACATTTGAAATGAGAATGAATGTCATTAATTAATAGTTCCTTGGAAGGGATTTGAGACTACATTCCAGTCGGGTCTAGGGTTTCAATGATTGCAGGAGTGAGCTTGAAGTCCAATGCCTTCCATTCTACACCATGAACTAGCATGTTTGAACCTCGCTTTACCTTGTTTCTTCTAGATGCCATCATCACTCAGTAGGGTTTGAGAGAATTCAAAGGTTTTGTCAACAATTCACTAAAATCACTTAAATGCCCTTGAAGATCACATTGTACAATAGCTCTTGAAAATTTCATGACGAAAATGACTTTGATTTCATTCCTTTTATCAAAAAAATTCCATAAATACTTGGTAGGAATGTTGGATCAAACTGACAGACTATCATCCACTTCCTTTTATTGAACACTCAGTGATGTCTTTGTGACTCAGTGACCATTCACATCTTAATTACTTCTGACCTTGCTCGGTAGAGTCTGTAACTCATCCTTTCTTGGTAAGACAGTAACTAGACCTTTCTTGGTGATAAATTTTATTTATTACTCAATGACCCCTTTTGCATCTTGAATGCTAGTTTGGATCTTTCATGCCACTAACTAGAATTGATATTTGATGTCTAGTTTACTATCACAATTCTAGTATTTCTTTGAGAGATCAAGTAGAAATGGCGAAGACACCCAATTCTTGAGTGACTTGCTCATCATTGCTTGAAATTGTATTCTCGGTAGAGTTTGGAACCCATTTTTGTCTCATCTATTTTATGATGTTATCAACCTTTGCCTTCTTTTCATCTTCAATTCTTTTAGTGTTCATGCAGTTCTTTGAAAAATGACCAAGTTCAGTACAAATGAAACATCTTTTAGTAGTATCTCTTTTCCTCAAATGATACTTTACACAATTCATTCCAATGTGTCCAAATTCTCCACAATAATGACATCTAAACCAGGTGTTATAGTCCCAACCAAATATAGCTTTCACAATTTATTCTGCTAGATTTAATATCTTGGTTTTGAATTTTGATGATTTGTGCCCATGCTTCTTACATTTGTGACATTTGCCTTCAAATCTTGGTTTCTCTTTGCATTCATTTTCTTTATGACCATGTTGATTAGAATTGTAAAATTTTCCATTGAATTTTTCTTTCCCATTGCTCCAACATTTGTTTGAAGTATGACCTATTTTACCACAATGATTGCAAGTAGGTCTTTGATTCTTTTGAGCTCCATAATTGGATGATTCTACTTCTTTTGTATATCCAAATCTTGCCTTTCATTTTTGTCTACAGAGATTTTTATGATTCAATTGATTCATGTCTGGTTGGGATTTCATCATTCTTTCATTGGTTTTCCTTTCAGAGTTTAGATCATTCGGTAATCTTTCATTCTCTAATCTCAAGTTCATGATTTCTTCATTTGCATTGGTGAGCTAATCAATTAAGTCTACTTGCTGAAGGGATAAGTGTTGGATTTCATTGTTCTTTCCTTCTATCTTTTCTCTTATCTTGTTCTTCTCTTCCATAAATTCAAATAATCTTACTAACCAAATTTATTGCTCTCTTCTTAGTTTTCTTACTTCTATTTGTAGTGAACCATTATTTTCTAGGAGTTCCTTGATTACTTCATTGGCTGCATTTGGGTTTCTTGAATGAAGGTCTTCAATTCTTTCTTCAATGTAGAGATGATCATTCATTTGAATTACAAGATCTTTTCTTCTTTTTAGATATTGAGAGAGTTACTCCTTTGCTTTCTTGAGTTGGGCAATAACCATTTCCAAATCTAGCTTCTCATTGTCAATAGCCTTGTCAAGTCTTAATATCTCCATGGCCTTTGATCTTTGCTCAAGTTGTTAAACTTTTCTCTAAGAACCACAAATCTCTGATACCAATTGTTGGAAATATTATGACAACCTAAGTTACTAAGAGGGGAGGGGTAAATTAGTAACTTCTAAAACTTTCAATCCAATTAGAAATTACTCCTTTATATGAATTATGATCTAACTTCATGCATGAGAAACATTTAAAACATGAAAGCATACATAACACTTTGACACAAAGATTTAGTGACCCAAAAACCTTCCAAATAGAAAGTAAAACTTGGGTGTGGATGATATCAACAAGCTTTAGTACTGTATTATATAGTTGGTTAGTTAAGGCTTACATTGATCACTTCTAATGATCTACCCAGTTAGGAGCAATAAGGACTGCTAGGTCCACCTTGTGAAAGGATTTACAAACATACAATAAAGTATGCACTCGGTAAGGAGATTTACATAAGACTATTATGTCTACCTTGTTAAAGGATCTAACTGACCCACCTATTAGGATGAAGCAATAGTTGATCTCTAATTTATAAATCACCTTGATGTGATAAATGAATCTTTTTTGCTCCTTATAATGTTGTAGCCTTTGTATTTCATACTTCTGCTCTTTTATAATGATTACATGACTTCCTCTTTAATTCCATATATACATTGGATGTGATACAATACATTACATATACATCAATCCAATTACATAATTATAAATTTGGCCACAATTCAAGTTTACACAAAATATTACAAAGTTGGCCAAAGTGTAGAAACTCAGGCTCTGAAGACTAACTCAGTGAGGTTCTGATACTTGGCATCCACTATTACTACTCAACATTTTTATGAACTCAGTAGATGTAGAAGCTTAGTCCATACTGATCACTTTCAAGTAGTCTTCAACTTGGTCTACATTGGTGACTCAATGAATACTATAAAACTTGTCATATAAACTGAATCACTTGTTTACCACTACATAGCTCAGTAAACATTATCACCTTGAGCTCAATATAAATTGAGTTAGTTTGTTAACACTTAGTAGCTTGGTCAACATTGGACTTGCATCACATCAACTATGAACTCAATAACCACTGCACAACTTAGTTTGCACTGGTAAACTCAGCATAAATTGAGATTCTCAGTTTACACTACTAATCTTCACAATAGTTGTAACTACTTGGCATACATTGGAATTTGTCCAAAGGACTCATTAGCAACTGTAGAACTCAGTAACAACTAAAATTCTTGGTTTATACTATTAATTGTGTAATAATCTCAGTATGAACTCACAATCTAAATAAGTGTATGTCATTAATAACAAACATGACTAAATACTACTGAAAAAATCTTAGAGATGAGGTACCCAAGCACAACCAAATCTTTGAAAAGAGGGGAAATAGAGAAAACCAAATGGGAAATACCCTACTCCAAAAAGAGATGGAAATACTATTGAAAGGACTAGTGAAGGACTAAAGAAGTCTCTAAACTATGGAATGCCTAGAAGATAGGAACAAAAGATGATCATGAAGACCACCACTGAAGCATTAAGCTACAAACACTACCAAACTACTAATTTGAGAAACCTCCATTATATAGAACATGACCAAGTAGAGAAGACTAAGTTTGAAGAGTTGATCAATCAAAGATGGAAAGTATCTTTATGGCCTCAAAAAATAGGAATGCAATAATGTCTATATGGTAAATGGTCCATCTCAAAACAAGGCCTGATGAGGTACCCAAGCACAACCAAATCTTTGAAAAGAGGGGAAATAGAGAAAACCAAATGGGAAAAACCCAACTCCAAAAAGAGATGGAAATACTATTGAAAGAACTAGTGAAGGACTAAAGAAGTCTCTAAACTATGGAATGCCTAGAAGATAGGAACAAAAGATGATCATGAAGACCACCACTGAAGCATGAAGCTACAAACACTGCCAAACTACTAATTTGAGAAACCTCCATTGTATAGAATATGACCAAGTAAAGAAGACTAAGTTTGAAGAGTTGATCAATAAAAGATGGAAAGTATATTTATGGCCTCAAAAAATAGGAATGCAATAATGTCTATATGGTAAATGGTCCATCTCACTAAAATGCATAGGTATCCAACCACTGTAATTGCCTAGTACATAGGATCAAATAATTAATACATAGCTCAATCCATTGAACCAAGAGAGCATTAGAACCAACATAACATCCCTATAATGTTGAGAGGTAGGACATGAACACTAAAACTAAATACAATATCTCCTATAAAAAGAAGAACGAGGAACATCGAGAGTGCAAAAGAAGTACAAACATCTATAATGGGAAGTTTCATTGACACATCATGAGGCTAATGTCATGGAAGGAACACTCACTTGAAAAAGGAAGAAGGAAAATATGGCAAACATGAAACCCCCCAAGAAGATTTATAATGTAGTGTTAGTAAAACAAAAAAAAAAGATGTGCAAGATCCTCAAATGCAATAGAGTAGCAATTTATCTTAGTGCATTTGCAAAAATACTACAAAATGATGTCAACAAAGATCAAAAGAGACATAAGGATGATACAAGAGATTATACAACCCATGAAAATCATCTTAAACAAAAAAATTGATCTCCAGACCTAAAACATTTAAGATATCCACCAGAATGTAAAAAAGAAAAAAATTTGAATAGGATGTGCATGGAGCAGAATCTAGAAAATAGAATGTCTCAAGATATGTCTTTTAGAGTGAAAAATAGAACCTCTAACTTTGACTACATAAACAAGAAACCAAATAACATAAAAATTCCAAATAATCTACTTCATCATGATGGGATCGGAAAGATCTTTCCAACAATATAAGATTCATCAGAAAATACCTCTATATGACAAAGATATGGGCAAAAAACCATCAATAGGACTTTAGGACAAAACAAATCAAACAATGATGGGTGAATGACCATCGAATTTTGGCATGAAAAATGCTAACGTTAGCAACTATGCATATGTCAGTGATAGTACCAATGATGTCAGTGATTGTACTACTAATATCAGTGCTTTTTGACTTTGTTGTTTATATTTCTTTTTTTAAAAACCTTTTGCATGGGCCCTTTTTGGAAAAAAAAATTCCAATGACTTTTAATTAAAAAAATGATTTTTTAAATTTTGATTTATTTTTTAATAAAAAATAAATTGACACTTGGGGAAGCATGTCAAATCTAGGGACAAATTGTTTTACCTCAGATTTTAACTATCTAAATTGGAAAAATTTTATATGAAAGTAAGGGTTTTGGGGCACTACGAGATCACTGAAAAGGTCCATTTTTTCTCAAAGTGGACCAAAAATTAGTGATTCCCCAAATCCAATACAAAAAACCTCTAAAAAATGAATCCCCTTGAAAAAAAAATACAAATCTGAAAGCCAAGCCAAACCTCTCATAAACAGAATAGCGGCATGAAGATTTGGAGCTCTAATACCATGTTGAAGTTGATGAAAGATCAACTCCACATCTCCCAAGAATCACCTCCATGCAAACACTTGTCATAAAAAGAAACGAGAAAAAGCTATGGAGGTTGGAATTCCCAAATCCATAGATGAGACATTCTTGATGAGAAAAAAGAGAGATTGCTATTATCAAAAGTGAATGAATAAATTACAAAGACATATATCCTTATAAAAGGAGATCAAAACCCTAATAGGTAAAACCTAGGTTGGATTATAATAATCAATAAAAGAATTAATTATTATTTACCCAAAGTTCAACTTTAAGAAAACTACAGATAATAAGTGAATTGATAATTAAATCAATATGATGTAATTGATAAGAAAAAACTTTATTACTCTAATAGTTTAGTCACATTTTCTTGATCTAGTAACTTTCTTTTGATCTTTTTTCCCTCCCTTTATAATCACATCCTTCACTAGAATATCATTTCTTTTGTGATCATAAGAAATATCCCCTAGAATTATATTCCTTCATATATCACCCATGTTTTGTATTGCCTTTATGAGACTAAGGTGTTGAAAATAGATTGATACAAGTATGAGAATGTGTTTCAATAATTGTTTGACAGTGATGTCAAACCTGCTACTTGCTGGTAAGACAACTATCTATTTGATTTGAGTACTATCATTTGTTTGATTGATGAGGAGGTTTTGATCATATGAGATAACAAAAAAACCTAGAGGAAAGGTTGAGTTATGGTATGAAAAAGGAGTACAAAGATCAGTTAAGACAGTGATGTTATAGTGCATTGATTATCTACTTAAGGTTGTAAAGGATGGATACATTGATTAAATCTAGAAGAACAAATAAGAATAATTGAGTCTGCCAAGCTTGACTAAGTGGACAATAGGTGCCAAGAAAAGTTAGTGCAAGCTAATCAGAAAATCAATTAGAGCCAACTAAAGTGAAAGTTTAGTGTATGTCAAGTGGTACAGTGTAAATTGAGTAAAGTTTAGCTGATGTCAAGCACTTGTAAACTTTAGTGTTTGCCAAGTTATCTAGTTGATGACTAGTTGAAGAATAGTTTGGAAGCTGAGTGAAAAAATATTGATGTCGAGCGCTAGTATTCATGTTAAATCATAGATTTGAGGAATCTGAGTTGACTATTTTTTTCTTGAATTTTGTGAAGCGTGTGGAAGATAACTATGATGCATTAGTTCATGGTAAACCATTTTTAGGTGAATTCAAAGAGGATTAAAGAAGTTTCTAAAAGGGACTAAGATGAAAGATGGGTAGATTCATTGAATCCTACCTAATCCTACCGAACCCTAAAATGGATGATAGAGGATGAGTAATAAAAGATCTTAATTTTCCATTTATAGAGATGGCTAGTTAGAAGCAAGCTTGGTTAATGTTCGATAACCTAAGTTAGACAAGAGGTCTAAGGTATTGCTTCATTCAGAGATGGAATAGAAGACACTTCTATTGGAAAGCAAAGCAAGAAGACTTAAGAGTATAAATTCTTGAAGGGTGAACAAGCTATATTGTTGACATATTAGTCAAGTTTGTTATTAGTGGCACACACTTATTAAGATTTTGTATAGCTACCGAGCTCATTAAAAAATTTATAGTGTTTTCCATGTAATTTAGTAGCCACCAAGTTCTACAGTTGTTACCAAGCCTTTTGAACTAATCTTAGTGGTTATTGAGAAAATTTAGTTAGTGTGAAGTTCAGTAGTTCAAAATTCAAAATGAGCATTTCAATGCATACCAAGTTTATTAATGGTTATCAATTTTTCAATTCATGTGATGTGAAGCCTATGTTTACCGAGAATCGTAATATCTACCAAGTTAATGGTTCAAATGATGCAAAGTCAGTGTTAACTAAGCTACTTCATGGTAACCAAGTGATTCAGTATTTACTAAGTTACACAATATCTAACAAGTCACCAGTGTAGACCAAGTTCAAGACTACTTGAAAGTGATTAGTATGGACTAAGCATCTACATCTACCAAGAGCATGATGATGTTGAGCAGTGACAGTGGATGTCAATTATCAGAACCTCCCCAAGTCAATCTTCAAAACCCAAGTGTCTTCATGTGGGTTGGCTTTGTAATTTTGTAAATTGGATTGGTATATATATGTGATGCAATTTATCATATCAAATGTATGACAATGTAAGCAAGAGAAAGAAAGTGCAAGAATGTGAATGTGTAAGAATATGTATTTTGAATGCAATAGATAAAGAACTATAAAGGCCATATCAATAAAAGGAGTAGTAGTGACAAATCTATCATAGAAAGGTGATCAGTACACTAAGGAATCTCTATCAGCAAACTCAATTGCAATTCAAAGGTCTACTGCTTCACCCTAACAAGTGAACCATTCAAAATCCTCTAACAAGGTAGACCTAACAATCTTTTCTAAATCTCTTTATTGAGTGCATACTTCATTGTATGTTTTTAAATCCTCTCACAAGGTGGACCTAGTACTCCTATTTGCTACTAATAGGGTAGATCATTAGAAGTGATCAATGTAAGCCTTAATAGGACAACTTTATGCTATAGTACTAAAGTTTGTGGGTATCATCCCCACCTAGGTTTTACTTTCTATTTGGAAGGTTTTTGGGTCACCAAATCTTTGTGTTGAAGTGTTATGGATGCTTTCATGTTTTCAATTTCTCATGCATGCAATTAGATCAGATGTGATGAATTAAGTGCTAATTGATTCGTTTAAGAATTGAAATTGTTAAAGTTTTAGAAGTTACTAATTCACCCCTCCCCTCTCAATAACTTAGCCTAGTCTTGAATATTTCCAACAGAACAAGCTATCAGAGATGAAGTGTGTGAAAGCCAAGTAGAATGGAGGACTGAAATAGAGATCTCTAATCTACAAGTGAGTTGTAATTTGTTATCAGATCAAGCCTTACTATTACTTTCTAATAATTGTACCAATCTAGGGTAAATCCTTTGGATTAAGGTTGACCTAATAGTCATTTGTAAATCCTTTAATCGGGTGAGATTCCAACTGAATGATCTAAAGTCCTCTAACAAGGCTCACTCCTAACAAGGTGATTGAAATCCTCTAACCAAGTCACATTTAGCAATGTGTAATGTAACCTTTAATAGGGTTGGCATTTGATAGGGCATCACTTCATAAGGTTGAGAATTAGTAGCATGTTACTAGTGGTTTTTCCCAAAATGGGTTTCCACATAAAATCCTAGTGTTAAATGTGTTAGTGAATCTATAATCTTTCATGTTTACATTTCTACAAAGATGTTTTGACCTAGAATAGTAATCTACAAGTTAAAGTGATTGTATGATCTAGTGGATGCATGCATGAATATGTTTCATGGATATGGGTTCACTAAATTGTGAAAAGTTTTATTTGTACATCTAGACCTTGGATAACTGATTCACCCCCGCTCTGAGTTATTCTAGAGAATTCCAACATAAGGGCCACCTTTTTTGTCATCTCAATATCAACTTCTTAATCATTTATATCCACAACAAGGGATGCAAGTTTATCTTTCCTAACATTTTTCTTACTACATACCTTTTTTCTTTCATAGTTAGTTCACATTAATGACCATTCACATAGACTGGTTGTATTTTACTTTCCCCCTTATCTATCCTCTTAGTATCTTCTCCTTGTGAAACAATAGGGCAGGTGGGGGTTGTCTAAATATTAATATAAAAATGTAATATTAAAATTATCTAATGATTCAAAAATTATTATTTTCTATTATATTATTTTGTGTGTGTGTGTGTGTGTGTTTATATACATATACAATCTTATTATTATTCTAACTCTATTTACTTATATTTGAATATATTTAATAAAAAAATATTGATATTTATTTATGTGCATAGACATTATGCAATGAAAAGAACGAGTGGAGAGTAATGGTGTACCCTATTAAATTGGAAGCACTTTAATTTAATGATGTTTTAGCACATATTTAGTGTGGTTTAATGCTAGCTTTGCATTTAATTCATATTATCCTCTTTCTTCTTATCTCTCTTTATTTCTCCTAGATGGAATAAGTGTAAAAGATGATAGATCCTACTTGGCAATCATTTATCATGGCACAAATTCTGAGGTAGGAACTATCCACTTGGGTCCTCATTTCCCTTCCTCCAATCAATAAGAGTCTATTTTTTGCATAGAAAGTAGGTTTTCTCAAGATCTACACATGGTTTGCAAAAGTTGAAACTTATTCCAGTACCCCAAGTGGATACCAAGAATTTCTAGACCTCAACAATAGAAACATTGTGTTTCCTTGATAACACAGTGCATCCCTAATAGGAACCTATTTTTGGATCCTCTTCTTAGTCTTTGATTTGAGGATGATCTGAGGCATTTAATCTATGTCTAATCAAATAATAGGAGAAATTTTATTTCAAGCCCTTTATAAGCTCATCCATTTTCCTCATTTTTTATCCACAAGTATTCACAATCCATGCATTTATCCACTAACCCATTCAAGCATTCAAGAACTCAAGTATTTAAGCCATCTTCAACTACATTCAAGGAGATACTTTTGAAACCTAGTGGAGAAGATTTATCTTTCACTCAAGGTTATTTCAAGGAGCTTCAAGGATTTCATTTAGGGCCTTCATCATCTCTTCCACAACCTTTCAAGATCTAGATTCCTTCATTGATGATAGTGGAGCTTATCATCAAGGAAGGTCTTATACATTCATCCTTCTTCCACATTCACATCATCTTAATCCATTCAATTAGTAAAGTGAGCTCATTGCATTTTTTTAAAGAAATCCTACTATTTTAAGGTAAATCCATGGTTTTACTTTATATTTCTATTATTTTAATTATTTCAATTTCAAGGTTAATTCCTAAACTAGGGTTGACAAAGGAAAACTACCCATCAACATAAAAAAAACCTTTTCTATTGTAGGCTATGGATTTTGGAAGGAAAATAGAGCTTGGATACCATTTTTACAAAAAATTGAGGATTTGAAAATGGTTTCACAATCAAACAATTCTTAGCAAGGACATAAAGCTACCCTAATAGGTCAACCCTACTTCTCTAAGTCGACCTTGCTAGTCTAGATCAACCCTAATAGAAAGCCAAAATATTTTGGGCTTTAGAGATCTCACTATTCCAGGTTTAATTCTAGATTTTGTCATTATTTTGAGTTGCATAGAAATAAAAAAACTAGATCCAATATTCTACCTCACTTTTCAAGGTAAATCATTTAATTTGATCTAGGAGCATCAAGCTTGGATTTTGTGGGCTTATGGTTTGGATGGTTGGGGATGTATTTGAGATATATTGGAAAACCTTTTCCTAAGTGTGCATATTTGAGTAATTGTGTTGGAGTTAGAGCTTTTTTGGTGGTCGTTAGTAGTGTATTTCTAATTCAATGATAGAGTTTGGAGGTTGTATTCATGAACTTTAATCTAAGGGAGTTGGTGTGTGCACTTTTGGATTTCAATCATTGGATCACTAGTACATTTGGGTTCAATTTTTGACCTTTATTAGTCGAATTTTTGACCCAATTTTTGACCAAATTCGACCAACCCATTGGTCAATATTTTTCTAGTTGAAGTTTTGACCAACTCACTAGTTGGTCAAAATTTTGAATAATCTATTGGTCAAAAACCCAACAAGCCATTGGCTAAGGTCATGCAAGAATTGGTCAAAATTTTGACCAATCTATTGGTTGAAAATCCAACAAGCCATTGGCTAAGGTCATGCAGGAATTGGTTAAAATTTTGACCAACAAAGGTAGGAAAAAATTTAGGCATTGGTGGAAATTTTGACCAATGAAGGTGGAAATTTCGACCAACAAAGGCAGAAAAAATTTTAAGCATTGGTGGAAATTTCAACCAATGAAGGTGGAAATTTTGACCAATAAAGGTGGAAAAAAATTAACCGTTGGTGGAAATTTTGACCAATGAAGGTGGAAATTTTGATCAACAAAGGTAGAAAAAAATTTAGGTGTTGGTGGAAATTTCCACCAACAAAGGTCGAAAAAAATTTAAGCGTTGGTGGAAATTTCCACCAACAAAGGTCGAAAAAACCCAAGCGTTGGTGGAATTTCGACCAATGAAGGTGGAAATTTCCACCAACAAGAAGGTGTAAATTTTTTTCAGGCATTCTATAAAATAGTTCACATTTCTTACCTATGATATGACATTTTACATGCATCCTACACTCTCTCATCCGGCTGATGATGGATTACGCAAAGTGATCTGAAACCATGATTCTAGAAAACACACACAATCAAATACAAAATGAACTTGCACTACAAATGGATTATAGAAATTTGATATTGTTAATTTTAAATGCATTTTTACCAAGACAAATATATGTTTAAGTTGGGATTGTCCTCGTAGACATGCGTGCAATTTTACCAATATCATATTTCCACAATCCATTTGTAGTGAAAGTTCATTTTAGATTTGATTGTGTTTTTTTTAGCATCATGGTTTCAGATCACTCTGTGTAATCCATCATTAGCCAAATGAGAGAGAGTAGGATGCATGTAAAATGTCGTATCATAGGCAAGACATGTGAATTATTTTATAGAATGCTACAAAAACATCGACAATAACTAATATGGAGAATATATAATTAGTTATACAATTGAGAAAAATCATGTACCAGTGAGTTGGTCAAAATTTCAAAGAAAAAAATTTCACCAATGGGTTGGTTGAATTTGGTCAAAATTTTGTCGAAAATTGGGTCAAAATTTTGACCAATAAAGGTCAAAAATTGAACCCAAATGTACTAGTGCAAGTATGCTCACCAAGTTGACTCTTTGAGTTTGGTCATCAAGTCACTCCACCAAAGTGCCTCATCAAGGTCATTCTTGAGGTCCACTCATCGAGCTTGCTCACCAAGTTAGCTTGCCATGTCGCATCTTTAAGTGGCCTCGCTAAGTCAACTCGCAAACTTGCCCCACCAAGTTTCCACTTTAAGCCCACTCACCATGTTTAATTTTGAAAATAATGTCTAGTTACCAAAAATTGACATATTATGTCAATGATTAAACAGAAAATAGAGTAAGAAGGTATAGAAAATACCTTTTGTCCTCCTACTGCTTTGATGCTATGTAGACCAAAAAATTTTGTGATCAATGTGCTTTCATAAGTATAAACATGATTATAGTAATTTGGCAACATATGAAGAAGTAACTGTAAAATGGTCACACTGGTAAAAAATGAAGAAAAGAAAAACAGTAGGATGTTGAAACCCTATGGAACATTAAGGCAAACTGAGGAATCCCACAATATAAAATTTGTGTACCTTACAACTAGCATTAGTTGGCTACCACACCTAAATTTACAGCTTAAAGGACTCGTTTAGTTACAGCTAGCATGTTAAGATACAAAGATGCATCAATTTCCAAGGATGCTGACAAAAATTGCCAAATAAACTAAGAACAATAACTCCCACTTTCTTCGACTAATTGAAAAAATTGCATAGATGAGACTAAATTAGATGACACACAAACTCAATAGTATATTTCAATACAATCTTCTTCAATAACAAGAAATTGACTAAAATAAAATAAACATTTTAAAATCATACTGTTTTCATCATTCAAATATTACACATATACATTTTTCATTCTCTTGTTAGTTTGACTCTGAATTTATTGTTAGCAAAATCAATAAACATTACAAGGCATATCCATATAAATGTAAAATATTGAGCAAGTCGCTAGTCATATGTGTGAATATGCAAATAAATATATGAACTTGATTCCCAATTGCAGATTGAGCATTAAGTCATAATTTTTGTGCCCTTTATAGATAGTTTCACCCAGACTCTTACTTTCATTTGGCTACCATTTATGCTCTCTTTTCACAGCCTTGGAAGGCACATTTATTCTAGATACCTCATTAATCAAAACTCCTTGAACATATTCTCTCTTGACAGCAGGTTAGGAAAAATTTTGGGATCACAAGTTCTGACATCCTCATCATTATCATCGAATTCCTCACTACTTGAGCTTCTTATCCTATCAAAGGAAAAGATTCTTACTATTCTAGATTCAAGGGTTTTTGAGGATGTTGTTTTTAAGCTAGGGGCATAAGAAGTATTCAAATAAACCTCAAAATTAGACATAGAAGATCTTCTCTCCTTCCAACAAGATTGGTCATCAACGGAGAGATCGTCATGTTGATCCACATTGGAAAGTGAGGATTCCAAAAGGTGGGATAGCCTAGTCTGATTGCCACATGCAGGATAAAATGTACCTTTCCCATCTTTGAGCCCCATACTCCAGGTCCCCATATAACAACTCCCATTTGCCCATCTGTAGACTCCATGGCCATACTTCAACCCATCAAGCCATTGCCCATCATATTTATCCCCATTGGTCTGACTCATAATCCCCATTCGATCATGGGTTTCCACCATATCTTTTTCTTCCTTGAAAATCACTTCTTTGAAGGCATCATAGTATACAATCTTCATCATCACACATATGTTTCTATAATCTCTTAGTCTTGCCATGTGTCCTGCTTCCTCCAATTTCACCATTTCTGCCTTTAGCTTATTGATGTTCTCCATGATCTTTTCCTCCACCTCCCCTGCCACTCTCAAGAAAAGACTAGCCTGGTAAGAAATAAAAAGAACAATTCTCAGTACATATTAATTTAACAAACAAATTGTGCATCACAAAGCTTTTCATAGTTAAACTCAGTTTCATATGTACCAATTTACTATGGACTGATGTTTTCTACTTATGTATAAATATATTCCAACTATAAGATAATTATTAGGATTCAATTATATAATTTTTGAATCCAATCTATTGATTTATTTACATGAATAAATGATTGGCTGTATATAAAAATCTATGACTTTTTAGTTGAATTTATGAACTCATTTCTCATGAGTAGTTGTATACAAGAATCTCTCTCATGAGAATGATGGTAGTAGATGGATGCAATAAAAAGATAAATAAAGAGGAAGGCAATAAATGGACAAGTTATTATGGATCAGTTAAGTGGGTTCTTATCATTGATTCTTTATGAAAAATAGACCAACAAATTTAACTGAAAAACTACACAATTAAATTCTAGTTCTAGAAGTATCATAATTTAACTTGCTATGAAAAAATATCAAAACTTTACATACTAAATAGATAAAAGTAGTTTTCATTTTAGAAATTATAAAAAACAAATTAAAATATAGATCAAAGTCTAAATGCTAAATCCGCCATTCACTCTTGCAGGTTACATTATGGATCCAATGATAGGCTTCCAAACCTAATTGCTAAGTAATCTGTAGTTCTCTTTAGTTGGCTGAATTAACAATTTAACACTAAATTCTATTCTTCTAGACCCAATTCTGCTCTTCTATCAAATCAAGCAAGTGAAAACAAAATTCTATTTAGGAAATTGCATTATGAGTAAAATGAAGGATAAAAAAGTTCTTAAAAAACCAAGCAAGATGATGAATTAGAGGGCATTTTGAAACTGGCCTCCATCTTTTCTTTTTTGTCTTGCAAATAATTAAAAAGTAAGATGAATAATGTCAAGAAGCTTAAATGAATTCCAAGCCCAAAGGCATCTAGTTGGACTTCCATGGCAGAAGAAGGTGCACCTTGTGATAAGGGAAGCATAGAACGCCCTTCCAAGTTAACACTGCTTGTGTCAACATGGAAGACTACATCATACCCAGTGTGATTTGTAATATTAGCCTAATCTTGGGTAGTAAATAGGGAATTCAATAAGAATGGTTGCAAACACATAATTCAAGAAATTAATTTCATTGATATGTGTAACATTTTAACTGATGATAAAATACTCTATAAAATTACCAAGAGTAAAGGAACTTCCTCAATAGGAAGCTCTGCTCCAAGATCCCCTTGAGCTAACATAGCCTAAAGAAGAGGAAGGAAGAGACAACTATTAGAATCCTAAACAACATACAAATACCATAAAAAAAATTAATAAATGCATAACTAGAATGAGTGTGGCTAAAAATGAAGGTGGCTATGACCATTAGCATGCAAGCAGTGTGTAAATGCTTGTCATAAATAAACTAAATGAAAGAAAACATTCAATAATGTCCAAGGGACCACTAGCATATATGTAATGCCCCGCCAAGGGATCCAAAGAATTAACCTAGAATTTCACTAAGTTTGGTAACATTTTTTTTAATTTTTTTTTATAACATGAAAGTAAATACCACATATAACTTATACATAATAACGGAAGCAATAGCAATGTCCATCTAAAAGTAAACATAGCATACATAACAAATTTCATTCTTTAAGAATCCCTTAACGTTGACTTACATCTAAACTAACTAACATACATGAATCCATCTAGTACAACATCCACATGAATAATAATGATAAGTCCAATGTTCATACATTACATTTCCAAATGCTCAATCATCCACTGTACATGTCACAGGGTATGAAGGGTTAAAAGAATATACATATGTGAAATAAGGTACATCATCCTATTCCAATCCATGATACATCAAAGTAGAGATAATCACATGATACATCATCATAGATGACATATACATCCATCATAAAGATCAAACAAAATAAACTAAGTGCACGGTTCCTCCCAACTGTTAATAGCATCATTAGACCATCATGGGCCCTAGCCATCCCTCTGTGCGTAACATCCCAAATCACTAAAGAGATCATCAGTATTAACATAGTAGGAATGTCACTCCTAACATATACAACATCATATGTAGAAAGTAATCTAATATGCAAATATAAGCATAAGATAACATCATCTAACATATTCTAATCATCAATGAAAGGATACATATCTACCATCACGAAGGATGCATCAGCCATGATGTCTCAATGAATCTCAAATGATAAGAGTGGAAAATACACTACCACCCGACCGCGTGGTACCTAAGTGTTCCACTCCCACCGTGCTGAGGAGATAATCTCAAGTCCCAAACAAGCTATCCATAACACATAGCACAAATCTCTATAGTCTAGGAATCCTAAAAGTATACTAACTCAAAGGTTCCAACACACACAAAACTGACATCTAATTCCTAGAGGCACAACAATGACATGTAGGAAACCTACTCTACAAGCGGGAAAGTGTCATCGCAATTATCACGTACAAGTTACCTTGGAAATTAGCTAAACTCCACGGGTCCATATTGATCTCATGCAGCCACTAGTATCCTCTCATACTGACGAGGCATACTACGGAATGCATGGTTGCAACCATGCGTTCTCACTACTCCCATCCTAGCCTGTACAAGCACTCAAGGCATGGGCGAGAACATCAAAACAATTATCTTTTTTGGTTCATTTAATCCCCATTTAGTGTGTAAATGTTACCAAACTTAGTGAAATTCTAGGTTAATTCTTTGGATCCCTTGGCAAGGCATTACAATATAAATATCAAAAAACCTCCAACAAAGTACTTTCATAAAATTGTAAGCTTATACAACTGTATATTGTAGGTAGTAGCAGATAGAAGAAAAGGGAATAGAAACATAGGAACAAGGATCCAAGAAATTTTTTATTCTGGAGAATCAAATGGAGCACTAGCATTCAAGATGGATGCTTATGCAGGATAGAGACTAGGACAAAGACACACAACTTATATTCACCACTACAGGTCACTTGCACAATATCTGGGTGCTCCAATCTTGTATGGCAATCAGAAATGGACACTTGCATTAAAGAATGGTACCCTTCCCTCTACAAATCACAAAATTGGACACATGTACTAAAGAATGGAGATCGTATAGACAGAGAACACAAACTATTTTGCAAAAACACTACTCCACGATAATTCTACACTCTGACACTAGTGTCTGGACAAATAGTGGAGCCCTAAATACTAAGAGATCCATGATCATTCACAGTTTAATCAGATTGACATATAAACTTCTAAATGGACTCTAGACATCTAGAAAGCTAAATATTTACCTGAATAGGGACAAAAGACAAGGGTGTTGTTGTTTGGGAGACTATCTTGGTCAGTCCTCTAGGTGGTATCTTTCAACCTCAACTAAGTTGATTGAATATTTGGGTGTGTGAGATATGCTCGAGACTAGCCAAATACTATTAAGTGGTGTTTATGAGAGACAAAACAACAAATCTTGGATACCAAGTTCAAAAGAAGGTAAACATTAACAAAACAATAAGATCATTGTTTCTTAGCTATTAAAATCTAACTTGTAAGAAAATGTTTCTTAGCTTTTAAAACCTAGCTTGTATCCTATGTATTCAAAATCTAGCATCTCATACCCAAACAGAAGGTAACAAGATGGAATCAGAGCTAGAATGAACCTAAAGCTAACCCTAAATTCTTTTGAAGGAAACACTAACAAAAATTATGGCAAGTAGAAGATATTTTCCCATGCATGGTATGACAGCTGCACAAAAATACCCATAGCCCTTGTACACCACAACATCTCTATTAGGAATTGGAAAAGCACATTTCCTCTCGCAGAAAAATGTTTCTTGACAGTTCACAATTTCTAAGACCTTTGTTGTGAAGCTAAAAGATGGAGAGGACAAATATAACAAAGGCATAATTTATGAGATTGAACTAATGTCAAATTTATGCATTAAGACAATAGAATCTGAAGAGAATTCCATGTTTAAATACATACACTAAAATTTCATAAGCATAAGATACCAACAAGTCTTGCATGGGAATGTACTTAGTACAATCAATTATGAGAAGTTGTGATAACATAAAAATGCCCATTAGAAGCAAACAGTCTCAGAATGAGGAAGATGTCAAGATTTTCACAATTGAGAGTTATGCCATTTTAACCAACTTATGTCGCATTTAGAAAAATCTCCAAAGGCTATATGGCCTCATAGATTTTACTCACACAGGAAAAAAATCACATTAATTTATTTCATTTGAAAATTATAGCATAAAGAATA
Organism: Cupressus sempervirens; assembly: GCA_028749045.1. Lineage (NCBI taxonomy): Eukaryota > Viridiplantae > Streptophyta > Pinopsida > Cupressales > Cupressaceae > Cupressus > Cupressus sempervirens. Next base: position 82,423,393 of record CM053791.1, on the reverse strand, counting down.
TATCTATCCCTCCTTCCAAAGTGTCAATTTAGATATTACTGTCCACGTTTAAGTTTTGCTCTCTCATTTCTTGACAGAACCATCTTGAGCTTTATGAGGAAACTACAATCTAAAAACTCAATAGCTAGGAATCAGTCAAGTAGCTAAATGATGGTCTCATTCTAGTTAACTTCATTGAATGATAGACAATCAAAAAAATTGATTTAAAAACATCTTTACTAAAGCTCATAATCTTTGCCAACAATTTAAAGAAGATTATAATATATTCACAAGTAAAGCTTTTATATTTTGTATGTTACATCAAAGCCGTACAAAAACCATCAAAAACCAACAATGGAAAAGCACCAACATCCAAACAAATACATGCATGACTAATAGTAAACAAAGTAGCATGTGCATTTAGCTTTCTATATAATGCTTGACAAGCATGACTTCACATTATTTATCAACCCCATTCAAACAATATCACCAATCATAAAGTTACAATTTATCCAACTAAAACCTCTAATCTAGGGAGACTGTACTTACCTGATCTGATGCAGAAAGAATTGAATGAAGATTTGGTATTGAATCAGCACTTTCAATCTACACAGTCCCATGGATATCCGCACCACAACCTTCACATAATTACAAATACAAATGCATTGATATTTTATCACATTTTAAATTCTGATTTAAAATACAAATTAAGGGAACATGCTATATCAAGCCCAATACTGTCTGCAAAGGATTATATTACACTGGAAAGTTAAAATTTTGCTTCAAAGGTTTACTTTTAAGGTAATCTTTCAACTCATGCACCACCTTAGCATCTTTAACTAAGGAAACAACATAATAGTCTATGCCATTCTCAACTCCAAATTTAATATCATCCCAATCTTTATCTGCAAAAAAAAAAGACAAGAAATAGATTTTATCAAATACCAAATTAAGCTATCTCAGATGCTATGTTGGTCAAAACAACTCATCACATATACAAGTAACAAAAAAATAGAAATATTACACATATTTCAAGATTGATAAACATATCATTCAATTATATTCTAGGTAACTTCAATCAATCAATATCAGGTACAAAAAAGGTAAATCACAATGAAATCAAAGTCCCTAAGAAAGAAGCAGATTGAGATGTACATGTCAATAAGCAACAAAAATCTAATTTTCTATGCATGCCTGAGAGTTGATAAAATGGTCTTAACCTATAATGGAAGGCAAGGTAGCACTTTTTCCACGCACATTTAAGTGTCATCATGATTTAAGCTCTCCCCCATTGATTACTTCACAAATTATAGAATCTGATGTTTTTGACTTCACTTGCAATGACATCATCCCCCCTAGAGAAATTCAAATAACGATAATAAATAGAAATCTATGAAAATGTTGCGAATAATATTAGTAACTCTATTCTTTTCAGCTAATAAATGAATTTTCAAGCCAACACAAGAGAACGTACCATCAACAAGTAGTGTGTCTCCTTTCTCCATATCATTCACAAAATCATCATAATTCACGCTTACATAGTCTTCAAAGCCCACTCCTCTTTTGACTATGAAACTAAACTCTTGGCCCTTTGTGAGCATGATAGGCTATGGTAGATCTCCACTTTTGAGTTCAGGGCCCTACAATAAAATGATCTTTTAATTTATTTTTTGAGCAAAGGACTAACTCAAAAGACATATCAAAAAGGGGGTTATCTGATAAATTGCACCTAAAACACAAAAAATGAATATTAATAATGTAGATGTATTTTAATTTAGGATGAAAAAAAAGTGAGATAGATTTCAAATCTACATCTTTTCTGATTGGCTAACAGTGTTGCAATATGAAAATAACCCACATTATGATGTTTTCAAACAGTTAGTTCTAGCATTAACCTATATATAATAAAGGAGTTTCAACACCTATGCAACTCTAGATGAAAGAAAATCTTGTATGGTCTTAAAGATTTCATGCATATTGATAATAATAAACTTAGATATCATTTATAAAACAAACTCTCAGACATTAGCGGTAGAAAATGCTTCCTATTTAAATTACCTGCCAACAAAATAAGCGTCTCAGATTGTAGATTAAATCCTAGAAATAGTTATAGCAAATGCCTAGAAACAGATCTGAGCCTAGATCAAGATAGCTCAAGTCCATATGAAATGTCTCAATGATTGAGTTTCTATATATAGTTATCTTATTTTAGGGCACCAAAATGGGTTTTATCCCCTCACACAAGTAAATGATCTATTAAAATATCCTAGATTTATAATTATAAAGCTTTGCTTCGAACAAAATGCCACAATCAAATTGTGAGCTAGAGAATAGTAGAAGGCCACACAGGCAATTACTTCCCACAAATACTATGATAAGAAAAGATAATGCTCACACACTACTTGAGATCTGAAATAGAACAAGCTTCAGCAATACATTCCAATATATATATATATAAGGAATTTCATATCAGAAAAAAAAAGTAACAAGAAATAATTAAATTGCAGTGCACTAGGAATAATATAACACATAATGAATAGTAAACCTCAATTGAACAAAAGACTATACATTGGCTTCAATAAAACTGATGCTACACCTAAACCATCACTTGTAGCAAGCTACTTGAAGATATGTAGTACAAACTATCCCAGAGAACAACCTCTAATTTTTAAAAACTTTCACTTTTACTAGGTGAAGTTTTACCTTTTGACTTGGCAAAGTCAACCAGGTCTTCAAACAGCTTATCTTCAAGTTTAACTTGTTTGTTGGAAGTTAAAGATTGTTGTGCATATGCATCATTGTAAGTTCCATCATGAATGGAGATGAAAGTCAATTTTCCTAACTAGATTCTTATAATGAATATATGAGAGCACTTCAATTTCATTTTTGAATTCTATTGCACCCTGCACTTGTAGCGATCCTTTCTTGTTCCTCTTTGTGCCCACCACTTAGCCCACATTATTGAGTGTCCTATACAAGAAAGTCTTATAGAAAGCAATTTACCCAAGATTCTTGGAGTTGTTCCACTATAAGATATGATGAAATCATGAACTAATTGCCTATTATTTAATAAAATGAGAAACACTATAAGACACTTTGTAGTGCTGCAATAATAGCCAAATCACCAAAGTAGGCATTCTTTTTGGATCATATTCTCTCTCAGACACAGATGTAACATGTATTTTGGTTGCAGGTGATTTCTAGGAGCTTGGGATTCACTATCAATTCCAACACCTTCGACTAAAATTTTTGAACAAGTCAAAAGTTGTTCCACTATAATGATTAATAATAAACTTTACCATTGTTCAAGTCAAAATTTGATCATTAGCAAAAATGGTAGATAATTTTGTTCATGGACTCAAGGAAAATAAAGACTGCTTGATAATAGCAAGAAACAACACAGATGACGTAGAAATAGTCTATCACAATGAAAGACATATTTTGCCCATCATAACACTAGTAGTACTCTACTGTCTCATTTTTGGTAATAGAGGCACCCCCCAAACATGAAGGATTTACCCCCCAAACATCTTCAAACATAAAATGATCCACTACCTATTAGACTGGTGTCTAATCCAAGCTAAACCTCAATCAGCAATTACCATCCAACACTGCACTTACACCAAGTTTTCCCACTCTCCTGCATTAGGTTAATATAGTTAAAATAAATTATCACAACCTCATTGTCTCCCACCAATAACAATGACTACAGGTGTTAGGAGAGAATCTACATTGGAAACTTCAGAATAAGTACAGTTGACTGTGCCTAACCAATCATTGGTTTGAATGCACCAGTCTATTATTCCTTAGTCAACCCGTAATGAAAATTAAAAGAATGTGTGGAAAAGATAACAAAAATAATAAAATGTTCTCACATTGAATATTAGTCAAAGTACATTTGATACATCACAGGAACTCACTGTTCCATGGGATAGAGACTGAATTGCAGAGAACGAGATTATTTTATTGATTAAAATTTTTTCACAATGCCTTGTCTCACCACCCCAACTCTACTTCTCCCCCAAACACTCAAAAAATCCCTTCTAAATAACCAAACAACAGTAAACAACCACTACTATCTTTATAAATTGAAATTTGTTGTCTAAGTTGACACAAAGTGTCAACTTCAACAACTTACAATCATATATGCCTTTAATATATTTCACTAACCTTTTCAAAGTTTTTATAACTTCACTAACCCTTCCAAAGACACCTAAAACCCTTACAAGCTTTACTAGGCCATCTTTTTTTAGGGGTGGTTGTTACACTGACAATGGTAGCAACCACTAAGAGGATTATTGCTATAAAAAATGTAGACTTTATATTAGAATAGCTGACACCATAGGCCTCTGTTCTTGTGAATGGAAGAATTTTATACCATTTACTGTAAGAACCACTCACAAATCCTAACACATTCCCTACTACCATAAATAGTGAGAAAAAGGCATTGGCAGTCCTAGTTTGTCTTTGGTTTTTTCTTGCTAGAGGAAAAGCATTTAGAAATACATATGGGTGGAGCTCCAAGAGGCACTAGAATTTAGTAAAATATTTCATTCATCAAATTAAAGTCCTTCATTTAGCAAGAGAATACAATCTAGAGTTCATTTATGGTTGCCTAGTTTTAATTTCTTGTGGCTATTTGTGAAGAGCAAAATTTGCTCATGGAAACACTATATTGAGTCCTTGAATGATAGGGAGATTCAAAATTCTTCCCTCAAAATTTGCACTACTTAGCCCATGAAAATGAACAACTTTTTCCTTGGAGTGAAATTCCCTATGGACAATGTCCCTCTCCAAGGAATGCGAAGAAATTAGACCTTTCTAGGATATAGTCAATGAAATATAAATCAAGTATGGATGTTCTTTTCGGAAAGTCTCTCCATTGAGAAAAGAAATTGCATTTGCAGTAGAGGAGTCTTTAATGGGTACACACTAGAATATAAAAAAATTGAACCTATCTAGCACTGCCTTTGATGAAATATGCACTCCTAACAGGAAATGCTCAACATAAGATAATGGGATATAGCCTTTGATGAGCATAATTATTCAAATTACAACCATCAAGAGCTAAATTTTAAAACTCTATAACCATTTATGAAATCTAATGATAAACCATAGGAAATTATTGGCTTCAACCAAAGTCTCTTTAAATGTGCTATGGAAACAATTTCAAAGACCTATGATGAGCTATGGTAATGAAATATTTTGCTTGATGAAATTTTTGAAAGAAAAAATAATTGGTACATCCCTTTGTAAATGGTAAATAAAAATATCCCATAGGTAAAACTTTCTCCAAAGGGAATAAATATAGTTGATTGTGGATTAATATAGTAATAGTTTCATGAATCTAAACATTAGTCTCCATATATTAAAATTTAATCACCTCACCATTCTTTAATGGCTGATCTTAACAGAGACATTTTGTAAACATGTACTTCCTTCAAGGTCTATTTTCTGCATGGTTAAGCTAAGGAGGTTTTCCCAGACAACCCTTCATGGAAAAGTCTTGAACATTGGGCATTGAAGATTGAAAACCTCGAGAGGTAGGAAATGTCAAAGTTTTGCATTAATCAAAAAGGTTTCTTTCTCTAAACATTTGAGTTGTTTTATACATGGTACTTTTTGTTGGAAATTTTCTATAAATGGTCATGTTCAAGTGGGATTGGAGCTAACACCAACATAGGACAAATGTCTACAAGTTGACCGTTACCTTGAACAATACTACAAGATGACATTGAAAAAAAGAGAAGGGAAAAAGAAATGTAGCTCAAAAAGGCTGTAAGTAAGGCCTTAACCATCATCTTAAACATAAACTTTCTAGATACCATTGCAACAAATAGCAAAACAATATAAGCATGACATACCTAATAAATCTGCGAGGATTGCCCTGCAAGGCCCTTGAAGCATATTGTTGGCAAGATCAAGGAGCAAAAACCCCAAAACAAAAATAGTAATATCTCTTGGCCTGTATGAGATTGAATCACCAAACATACATCCCAAATCTGCTGAAAATCTAATGAGCATAACTGCCATTACCACAATGCATGCTCCCATAACTATAAATGGCCTCCTTCTTCCCCGAGAGCACTCGGATCTATCACTATAATACCCCACTATTGGTTGCACAAACATGCCAGAAATAGGACCACACAACCATATATAACTAGCCCATGTATGAGGAATACCTAAAACCTGCACATATGGTGTCAGTAAGGAGAGCTGCAAAGCTCATCCAAATTACATCCCTGTTACCACTAATGCAACCTTGCTAGAGTTTTCAGAGGAACTCCATTCTTCACTTTTCTTCCCACACAAAAATTTCTATTCATGATTAAAACAATCCCACCAACTCCAAAAAATTGGTATCCATATGACAAATAACAACAATTTTTCAATGAAACTCACAGTTAATTACTATGGTGATAAAAGAGGTTTCAAATGATAGATATGCCTATAACATTAACTATTGCATGAACCATATATATATATATATATATATATATATATGATGTCTTGTGATTCACGTGTGAGTAGGTCACTATAGTCTTTGTGATGTATATTGGAGCTACTTACTATGTATGTGATGTATGGAAAGCTAATTGAATTGTGTACCTATGATGTGTATGAGAAAGTTTTTGTATATGAGACAGGTGCTCATTATAATTACAATGTGTGTGATTTGTGATTTTATCCTTATGAATATGTGTAAGTTGTTGCAAATAACGATAGGTGATGGTAGAGATGGAAACATCACCTGAATACAATGAGTGTCTTTATTAGTATCTCTATTTGTGATGGGACTAAGTTCACACTTAATAATAATATTGGATGGTTGGTAATGTTCTGCTATAGCATTCTTTTAGATTATTGGGTTTTTATTGCTCAATCCTGAATAATTTTCAAAAAAACACAAAAATTAAATCTGAGATGTGTGGCAAGATTATCCAACACAATCTCAAATCTAGCTTAAACACATTTGATTTTGACAATCTCTAGTATTCAATGAGGAATAGCAAGCTCGAAAGAAGATACATCAGATTTGAATACACAGAAATCAATTCTTGGAGCCAATAACATAGCAGAAGCTAAGGTTGTGCTCGGGTCTAGTTACCAAAGTCAATCACAATTGTAAAATTGCATTTGGAAGGACATTTTCTTATCATGACAAATGTTGTCCTAGGGGAGATTGTATTACTGGAGAATTAACAAAGTGATGGAGATCCTCTCAAGTCTACTTGCAACATTCTAAAGTTTCAAAATATTATGCATGCAATGACCTTCATGAACCTAAGGAAAATTAGTGCCAAGGATTGGTGAGAAGATAGGCAAGTACACAAGTCAAATACAAACTCAAAAATGCATCGCTCATAATCCTCTATAGAGTGGTAGATATCTTGTGTGGAAGAAATTGTGATCTCAAAAGGGATACCACATTCAAAGGTTCTTTTGGATGCTTGGAGGTGGCTATTGAATACCATTTTTCCACTGACAATGTTGGCAAATTTCTCTCTTCAGACCGCAAAAGAAATGATTGTATTTTTGGGGAGCGTTTTCTAGAATATATTGAAAAAAATGAAATTCAAAACAAATGAAATCATGCATAAAGTGTCCATTATGTTGGGGGATGACTATCTTATGGCAAAAGGCAGATACCACTCAAATGTGGAAATTACATCATTGTTTATGGGGCAGTGCTTGGAATTAGATACAACTACAAACATGAGAAGGGTCATTGAACTTGGAAGCAATAGCTAGAAACTATTTACTATTCCCAAGCTATTGTCTATTTGCAATTCTATATTAAAACAACAAATAAAACTAAGGCCTCACAATGTTACAATGCACTACCTTGCTATAAATTAACTTTCTAGAATAATGACATGGTGAGTAGACCCAAGTGGGGGTATATATTTTACAGATTAAAATGTCCATAACTATCAAAGCTACTATTACAAATTCAAGTAACAGTATGAAAGAAACATTTCTACAAATGCAGGAATGAAGTACGAAAAAGGGCTAGACCTAAACCAGTGCATTCTTCAAAATTCATAATGTCAATAGGAAAAAGATCATATAATCTATCTCACTGAACAGATAAGCATGCAAGCCTGAAACCCAGACATCAAAAAGCTTTGGCTTACCTTAAAAAGTTATAGCACAAGAACACAAAGTAAATAGGAATTTTACTAGAGGATTGGAAGTGATACAAGAGTTATGTGAAAATTTGACAAAAAATAGTTGAAGAGTTGGAAATCAAGAAATGACCTAGATCTATGCTTGAAAGCATTCTTGATCGCAATGATCCAGGTAGTAAAATTATTAAATTTGTACTACTTAATAGTCACAAGGTTTCTAATACAAAAGTAAAGATCTGCAGTATGTTAGTGCCCAGAAGCAATAAATACGCCAGCCCATAATAAGAATCTATTTGTTTCCATGTCTTACATATCAGTGACTCACTAACTTATCAATAGAACATATCAAGGACTACTTAAGTCGATGGCACTAAGTTTGAAAATTTAAACAAAATACCCATAGCTATGCATATAAAAAACTTACAGAGCTTGTGTGGATATATCCATTGAGTTGTTGGTTTCTCAGGTTAACTATGTTGGCTAGTAAAAATGTTTTCTAGAATTTTTTTCACAAGTTTGAATCTATCATAACTATCAGCCGCTAATTTATTATGTCAAATCAACGTACCCAACATCTAGCAGATAAATGTGCAATAAAATTTGTGTGTTATTTACATTAAATTGTAAAAAAATGATCCCTCAATTGAGGACAGAGTATCTTTTAATGAATACATCAGATATGTTGGTCTGATTTTTTGCGAATCAAATTTTCTTAGGATCATAAAAAAAATTAGATGACAAGTTTCTAATAAGTCATAGGGCTTTAGGTTTTGGCATATTATATTTCGATACCTTTGAAAAATTTGTGAAAAGCCTTAGGTTTGTCCTTTTAAGTTTTTCCTGGCGCAAAAATTTTATAAAAAAAAAAACAAACAACAAGGAGCGAATATTATTTTCCTGCCTACTTGATTACCATTATTAAGTCTTTTGAAAAAGGGGTTTTAATCTTGTTGTTTGATCTGATTTGAATCTACAGTTGTCGCATGTTCGCTATGGCAAGTTGCTCGTATGTTACGCATAGCGAGGTAGCGACCATCGCAAAATTATGTGTGATACTGAAAAGTGGAATTTGATGCCATGAAATGTGTTGGCAGGAAGATCTATTGACCATGTACTATGTCCAGACCAGTTAGTTTCAAGAAGAAAGGCACATGGAAATATTTTCAAGTGGTGTCACCGGAGTTTAATTTTATCTAGCAATTCGCCAAGTCGCTAACTGAAAACACTTGTGACTTGCCGGTGGCAATATAGCAAATGCCCAGATTTTCCAAAGATGGCATCTTTTTGAGATTAGAAGTAATTTTGAGGATCCTGAGGAAGATATGGTGCATGTTTCACTTTTGTCCCTCTGCAAGTTATTGTCTTTTGTAGTTTCTTTTTCTAGGCGTTGTTTTTAAAGTGCTTACTGGAACTCACCATATTGCTAGCCGAATTTGTGGTTTTTATGCTGGTAGCAATGTAGCGATTGCTCAAAAAATGGTAATGTAACTGAAAAATTCTCAAAGGTGGGCCCCAAATGAGTGACGTGATAAGGCTAAGCTGTGCAGATCAAATTACATGGTGGCATCCTGTTGAAATATCTTTGAGTCAAAAAACTTTGATTCGTTGGAGCTCGCCATGTCGCTAGCCGAATTGTTGGTTTTTTTGCCGGTAGTGACATAGTGACCCACCTAAAAGTCATAAACATGGCAAGGCCCAAGACATGTGATGTCATCAAGAGACTTAAAAATATATATGTGCTAGCGCGTTGAGTCAACTCAGCGACAGCGGTATCATGGACCCACTTCCCATGTATAAAGTACAAAGATTTTTTATCATGAGATCGAGCCAGGATCAAAGGCCATCATTAGCTTGCTATGAAGAAGTGCTTGGAAGTTATGTCTAGTGAGTTGGCGAGTGGTGGCCCACCATTGTTGCAATAAATTGTTGACCTCAAGATCAAATCTAGATCTACGACGCTTGTTAACTCGCTATGAGGAGATGTGCAATAAATAAGTATAGCTAGTTAACGAGCAAAGGACCCACCATTGTGTTCTTAAAGGTTGTTTCAATTATCTACCACATGATTAAAGTAAGATCAGTGGTTATCGCTAGCTCATTATGGAAAGGTGCTCGAGAGTTATGTATAACGAGTTAGCAAGTTGATGGCACATGTCTGTGGTCATCCATGGGCCCAGTTTGAAATGCCAACCTTGAAGGAAAGGTATAGATAGAGGTATTGTTGGAGTTGAGGAAAGCCAACTCCGAAGACACCCAAGATTACCTGCATGCAAAAACCTGTCAAAGAGAAGCCAAGGAGAGGAAGAGCATGGAGGAAGGGAAAACCCTAAATGGACATGAGAGACCACATATGCAAACACAAGAGAATAATGTATTTACAATATGAAGTGATGTTGATATGTGAAAATACAAAGAGGGAGCCCGCTTATAAAGAGCTCATGGAAGCTTGTAGAACAAGGTAGAAGGTGGTAGAAGATAAGGATGACAACTCAGCACACATCCACAAAAGGTGGAACATGCTAGAAGGGAACAAACTCACATGTTGTCAACAACTAACCACTACATGCATTAAATAAAAAATATTAAATAAATGCATTTACCTAAGTAAGCTTAAGTAATAGAATAATTAATTAATTATTTACTCTAACACCCCCCTTATGTGCAACTTAGGGAAATGTCTTAAGCTCACAAAACTAAGATGAAATGCAGAATGGGTCCCGACAATGAGGCCATATTAGGTACCCATGAACAATGCAACAAAATGCAACCTCTATAAATGGGAAAAGAGAGAAAACCATGTGGGAAAAACCCTCCCCCAAAAAGAGGTAACCTAGTGAAGAACTGAAGAAGTCTCCAACAAGGGAAATGTCCCCTAAAACAGGAACAAGGAGTGATCATGAAAGAGCATCAATGAAGCATGAAGAAGTCATAAATCTACCAAACTGCTGATCTGAAGAACCTCCATGGAAGAAGAAGGCATGAACCGAGCATGTCTATATGGTAGATGATCCATCTCATCGAAATGCATAGGTAGCCAGCCACTGCAATTGCCTTGTACATAAGATCAACCACTGAATACATAGTTCACACTATCAAACCATCAAACCATGGATGCATTAGAACAACAGCATAACCCCCCTTAATTTAGATAGGGTGTGATGATAGGAAACTAAGAAGGTGGGCCAAAGTCTCCTGCAGACAAATCAAGAATGACGAGAGAGGAAAAGAGGTACATATACCTATAAAGACATGGTCAAACTGACTCTACATGGGGCTAATTTTGTGGAAGGGACACTCACTTGACAAAGGGATAATTCTTAAAATAGCAAACAACTATCCCCCCCATGGTGCTTTATGAAAATAGTGCATTTACAACTGACTCAAAACAATGTTCATAACCCCCGGAATGCAAAAGTGGGACTTTATCTCAGTGTGATACAAAAAGTGCTTCAAAATAATAGTTACAATGATCAAAACTAAAAACAAGCTATAAAAAAATAAAGTACAGCCTAAAACAAAAGAAACCATGCCAAGAAAATGATCCTCGAGCCTAAAACACTCAAGATATCCACCATATAGCAAAAATGCCAAAACTATGATAGAAAGAGCATGGGTGAAAAACTAAGAAAAAGGACTAAATTTTTGAAAAGATGACAAAACCAGCTTCCAAAAATATAAACCTTTCAAAAAATAGGCATGGGACGCAAAAGATATGCTTTTCGGAGTAAAAAACACAACTTTGGACTTCAACTGAAAAAATAGGTAACAAAAAAGCATCAAAACCTAAAAATACCTTCACCAAAATCTTTGTCTCAGAACCAAATTTTTGGTGCTTCTTTCGAATCGAAAAAATATGTCCGTATGCAAAAATTATGGCCAAAAAACCACAAGTAGCTCCAAAACAAAACCTGAAGGAGAGGTGCAAGAAGGATGCTGATGCAAGGATGATGTCATGATGACATCAAAAAATAGCGACATTAAATTTGACGGCCATGTGACCGTTGTCACAAAAAAAGAGGCCACATGGACTCCACATAGTGAGAGGCAGATGTGGCAGGGGCCACATGGCAAACCTACCACGTGTCAGTCGTTGATTGGCTAACACGGTCTGTGAAATTTTTTTGACGAAGTAGAGCAGGCAGGAGAGGAATGGCTAACACGCTGTCGCTGATTGGGCGATATATTGAGCGAAGGCAGAGAGGCAAAATTTGATGGCAGCAATGACATCGGTGGACGCTACAAAATAGGTGGCGATTGCTGGCACAGAGGGGTGGCACCGCCTGCAGAAGCGATGTCGGGGTTGCCCGCCAGCGGCGGTCGGACCGAAGCGACCCAGTGGCTGCTCAGTCAACTGCAGTGGTTAGCGAGTGGAGCGGGTGGCTGCCTGGTGGTGCACTAGCGGCGCTGTGAAATTGTATTTTAAAAAAAAAAAAAATTGCCAAAAATGACCGTACAGTCTATATGGTAGCTTGTAGGGCTAAAAAAATTTGCCTCCCGGAGCTCTGTCTCCAAAATTGAAAAGCTTTATATGAATCCAAACTAAAAATGGCCTTTCAGATCCAATGGTGATGTTCGTTTGGCCTCAATGTGCTCCAAAAATTTTCTTATCCCCTAATTTGAAGAAAAAATGCACAAACAAACTAGAGTTTGTGACTTCAAATCACGGCTTTGAAAATTCTTCAACCAAGCAGGAGCGGGAAGGCTCTGATACCATGTTGCAGTTGAGGAAAGCCAACTCTAAAGATGCCTAAGATCACCTACATGCGAAAACCTATAAAAGAGAAGCCAAGGAGAGTAAGAGCATGGAGCAAGGGAAAAACCCTAAATGAACATGAGAGACCACATATGCAAACATAAGAGAAAAATGTATTTACAATATGAAGTAATGTTGATATGTGAAAATACAAAGAGGGAGCCTGCTTATAAAGAGCTCATGGAAGCTTGTAGAACAAGCTAGAAGGTGGTAGAAGATAAGGATGACAACTCAGCACACATCCACAAAAGGTAGAACATGCTAGAAGGGAACAAACTCCCATGTTGTCAACAACTAACCACTACATGCATTAAATACAAAATATTAAATAAATGCATTTACCTAAGTAAACTTAAGTAATAGAATAAATTATTAATAAATAATTAATTATTTACTCTAATAGGTATTTCATTGGTTTGACTACCAATGTGTTAAGAAGAAACCTGAGTCAGCCTAGTTGTCATTCCTAGGTCATAGGATTTTTCATGGATCAACGGTGCAAGTTTAAAAAAGAAAATGTAATGCCACTCTTTTTTTCTGTCCTACACATTTATGATAAATGAAAGCTTCACGTGTGGAAAAAATAAAGTATAATATAGGATATTTTCATTAATTCTAGTCCCACACGAACAAAGATTGCAAATTTTTTGAGCATAAGAGCCTATTAATTTCATTGTGTTAAGCTTGGTAAGAACGTGAAAACTATTCCTCAGTTGTTTGAGATCAATTATAGATGTTTAGAGAAGAACAAGTTCAGCAAGTCAATTAGGTACTCATAATATAACCTATGTGGCATTCCAGTTCTCTCAATACTGTCAAAATGCCTCCTAAGAAGCCATTTTCTAGGAAAATTAACTATATGGATAGGAATATCCATGATGATTTATTAGAATTACTCCCAAAGTCTACTGTAGAGCTTGTACAAGTTAAAAAATTGATTTCTTTAAACCCTAGGCTTAAAATTGCAGATGGCCTGTATGACAAGGGGAATTGGGTAAGGGAGGCAACAACTACTCAAACTAGTCTTATCCTATTTAAAAAGTGGTTTTCAAAAAGGAAGTTGTTTGCCCCACATGCTAATGTCTAGAATTTTGATTTGGGAAAGTTAGTAGTCTCAAGTGTTTTCATGGATTATGATTTTCTTGAAGCCATTGCTAAGAATTATGACCAAGCCATTAGGGTTGTAAGAACAAAGGATGGTGTGCCTCTGGTCTTGATTACTCCTAAAGAAATTAGAGAGGTTTTTCACCTGGAACCATTATCAGATTACCATCTACAAATCAATCTGCTAGAATTAGAGAATGAATATAAAGCAAAGAAGGATGTAATCAGGGGAGGTGCACTGAGGGCACATATTGGTACAATAACCTCTAGAGAGCCTTTTAAGAAGAGTCTTTTTACTTCCCAGGCTGTAGAGATATACAGGACCTTATGCCAACTTTTTGGTGAAGATGAGCAAGAACTTATGCCCATTGGTTTCATTTACATGATGGTTCAGATTGCTTCCTTTGGTGTAGATGTTATTTTTTATTTTGCTTTCTTTTTGGCTAAAGAAATTCACATTGGTTTAGTTGGGATTGTGAAGGGCAAGGTGGAAAAAACTTTTGGTCACTACTCTCTATTAATGCATATGTTTTTGTTCAAAGCAGTGACATATTTTGGTAATGAGATGGAACTAAATAGAGAGGAGAATGGGGAAATACTACCAGTCCAATTGTGGAGTGCAGATATGACTTGGGATGCAAGTAATGCTAGTTTTATCAGATTTGATAGATATTTTGCTTCTAAGCTGAGGTGCCTTATATTGAGTGACAATCCCAAAATCTCTAAAGCACTAATGAGTCTCATTAGGCCTATGGATAACCCCCATGACTTGAAAGTTTCACATAATTGGGGAGATATCATCCCTTACTCTGTTTCTACTATTTTCAGAATATATGGTTTTAAAGGGAATCCTCATGTTTTGCCTTACCAAGTAACTTTGAAGGTAGGAGTGGCTGAAGTTTTGTGGTAGTTAGGGGAGTTGAAGAAATGTTTTTTGTTGAAAAGGAAATTAGGCTCAATTTTCCCTACCTACACAGTGGCCCATCAATTTGTGATTAAAAAAGGGGGATGGCTCTTTTTGCATAAAATTTTGGAGTAGTATATGATGGTTGTCTCTCATCCCTATTTTTGTGATTCTGAGGGATTTTTCAATCAGATGTTGAGGCATAGAATCAAGTTGGGACCGATCAAGCACGATTCTTATTATCTAGAGGATATTATAAGGAATGAATTCTCATTACAAGAGCAGGAAACTAAAAAGAAAAAGTGGAGAGTTTATTTCCAGGTCTTAGAATTCATTCATTGTTTTGCTAATAAATATGATCCTTTAGATAATGCTGTTATAGAGGCTGAAAAAATAAGTAAACTCACGAATACCTTCCCTAAAATAATGGAAGTCATGAATTAAAAGAAACAAATTTTTATTGATTCCTATCCTGATAAGGCCAGAGACATCATAAGGAGATTGGCTTTCACCCCAAATGTGGGAGCAAGTAAAATAATTGTACAAAAGAGGCCTGGGTATACTATAATTTAGAATAAAAGGGTTCCTATAGATAAGGTCAAACAAATAAAAGGATCCACTAGTATAGCCCAAGAGGAGAGACCTAATGAGCCTAGTCCTAAGAGGTAGAAGGTAATAGCAGAAGAAAGGCCTCAAGTTGAGGAATATTTTCCCACTCAGTCTCCTTTGAGGATTGGAGAAGAACATCTCACTGGTGAACAGATCAAATAGATGGGATCATAGGGAGATATTTTTATTACTCAAGTAGAATTAGATGAGAGTAACCCTCCAGAACCTTCCCTCCCAAGTTTGGATCTAACTATAGCATATTATAGTGGTAGGGAATTAGACCCTGTGTTAGAGCAGGCAAGTCATAAATTTTTGACTGATGACAGTTTTGTTAAATCTAGGGCTTTTCAGCAGTTTGCATGGAGGACAAACATGAACATTTTTTAGGAGAAATGTAAAAAGATGAAAACAAAGCATCCAAAAATGGATGAAACTTCCATTCAAAACCAAACTAAAGAAGAAATGATAAAATAATTATAGAATATAAGCCTTGAGGAAGGGAGGAAAATGGCCAAGGCATCTAAAATTTTATTGTTGCCAAATTGGGATATTGTTGATGCTTTAGTTTTTAGTTCTATTTCAAATAAATTGACTTTGCAAGACTAGAATAAAGAGAACTTTCAAGGCACTACATTCATTGAAGATCAAGCTGCATTGGCCAGTTGGTCACTGAGAAGAGGATCTAGACCCACATCATCACAGTTAGATGACTCTGGCTTGATGGGAAGCTTAATTGTGAGAAGAGTTGATGATACCTCACATGTGTAGGCAACATCTTGGAATGTGGAATCTTCCAAGTTTCTTTTGGATACTACAAAGAAGGAGGAACAGGCTATGTTTGAGTTATAGGGTAAATATGAAACACTTCTTGAGGCCTATAATAGGGAGGTAAAAAGGAGAATTGAACTTGAAAACAAGGTAATGGGGAAGTCCACAAGGCCAAGAACAACATACCCCCGTCCTCCAGTGGAACCTTTTAAATCCACCCCCCTTGTAGAACTACTAGACACACCTCAAAGGCCAGAATATTATATAGCTAAGGATTTTGAAGAAGAAAAAAATAAGCTATGGGCTTTACATGTAGAGTTAAATACGCAATATGAGGATAAGCTTAGAAAGGCCCTAATGTATTTAGTAGATAAGATTGAATGGCCCCTCTTTTTTTATCAATTGGCAAGAGTAATAAGTATATGGGAGCAACTGAAAACCCATGATGAAATCCTCAAGCCTATTGTTAACAAGTGGGGAAAAAGGGAAAAAGAAATCACCCTTTTATGTTATTCAGTTATAAGGTCTTCAAATGACCATATTGAAAAATTATATGATATTGCTAATGACTTGATAGATTTTGATAATAGGAGAGTTGCTTTGCAACTAAAAATTGTTTCTTATTTGAATAAATACAAGAATCAAAAATTTGATCTATTTCCTTATGCTTTGGATAGAAAGAACCAATTGAAAAATAAGGATGATTGGAGTAAACAACTGGATGACTTTTTCTGCATAAGGATAAATAAAGTTGTTAATGAAAAGGGGCATGCATGGTGGGCCACCACGATAGAGGAATTGGTTAAAGTCTAGTTATTGTTTGATTCTTTGAGGCAAGAATTTGTTGGTTTTGAAAAGGAGGCTGATTATATATTAAAGAAACAAGATGATATCCTATGATTTAGTTGGCTGGATGACATACAATTTAACACATGGATGGCAGATATTTCTTTGGACCAGTAGTCAGAGGAAGGCAGTTCAGATAATGATAGGGAACAGGAAGATGAGATGCAGTTCATTGACACATCAGCACCAGAATTGAAGGAAGAAGAAAGTGAAAAGGAAATAGTGCTTGCTCAAGCTGAAAGTAGTGAAAACCCACAGGAATAAATTGATCTGAAGGCATCACAAGATCACCCCTCATTGGCTAGCCTAGCAGCCACGTATTCTGAGGATTCGAAACAATGAGAGATAAATCAAAAGTTGATAAGTATAGCAGTAATAGGAACAGGCCTACCTAAAAGAATATTTGATATGCCTGGCATTCTATTGTGACCTTTTTGTCTTTTTTGTAATGTTTTGTTCCTTGGACACCTGTCAATCACATTTTCCCTTTGCTTGTTGCAACTCATATCTATATAAATGAGTTTTCAAGGCATTGTGATGGTTTGAGACTTGTGTAATTCTTTGTTTTCTTTCAAGAAGAGTACATATATAGTTGGTCCAATAGTATGCAAGGGTTTTGAGTTTGCTTCCATTGTACTTTCTGATAATAAAATTGAAATGATAGAAATGGCAATCTATTCTATTCATTCAATTGGTTTTCTATTGGTTATTGTATTAGTCATGTTAAAAGGATAATACAACAGGGTATTTACACTATATCTGTGTCATCAATTTCTGTCTCCAATTTATGGGTTTGTTTACTTTGAAGTCATTTAAATAAGGTTTATTTGGCTAAATGCAGTCTCGATGGGTTGTATACTGGTTTTATTTTTGCTTTTAATTCAAGCAATTATATAAATGCTTTAGTAAATTAGTAGGGTTTATGAGTTCATAAAAGGGATATTGCATAAGAATGGAGATGGGTGATTGCAATCGATTAATTCTTATACAAGTTATTTGAATTAGATCTCCTGCCAATAGTCAATTTCTTGCCCAATGGATAAGGCACTGGTCCTATAAATCAGAAGTAAACAAGGATGAATTCTACTGCTGCATATCAAGTCATCTTATAAAATAAAAATTATTTCAATCCTATTCAAGAATTATAAATTCTGATCTCAACTCATTTATATCTAATTCCTGAGTCTTAGGTAGCTATTATTTCTAGGAATATTTGTAAATTTTAGGAGAATTATGACCAGATCTACTAATAAGGAATGTGTATAAGTTTGAGAGCATTGAAGAATTGAAGTGAGTTGTGTATGTATGTGAAGGTAACAGATGAGAATCAGAATAAAACTAAGATAATTTCATACACAGTTGCATTAGAATTATCCCTAGGTATACCCGCCTTAGTTTAGCAGAGCCAGAAGAGTAGGAAACAATCGTTTGGTTTTGTTGAAGTTGGGTTATAGTGATTCATTCATATATTTGATATTGGGAATTAGCTAATCCCTAGATTGTGTGAGTCATTTCACTGTGATATTAAGCATTTTGTTGCTTGATAGTTTTAGTAGTTTGAAACACCAACAAGATACATGCTACTCCTAATCATTCAAAGCACAAGCATGAGGGAAAAAATGAATAATTATTTATAGCAGGACTATCTATGAGAGAATATAACACAGCTTCAAGAGTATGAGTTGTGTCTTTAGCCAGAAATGATAAAGCAAACTACTTCTTTTCTTCTTCCTTTTTCTCCCACACAAGCATACCCATATGCACGTCATCTGCTAGAATCACTACATTACATTTTCTATTTTGGAGAAATAGTTCCTTAAAATGGTACTTCTAGATTGCACTAGGAAAGCTTGTATAACTTATAACAATGCATCTCGTATAGTTTCCTCCTAGTATTTACATTGTTGGGGCTCCAAACTCTACAATGAAGTTTTTTTGAAAAATTGCAAGCTAAGCTTCCTTTCTTCTTTAAATAAAGTAGTGAAAAAGACTCCTGACTCAACAAGGTCATGTTGTGGATGCAAGCCATACAGAAAGATGAAAATAAACTATTGGAATGAAGAGGAAAGGAATGCAGATACAAATGTTCTACAATATATCAATCCTCCCAAAGATTGAGTTCTTGTTTAATGTCTTGCAAAGAAATCTATAGTAAAATGGCCACAAACCTGTGCGAATGGGTCTGGATCAAATTCTGTCAGAGGTAATGCTGCTAATTTGAGTGAAAAAGCAAATGAGAGTAGCTATGGCATATTACATTCTTTGTTTCCGATCTAGAGTTTTCCAACACCAAGACATCTCAAGATTCCATGCATGCAAAAGAAATACAAAAAATGAATAGTGCATTATATCATAAATATAAATTTTCCATAGCTTTATCCTTGCACTTAAATATATGCTAAGCCTGAACCTAAACATCATCTATAAAATGACTTTGTGACCTAAAAGAATTAATAGTGGCTCTATTTTTTAAATTGCGATGAGTAGAAGAGAAAGAGAAAATGTAAAAGCATTGAATAGCTTTGGAATCCGCCTCTGCAACTTTCTGATAGATAAAAAACTTGGAATGATATCTAATGACCAGATTCTTACCTCCTTTCTCCTCTCCTATTGACCCTGCACCAAACTCCCACCCATTGCAGTCACGGTGATCCCCAAAACAAAATTAACACTATCGTGACCTTTTTTCTTATGTTCTGAAGGTCAAAATTTAAAAAAATTTACCATAGTTGAAATTTGGTCAAAATTTTGACCATATTGGCCCCATTTTTTCAAAAAAAATGAATTTAACAACCCAAATAGGCCTTTGGTAAAAAATGGGGGCCTAATGTACTAGTGGATGGTATGTGGACCTATTCCTAAGGGTGCATACTCTTATGTTTTCATTTGAGTTAGTTATGCATTGTATACTTAGGGCTTGTCCTAATTATTTAGTTATTTCACGTATTAAATTATTGTTGCCAAGCCAACTTGTGGCTTGAGGGTGTATTTAATGTGAGTATATTTAATTAGTGTAACTTGCTAGGAAAACTTGTGGATTTTTTTAGTATAAGTATGGGGTCTTGTGAAGTCTAGATTCATCCTTCATTCAACATGGAGTAGCTGAGAGCAGAAAAGTTTAGCAGAACTATTAGCTAAGTGTGGGCTTGGGAAATAAGAAGGTTTCTTGGTGGCTTGTGAGCATAAATTTAGATTATTCTTTGGGTTTTATACCATCTTGTGGGTCTATAATAACTAGAAATTAGATCTTGTGAGGTCTTACATAACTATTAAATTTGTTTTATATTTGGCATAACCCAGAAGGCCTTATAGTCAGGCACATTGGAGTGAAATATTATGATTCTTTTATGAGAATTGGCAATATTTTGGATTTAAATATTTATTTTTTTGCATATATTCTTTTATATGGTTGTTTTTTGGGGACTTCGACATCTATCTCCTTTGGGGATTATCCTGATTTGTACTACATTGAGTGGTATCAAAGAAAAGTTTTATCTTGTGGTCAATTATTCTTTCTAGAATCCTAGATATCTTGGTTTTGAAGTGGCAAATTGTGATTTTGACTTATAACTACAAAGGACTCGTACATGGATCTTGAGATGGATCAATGGTTGTGAAGATGGTAGGTTGATCATATTGAGTAAAGGTTGGAGATTTATTATAGAGGATTTGTGAAGATCTTGGAAGATTCCTTTGAGAAGATAACTGAGGCATTTGCTTGGGTGGACTTTTTTTGTCTAAATAAGTTGAAGATAAGAAGAAGAATGTTGAATACTACTGGAGGTGGAGTTTACTAATTATAAGGAGAGTGGTTTGACCAATTAAGAAGATTATTCAGAGAATAACACACTTTTATATTAAGGAAGAGGTAAATGATGAGTTCACTAAAGCTAACAATGTATGTGTGGTTGATTTTGTTGATCAGTTTGTGGAGTCTAATATGAAACTAAAGAAGTTCCTAACCTTGTTGAGATTAAAAAGGATATTTGTTTTCTTGATCAATTGGTTGGATCTGACATGGAAATTGTAGAGTACCTAGCTGCGGATAATCAAGTTGATATTGGTGATGAGTTACATGTTGTAGAGCATCTTGTTGTGAACAATGAGATTGTATTTATGAGATTCGATCTAAGGTAGTTTGTGTGCATGCTCTTAGATTTGGATCATTGAATGGCACATGGACCTGTGCCTAAGGGCACATATTCTTATGTTATCATTTGAGTTAGTTATGCATTATAAGCTTAGGGCTTGTCTTATGTATGTATTTATTTAATGATTTTTGCCAAGCTGACTTGTGGCTTGATGGTGTATTTAATGTGGGTACATTTAATTAATATAACTTGCTAAGCCAACTTATGGCTTGGTTTAGTATAAGTAGGGGGGTCTTGTGAAGTCTAGAGCCATCATTCATTCATCATGGAGTAGATGAGAGGAGTGAAGTTTAGCAAAGCTAGTAGCTAAGTGTGGGCTTGGGAAACATAAAGGTTGCTTGGTGGCTTGTGAGCACAAGATTAGATTCTCCTTGGCATTTTCTACCAGATTGTGGGTCTGGAATAGCTAGCAATTAGATCTTGTGAGGTCTTGAAAGACTATTATTGTAGCCAAGAAGGTCTTACAACCGAGCATGTTGGATGTAAATCTTACAATTTCATTATGAGAATTGATATTATTTTGGATCTAATTATCTATGTTGTTGTGTATATTCTACTATGTTATTATTTGATGGGGGGTTGGACATCTCCTTTTGGGATTCTCGTACCTTTCACTACGTCATAATTTCTTTCTTCATTTCAGCACTTCTACTTTCTATATCAATAGTCTTAATTGCATAGCTCTTTCTACATTAGAGTTTTAAGGGTCTTACATTCTTCCTCTAATTCTATAATCATCAAATCTTTGTTTGCATTAGTTCTTCTTCATCATTTGGTTGGTACTAATCTTCTTAGATCTAATTACCCTAGAGTTGGAATTGAAAGAGTCCTTAACTTCCCTTTAGGTATAAGGTTGTCAAACCCCTAAAGTGTGAAGTAATTGAGACCTATTTTGATTGCTTCATATTTCACCCTATACAAATGCTACAATTATGTGTGTGTTAGTATGCTAACATAAACTCTTACTTTTAATTTGACACCCATTTGCATATCAAAATAATGAGATTAATTATAACCATAAAATTATATAGATTTTAATATTTTAATATTTTTTAAAATAATGACAAGAAATCTAAAAGTTAAATATAAAAAATGAGATGTAAGTTATTGAATTTTAGACATTCAAATTAAAAAATATGTATTAGTGGCTGAAAAAATATATCAAAGACAAACATGACCATATCTAAAATGCTCTCTTTTCTTTGAAACTCAACCAACTCCAATACTCTACCTTCTAACCCATGCCAAAAAATTTATATAAGTCAAGCTTTATGTTTCTTACCTTTCTTTCAATAATAGAACCAAAAGTATTTGGTTGCCTCCAAATAAATAGTCTCACATCTATTGAGTTTCAAAAATTCATAATCTTGGCATTTTGCTTTGCCCTACTATAGGCACCATTGTTTCCCCTACTTATAAGTTGACTTCTTTTCTAGCCAAACTATCTCTCCTATTTGTGGCTATTTTTATTCTTTCATTTTTGCCCATTTTTTTGAATTCATTATAGACAAAAAAATCTTAATAACAATTACCTCCGTATGAGCTTTGGTGTCATCTCATTTTTCAACAAGTGCCCCTTCTCTTGATTTATTTCATAATATCAAATGTAAAACAAATGACAAAGTCACCTCCCTATTTGAGCTATGATTTAGCTTTGGTTACTTTTCTTTCCAAGAGGTTATTTATGAATGTGTAAATATGATATCTATGAGTTTCCTTCTCCTATCATAAAAAACCTCTACATGAAAGAATTTGAAAATTTTCCTTCTTCTCCTTCTCCCTGAAGTCAAAGTGGTGGAAATGATATGTGGATGAAACTAACATTTTCTTTCCAAATGGTTTAAAAGAACTTTAAAAAATTCATAAACACCATCACAACTTTTTCCATTGCATATCCTTATTGGTAAATAGTTTTGTCACTATAAAAACAGCCCAATGGAGTGTATGTGGCAAACCATTCACAATAGTTAGATAGGCCCTTGGTATGTGACCCTCCTCTGCGTTTAGAGGGGAAGCTCCCTCGTATGATATAATTTTGAAGTTTTTCAAATAAATATGAAATAAAACTTTAAAAGATGAGAAATCTCATGATGATCAATGCACCACACAACTTCACAGATTTCTTGAATTAATATAAACCACAAATAACAATAATCAAGATCTACACTTGAGAACTATTTCTAGCACAATGTTGATCCAAAGATTCATAAACATCTGTACAATACCATAAGAATGCTCACTGCAAAGAGAATTAACATTTCTAAAAATTTAGATTCGAAAGAAGAGAACTCAAATCACATGTTCCTTTATTTTCTTGCACCAAGAACCTAAGAGGAATTTCTGATTACAAAGACAAAATTTGCACACACTTTCCAAATATCATCTTCTGATCAAAATTTTAGCATAGTGTTCCCTTTTCCCAAAATCCAAAAAAAGTCCCCTCTAAAGAAAAAGCTAACTCCTTTTATAGCCACAGAGGTTAAGAACTACCCCTTCGTGCTTAATAACTACCTCCAAAATACATAATTTTGGAGAGGTTAATTAATCTTGCAAATATTAACCAAAATGACTTGAAACTCAAACATTTTAAAAAGAGTGTTGAATAATTGATCTTGATGATAGCCATTGAATCTTCTCCTTTTGATTTTGAATGTTGGAGAAGAATTAAATTGAGCATATCCTTATGATTATTCAAGTCTACAACATCAATGGATGTCTTTCCATCAAAATTTTGTACGGTTACAGAAGCTCCATTTTTTTTTAATAGGAGTTCTACACACTACTTGCATCCATAGCATGATGCATAATGAAGCATCATATTATTATTTTTATTAAGTGCATCAACAACTATCCCAACTTCTTTGTCTATGTTCCTATGCTCCAGGTTGGCCGACTATCCAAATAACACTCAGTAAAATAGCTAACATGTCTCTTTCTTTACTCTATCCTCCACCATTTTGAATACTCTGGGTTGTGAATTTTATGTTAATCAAACATAATTTTTTATGAATCTTTTAATTGTAAGTGAGAATATGAGAGAAAACAGGTAGCTCACACATCTCCACCAATATCACCTTCGAACTCAACATTTTGTTAAATAGTTTGTAGGCTTTGTCAATGGTTGCCACCAATGTGATTACATTGGAAAAGAAAGGCAAGCCATGGCTAGGAGTATAGATATTCCTCTAAATAGCTCATGTGATTTGACATGTATATTCCTTCTAATTGTGTGTGGTCACATACAAAGAAACATAGATAATTTGTTGCATCCTTCTCTATTCTGAATACTCTAGCCTTGACCACGTGGGTTGTCACATTGGTGTTGAATGTCATTACTAACTTCTTCACCTCTTCAAGTCAATCCAAGACACAAAAATAACATGCTTGGATGCTCATACCCTATTCTATATCTCCAATTTGGTGCAAGCAACAAGGATGCCAATGTAACTTTTCATATGTCTTGCCTCAACTCTCATACGTGCAAGGATTATAAGAAATTCTAATAAAATCTTTAAAAACCATAGGCTCCTTCACTAATTTAATTTTCTTGGCACACAACTCCATTCCCCCTTTTACAAATTGGGTTCTTCTTCCTCTTTGAAAGCTAAACCTTCTTCTTATTTTATTTTATCTGTCTTTCTGTCCATTCTCAAGACCCAATTATTATAATCAGTTGTGCATTCTTGATACATCCACATTGAATTTATGGGTTGGGGAAAAGATGGAAGCTATAGGTAAGTATATTAATTTATTAAAAATTTAAATCAATCCATTCCTAATTAATTCCATTGAATGGAGAATTAGATGAGAAGTTGAATTGATTCATAATGATTCACTTTTCAATTCTCATCCTTTATTAACCTGATCAGGTAGGTTAATTAACCACCTTCAAAATATATATTTTGGAGCTTAACATTAATCTTTGAGACAAGAATTTAATGTTAATTATGGGGGATAAAATATGTGTTTTGACCCCCAAACCTTAACCTCTTTTTAGAAGGTTAATTTTGCAAATTTATCTTAACCTTTTGATGGAGAGGTTAATGGTTAAGTTTTCAAAGTGAAATGTGTGTTTTGACAATTAATATTAATCTTTTTATAGATTAATGGTTAATGATGCAATTGAAAATATGTATTTTTGGTTCCTTCATTAATCTGGACAGCTTTTGACTTGAAAGTTGGATGTTGAAAATTCGAAGTGCTAGTCGAAGCTAGGAACGAGCCAAAGATATTGAAGGGAAAAATGTCTCAAAAATTTAGAGAGGAAATGACTATTTTATTTTATAAAATGAGGAATATTTTTAAAATAACCATAACATCAATAAGGTAGGAGTATAGGAAATTTTGATATCTGGGTAATAGCTAGCTCCATATGGGGACAAGGACTTTATAAGGACAAAGCTCAAATCTAGAAAAACTAGAATAGTGCTTTATCCATTGGGTTGTAGAGTCAACTGAGCAACCACTTTTCAAAAGAGGGAATGAACACCAAAAATAGGACAACAGAAAGAAAAACTAGACATAATGAAAACTCCTAACTAGACTATATACAAGGTAGGTTCCCCTACCTCTAGTGACTCAAGGTATAATCATGCAAATACATTAATTGGCTAGGGAAAATAAATACCATGGCATACCAATATCTAAAAATTCTTAAGCTTCCATGGGTTTAAATATAAGTGTACTCAAATTCTAACTCTTAGATTCCTAGCATGCCCCACATCTCTAGATAAAAGAACATATCCAAATAACCAAGCTTCATCAAAAATCTCAGACTTCAAAATTGACTTTGCTTCCTATTGCATATCATTGATGACTTTATTTTGAAAGAGTTGAAGTATAAAGCTCTCAAGTTTCTCAATGCATTTTTTATCTTCTCTTGTGCTTGGCAAACCATCTTCGTGAATTTTTGGTAGTTGGTCATTATGGAGTCCTAAATTCATTTTTGACACTAGACACTCTTGTTTTCCTATTATCATGATCACGGTTGAATCTTCTATAAAATTATTCCAACTTAGATGCACATTTGTGTTACGTTGAATCTTACCATGATCCATTTCTTCTTCCTTATCTTCCAAAAGATCATCCTGAATTCTTAGTTTCTGGTAAGTTACATTGATACCATCATCAACATGGTTGATCATAACTTCAAGTTCCCTTCTATTAATATCAAAATTCTCCTTCTAAAGGTCCTTCTGGTGATTAAGACTCAAAGATATCAAACCTCATATTGGATTTCCTTCATATAATTTGTGAAAAGAAGCAACTTATGGAGTTCTAGCCATCGAACCCTGTCTTTGAATACCAACTTGAGAATCATCAATAGAAATGCCTTCCTCTAAGAATAAAGGATTAAAGTAAACATTTTATTCATAGATAAATTCACCATCCAAGGATTTTGAGCACAATCTTGGAGTAAATACATCATAAGAGTTTGCTTCATTGAATTTCTCCATGAGATCCCCTAATAACTCATTAATTTCTTTATAATGGTTACTCCTCTCATAGAAGTTCTTTGGCATAGGATTTCGTATTTGATGAAAAGACTCAAAAAGAGGATTTCCTTGAACTTTGAATGATCCATAGGATTTTAATTGCACTTCTGTTGGGATAGAGGAACTTGTCTTCATATCCATATAGCTTTCATTTTCAATACATTCAATGATATCTATGTCCTTTTGAATCATCATTTCTTCTCCAAGACATCTTTCATGAAATGTGAAAGCTGGAATGCATGATAAAGAATTAAGGCTATATGGTTCATCTTCTTCTCCTAGAA
Source organism: Cupressus sempervirens (assembly GCA_028749045.1). NCBI lineage: Eukaryota > Viridiplantae > Streptophyta > Pinopsida > Cupressales > Cupressaceae > Cupressus > Cupressus sempervirens. The sequence continues at coordinate 82,396,365 of CM053791.1, read as the reverse complement.
GCTGATTTTTATCTTTTTCATCAACCAATATTTTAATAACAAGTTCATCAATTTCATCAAAAATAAAGGTCTCCATTCCTATAGGGAAAGTAGATATTTGTAGAAGTTCACTAGTGCTTTTACTTTTGTCAATGGTAGTGGTTTTAGATTGTGCCTTAACATCTGAAGTATTGATGTTGTCAATGGATTCATCACCTTGAATGATCATGGAAGGATGATTAAGAAGATCTTCTCCACATAGGAAGTCATCATTTGAAGCATCGAGGCACCAAGTAGGAATAAAAGTATTATGAAATTCACCTTGATCCACATTTTCCTCATCTTCAATCATATGTTGCATAGTTTCTTGAGATTGCGATTTTCTTTTTCTTTTTCATTAGGATCAAGATGATTGAATACTTTCTCTTGGGTTTGGAAATTTTGACAGTGATGCCTTGATATATTAGCAAACCCTTCTTCTCCTATAGATTCCATTCCTTGACCCTCTCCTTGATTAGACATAGAATTCCCATCATCTTTCATGCATGAAGATTTAGATGAGTCCTTTCTAACATTTTGATTGGGAGATGTTCTACTACAAAGAAAATAATTCTTGTGTGGGTCTTCTTTCTCAAGTTCACAGAGCATTTGAAGTAAAGAAGGATGTACTTTGTCAGGATCTAGGCGTGCATTTCCATAGAAGATTTTTAAATATTCAACCTAATTAGGATCAATAGAAGCGTGATTTTGATGAGAAAGAAGTGCAAGTGTCGGGACATTTTTTTGACCACCATTATCCATCCTTGAGTCACATGAATCATTTTTCTAATCAAAATCTTCTTTATAACTTCATGTTAACCTTATTTGTAAAAATGATTTGGGCTTGTGAGAGAAAAACTTATTATCTTTACCATCTTCTTCATCTATCTTTTTCAAATCTTGGAGCAAAGATGGATGAATATTTTCTAGATCTAATTTACGTCCACCATAGAAACTCTTGAGGAAGCTACCTTGCTTAGGATTGACGAAAATCTGATTTTGTTGAGAGATAGGTGAATGAGAGACATTCTTGTTATTCTTTGTTGCTGATTTAGATGAAAGACATTTCTCAAAAAGACCTTCTTTATATTTATATGTTGAACCTTTTGCTAAAAAGTATTCTTGATCATGAGAAATAAAATCATAATCTTTTCCATAATCTTCTTCAATCTTTTGAAAAATTTGTAGCAACCAAGGATGAACCAGTCTAGGATCTAGCCCCCTGCCACCATAGAAATTATTCAATAATTCAACTTGTATAGGCTCATTAGGAATCTATTTCTTTGAGTATGAAAAGTATTCCTCATCACTAGTGCTATCACTCTCACTTTCAACTTTCCCTTTGAACCAAACCATGTTTTGAATTTGAACCTCGGATTGAGTCGCCAATAATTCAATCTTTTAAATAGAGTCACCAACCTTCATTCAAGGGATGGTACCTCCATCAGTCAACTTAATGATTATTATTTAGTTGACCTTGGATGTGACCAAGAGTTTTCCTATTCCTTCTTGGAATAACAACTATTCTTTCAATGACTACAACATCTCGACCAATAGGATCTCTTTGCAAGATTTCCCAGAATTCTTCTTCTTATTCTAGAACATGATTTACTTGATAAAATTGCTAAGAACTTTGTGTACAACCCTAGGCTAGAGTGTTCAAATCTGAAATAATATCTTCCTGCGTGTCTTGGAAACCAAGATCCAGCTAAAGAACTAGAAGCACATTCTCATTCGGCAATACCATGTTGTTTCATCATAGGCAACTGAATAATCTTTCTTTTTCAATATGTAGTAGAGTCACAAAAAATCTATTGGCAAATAGATTTTTCACTATGCAAATGGCTCGATGGAGTGTATGTGGCAAATCGTTCGCAATAGTTGGATAGGCCCTTCGTATGTAGCCTTCCTCTGCATTTAGAGGGGTAACGCCCTCGTATGATATAATTTTGAAGTTTTTCAAATAAATATGAAATCAAACTTTAAAAGATGAGAAAGCTCATGATGAAAAATGCACCACAAAAATTCACAACTTTCTTGAATTAATATAAACTACTAATAATAACAGTCAAGATCTATGCTTAAGAACTATTACTAGCAGAATATTGATCCAAAGATTCATAAACATCTGCACAATACCATGAGAATGCTCAATACAAAGAGAATTGACATTTCTAACAATCTAGATTTGGAAGAAGAGAACTCAAATTGCCTGTTCCTTTTTTTTCTTGCACCAAGAACCTAAGAGGAATTTCTAATTACAAAGACAAAATTTGTACACATTTTCCAAATATCATCTTATGATCAAAATTTTGGCATAGTGTTCCCTTTTCCGAAAATCCAAAAAAAGTCCCCTCTAAAGCCAAAAATGACTCCTTTTATACACATATCAGTTAAGAATTACCCCTTCATGTTTAATAACTACCTCCAAATTGTGTAATTTTAGAGAGGTTAATTAACCTTGTAAATATTAACCAAAATGACTTGAGACTCAAACATTTTTAAAAGAGTGTTGAATAATTGATCTTGATGAAAACCATTGGATCTTCTCCTTTTGATCTTGAATGTTGAAGAAGAATCAAATTGAGCATGTCCTTATGATTATTCAATTCTGCAACATCAATGGATGTCTTTCCATAAAAATTTTTTAGGGTTATAGAAGCTCCATTTTTTTTAAATAGGAGTTCTACACACTCCTAGCATCCATAGCCTACTACATAATGAAGGGTTTTATTATTTTTTTTATCAAGTGCATCAATGACTATCCTAGCTTCTATAAGTACTTCAGCACATTTCACCTCTCCATAACCACAAGCAAAGTGCATTGCTGAAAAATATTGCTCAGCAGCCAGCTATGGGATTCCTTTTTGACCCGATCCATGCATGCTCTATTGTAGTTGCTTTGACATTTGATTGAATATGGGTCTTTGGTTATCTGTATTTCATGGTTCATCTATCAATCTTTCTGTTGATTAGATTTAAATGCTTTCAATTTTCTCAATGTACTTTGTAAATTGGAGACTTCTCTAGGTTTTCCTATTAAGCTAATCTGATGAATATATGTAGCTTTCAGCATGCATCGAAGCTTAGATTTTCCTTTATAATATTGATTCTTCCTTTATTTATGATAGCAGCAATTTGGAGTGTGTCCATGCTTTCAGATTTAATGTATATGAAATTGTCACTTTATTACAAAGCATACATATTTACTTTACATTTGATCCTTCAAAAGTTGGTGTGTGCATTTATATAGACATTTTGGAAAATAGTTTGAGTGCTTTGTCTATGTTCCTATGCTCCAAGTTGGCCAGCTATCCAAATAACACTTAGTAAAATAGTTAACATGCTTCTTTCTTGACTCTATCCTCGACCATTTTGAATACTTTGGGCTGTGAATTTCATGTTCATCAAACACAATGTTTTATGAATCATGTAACTGTCAGTGAAAATATGAGAGAAAATAGGTAGCTCACACATCTCCACCAATATCACGTTTGAACTCAACATTTTGTTTAAAATTTTGCAGGCTTTTTCAATGGTTGTCACCAATGTGATTACATTAGAAAAGAAAGGAAATCCATGGCTAGAAGTATAGATCTTTCTCTAAATAGCTCATGTGCTTTGACATGTATATTCTTTCTAATTACATGTGGTCACATACAAAGAAACATAGACAATTTGTTGCGTCCTCAATTTTGAATACTCTAACCTTGACCATGTGGGTTGTAACATTGGTGTTGAAAGCTATTACTAGATTCTTCACCTCTTCACATCAATCCAAGACTCAAAAAGCATGTTCTTGGATTCTCATGCCCTATTCTATATCTCTAATTTGGTGCAGGCAGCAAGGATGCAAATTTAACTTTTCATATGTCTCGCCTCAGCTCTCATACGTGCAAGGATTATAAGAAATTCTAGTAAAATCTTTAAAAACCACAAGTTCCTTCACTAATTTAATTTTCTTGGCATACAGCTCCATTCCCCCTTTTACAAATTGGGTTCTTCTTCCTCTTTGAAAGCCAAACCTTCTTCTCATTTTATTTTATCGGTCTCTCTGTCCATTCTCAAGACCTAATTATTATAATTAGTTATGCATTCTTGATACATCTGCGTTGAAGTTATGGGTTGGGGAAAAGAGGTAAGATATAGGTAAGTAGATTAATTTATTAGAAATTTAAATCAATCCATTGCTGATTAATGCCATTGAATGGATCACCAGAGGAAAATTTGAATTGATTCATAATGATTCTCTTTTTCAATTCTCATCCTTTATTAACTTGATCATAGAGGCTAATTAACCACCTTAAAAATACATATTTTGGAACTTAACGTTAATCTTTGAGACAAGAAGTTAATGTTAATGATGGGGGAGAAAATATGTGTTTCGACCCCCAAACCTTAACCTCTTTTTAGAAGGTTAATTTTGCAAACTTATTTTAACCTTTTGATGGAGAGGTTAATGGTTAAGCTTTCAAAGTGAAATGCATGTTTTGACTATTAATCTTAACCTTTTTAGAGTTTAATGGTTAATGATGTAATAGAAAATACATATTTTTGGTTCCTTCATTAACCTACGACAACTTTTGACTTGGAAGCTAGATGTTGATAATTAGAAGTGTTGGTCAGAGCAAGGAATGAGCTAGAGATATTGAAGGGAAAATTTTCTCAAAAACTTAGAAAGGAAATGACCATTTTAATGCTTAAAATGAGGCATATTTTGAAAATAACCATAGCATCAATAAGGTAGGAATAGAGGCAATTTTTATATCCAGGTAACAATCCTTCACCTTAGAAATTAATTCATAATACAAATTTCTATTCCTCGATATGTTTATCACCAAGAGACCCAATGGTACCTTAGTCCATATCATTCATTTCCAATCCATACACACTAGCCTTTACCTTCATTACTCCTCTCACCACCACACAACCCAAAAAGTGAGAATCCTTAAAACCTTGACCACCATTTTCTTGCACATTGTGAAAGTGATAACATAACCAAGAGCTAGATTTTTGAACACCGTGACTTCATTTAGAATGGTTATAGCATTGAAAAAATATCTAGAGCCTTGAAATAATCCATATCTATCTCTTTCTTTAAACCCAATCCAATCATTCCCATATCTCCGATTTTCCACCCTTCCTTATATTTCAAGCATTTCCCAAAATAATATCCAAAATCCTCCTTAGAATAATTTTATTTCAAGCCTTTTTCAGCCATGAGAAACAACGTTCATTCTCTTAAATATCATAATGGTTTCTTCATTAATTTTGGGGTCCACAAAATTATCTATTCTTATGGAATTCCCTACATAGGAAAAATTGAGCGCTACTTCAAAACTAGAATAAAATAGAATTGTCCCAACATTAACAATGGGTGTATTCTCAAATCTGTATTGCACAACCACTCTTTTATAACCAAGCATCACATTTGTTTTGAGTACTCTCAAATTATTTCCAAGGAAGACATTTCTCTAAAAGGAATCTCAAGGAGGTCATTTAAATAAAAATCTACCCACAATAACTTTAATTGAGATGAGGGGTATTCCTTATTTCTTCTTGGTAGCCCCTTCTACTTAGCATTACCATTCTCATGCTTGTTAGGAATAATTTGTCTCAACCTTGGATAATAGCTATTCATATTATTTTTTTTGTAAATGTATTTTTTTTTGCAAATAATGTAATTAAGTGCGAGTGTACATGTCTAGGTTGCATGTTGATCTATCACTCCACTTGCATGTGTCAGCATCTTGAATTGTGGGTAAGGAAATCATGACCGAAATGGTTATGATAGATTCCTATGACACGTAAGAGCTATCTTTGGAAGATTTAATTGTGTGTAAGGAAATCATGACTGTAATGGTTATGATGGATTTTTGATGTGTAAGAGCTAACTTTGGAAGATTTAATTGTGTGTAAAGAAATCATGACTAAAATGGTTATAACAGATTCCTATGATGCATAAGAGCTATTTTTGGAAGTTTCCCTAAAAAAATGGAAAGCATATTATATAATCACTTTTAGGGCTATAGATAAAAAAAAAGTGTGAATAGTGTATTCTTGGTAGCTACTAGATAAGCCTTCTGTGTCCTGAAAGAGCTTGCACTGCAAGTGTGTTGTAATCTTTGAGTTGAAGATAATACATTGTGCAGTTTTTGGAGGGGTGGGGTTGTTTTACCAAAAGCTTTTTCCCCATCAGCATATTTTTGTGTTTATGTGCTATTATTTCTCTATATATTTTTGGTATTCATGGTTGACTAGAATATTATTGTTTACATAATATCAAATCTAAAATTGTAAGGATTTGAAAGAATTTGAGCAATACTTTCCTTAAGGGAAAAGTGTAGGAAGTTATTTCTGCACCTGAGTTTCCTTACAAGTGGTATCAGAGCTTAATCAACTTTTGATCCTAGTTGTTGGGTAGGATTTTTTGAGATAATCTCAAGTTGAATGGGAGTTTTGTGTAGAGCATTCTAAATCTTATTTGCAGATTGAGATGACTAGTTCATCATATGGAAACATGGAGGTGGAGAAATCTAATGGCAGTAATTTTGAGTTGTGGAAACTGAACATGGAAGACTTTCTTAAAGATCATGATCTATGGGAGGTGAATTCACTTGATGTAAGACCCAAAACAATATCTCGAGCAGATTAGAATCTCAAGGATCAGAAAGCTAAGGATCTCATTAGAATTTTTCTAGCTAATTTAGTTCTCCTAAATGTTCTTGATGAGAAGACCACAAATAGTTTGTGGACATCACTTGGGTCTATATATCAGGCCAAATCTTTGGTGAAGAAGTTGTTCCTAAGGAAGAAGGTATATTCTCTAAGAACAGAGGAAGGAGGATCTATTATAGATAATCTAAATGCTTGTAATTTGCTAATTGTATAGTTGACATCATCTAGTGTCAAGATAGAGGAGGAGGATTGATGTATGGACCTATTATGTTCCTTTCCAGATTTATGGGACCATCTTGAAATGGCTCTTGGAAGTACTTTAGTCACTTTTAGAATGGATGATGTGGTGTCTTCATTGTTATCTGAGGAGACACAAAAAAAGTGTTCAAATTTGGCTTAGGAAGCTCTTGTTGTTTTTCATAGATCCAACAACAGAGGGAAGAAAAATGACAACAAGTTTGGAAAGGGTAGATCCAAATCCTGTGGAAAATCAAAGACTCCTAGAAATTCCAAGGAAAAATGCTAGAACTATGATAAGACTAGGCACTTTTGTAAAGACTATAAAAAGCCAAAGAAGAAGAAGAAGGCCTTAGATTCAAGTTCAGAAAATCTCAAGAATATGGTGATGCTTTCATTGCAACCTTGGTAGTGTATGCATCTAATGATGTGTGGTTTATAGAATTGGGTGCTTCTTTCCACATGATCTCTCATCAAAGCTGGTTCTCAGAGTATAAAGTTTTTGATGGTAGAAAGGTGTACTTCGGTGATGATTCTCACCTAAAGATAGTTGGACAAGTAAAGAAGATCAACAGGGTAATGCACATCCCTAGTTTGGCATGAAACCTATTATCTGTAAGTATGCTAAATGATGTAGGTGTGCAAGTTGTTTTTTCTAAAGATGGATGTAAGATGATGAGAGGAGTTATGGTGCTTACTAAGGGTACTAGGAGAGGTACTCTATTTCAGCTTGATGCATGCATTTTTGAGTGCAATAGTTCTTATATTTCAAAGAAGAAAGCAGCTATCACTTCATCTCCACCATCTAAATGAGCAATAAAGAAGACTATGGTTATTGGTTCCAGTGGCAATGCAACATGTGTGCCTAAAGGTGAAAAGACATTGGAAGGAAAGCTTCCTGTAGAAAAGACAATGTTGTGGCGTATGAGATTTGGCCACATTGGTGAGAAGGGTCTTAAAACCCTCAAAAAAAAAGAACATTGTTAAGGAGTTAAATGATTGTAATGTCGAGTTCAACTTTTGTGAACATTGTATCTATGGTAAAAAAAATTGTGTTCAATTTTACTCTAGTTTTCTAAAATCTTCTGATGTTTTGGATCTTATTCATTCTAATGTATTTGGTCCTATAAAAATTCCTTCAATCTCCAAGTCTATAGTTTTTGTATTTTTCATAGATGATTATAGTAGGACATGAATTTATTTCCTTAAAAGTAAGACACAATTCTTTAGTCAATTCAAGGAATTTAAAGCCCTTGTAGAGAATCAAACTAGTAAGAAGATTAAGTGTGTAACAACTGACAATGGTGGTGAGTTTTGCTCAGTAGAGTTTGAACAGTTATGTAAAGAATGAGGTATCAAGAGGCATATGAAAATTCCTTATACCCCACAAGAGAATGGAGTTGTAGAAAGAATGAACATGAAACTGATGGAGAAGGCAAGGAGTATGCTTAGTGGAGCTGGTCTTGAATAAAATTTTTGGGCTAAAGTTGTGGCCATTGCTTACTATCTGGTTAACAGATCTCCTACATCAGTTCTTTTTGGTAAGACACCCATGGAGGTGTGGTCTAGAAAGAAGCCTTCAATTAGACATCATCTTTTTTATTGTGAAGCTCATGCACATGTTCTAAAGGTGAAAAGATCTAAGTTGGAAAACAAAGTTGTCAACTGTATTTTCATCAGATACGATGTTGGTATGAATGGATACAAGCTTTGAGACCCTGTGAATAGTTGGATGTTGTATAGTAGAAATTTTTATTTTAGAGAGCTAACATCTTCTCCTATTTTTCTACAACTAGATGAAAAAGAGAAGAAAGAAGATATTGTTCAGTTGCCTCCTACCCTTAAGAAGACTGAATAGAAAGACCATGTTCAGTCTAATTATGAGGAGAGCTCTAGTAGCTCTAATAGTTTAGAAGAAGATGAAGAACAACCTCAACCTCAATCCTTGAGGAGATCCATGAGAGTAAGAAAGCATCTAGAAAGGTTTGGTTATTCTATGTTAGATTCCAATTGTGCTTTTTCTTTGATTACTAACACTAATGAGCCTAGATCTGTGAAAGAGGCTTTAGATATGGAAGATGTAGGTTCCTAGATTGAGGTCGTGGATGATAAGATGGCTTCATTGGATTAAAAATAAACTTGGGACCTTGTACCTTTTCCTAAAGGATGAAAAACTATTAGTAGCAAATGGGTGTTCAACAAGAAATTTTGTGCAGATGGCAGTGTTGAAAGGTATAAAGCTAGATTAGTTGCGAAGGGGTATTCATAGGTAGAGGGAATATATTATGGTGAAATATTCTCTTCTATATCAAAGTTGACATCCATTAGATTTTTTTTTATCTCTTGTTGCATCATATGATTTAGAGATAGAATAGATGGATGTGAAGAAAACTTTCCTTCATGGTGATTTGGAGGAAGAGATTTATATGTCACAGCCTAAGAACTATATTGTTAAAGGTAAAGAATCTTTGGTTTGCAGATTAAAGAAGTCTATGTATGGTTTGAAACAATCTCCTAGGATGTGGTACCTTAAGTTTGATGCCTTTGTGTTGTCAATTGGATTTGTAAGATAAAAATCAAATCATTGTGTGTACTTCAAAGTTGAAAATGATTATCTTCTTATTGTTGCATTACATGTTGATGATATGTTGTTGTTTGGGAAGGGTAATGGTATAATTTCTAATTTTAAAGCTCAATTGTTAGCACAGTTTGAGATGAAAGATCTTGGGGCAGAAAGGTACATCTTGGGTATGGAAATCAGTAGAGATAGATCCAACAAAAACTTTGGTTGTGTCAGAGTAAGTATGTGAAGTTTGTGTTGGAAAGGTTCAGCATGGCAGATTGTAGACCATTGTGTGTTCCTATTTCTATGGGAACAAAGTTATCTATAGATGATTATCCAAAATCTCCTAGTGAGGTGGATGACATGAGTAGAGTACCTTATGCTAGTGTAGATGGTAGTCTTATGTAGGCTATGGTCTATACTAGACCAGACATTACCCAAGTAGTGGGAGTTTTGAGCCAGTTTATGGCTAATCTAGGATGGGTACATTTGGATGCAATTAAGCAAGTATTCAAATATTTGAGGGGTACACTAGATTACTCCATTTGTTATCATGGTATCTCTTCTAGAGCTTTGCATTCAATTTTTATTTGTGGGTTTTTGGATTCAGATTGGGTAGGTGATATTGACAGTAGGAGATCCACCAATGGTTATTTGTTCACTATGTTTGGTGTTGTCATCAGTTGGATGAGTAAGTGACAACCTATGGTTTCTTTTTCCACTAAAAAAGTTGAGTACATGGCTACTGCTCATGCTTATAAGGAAGCCATTTGGATTAGGAGATTGTGTTCTGATATTGATGTTGATGCAAGACAGATTACTATTTTTTGTGATAGTCAGAGTGTTATTTGTCTTACAAAGAATACAACTTTCCATGCTAGAACGAAGCACATTGATGTGCAGTTTTTCTTTGTGAGAGATATTGTGGAAGATGGAAAAGGAAATTTGGAGAAGGTGGGTACTATAAAGAATTTTGTAGATGCATTAATGAAACCAGTGGGCATAGAGAAGTCCAAATGGTGTTCAGAGTCTATCGACCTTTTGGCCTATATAGGTTAGTTCATATTATGTCCCCATAGCTCTTACAATGTGTTTGACAAGTGTGAGAATGTTAGGAATAAGGTATCTCAACCTTCGATAATTCCTATTCTTATTATTTGTTTTGTAAATGTATTTTTTGCAAATAATGTAACTAAGTGTGAGTGTACATGTCTATTGGCATGTTGATGTGTCACTCCACTTGCATGTGTCGGTATCTTGAATTGTGTGTAAGAAAATCATGACTGAAAAGGTTATGACAGATTCCTATGACACATAAGAGCTATCTTTGGAGGATTTAATTGTGTGTAAGGAAATCATGGCTGAAATAGTTATGATAGATTCCTATGATGCGTAAGAGCTATCTTTGGAAGATTTAATTGTGTGTAAGGAAATAATGATTGAAACAATTATGACGAATTCCTATGACATGTAAGAGTTATTTTTGGAAGTTGTCCTAAAAATGGAAAGTGCATTATTTAAGCACTTTTAGGGCTGTAGATAAAAAAGTGTGAATAGTGTATTCTTGGTAGCTACTAGATAAGTCTTTTGTATCCTGAAAGAGCTTGCACTGCAAGTGTGTTGTAACCTTTGAGTTGAAGATAATACATTGCACAGGTTTTTGAGGGGTGGGGTTGTTTTATTGAAAGCTTTTTCCCCACTAGCATATCTTTGTGTTTATGTGTTATTATTTCTCTATCTATTTTCTGTATTCATGGTTGACTGCAATATTATTGTTTGCATAATATCAAATCTGAAATTGTAAGGATTTGAAAGAATTTGCACAATACTTTCCTTCAGAGATTAGTGTAGGAAGTTGTTTCAGTACCTAATTTTCCTTACAATGCCTTAGTCGTCTCTCCCTTTGAGCCCTTTTTGTCATCTCCTTTAAGCCCTCTTTCTTGACCCAACCCACCCTGCCCCCACCTTTTATATTTCTCAATTTCATTTTTCTAGTGTCTTCTCCTTTCTTTCACATACATATATCCATTTACTCTATTTTACCTTTTGTTTTTGCATTTTATTTGTGTTTTTTTCCCCCTCCACATACATAGAAATGTGTGTGTGTGTGTGTGTGTGTGTGAAAAAGTGAGAGAGAGGTATTTATTTACTAAATTATATTATTATTTTTATGCATATTTACATTTTGTGTTTACATATTATCATATTCATTATTTCTTATTATAATGTATTTTTTATTATTATTACATACATTACCTTTTTTTAATATTCCATATGTCTTTATGTATATTAAATTTTTCTTTTTATATATTTTATGTTTATTGTATGTATGTTGTTTTCTTTCTATTTTATTTTTCTTATCTCCTTATTTTATCTTTTATTTTATCCATTCTATCTTTATTGAATTTGTGCATTCTTTCTCTCCCACACCCCACCCCCCAACCCTGCTTTCTACTAAGCTCTATTTCATTGGTTGTTCATATGATCCAAAACATTGATGCAAATAAAATCCCTTTTCTAGGAAGACCTTTGATATCATCCCTCCATTTTCAAGCAATTGAATTGTCCAAATAATTATATTAGCTAGGTTAAAATAATTGATCACAATACGTGTCTTGTAACACTACTATATTGTACTAGTTACACTTCACATTACTAAAACTCATGTTACTTAGAACATAAAAACAAGAGACCATACTAGAATCTCATATACACTCTCATAATTATATTGTAGTAAATATCATTACCCAAATTTGTAGCCACATTTGATAACTCTGTTGTATTTAACCAAAACTTTCAGATTGTTTCATAAATTTCTTTACTATACTTAGGCATTTCTCATGTTCAATCCTTGACAAAACTAATTGTTAAACCAAGTAATAATTCCAATGAGATATATTTCCATCGATGAAAACACATGAATACTTACTCAACACTCACTTTTCAACAAATATATTCACATTTCTACTCATTTCATGTCTCCTTATAAATGTTTCCCTCTTTTACCTATATGAATTATGTTTGTATATTTTGGGATTACATATCAACCTCTCTAACTATATATCTTTATCCACCTCTTATTGTCCCACTAATATATAGCACCTCTTTCTCTCCCCATCTAGATCTCTCATGTCTCTCTACTCTTTGAATATGTTTTCATCTATATCTACCCCCTCTCTAGTTCTCTCCCCCTAGACCTCCCTCTCCCTTCCTTTATCCCTCTCATCCTCTTCCATCTCTAGCAACCTATATATATCTTCCTCATTGAATAGATAGTATATGTATAGGGTTTAGGTTTTAGAGGAAGAGAGAAATAAAATGAGAGATGGGGAGGGCGAGAGGTGGGGGAGATGTTGGGAAGAGGGAGAGAAGGGAAAGATGGATAAAATAAGAGAGGGGGGAGAAAATTAGGGAAGTGGGAGAGGGAGAATATACTTAGGGGTTAGGAATTATGTTTATGGGTTTTAGGATTTTGAGCTTAGGATTTAGGATTTATCTAGGTCTCTATAAGTTTTAAAGTTCATTGAATCATGATAGTTTTACGAATTATATATGTTGTGTAGGTGATCATGCATCAAGATAGAATCCTAACTACTAAGCTCTAATATTTATCTATAAGTTCCTACACTATATAATTATTATCAAGAAAATAATTATTAAGGGAGGTTCAAGAGTTATAAAATTTATATACAATGGTTTTGTAAACTATGAAAACATAGGGAAGTAAATTGTATTTCCTTAAGTGGATAGACATGAGACTATTTATAAGGGAATTTTAGGATGTCATGTAGTATTGAATTCCAAAGCCATTATTGTCAGTACAAATAAAATCACACTACTTAGACTCAATTTAAGATCTGTCTTTCTCAATATGATGACACACAAGATGAGTCTTAAAATGGGATTTAGATTTAAAAATAATTGTACTAAATAAATAAGGTATTTATTATTATTACATACATGTAATACTTGTACTAATGAGGAAAATAGAACACAACCTATAAAATCTTTTCCTCAACATGATCACTACCATATATGGATGAACTAATTCATTTTTTAAGTAGGGCATACTACTTTTCTAACACCGATATGAAATAATCATCAATTATTACAATATTTGAAGGAGATGAGTAGAAGACAGATTGTAGAATTAAATATGTACAAATAAAGTGTTTGGGATATGTGGAATAATAACTTAAGAAGGGAGATGATATATTACAAACACATTGGTCTTGTGATAGGAAGGAAATATCTTAACATGAAACTAATTTTTAAGGATTTGAGCAATAAGAATCCACAGATCCCATATAAAACCTTTATGCAAGGAAAGAAAAGAGAAGAAAAGGGTTTGGCTCTGAAAATATGTGAGAATATATTTGATAAGTAGGAGATATTTTTCACAAGAAGTCAAATGTGATATTGCTATTAGGAGATCAATATATTTATTAGACAAAACAATGAGTAAAAAATAAAAGAGATCAATCCTTATAGAAGGAGATCATAAAACATAAAACGGAAAGAGGCAAATAGAATTTAATAATTAATATTTAATTATTAAATAACAATGCATGTATATAAACTGAACCTTAAGAAGGGAGTAAAGATAATTTAATTAATTTAATTATTTACTCTAACACCACCCCTCCTTCCCCCCAAGATGAGCAACAATGAAGCTACAAACAATGCAAGAAAAAGAAAATGAACTACAATGTTGGAAGCATAAATGGGTCCCAGCAACATGGCCTAATGAGGTACCTAGCACAACTAAGTCTCTATAAAATAGATAAATAGAGAAAACCACTTAGGAAAAACCCTACTCTAAAAAGAGATAGAAGAATTATAAAACAAAAACTAGAAGGAAGGAAGGACTCATCACTGAGACCCTTGAAGGAAAACTTCCTTCACACCAAGCATAGAATTTGATTGAAGATACTTCAGGGATGCAAAAGGTTTAGTGAAGATGTTAGAAATTCATTGTGCAGTGAGAATATACTCCAAGATAGAGAGCTCTCCTAAATCAAATTCCTAATGAAGCTCATATGAAGCTCAATGTTCTTGGTCCATTGACACTCAACTACATGAGAATTTTGCATAACACATCTAACTATCACACCAAAGAAAGCTAGAACTACCAGGCTGAAAACCAAACTCTGTCATCAATTGACAAACCTATTAAACCTCATGACTAGCTAGCATAACTTTCCTATACTCTACCTCTATAGATGATAATTCACAAACATGCTTCTTCTTGCAAGACCATGTGATAGGACCAAAACCAAGACAAGAAACAAAGCCAAAAGTAGACCTTTGATCATCAATATCACTGGCCTTATATAATTATGTGTAACCAATAATGTGAGGATCCCCTGATGTATAATGAATCTCATAACATGTAGTACCATGAATGCACATCAAGATATGTTTTGGTTCTTGTCAATGATTATCATGAGGATTGTGTGATAATCTAGAGATAATTCCAACCACAAAGAAAAGATCAAGATGTGTGTGAGTGTAAGGTACAAAAAATTACCCACAAGTTGTCTATATAAAGTGAAATCTACTATAAGAGTAAAGAAAGTGGTAGATTACAAAATACCTAACTTTAAAAATGTGGGATTTTCAATCAAGCATGTTGAATCTTTGAAGTATATCAAGAGCATACTTTTGCAAGAGTATAGCTATCCCATCCAAAGACTAAACAACCTATTAACCCAAAAAATAGTATAGATGTCCAAGATGTGTCATCTCAAACTACTCTCTCAAAGCTTGTTGAACACTCTGAATCATGGAGGGTGAGCTACTTGTAATAATGAGATCATCAACATAGAACACAAGTATCAATAGATCAGCCCCATGATGTTGAATGTACAGTATAGGGTCAGAATGACAGTGTGTGAATTGTGATGCAAGCAAGAAGGAATCAATCTTCTTATACCAAGCTCAAGGGGCTTGTTTGAGATCATATAAAGACCCTAAGTTTACACACCATAGAAGAGTCCTGCACAAAACCCTAAGGTTGCTCCACATAGATCTCCTTGTAAAGGTCTCCATGCAAAAATGAAATCTTCACATCCATCTAAAATATTGTCCATCCCTAAGAAGCTACAAGAGAGAGTACAAGGTAAATAAAATTCATCATGGCAATAGGAGAAAAGGTCTTAGAGTAATCAATACCCACCGCATGTGAAAACCCCTTCACAAAAAGATGTACACCTTATACCTATAAATAGATCCATCGATAATAAATATGGTATTATATGCCCACCTACATCAAACCAAATTTCTTCCTTTCAAAAGATGACAAAGATCCCAAGTGTGGCTCTTCATCAAAGAAGAGTACTCCTCATCCATATCCCTATCCCAATTTGAGTGTCTTGTCATCTATGAAAAATTTTGTGGATCACCTGAAATGGTGTGACTTAATAGTCCAATACCAAATATCTTAGCACAAGTGTGATGAGAATCTAAAGGACCTCTTGGGATAGGTCTAGTTGCATCAATAGTATTACAAGACTACTTGGGCATTCTTTGAACATCAGGTGGAGGTGGGGAAGGTAGATCATCATCAAGGTCTTCCTTAGAGGATACATAATCTTATGGAGGATAGCAAGAAGTATTAGGTAGTGAGGGAGCAATTGGTGATAGAGGCTCCATCTGAGGATAGCATCTCACTGAAACAAGACCTCTCTAAAATAAGGATCAAACAACAAGTATGCCTTCACATCCTCACAGTAGCCAAAAAATATGAGTGATCAGCTCTTCCTCTCCATGGCTCTCCTCTGAGAATCTAAAATAAATTCCCAAGCCTCACTACCAAAAATATAGAATATAGAAATATCAATCTTGACATGAGTCAAGGCCTCCTCAAGAGTCAAATATTGCAATGTCTTGTGAAGTATCTAATTATGAATATATTTGGCACAATTTATATACTCTTCCCAAAATGAAGAACTCATAACTCAAAACTATATCATACAATTGGTCATCTCCTATAATATTTTATTATTTCTCTCAAAAACCCTATTCTAATGTGAGGAACTATCAAATGATATTGTAAACCATGCTTAGTGCAAAAATATGTGAAAGAATGATTCACATATTCCCTGTAATTGTCCTTACATATACATCTAATAGAAAGACTAGACTACTTCTCTACATATGTCTTAAAGATTTGAAATGAATCAAAGACATTACACTTGTACTTCAAGAAGTACACTCATGTACATCTAGAGAAGTCATCTATGAAGGTAAGCACATATTAGGTGCCTAAAAAATTTGGAGTGGGAAATGACATAATATTATTGCATATCAACTCCAACAGTGCCTTAGCACATGTGGATCTACCTATCGAAAAGGGATCTCTATGATGTTTTCCATGTGTACAACATCAAAAAATACCATCAATACAAGAGATCTAAGGTAGCTTAGTCAATAGCTCCTATGTAGTCATCTATTGTAGATATCTATAGTTGACATAGCCAAAATGCTTATGCCATATTTTTCTCATTATGTTTGGAAAAACCTTAGAACCAAATCTCTTGAATCCATCAAACTAATATAAGTGAGACTAGAAATCAACACTCCCAGTAGAAAAAGCCAAATTAGGATCATGAAGGTCTCAAATAACAACATAATGTGGTGAGAAATCAACTATCTTAGTAAAGCCTAAATGACAAATCTGATAGATTGATGGATAGAAGAATCAAAGAGATAGTTGGAACTAATAGAACATCCTGTAGAGAACCACCTTCCAAAGAAATAGTGTTAGAACCTAGAACTAAAAGTTGTATAGAGTCACCAAATTGTAATCTTTATAGTAATACTCTAATAAAGTGAGGTAACTAAATCAAGTGAGTGTGTCATATGGTGTGAAGTACTTGAATCAATGATCCAAGTAGAAAGAGAAGACAAATCTCGTGCAAAAAGAACATGTCCTTTACCTAAAGTAGGAGCTAGTGGATTTAGAGATGCAATAGTGTGTTGTTTCAGGGCCTCCTCTAAAATCTCAAGACATTTCCAACACCAAGAAACTAGATGTCCTTCCTTGCCACAAAAATTACAAGGATCACCTATAAATTTCTTAAACTTTGAGGAAGACTCGCCAAACTTAGAGGGTTTACCTTTCAAAGTGGATTTCTATGTATCTAATTTAAGAGGAGTCTTGGAGGAACTCTCACTTCTAGATGAATCTATTTTAGGCTTTGACTTCTTCTTTGACTTCCATGCAGATGTTTGAGAAACCAAGGAATGGTTCTTTGATCTTGATAGAGAGTCCAGTTGTGTAAGATTAGTCTTCTCTCTAGTCAGTTGATCACACATACTTCAAATGTGGGAACATTAAATTTGGAACCCAAAGAATCCATAGTGGAATGGAAGGTAGATGATAAAATATGAAAGTTTCCTCAAAGCTATGATAGAATCAAATAAATACACTTCTTATCATTCTCTACTTTTGCACAACCATGTATTAAAGATCTCTATTGTTTAAACCTCACTAGAAATTCCTCAATGGAGGGAAAAGCATCATGTACAAGTGATGTAAGCCTCAATTTGAAGTTCCCTAAACTCATCGATGGCACCAAAAAGTCATTGAACTTGGCCCGCATCTCTTGAGGAGTATTTACCCCATCAAGATGAAATTGCAAGTTATTTGAAACATGCAAAGAAATCAAACCCATTGCCTCATCCATCTTATTCCTATGTTGTATGATCTCAAAGGGCCTTTGTAAAATTGGTTTTACTTCATCTAAACAAGACTAGAAACCCTTTAAAAATATAACTCTTTCCATGGTGGCTATCCATGTATGATAGTTATGTGCATTTAGAGGGACTAGACAAGAAGAGATCTTGACCAATTTTTTAGGAGTTTTTTTTTATGTATTTTTTATATATTGGTATAAATGATAGAAACAAGAAATAAAAACAACCCCCATAATGCAAATAACTAAACCCTAGATGTTAGATATAAAGTGTATATAAGAAAAGAGAAAAACAATCTTCAAATGAGTATCATTTGTACCTTTAAAAATTTATGATGAAAAGAACAAATAATCTAAAACATTTTTGAGAATAGCTTACTAGTGTATTTTTTAATCTACAAATGGAACTAAACTGAGCAAGTTATACCCCTCAGAATGCAAAATGGATCATTTGACTTGAACAGAAAAAACAAGTATGAGACTATAAAAATAGCCAAAATAAACTACATACACACATTCATCTTAGAATCAACTTTAGGATGATAACTTATTTACAAACTAATGAAGGGTGCTCCCCTTAATACCACAAAAAACAATAGAAACAAAGAACAACACAAATTTTGAGAATAAATATGGGCTTCTTATTATCATCACAAATGTAGAATTATAGAATTACAATATACAAACCCACATGGGCATCTTCCTCACAATAGTTTTCAATATAGAGCTACAACTATCACGTAGAACTACCCTAGATAACCTATGAGACATCTTTAAATAGGCAATTATTACCATCTTGGAAGGTTCTAGACACTAAGCCTTAACCCTTGAGGTCAAACAACATCATATTATAATATTTCATTAAACTTTATTACATAAGATTGACTCAAGACAACTTACAAATCACATTTTCGAATGGGTCCACTTCTAGAGACCATAATTAGAAAATAGTTGACTTGATGGGCTATTGTAATATCATTCTTGAATCCTTGGCTAGTGATCTAGAACTATTATTTGTGGAAGCATCCATCAACCAATGGTTTACTTCATTTTAGATTTATTTATGCTTCATCGTTGGACCTAAAGTTTGGATAGCCAAAATTCATATCAAAAATCTGTAATAACTACACCAATATATATGATATGATAATAAAAACTCATCAAGCAGGCTGATATGTCAAAGATGAACCTCCATATATTAGATTAGAACAATTTGAGCACATAATACCAACTTACTAAAACTAGCAAGCTCCCACAAATAAAAACTTTATACAAGAATAAACCTTATTAAAAATACAAAAACTAGAAACTTGGAAATAGAAATATTTTTGGGTGATGTAAGATTTCCCTTACATCCAATATGCTCCTGCATTAGACACCTAAGGTAATTTAAGAAGTGACATTGACATGTCTCAGGTAGTCAGAGGAAAACGAGGATGGTTAACCTCCTCCCATGCTAGCTGTGATGAATCATCCACTAGCTTCCCTTTCCATTTGACCAGATACCCTTCACATGTTTTTCTCCTTGTGCTTCCTCCCTCATGGTTGTCCAATATCTCAACAATCTCTTTTGTATCTAAAGTGGATGTTGGAATACTCTAATATTCTTCTACAACTACATCTCAATCACCTCCCTCATAATTTTATGAAATG
The DNA here is from genome assembly GCA_028749045.1 of Cupressus sempervirens. Lineage (NCBI taxonomy): Eukaryota > Viridiplantae > Streptophyta > Pinopsida > Cupressales > Cupressaceae > Cupressus > Cupressus sempervirens. Next base: position 82,376,517 of record CM053791.1, on the reverse strand, counting down.
TTAAATACTAATGAAATATTTAGTTCAATAGGGAACTCTGCTTCATAAACATTTATAGAATCATGCTTTTTCACTATCTTGCATGATCCAAACTTCTTCATTTTCAGCTTATTATATGTAACCACTATAAATATCTCCTTACCTAAATGAACCATGACTTCATCACCAATCTCATATTCCTTATAACTCCTTTTCACATCTTTCTTAGCCGTGTTCTATGTATTTATGTTTTTAATGTGCTTCCTCACCTCCTCATGGATGTTATTCAAATGTTCAACAAAATCATATGCTTCACCACTACTTATTCCTCCCTTATCCAACTGCCTCAATTCAAAAGCATTTCTAAGACTGCTCCCATATAAAATCTAGAATGGTGATTTACCAATACTCCTATTGATAGAATTATTGTATGCAAATTTTTATGTGGTAAAATCAAATCCCAACCTTTTGGTTTATCTCCAACCAAGCATCTCAAAAAATTCCCTAAACTCTAGCTCACAACTTATGTTTCTCCATTAGTTTGTGGATGATGGGATGAACTAAACTTCAAATATGTCTTCAATTTCTTCCACAATGTATGCCAAAAATACCCAATAAAATAGGTATCTCAATTAGAAACTATACTCTTTGGCAAACCATGTATTCTCTTTGCCACATGAACAACGTCGCTAGTCTTTTTACAGTGAAATAAATGTGTCATTTTTAAAAATTTGTCAACCACCACAAATATTGAATCATGCCCACATTGTGTCCTTGGTAAACCAAGAACAAAATCCATGTTGACACCTTCCCATGGTTTCTCAAGTACATTTAACGATTGATATAACCTTGTATTTTACTTTACTCCTTTCGCCATCTGACATACTCTACAACACTGCATAAAATTCTTCACATCTTGTTGTAATTGTGGCTAATAATAATTCTCAGCAACCAAAGCAATGGTCTTATCTCTACTAAAGTATCCATCCAATTCTCCACTATGCTTCTCCTTGATTAGATTCTCTCTCATGGAATTTCTAGGAATGCACAACTAACTTCACTTGAACAACATACCATCTTGGATTATGAAATCCAATCACTTTTTCCTATCAAGTGTAACAAGTTCTATACAAGCTTTCCAAGCCTCACCAAAATCAGGATCCTCTGGATACAAATTCTCGAGTTCCTTGAACCCAACCACCTCAATCTACATTTTTGCTAGCAAAAAATTTCTTCTACTAAGAGCATATGTAACTCTATTAGACTTCTCACTCTTGTGTTTCAAAATAAATGTATAACTCTACAAAACTCAACCCATTTCAAATGCCTTTCATTCAATTTTCCCCAACTATTTTAAAATTGCAAAGCTTGATAATCAATATATAAAACAAACTCCTTAGGAAGAAGATAGTGTCTTTACTTCTTCAATGCCTAAACTATAGTATAAAATTCTTGATCATAAATAGAATACTTTATTTTGGCATCATTCAATTTTTCACTAAAATAAGAAACATGTCTATCTTCTGGTGTCAAAAGAACTCCTATTGCAATACCACTAACATCACAATCTTCTTGAAATGCCTTATTAAAATCTAGAAGTGCTAAAACTAGTTGCTTCATAACTTTATGTTTCAACATATTAAAAAAATTATCGGCACCTACAACCCACTTAAATTATTTTCTATCTCTACTCATTTTTTCAATCAAAGGTCCACAAATACTGCTAAAATCTTTGATAAGCTTTCTATAAAAACTAGGTAGTCCATGAAAACATCTTACCTATGTTTCACTCCTTGGAGTAGTTCATTCAAGGATAGCCTTTAGTTTCTCAGGGTCCATTTTTAGACCTTCTACTAATACTACAAATCCCAAGCACACCAACTCCTTCACAAAAATATACTTCTTTAAATTTAACATTAGAAGCTTTTCCTCCCTCAACTTATCAAACACCTTATGAATATGCATCAATTGATCCTACAATGTCTTACTGAAGATCAAAATATCATCTAGGTAAACAATGACAAATTTACCCAAAAAATCCTTTAGTACCTCATTCATGAGCTTCATGAAAGTGCTCGGTGCATTAGCTAGCCCAAAATGCATGACTAATCACTTGTACAATCCTTCCCTTTCCTTGAAAGTAGTCTTCTACTCATCTCCTTCTCTGATGTGAATCTGATAGTACCCAATCCAAAAAATCTACCTTTGTGAAATAAACAACTCCACTCAAATAGTCCATAATATCATCCATCTACAGCAAAAGAAATTTTGTACTTGATTGTGATTTTTTTGATAGCTCAAGAATATATACACATCCTCTACCCTCCATTATTATTTGGTGTTAATATTTTTGGTACAACACATGGACTCAAACTCTCTTGAATCAACACCTTCTACAACAACTCATGCACTTGTCTATTCAACTCTTCATTTTTTGTTGGTGTTATTCTATATGCTACCTTGTTTGGAAAACTAGCTTTTGGGATCAAATCCATTTGGTGACTAATCTTCCTCACAAGGGGTAATCTATTAGGTACATTATCTGACACAATATCAAGAAACGCTCCCAAAAAATCTACAACTTCTATTGCTACCTCCTCTACTTCTTCTTTCCCATATTTTGGGATTACAGAAAGACACATAGGCTTATGATTAATACCTTTGAGAAACTCATTTCTGTCAACCAAGAATTCTTATAGTACTATATACCCTTTCTTCTTTCTCCTTCAATGACTTCAACTTATGTTTCACTCAATCCTTTTTCAAAGTGTAGGTGCTCTCCCATCATGTACAACATGTCTGTCAAACTTTGATAGCTTACCTAAAAACATATGGCATACGTCCATAGGTATGATACACAAATCACCTCATCCTAGTAACTTCCAATCTTGAGCTTCACTAGGAACTGCTCATTAACCATGACCTTGTGGCCATCCTACACCCAAGAAAAAGGGGATGGACACAAGTGTTTCTTCCTCTTCAGATTGAACTATGTGACCATCTTTTCTAACACTATATTACCAATGCTTAAACCATAAATGATCACATCACAACACTTATCTTCACATTTTCATCTTGTGAGAAACAAATTCCTTCTTTGATCAGGTCCATTCTCATGACTCAGCAAGACTCTTCTGTAGACCAGGACTCCTCTTTCAAAATCTTTAGAATGTAATGATTTAGTATCTTCATCAACATATGCTACTCTGGCCTAGCCTTCATTTCTTCTATCATTCTTTCCTTGGTTCTAGGAACACTCAAATGCTCTATGCCCTTGTTCTCCATAGTGAAAATAGATTACATGGAAACCTCCTCTTCCAGTTCCTTGTCCTCTACCTCTTCCTCTTCAATCTCTATTATTCTATGTTAGTATTAACCACAAACAAAACTCACAATTACATGAAAATGTAACTAATAAAAAGAAAAAAGATCACAAATGAGAGAACACAAGACACAAATATTTAACGTGGTTCACCCAATCCATGGTCTACCCCCATAGAAATAATCTGAGGGGAAAATAAACCTCTAAAACTTATTAGGCTCCACATCAGAAAAATCTCCCACTTGGAAACTAATTAGACTCCATAAAAATAATCTCTCACTTGGAGACTAGTCATAGCACTACTAAACATGTATCTCCCACTGGAATATCAAACCACACTAGAATTTGTTGTTATTTTATTCTATTTAGTCTAGAAGACCAATCGAAGCTGAAGATGAGTTCAGCTTCTCCCTTGTGACTACCTTTGTAAATATATCTACTAGATTATCATCTATATGCATCTTCTCTAGCTTTAATTATCCATTATCCAAAACTAACTGAAAGAAATGGTACTGCAATTATATGTTTTTTGTCTTTGAATATAGAGTAGAATTATTGACAAGATGAATGTCACTTTGGCTATCTATTAATGAATAGTTATCCCTCTATGAGTGTCTCAATTCTTCAATGAAGAATTGAAGCCATATCATCTCCTTGGTTTCCTCTATAGAAGCAACATGCTCTAGCTCTATAGTGGATAAAGAATTGACCTTCTACAACTAAGAAACCTATCTCACTATTGTCCCATCAATAATAAATACATATCTTGTAGCACTCTTCCTGGTATCAATATCCCCTGCCAAATCTAAGTCAACATAGCCTTATAAATCAGTAGTAGAACCTCTAAAATGTAATCATTTACTCGATGTTCCTCTCAAATATTTGATAATCCATTTGACCACATTCCAATACTCAATTCCAGGATGACTCATATACCTACTAATGAATCCCATTGCATGTGCAATATTTGGCCTCATACGTACCATAGGATACATCAATCTTTCTAAAGCTGAAGCATAAGGTACCTTAGACATCTTATCCTCCTCTTCTTGTGTTTTTAGATCCATATCCTTAGTCAACTTCAAATGACTAGGTAAAGGTGTGCTAATAGCTTTGGCATTCTCAATAGTGAAATGTTGCAACACCTTCTCAATATAATCAACATGCGATAATGTCAAAAAAAAATTCTTCCTATCTCTTCAAATCCTCATGCCAAGGATTTGTTTTGCTACCACCAAATCCTTCATAGAAAATGAATATGTTAACTATTTTTTTAACCCATCAATGTGATCCATGTTAGACCTAGTTACAAGCATATCATCAACATATAAACATAAAATAATGTAGTTGTCATCATCTAACCTCTTAAAATAAACACAATGGTTAGAATGACATCGAGTGTAACCATGGTCATGCATAAAACTATCAACTTTCAAATAACATTGCGCCAAGGTGCTTGCTTCAAGCCATATAAACTTTTTTGCAATCTAAACTCTATGTTCCCCTTACCTTTGACCTCAAATCCCTATGGTTGTGACATATATATCTCTTCATCCAAATCATTATGAAGAAAGGTTATTTTAAAATCAAGCTACTCCAAATGCAAATCTTTAGTAGCTATAATACTTAAAACAATGCAAATAGAAGTCCTTTTAACAACATGAGAGAATATCTCATCAAAATCAATGTCCTTTTTCCATGCAAATCCTTTTACCACTAACCTGGCTTTAAATATTTTCTTACCTCCATCCTCTTATTTCAACCTGCAAACTCATTTATTCTATAAAACCCTTTTACCTACAGGTAACTTGTATAAATCCTAAGTTTAATTTTTTAGCAAGGAATTCATTTGTTCTGCCATCACAAACTCCCACTGTATCTTAGTATCTACCTACATAGGTTCATCATAAGATTTAGGTTCTCTAGCATTAGTTAGTAAAATAGAGTACAAAGAGGGAGAAAATCTTTCTAGAGGTTTACTTAGCCTTGTTGACCATCTAACATTCACTCGGGTTTGTGGTATTTGTTGTTGTGGTTGTTGTAGAACATGAGGGACTACTAGAACATGTTCCTTTTGAGTATCATCTAGGACTACATAATTATTATTTTTCTTCTCATGTTGTTGCAAAAGATCTTTGTACAACATTTTATTATTGAATATGACATCCCTACTTCTTACAATTTTATTATTTTCAAAATCCTAAAGCCTATAACCAAATTCATCAATGTCATATCCAACAAATACACATTTCTTTGACTTAGCTTCTAGCTTGGTTCTATTTTCACAATCAATATGTGCAAGTTCTTCACAACCAAACGTTCTAAGAAAATAATAACTCACCTTCTTACCAGTCCATGCTTCCTCTAGAATACCATAGCCCAAAGGAATAAAGGGACCTCTATTAATCAAATATATAGCAGTATTGACAGCCTTCATCCACATATTCAAGGGTAGCCCAACATGCAACCTCATGCTCTATGCACACTCCATTGTTGTCCTCTTCATGTGTTCAACCACTTTGTTTTCCTGTAGAGTCCTTGGAATAGTTTTATGTCTACAAATACCATTACTGGAGCAATAATATTCAAATTCATTGCTACAATACTCACCACCATTATTAGATCTGAGACATAATAATGAATATAACATAATAATGAGATCCAGCAAGGGAAGATACCTGAGACGGTCCCCATAGATCTATATGCACAAGCTCTAATTTCTCATTTTTCTTTTCCTTCCCACTCTTCATAAAACTAACACTCTTTTACTTTCCATACACACAAATTTCACAAAAATCCATATTGACACATTTTAGACTTGGTAAAACTTTCTTTTAATGAATTAATTTCATACCTTTCTCACTCATGTGACCAAGTCTGTTGTGCCATAGTGCTTATTGGAATCTACAATAATTATTTATTCTCCCTGCTCAACTGCAACAACTATTCCTAAACATTCATTTTTCTCTAAAAAAATTAAAGTAGAAGGAACAATACAACTTGTACATAGATATAAGGTGCCTACTTTCATGTCTTTTTCTACTACAAGGGAACCTTTTGAAACCTTTCAATTTTTATAATTAAAAGTAACTATGCAACCCTCAACACCCAATTGCCTTGCTCAAATTAAATTTTTACTCAGTCTTGGAACATGTCTTACCTCATGTAGTAGCCAATGATTCCCATTCTACAACTTAATCTTAATTTTCCCCTTTCCAACAATATGACGGGGTTCATTACCCCCCAAATAGACAAGCTCAAAATACCCTTGGATATAATCTAGAAATAAACCTCTATGGGGAGAAGCATGAAATGAAGCCCCAAAATCTAAAACCCAAGAATCATCAACACTTTGTAAAGAAAGAAGAAAAGCATCATCTTCAAATTTGTTACTTGCCACATTTTCCTCCTTGTTCCCTTCTAGTTTATCTCTTTCATTATTCTTTTGAGTCTAGGAATCTTTCTTCTTATGCCCTAGTTTCCCACAATGCCAACAATCTCTTGGTTCTCTAGATTGAGACCCCTTCCCCTTTGATTTTTCTCTTGATTTCTCATGATTTTTAGAATTACTTCCTCTCTCAATCATATACATCTGCGTTGTGCATTCAAATCACTTCTTGGTGTAGATCCACCTGAGGTTTATCTATGATTTTCCTCACTTAAAATAACACCAATCACATCATCAAATTTTAGGGCATAGATTCATAAATAGAATTACTCATGGCCATTACCAAGCCATTCCAACTCTCAGGAAAAGACAACAAAATCAAGAGAGCCCTAATTTCATCATTGAAATTAACACTTACAGAAGATAATTCTATAGTAACTATGTTAAACTCATTTAAATCATCTGCATAGATCTACCTTCTGTCATCTTCATATTAAATAAACACTTCATGAGAAATATCTTGTTTGAAGAAGAGGGTATTTCATTCAATTTCACTAGGGTTTGCATCAACTCTTCCATCATCTTTGCTTTTGTAATGTTAAATGTCACCAATTATGCCAGGAATAATTGAATACTTCCAAGTTCATTTCTATCTAAAATTTCCCACTCCTCACCTATCAAAGTTCTTTATTTCTTGGCTTTTCCTTCCAATGGAAGCCATAAATCCTTCTAATAAAGATAGTCCTCCATTTTCATTTTTCATAACTAAAGTTTTTCTCCATTAAACTTATTAGCCTTTATCTTACCTTCATCTTCCATCTCTCCCTCTCAACAGTGAGACCTTCCTATAGAGGATAGCTAAAAAACATTAAAACTATTTGGGCTAAAAAAATTACGACAATCTGGCTCTGATACCACATGTTAAGATTATCCACGGAGAAAAATAGCAATTACATGCAAATATAACCAATATCAGAAAATAATAGATCACACAAAAGAGAACACAAGACAAAAAAAATTTAATGCAGTTCATCCAATCCCTAGCTATGTCTACCAACAAGAAGTCCAATATTATTATTATCCAATAATTACAATCTGCAATCCCTTACATCTCAATACTGTCGCAAGAAGTTAAAATATCATTATGCATTATGAAATCCCTAATCCTAAGCCATTTTATACAAGATTTTTTCCACTTACAAAATTATAAATAGAATAATTCATCTAATAGGAAAATAGTAGTGTTGTCCCCAAACACCCATAGAACTAATATGGGGCAAAACTACGTCAAATAAAAATCTAAGTCTAATTAGGCTCCACATAGAAACATTCTGATTATGGAAATGATTGGAATTATTTTGCCTCTAACAACTACTTTTTTCTTTATCCTTGTTCTTTTAATCATCATTTCAGCTTCCATGAGACTATTCGTCAAATCTTCTGCCTCAACCTCTTTCACTATTTTTTGTTACCAATCTTCTTTTTTAGCTTTTCCTCAACTCTTAGGGAAAATTGGTACACCTCTTCAATATTGGTCATTTGAACCAAAGTTAACTCCTCTACTTTAAGATAAAAAGAAACTTTCTCCTTGTCAACTACTAGATGGCATATTCTGATGAGAACTCAATAGAGCTCTTTGGTATACTCTTGAATAGATCTTCTCACTTGCTTCAACCCTTGCATTTTTTTCAATAGATCAAGCTCATAATCTATGGGAATGAATTTTCACTTCAATTTGGCTATCATTCGATCCCATCTCTTGATTTCATTCTTTCCTCTTCTATTTCACTCCAACTGGATCTCCTACCACTAAATCTTCACATGACCCTTTAGTTTCACCTTTGAAAACTTGACCCTATCAGGATCTTCAATATCTTCATACTCAAAGTATTCCTCCAATTTATTGATCCAATCAATCAACTCCTCTAGGTTAAGGCTTCTGAAAAATGTGGGAACCTCAAACTTAGGTCTTTTTCCAATCTTGGAAATGACCTTGGAAAATCTCTCTTCTTTTGGGTTCAAAAATGTCTCTTCTTTAGAATTTCCTTCTTCTTCATCCTTGTTTTCATCTCTTATGACAAGATTTATTCCTCTACACATTTGTTCTTCCAATACTTTCATATGTCTCTAAAAGGATCTAAAACCCTCATGCATAACACCTATGACTCTTCCACCATGCTTTCTTTATGGAGGCATTTTTGTACTTCTATTGAAACCCTGGTGCAAACTACCTCACAATTGGTGATCCATCTACACACTCAGCCCAAACCATAGTCCTAGTGAAAACTAATTGGTAATTGGTGATCTATGTACACACTCAAGAACTCACACTTTGATACCACTTGATGAAGGGTGCTCCCCTTAATACCACAAAAAATAACAAAATAGAAAACAAAACAAAAATTTGAGAATAAAATATGGGCTTCTTATTATCGCAACAAATGAAAAATTACCAATTTACAATATGAAAACCTTCATGGATGTCTTCCTTACAACAACCTGCAATATAGAGATGTGACTATCACCTAGAACTACCCCAGATAATGTATGGGTGTTTCTTATATAGGCACTTTTTACCACTAGGGAAGGTTCTAGACATTAAGCCCTAACCCTTAAGGTGAACCACCTTTATATTATAATATTTCATTACACTTCATTATATAAGATCAATTCAAAATAATTTATTGTTGATGTTGATGAAATATCAACCCCATAGCTCCCAAGAATCCTTACATGCAAACACCTATCACAAAAAGAGAGAAGCAAAAGCTATGGAGGTTGGAATTCCTAGATCCATAGATGAGACATTCTTGATGAGAAAAGCAAAAATTGCAATAATCAAAAGTGAATTAATTAATTACAAAGAGATCAATCCTTTAAAAAGGAGATCAAAACCCTAACAGGTAAAACCTAGGTTACATGATGATAATTAATAAAAGAGCTAATTATTATATGCCCAAAATTTAGCTTAAGCAAACTAAAGTTAATTAGGAAATATCTAATTACTCTAACACCCCCCCTTAAGATAAACTTAAGGAGTAGCTAAAAACCTAGAAACTACTATTGAAAGTAAATTTGCATCTGTTGGTGTTTTAAACTACCAAGCAATATAATACTTGATACCAAGAAAAACAATTTAGCCTAAGGATTAGTTATTTCCTATGTTCAACTAAGAATTCCACCCAACTTCAACAAAATCAACAGGATTTTCTACTCTTTAGGTTCTACAAAACCAAAGCAGGTACACCTGGAGATAAAAGGATTCAAAACTAGATATTATCTTCACACTTAATTCACTTATTGATATTCTTTTACATATACATATCCCCTATAGCAAATATTTGGTCACAAGTCTTCTCAGATTTATAGATAATTCTGAATAATGGCAGCTAACCATAACACAAAAATTAAATTCAACCAAGTGCTGACCAACAATTAAATTCTTCATGCATGAAAGTTAAATTTGATTTTGAATTTTTAATCTATGCTTCGTACAATTCTATGATCCCTTCTTATGCAAGCTAACCAAAATGATCAGTGCCTCATCCATTGGGGATCAAAGTCTACCCAGTAAATTTTTTGATCAAATCAATTACATTACAATCAATATTATCAACAATTTACCCTAAACCTCATTCTTATGCATATCCTTCTTATTTACTAGAAATCATATCACCTCACTGAAGCATTTACTTAATTCATTGAATTAAAAGTAATAGAAAACTTATATACGACCTATCCTAGTTGCATTAAATTGAATAAGCTTTTCTCACACAACCTCAAGATAACCAGTTAATAACAATGGAGAAAAGATTTAGAGGAAACAGATATGGTGGTAACTCTCCTTTGTATTAATTTTCTTTAAACATCACACAACACTCATGTAAAACTCAAAATGACTCAAGATAAGACAACATGACCCTTCAATGTTAATGTACTCTCATATTTGTAGATTAAAATACATCACAAAATTAACATCAAGAATACTGGACCGAATGTAAGCCTAGCAAAAACTAAAATTTACATAAGAGTTCAGGCCATTTCTCTAGCCTTGAGATCTCATTTATATAGCATGAGATGCAACATGCTTCAGGCTTATAGAAGAATGATAGTTGTCCTTAGGATAGAAAGATATTACAAAAAGGTTAGTATCATAAAAGACAAAATTTAGTGCAATAGAATGTTTACATCATAAAAATTCCTTTTGTGGGACCACTTCTAATGCAGCATCTTATTGTTGAGAAGCTCCACTTAATGATTGGCCTTGATGCAATTGTCATTCCAAGGATTGTGTGACCATTGGATTTACCAGTGGTGGACTAGGCTTTGATATTTGAAAGTTAAGTTTAACTCATGGTTCTCCATCTAGGTCATCATGTTCTAACAAACCCACAGCTACACTTGGTTCTTTTGTTGCTGAGTCATGAGTTTGATTTTTTATATTTTTTATTGTGGTTGATTGTTTATCTTTTTTCTCTTCTTCTTTAATTGATGCATCAATTAATTGTAGTTCATCTTGGTCCACCTCATCTTCATCAGTTTCAATGAATACTAATTTTTTTGAATATACAAGATCTGCAATCCACTTGTTGAAAAGTGTGTCATCTAGACAATTAAAATTCAATATTTCCTGCTACTTCTTTAGAACATATTCTCCCAGTTTATTTATTTCAAAAAACTCCTCTTTAAAAGAATCAAAGAATATTTGAACTTTAACAACTTCTTCAGTTGTTTTTTCCAGCCATGCATGCCCCTTTTCATTTATGATCATGTTGAATATAAGGCATATCAAATCATCCAATTCTTGGGCACATTCTTCCTTCTTTCAATTTATCTATTTTCTTGAGTGTATGGGGGAAAAGATCAAAGTTTTTATCAAGGTACTTTGAGAAAAAAATTATGATTCTCATCTACAATACAATTCTTTTATCATCAAAATTAGAGAGGTCATTAGTCATGTCAAAGGTTTTTTCTATTTGCTCACAAGACAAGCTAATGATGGAGAAACATAGAAGAGTGACATCCCTATCCCTGTTATTACATTTATTACAATTGGCTTCAAAGTAGCCTCATTACTTTTTAGCTCACTCCATATATTTATTAACCTTGACAATTGTTCATAAAATGTAGGCTAGCCAATCTTGTCTACCAGATACATAATTATTTTTCTTATTTTTTCCTCATACAGGATATCCAATTCCATATGTAGTGCCTATAATTTGCTCTTCTCCTCATCAAAATCCTCGACTGTATAAAATTGAGGTCTCTATGGAGTATTTGGTAGCTCTATGAGGGAAGTTGACTTGAAAGGTTCAATTGGAGGATGAGAACGATAATTGATCTTGGGTTGGCTAGATTCTCCCACTATTCTTTTTCCAAATTGCTTGTCCATTTGAGCCATCTAAGCCTCCAATTGATGTATCTTATTTCCTCTTTCCTCATAGGCCCCTAACATATTTTCAAATCTATCATTGAGCTCCAAGAATTTATTCTTGTCCTTTGTAGCAACAACAGCTCCAAATTCCACCATTTCTTTGGTCATTTGGGACACCTTTTCACTATCTACCTCCTTTTCCCTGTAAACCATAAGGTTTCCTATATGTTTAGCATCTGAGGCTTCTTGCATCCTAGTTTTATCCTTTTTTTGAATAGACCATATCACTAAGGCTTGATGATCATTATTGTATTTCAATCCCTTATGGGCCTACAAGACTTCTTCTTCATTTTTGAATTGAGTGTCTTTCACTTTTCTCACAGTATCAAAAACCATGGCATTTGCAATATCCCATTTAGGTAATATCAAGATTATTGAATGCTTTAACAAATGTCTTCCCCCTTCAAAAGTTACCCATGCAAACTCCTTCATGAATCTAGCTTTAACTTCCTCTTCAATTTTAGAGTCTTTTATGCCAGGTTTCTCTTCTTTAATCATTTTACACTTGGCCTCAAAATTGTCAATATTTCTTCTCCACAAAAATTGAACAAATACTCTTGACTTGACAAAATTCTCATCATCAATAAATTTCTTCGATGCCTATGTTATTATAGGATTTATTTCCTTACCTTTGTAATCTCCCATAGTGAGAGCTAGTGTTGGCATAGGAAGTTCCTCAAGTACTCCTTCTTCTATATCTATTGTTGTGACTACAATATCCCTCTCCCCTCCCATTCGTCTCAACTACTCTCTCAAGGATACTTCATCATCTATCTAGAGTGGGGTTTGGGTAGGGCAGTATTCTTCAACCTTATAAGATGATCCCTACTCCAATTTCCATTTCTTAGGTGTAGGTGCAGCAAGTGGGCTTTCAAAGCATGGTCTTTTGTATTGAGGTACAAGTTGTACACTCTTGGCCACTATATACCCAGCTTTCTTCTATAATGTGTATTGCCCTAGATTCAAAATCATCTTACTTTCTAATCTGTTCTCCACCTCAATGGCCTTATCAAGGTGTGCTTGGGTCAGAATTTCCTTCTTCCCATTCAAAGTTTTCATAAATCCAACAAAATTATCCATCAACATATCTATTTTTGCACCCCAGTACTTTTAATCAACAAGGAGATCATAGTCTAGCTCAAAAGCATTTATAAAATCTAGAACCTTGCTATATACTTTCCATTTCTCTTTCCTAGCTTCTTGCTCATGTAATGAGACCTTATTCCTAATTATATCTTCTGGAAAGTACACCATGTGTTTATTAGCTTTAGCTTTAGTTCTTTCTCTAAATAAGTCATAAAATCCCTTTGAGTCTGCAAAGTGAGTATGGGATTGAACCATTTCATATTTATCTAAAAACTTCTCCAAGTGCCTCCATCCTTTTTTGCCAAAAACAAAATTATTCACAATACTAACTTGGGGAAAGAAAGTACCTTTGGATTTTCCCAAAAATGATATTTCTTCCACTAATCCTATCTGCCACAAGAGCTCAACAATTCCTACTTTCAAAGGCACTTGATAGAATAGCACATGTGGTTTTTTGAGAGAACCATAAACTCTGAATATAGTAGACACTACATATGGGATTATGTCTCCCCAATTGTGACTTGCCATCAACCCTTTGGAATGATCTTTCGGTCTGATCAGTTCTAATAGAGGTTGAGGTGTCCTAGGGCTATCCCCTACTAAAAATATTCTAAGCCTAGAGGAAAAGTACCTATCAAATCTGACAAAGCTTCCATCAATCACCTCTTGTTGATCTCAGATTGGTTTTGACAAGTGAGTGTCAACACAATTAAGTCATTTACTTATTTCATGTCAAGCTAGTAATACATGTTGAGCACAACATGTAAATATTATCTCATGTCAAGTTACAATGAGTGTCGAGTCACTCATGTGCCAAGTCACTCAAGTGCAAAGTAGATAGACCATGCCCAATGATTTATGGGTCAATTAAAGAGTGGATGTTGAGCAATGCAAGTGTCAAGTCATAGTATGCAAAAAAATGCATGCCAAGAATTAGAGACTTCAAATGCCAAGTAAGATAGTTTCAACATATTTGTTTGTAATGGAACAAACAACTAAAAGTCATTTTTGAGCTAACTTAAGATTATATTTTGATATTTTGGAGATAAGGATTGATCTAGGTGGATCTAGAAAGACTAAAATGTTCACAATCTCAAAATCTCCCAAATTCAACATCATTCCAAAGGTCTCAAAAAATTAGACTCGACATAACTTGGATGAGGTCAAAAGGATCTCATATGCAGAAGTTATGCTCAGTCAAAGGTTTGGTGAAATCAGCAAATCAAAGGGCTCAGAAAAAGGTTTTAAAAAAAAGTCATCAAAAATGGTCAATATTGGTATCATCGTGGAGAGTTTTTTAAGAGCTTTCCAATGGTGTTTATTTCATCAAAATCTAAGATAAAATGTGGAAGATATTGCAGAATTACTTTTACCTCAGAAAAAGGAGCTCCCTATTTTCAAGCACCCCTATTTTTGTGGGTCTATATTTCCTAAAAAATTAGCCACAAAAATTAATTTTTTTTAGATGTCGTTTACCATTCCTAGTTTATAGGGTTCGATTATGAACCCCTATAAAATAGCAAGCTCTATTCTCCACTATAATTAAGGATACAAATCCTTAAAATATTAAAGCTATTTCTAAGGAGAGCCAAACAAATATGAAAATGATTTATAATTTTTTAAAGATAAATTTCGACAAGGATTTTAGGATCAACTTGTAAATCATTCATTCCTTGGAAAGTTTATTTTTGTAAGATATTATTTTAACGGGGAGATTATTATATAAAAATGGGAGATCTGTAACTATTATGGCTTTCACCATAATAGTCAAATAAACTTGTATAAAAGGGGGATTATTTTCCCTTAGAAGGGGAATTAGTCTGTGGCAAGAAAAATAATAGTCTTGGAGAAATTCTAGAGAGAGCATTTTTGTAAAGGAATAACTTTTCCTTGTGAGAGGATTTGTAAGCACGAAGGCATTGTGTTTTTTCTTCAAGTGCATAGGAGAGACTGTGAAGGCTAGAAGCTTGGATTATGTAACAAAGTGTTTTGCTTAGCAAAATTAATAAAGTGGTCCCCTGATTGAGAAGCGAACCCAGAGATGTAGTCTTGCTTGGACGAACTCCGTATCAAATTGTTTGTGTCTCTTTATTATCTTTCTTATTCTCTCATCCATTATTGTTATGAAGAAAGAGTGAATTTTAGAATCAATTAGAGAAGAACAGAGGATAGAGAAAAGGATACAGCATCGAGACATTTAATCGAGAAGGATCAAGAAGACATTTTTTAGAGGTGATATGTTATCAAGTAAGCAAGTGCCAACCACAGGATCTATGCTGAGACATTTTAACAGGTGATTTCAATCAAATCTCTTAATAGAGTAGTCCTAACAAGCTGTATGAAATCATTTAATAGGGTGCTTACTTAGTTGTAAGTTGAAGTCCTCTAACAAGGCACATTTTTAATAGGGTGTTGAAATCCTCTAACAAGGTGAGACCTAACAGTCTTTGTAAGCCTTTAACAAGGTAGACCTTTCACAGGGTAGATCATGTTTCATGGTTAAAACATTTTAACCTTCATTGAATACACTTTATTACTGTAGTAGTGAAGATTTGTGGGTGTCATCCCCACCCTAGTTTTACCTTCTCACTTGGAGGGTATCTAGGTAATCATATCTAGTGTTATGTGTGTGAATGCTTACATGGTTATATGTATATTCTTTACATGTTATTTCAATTTACTTATTGAATGCATGTGATGGATGTGTGGTGAAAGTTTTATGGGTTCAAGTTTAAACTATTGATTCACCGCCGCTTCCCCCCCCCCAATAATTTTACCTTTCCTATTGTAATTTGAACAATTAGTATCAAAGCCTTGTTCTTTGAAAGAGAAGCTTTGCAGCTTTGAGGAAAGATCTTGAAGTAGAAGTCTACAAGTTGGGAAAGACTATTGAGAACCAAGAAATCGAAATACATCAACTGAATAAGCAAGAGAGGAACTAAAGAAATCCTTGAAGTGAAGTAAAGAGATTGCTAGTGTGGAGAATGACACACTATACAAAGAGATAGACACTACTAAGCTATTTGTAGATGGAGACTCCAATGAATTTGATGTATCAGTTGTAGATCTAATGGACAAGAATAGAGTACAAGCTAAGGAAATTATAAATCTCAAGTTAGAGTAAGAATCACAAGCTATACTGCTATGTAAGGTAACTAAACAAAAGAAGAAAGCTATGGAAAACAAAGCCAAGATTGAAGAAGACAAAAGAATTCTGGCCAATAGACTAGAAGAGAAGTCAATAGAGCTAACCAAGATTTCCAACATGCAATTGGATACTCTAAGTCAAATGATGAATGCCAACTATGAATTGAATGCCAAAGACATTCAGATAACTAAATTAAAGTTGTAGGATGAACAATTGCAGAGTGACCTAAAGAGAGAAAAGAAATTTGTTGAAAGTTTCAACAAACCAAATGAAGCCATCAAATACTCTGAGCAATTATTGAAATCCCCTAGATCCAATAATGATACATCTAGACTAGGATATACAAGCACTGAAGAAGGAGAATCATCCAAAAGTGTAGAAGAAAGGAACACCAAAGGTAAGAACTCCAAACCTACTTGTCATAATTGTGGTAAGAAAGGACATACTGCTAATGTGTGCAAGAGCAGGACTACAAATTAGAATGTCAAGCCTAAGAACATGATTCACTATCATTAATGTAACAAGAAAGGTCATCAAGCACATGAATGCAGAACCAGGACCATGCATAAAGAAAGATTTGAAGGATATTGCTACAATTTTCAAAAGTATGGGCATAGAGCTTTTGAATGTAGATCCAAATCCATGTGGTCATCAAATAAGGAAACAAATGTAAGGAACAATGGAAACTCTTATAATTGGGATTATAATACAAGATATAGTTGTCATTATTGTCGAGAATATGGACTGAGAATTTTATTAGGACAGACTTCAGAGGTAACTACAAAAAGTGGTTAAGGAAAACTACATGTTTTATCTATTTGAAGACTGGTCACATCAATAAAAATTGTCCAACTAGGTCAAAGGCATCAAGCTATGAATTTGATAAAGGTAAAGGCAAGGCAAATGTTGAACACATCAAAGATGAGATGAATAAGACATGGAAAAAGAAAGATGTTTGCAACACATCAAATGGAGAAGTGATCACTTCACCCAATGGGTCAGGTGATCACTATTGGAATTCTTTTAGAATAATTGAGAGGGGGGGGTGAATTAGTTATTCAAGGTCTAGATGTCCAAATAAAACTTTTCACAATTCAGTGAACCCATAAAACTTTCTTAACCATGCATGCATTCATTGTGTGTTACTCTAAACTAATATGTTATTGTAACATTAACATACAGTAATGTAAACCATAAACCATAACACATCCATTAGTACACATGACACAATGATTTAATGCAGAAACCCAATTTGGAAAAAAACACTAGTAACATGCTACTCCTTTTTCACTCTTCTAAAGTGATGCCCTATTAAAGGCCAACCATGTTCAAGGTTACAACACACACTATTAAATGTGACCCGGTTAAGGGATTTCAATCACCCTATTAAAAGGGAGCCTTGTTAGAGGACTTTAGGCCATTCACTTGGAATGCCACCCTATTAAAAGATTTTCCAATGACTGTTAAGTTAACCTTTCTCCAAAGGATTTACCCTAATCTGATACAATTGTTAGAAAGTAATAGTAGAGATTTGATTTGATACAACTTACAACCTTACTTGCAGATAACAGATCACTATTTAGTCCTCATCTCTTCTTGGCTTTCATGTCCCCTTTTCAAATAATTAAAAATAATAGTCTTTGCTAAGGCAGGCAGGCCCAAAAAGGTGAATTTTTGGAAAAAGGGGATAATATTTGGAAGCTAATGGACTAATAAATGAAGATTATTATTAAAATATGTTTTATTAACCCCTCTTGGATGTGAGTTTAGGTTATGCCCTCTTTTAAGGGGTTTGGAGGCATTTTGGGCTGATTCTAGAACTTAATTTTTGTGCATTGCTTTGTTGATCTTCAGAGGTTGCCAAACCTGTGAAGAAGGAGACCCAAGAATGGAAGTTTTTAGGTTTCTAGAAAGGCTAAGGATGGGAGTTTGAAGCCATTCCATGTGCATGCTCATGCAGAGTTTGCCTTTGTGTTGAACAATGCAGATTTGTGAGTTTTCGGGTGTATTTTTGTAAGAGTTTGGTGTTTCCGGTTGAGTATTTGATATAAGTTTGGGTTGATGCTATATATCAGACTTTTAAATGTTAAAATAAAGATAAATATATTTATTTGGATATGATTATACTTCTATGATAGATTATTAATTTTTTGTGGTGATTCCGGACTATTTTGTGCTATTTTTAGGAGCCCGATGAGCATTGTTTTTGTCATCCATTTAGGAGCTATTTTTTGAATGTTATATAGATCTGGAAATTTCATTTTATATGCTATTATTCTACTCAAATATCTGTAAAAATTCCACTTTCATATTTATTAATAATAGGTGAAGCTACAAAGCTTTTGGCACTATTTCTGGCATACCCGATTTGGGGTTTATTGAGAAATTGGTGGATCTTTGAAATATTGATTGTTTGATTTTAAAGATCTGATTTGAGGCTTGAAATATCATATAAAATCATAGAAAGGGACATTTCAGTGGTATCAAATCTATGATCTTGCCAGCCTAAGCGTTTGTACAAGTTTGCATGTCAGTTTTGATAACTACCCAAATCTTGCATGTCAAAATTTATGGTTGCATGCTACTTCTAATCATTTGCATGTTAGTTCTTGGTGAATTTGGTGGTTTCATGTTGCTTCTAATCAGCTACATGTCAAAATCTATGGTTGCATGCTACTTCTAATCATTTGCATGTTAGTTCTTGGTGAATTTGGTGGTTGCATGTTGCTTCTAATCAGCTGCATGTCAAAATCTATGGTTGCATGCTACTTATAATAAATTTCATGTTAGTTCTTAGTGTTTGAAGAAGTTATAACCTATTGGGGTTATGCTCTACTTTATCTAGAATGGACAGGTATAGTACAGAGTCTCAGAGGACACAATCTTGGACAATTGATATCCAGAGTCAGAACAGTAGAAAGGATGGTTATTTAGACATTCAAGATAAACTTAAGAAAATAAGCCATGACATGTCTGAATAGTTGGTTGAGCACCACCGTATGAGGAATGACATGTTGTCTGACCCAGCTAAGGTGGATAAGTTGACTAGATTTCTATTTGGCAGATTTTCTCATAGGGCAAATGACACAATTACCAAGAACTTGCATGAGGAGTTTGAGAAACTAGCTTATAGCCAGGTAGAGGTCTCAGATTCTACTCTGCCATAGGAGGTAGTGGGTTTAGATGATGATTATGAGGATTTTGTTGTGCATGATGGTGAGATACCTGGTAGAGATGAGCAGACATTGAGCATTCATGACTTTGCTGAGAAAGAGTACCAGACACACTCAGATGCTTTATCACATGAGGTTGAGGTAGGTAGTACTTCACATGATTTATCCAACCAGCTGAAGGTTAACAAAGATAATATTATGACTTCATTATCTCATCATGATAGGATGCGGGATATGATAGAGGATCACATTCAGATGATTCGATTACAGGGTAGACATAAGGGAGTTCAGGAAAAGTCTCCTTGTGTTGACTTACAAGCAATTAGGGAAGGAATGGGAACGATGAAGTTGAGCTATTTACATCTTCTATTAGATCATGACCATCTTCTTAGCCTTCTTAGAGACTATTCAGATGCCTTGAGGAGGAAGGAGGAGGAAGTTAATAGGCTTTCTCACGAGCTTGAGGACACTCGAGCTTCTTTGGTGAATACTCCTTTGGCATTACAAGACTAGGAGAGACATGGGGATAAGCATGGCATGTAATTGAGTTTAGTTTCATCTTGCACTCCTAATACTCAGCTTTCTATGAACGGTAGATCATATGTGGACATTAATAATGTTGCGAGTTCATCTTGCATTCACATTCAAGATATAGGGACAATGTCAAACAGGTATGTGTAATTAGTTGGTATTGGTCATATTACTCAGGTAAGTAGTTTGCTTGAGTTATCAGCTGATTATAGTTTACGGATATGGACTCGAGATTGTTATATTGACATTTGGGATTCAGTCGATTGGAAATCTTTAACACTTTTTGGTAGCAGTGATTGTTTGGGTGCTATCATGGATTTGATTAGAAAATTGCACGGTGTTGTCTTTTCTTGCACCAGGAGCTTATCCGATGTTAGTTTTAGTTTTTATACACCAGTGTTGGGCTTTGTTCATATATCTAGTCAACCATACTTGCTGGAATGTGTTGATGATCTTTCATATTTGGTAGTGTATATAGATGAGTCCCAGGATCATATTGGCATTGATGACATCTAGGAGGATGCAGTGGGTAGTTTTGAAGACTTAGTTTCCTTGGCAGTTTCTTTTGGTATAGAGGAGTTGGATAGCAGTGCTACAACTTTTGATACTCCATATATTGATATGAGCTTTAGAGTTTATTCATAGGAAATGGATGGTAATACTCTAGAGACTAGTAACTTTAAGGATACTCCTTTAGATAGTGCATCAGAGGAGGTTTCTAGGAGACAATCTAGCCAGTGCCATCATGTGTCTAATCAGTTGAGAGTTAGTGAGCAAGACATTGCTATCACTTGCCAGCATTTTGATGCTACTCATCAGTTGTTAGCAGTTTATGGATGGGGTTCTCTTACTAGTGATGAGCAAGAAGGCAGTTATCTTTCCTTGATAGAGATCCACTCTTTATGGGAGGCTATTCGGATTTTGAGATAGGATTGTATGCAGTTGGTAGCCGACAGAGATTATCTTATGGAGTGTGGCAGTACAGCATACAATTCATTGTTGGCCAAGGAATATGAGGTGAGTGAGCTTACTCAACAGCTTTAGGTGACTTCTGAGATTCTTGAGAGTACACAGTTGGCTTTCAAGGAGTCACAGTTTCATTTGGCTAAGGTGACCATGGAGCTAGAGAAACTACAGTCATTACCAAATTCTATACAGTCACAAGCTGTGGTGTCTAGTGATCTGAGGATGTCCATGGTCGAGATTGTCAAAGATAGTGGAGATGGGGATGCATCCATCCTTGATACTAACATTGGCATATCAGGTTCGTCCCCACTAGAGTTAGGATCAGTTGACTTGGGTGTTGCAGCAGATTGTTGTGGTATGCCTAACATGGTGGTGACCTCTAGTACTAATGGCATGAAGACTAGAGATGTTGTATCAAAGACCATGTTTGATGTTGGTGAGCTGACAGTTGGCATGGTTCCTACTAGTAATACTACTCCCTTGGCGATGTCTTCAGAGGTAGTAGTCAGTTCCAACTTGATTAGTGATCGATTGTAGTTAGTTACATTTGGATTGCAGTGTGAGCCACTGACTGAGA
This sequence comes from Cupressus sempervirens, assembly GCA_028749045.1. Lineage (NCBI taxonomy): Eukaryota > Viridiplantae > Streptophyta > Pinopsida > Cupressales > Cupressaceae > Cupressus > Cupressus sempervirens. Next base: position 82,354,913 of record CM053791.1, on the reverse strand, counting down.
TTGGCGCATTCTATCGACATTACATTGTGAGGTATGCTCATCAATTTACCTTTGATGACCATGTTGGTAAGATGATGATACAGAGATGTACTTTGGTTCCTAATGCTTATCATCAAATATGGGATAGTTTGACGCCTCAGGATGAGAGTTGCGATGGGCACGACATGGCAATAGGTTCTACAGTTGATAGCTTGATAATACATGACTTAGAGATGGAGTTTTGGATTGATGCTTCAGCGAGTGTTGTTATTGATTCTAATCCTTTGGCTATGACATCTTCTCACTTAGCTCGTGATCAGTCACAGTGGGTTGTATCACTTGTTCATGGAAAATTTGGTTTGGGTACCATTTCTTGCTGTTTATCTTGTGATGGCTTTTCACCATCAGGGGTGCATGGGAGTTATGGTTATGAGATAGTGGCCGATGATTTGTAGAGTTGTGTTGAGTGCAGGAGTTGTACAGTGTGTGAATTCTCCATATTTGGTCCAGTTTCATTCGGGAGCATTCACCATTGTTGCAGAGTTGGATTGTACATTCTGTATAGGCCAGTGGGATGTGTTGATGGTATTTATTGTGTTGGAAGTTTGATTTGTCCACTTTACTTGGGTTTTGATGTTCTAAGAGTTTGTGTCTCATGGGTTTCTGACTATGGAAGTTGTGACTTTGGAGTTTGGTTGAGTTGTAATTGTCAATTTGATTATAGATTCCTCTTGGTTATATTGCAGAGGATATTGCAGGAGCATGTGTTAATTGACAATAGTATAGTTCATGACTACATTTGGGATCTAGGTGGATTGATTAGTTTATTGTTCAGCCATTTCTTGAGGACAAGCAATATTTTGGAGGGAAGGACTTGTCATGTCCCCTTTTCAAATAATTAAAAATAATAGTCTTTGCTAAGGCAACCAAGCCCAAAAAGGTGAAGTTTTCGAAAAAGGGGATAATCTTTGGAAGCTAAAGGACTAATAAATGAAGATTATTATTAAAATATTTTTTATTAAACCCTCTTGGACATGAGTTAGGTTTATGCCCTCTTTTAAGGGGTTTGGAGGCATTTTGGGCTAATTCTAGAACTTGATTTTTGCGCATTGCTTTATTGTTCTTCAGAGGCTGCCAAACCTGTGAAGAAGGAGACCCAAGAATGGGAGTTTGCACATTTAAAAGAAGTCTAAGGATGGGATTTTTAAGCCATTCCATGTGTATCCTCATGCAGAGTTTGCCTTTGTGCTAAACAGTGTAGATTTGTGAGTTTTCGGGTGTATTTTTTGTAAGCGTTTGGTGTTTCCAGTTGAGTATTTCATATCATTTTGGGTTGCCGCTGTATATCAGACTTTTAAATTTTAAAATAGAGCTGAATATATTTATTTGGGTATGGTTATACTTTTTTGATAGATTATTGAGTTTTTGTGGTGATTCTGAGCTATTTTGTGCTATTTTCGGGAGCCCGATGAGCATTGTTTTTGTCCTTCATTTGGGAGATATTGTGTGCATGTTATACAGATCTAGAAATTTCATTTTATAGGCTATTATTCTGCTCAAATATTTGTAAAAATGTCCACTTTCAGATTTATTAATAATAGGTGAAGCTGTGAAGCTTTTGGCACTATTTCTGGCATACCCGATTTGGGGTTTATTGAGAAATTGGTGGATCTTTGAAATATTGATTGTTTGATTTTAAAGATCTGATTTGAGGCTTTAAATATCATATAAAATCAGAGAAAGGGAAATTTCATTTGCCTTCAATCTTTGCAGTTATGACAGCTTGTTCACCCTTCAAGCATTTATCCTCATTCAGCCTTCTTGCTTAGTTCACCATTGCAGACTTCTTCTCTTGGTCACTTGATGAAGAAAACCCTCTTCCTTCTCCTTATCATATTTTCACATCCAAAACTCTCTGAGCTCTATCCAACATTTCTTCATGACTAGACATCCCTACATATAGAGAATTAGAACTCTTTTTCTCACTCATTATCCATCTCAAAAATTAGGGTTTTCAATGGATTAGGTAGGATACAATGTATCTACCCCATACGTTGACTTCTCTAGAAACTTCTTTTTGAATCCATTTGAATTCACCTCCAAAATGGTTTACATAAGATTATGTGCCTCCATCTCATCAATCTTATCTTCCTCCTAATTTACAAGTTCCAAGAAAACAAACTTGTCATATTTTAATGGGAAAATCTTTGATCTTTATCAAAATGTAGCAACTCAACGTTATCATTTTACTGATGCTCGACACATACTATGTTACTTGGCATCTATTATAAAATCACTCAACATCAACTAGATCTTACTAGTGCTTGGCATCTATTGAAAATTACTTGGCATTTACTACCTTTCTCAGCACCTACTAATTTACTCAACATCCACTAGTTTACTTAGCATCCACTAGAAATTGCTTTCACTACTCTAACTGAATTTTTGCTCGGCTTGCACTAACTTTTCTCAGCACCTTCTATCAACTTGATCAAGCTTAGCAAATGAACTTTGTTCAACCTTATTCTTCTAAACTTTCTAAGTGTAGCCAATCATTTTGTAACCTCAAGTAGATTATCAATACATTATGTTATCATTGTCTTAACTGATTCTTGCACTTCAATACATAATCATAACTCAACCTTTCCTCTAGATACTTTTGTTACATCTTGTTGATCAAATCCTCTTCATCAATCAACTAAGTGATAGTGCTTAAAACATATATAAGAAATTTTCTTACCAACATATAGAAGGTTTGACATCAGTGACAAAATAATGATTGAAAACACACAATTTCCTTTCAACAATCTTCTACTTAAATGATATTTTCAATCATATATCAACAATCTCCCTCTATGACATTAATTGCAAACCAAACTGATCAACTAGTCAAACAAATGATGAACTAACTAGGTTAAAATAGTAAGGAAATACCAAAAAGAAAGCTTGTGAATAAAAATTCTTCCTCTGTCAACAACTCCCTCTTAGGTTACAAAATATAACATTCTCTTCTTCCATGGATCAATAGAATATCTGATAATCTTCCTTTCTTGTTTTCTGATTTCTCCCTCTTTCTTTCTTTCAATCTTCTAATCTTCTAATGATGTACTCTCACTTCATTTCTCCTCTTTTTCTAATGTACTTTCTATGTACTTTCTCCCTCTGACTTGATTTTTTGCTTTGAGCATCTCCCTCTTGATCAATATGCACTTGATTAGTTTACTGTACATCCTCCCTCTTTAACAACAATGCTAAATACATATACTCAACACTTGGCATCTTGATATATGCAAATATAATCTTTTGTAGGATTTTCAATATTCTCCCTCTATCACCTTGTTTGTGACTGATTTGAAATTTTAGTTCTATGATTACTTTAGGCAACTTCCTAAAGTAAGATCCACTGCATCAATTTGTTTGAAATGCATGTCAACTTGTTTGATGCAAGGTACTCCCTTTGTCTTTTATATAGCCTTTGATAGGGGTATCACCCCTAATTTACATCTCAAATACTCATCAGCATCCTTAGGTAATGCTTTGGTGAAGATATTAGTAATTTTCTCCTTTGTGTTGATATATTCCATCTTCACCTCTTTGTCTTGAACCAATTCCCTTACATAATGATACTTTATTGCAATGTGCTTTGTCTTTGTATACAATATAGGATTATTTGATATATTTATAGAACTTGTATTATCACAATAAAGTGTCACTGGTTCAGTGATCTCTTCATTCATTTCCTTTAGTAGCTATATGATCCATGCAATGTTTGTGCAATTGATAGAAGTAGCAACATACTTTTCTTTAGTAGTAAATTTGGAAGTACAACTCTACTTCTTGCTTGTCCATGTAACAAGTCTTTTTCCTAAGAAGAATGCTCCTCCACTGGTGTTCTTTCTATCATCAATATTTCTAGCCAAATCAACATCAATGTAGTCTTTCAGTTCAAACTTTTCATTCTTCTTATAGTATAAGCCTTTCAAGTATCTCATTATCATTTTCACTACCATTAAGTGATTCTCTCTAGGGTTAGCAAAGAATCTAGCAACTATCCCCACATCTAATGTAATATTAGGTCTTCTGTGTACTACATATTGCAATTTTCCAATCATGGATCTATATAATGTTTGATTGACCTCAGTTGATTCATCATTTTTTGATAGCTTGACTGTTGTTACCATATGTGTACTTGCTAGTTTTGAATCCTCTAGTCCAAATGTTTTCAATATCTCCTTGACATATTTTGACTAAGTGATATATACACCATACTTCATTTGATAGACTTGTAATCCCATAAAGAATTTGATCTCACCAAACAATGACATTTCAAACTCTTACTTCATCTTATTTGCAAAATCTTGACACAAAGCATCTTCTCCTCCAAATATTATGTCATCAACAAATATTTCAGATAATAGTATACCTTTTTTATTCATCTTCCTTCTTGTACAAGTTGATGCTATCATATGTCCTTTCAAATCCAATCTTAACAAGATAAGTATGAAGTCTCTCATACCATGCTCTTGGTGCTTGTTTCAATCCATACAGGGCTTTGTGTAGTCTACATACCATGTTCTTATTATTTTTGTCCACAAATCATTTTGTTTGTTCTATGTAGACCTCTTCGTCTAAAATTCCATTAAAAAATGTAGACTTGACATCCATCTAATAGACTTTGAAACCTTTGTAAGCAGCATAAGCATGCAAAATTCTTACTCCGTCTATTCTTGCAACAGGGGCAAATGTTTCACCATAGTTAATTCCTTCTTCTTGAGCATACCCTTTGCAAAATAGTCCTACTTTGTTCCTTGTCACTTCACCATTCTCATCTAACTTGTTCTTGAATACCCATTTTGTGCCAATCACATTCTTGTTTTCTAGTCTAGAAACTAGGTGGTCCACCTCACAATAGGTGTATAATAATCATGCCAAAGGCCATACTTAGGAATAGTGTATTCAATCTAAGGACTATTTGTCCCCACCATGAGGTGAATTTAATTTTATCAACCTAGGGACATATACTTGAAATAATTGACACAATATGTGCACTAGGTTTCTTAATGAGTCATTATTCTTATGTTGCAAGAAAGTAAAATGCAAGGAAAGAACCTACACTAGTGTTGTAGGAAACTAACACACTTAACTCTTTACTAAAATGAATACTAGATATGCAATTAAATATTAAGATATATTCCAACTTGGTTCATCTACTATAACTGTTCTCACAGATGTTGTAGGAACACTCACAAAGTATGATGCTATAGGAAGGAACTTATAACTTCTACCTACAATACTAAAGATGCTTGAAAACAAATCTATACTACTCTAATCTAATCCACCTCCCAAATGGGCCCCCTTGGTTGGCTTTTGCTAATATACTAACACAGAATGTGTAAACCAGGAGCTATTTCATTATGTTCAAGAAATCCATTACATGAGAACAATACATGAAACTGTAAAAACAACTCACTGCAAGAGTCAACAGTTTTTTGTCATAAACTTTCTTCTAACTTTTTAACACTATTGGTCTTATCTCTATAAATAGAAAATTGACGCTTATTCTAAAACATAAAAGGAAAAAAAAAACTAACTTCAAATCCACCATAGAAAAAGGAAGAAAAGATAATAGCTCCAAGTGGGAATAATTAAGTTTTGGACAACCGCTTTGACACAATAATAAATGCAGAGAAATATAATACTTTTTCATAGCTCCTCCATATTAGCAGTTGTGTCCCTTGGTACCATTATGACTCTTTCCACCATGAATAAATGTGTTTTCTCCTTGAATGCTATTGGTTATCTTCAACATTTCCCTTTGAATGCTTCCAACCATCTTTAGCTTCCTCTGCTAATAGGTTAGTTATTATGTAGAGATATTTGTAAATAAGCATTATCAAATTAAATTCAAATATTAGAACAAGCATTCTGATGGTTATATGAAATACTATATCATATATATAATATCATCAAAATAGAACATACTATCTACCCATAGGTTAATCATTAGTTCAAGTAAACATAAGTTTACAAATGTCTTAGTGGAAGTAAAATAGAGTGTTTAAAACTATCATAAAATAAAGCCAATAATTAGCCTCATCATCTACCCCCTGGTAAACCAATGCTTGTCCTCAAGCATTGTATTTTCTAGTCAGTGACTTGAATTCCCCAACTTCAGACCTTCATTTCTTGCTACTCTTGAAGGTGTAGTAGAATCCTCATGTTCTCTTCCAAACTTTCCTTCTATTGTCCTCTTGTAGCTTGTCCAGTCTATCAGCATTAATATCATACAAGGGCCACATGAGCATTGAAGGTTGCATAGTGAGTGGGCATCAAAGTTTTGGCCTAGCCTATTTCCCCAACTCTATATACTTTGGAACCTGGTGAAGGGTGACCTCTAAATTGATAGGACTATATGGCTCTGATCTTTTAAGTGTCTCAGGTAATCTAGCCCACCTACTTTTAGCACCAACCATGGCTCTCTAAAGGGAAAAGTAAGGTAGGTTCTCATATTCTGCATACACCTTGGTTCTAGCAGTGAAGATTCTATCCCTTACTCAGTTGTTCTTATCCCCATAAGTTAATCTAAACTAGTCCCTAACAATTTCTTCTAGTTTGTTGCTATTAGCTCTTAATGACATAGGCTCTGTTCTTTCCCCATCTCTATAATTATTCAATTGTCTGTCATAATTAGCTTCATTATGCATCTAGAATATCACAACCCTCAAATGTATATCCCCTATATAGAATAAAGGATTCCATTAATTTTCTACTAGAATTATAAAATTGTGCACATATAACTCATAAAGCAAGTTCTACTGCTAGGATGGCAAAGTTTGGTATAAACCATAGAATTTATGAGCTGATTTGAATTCTACATTTATGTTTTTGAGGGTTAGCATAAGTTTGAATAAAAGGAATTCTTCCTTTAAACACATAACATAAATTTGAGGTGGTGGTCTACAAGCAAGTGCTTGATCAGCCAATTTGAGGGCATGATCCATCCTTTGTTTTTGGTTTTACAATTGCTTTTTCAAATCTATAATTTCCTCACCTAGGAACACTGTGAATTTCTTCATTTTCTTTCTCTCTTCTTCCCATAAGGGTTGCAACAAACATATGTTGTCCAAACAATTGGAAAAGAATTTTTTGTAGGGTAATGGAACTGATGTCCTCTTCATAGTTATTTTTCATCTTCCTCTGTTCCTTCCATAACTGCTTTACAAAATTTGTAAGCCATGTTGGTTTATAGGGAACTAGGCCAATGTTTTGATAAACTAACTCATTCATTATGGGAATTGTTTGTTGGCTTGCTAGAGGATCATTTTGATTTTCATTTAATTCAACCCTACATTCCTCGTTAGGGTTTTTAGGAATTTTTGCAGTTTCAAGGTGAGAAGGAGAATTATCGAGAACAATTTGTATTGGGGATTCTTTAGTAGATGGTTTGGATGAAGTAAACTAAGCTTCTATTGTCACTTTAGAAATTTGTCTCCTCATTCTAGGACTTCTTCTCATAGGGGTCTCCTTTGGTATCACAACCTTCTTCCTTTTGATGTCTCTGTTGTAGGAGTAACTATTATAGGACTTGTCTTAATTTTCTTTTGCTTTGCAACTGTAGGGTTTGGCTTTTCTACTACCAGAGCCGAGGTCTCCTCTTGTAATTTCTATTTTCTCTTTGCTCTAGCAAAGGTTGGTATTTGAGTCTCTTGAATAGGTAAAGGCACATTTTCTTGCACATTCTCTTGCACATTTTCTTGTACATTTCAAGCTTCAGCATCTTGAGTACTTTTCTCAGTAGGTTCATTAGTGGAAACTACATTCTCTTCATTGGGTTGTTCATTAAGGACAGCCTGGGGTTGTAGGGTTTTAGCTTGGACAAATTCTACCCATGAAATAGGAGAGGCATCCTTAAGTGATCTTTCTATGAGTAATTTAATTACGGCCTGATGGGTGACAAAATTTTCCTTTCCCTTTTGGGTTTCTTCAGCACTAATGCATAACATGTTATACAAGAAATTGGGAACATTTACTGGACAATTGTACCTTATATAGCTAAGCAATTTACAATGATGTGCATGTAAATATGAAAATCTTCCTTCAAAAGTGAGGTACTTGATAATGTGCATAGCCAGCTCATTATATGATAGTAGAAGAGATGTCCTTTTGCAACCTTGCTCAGTGATATCCAACTGAGGTTCAATTGGTAAGACAAATCGAGCCCTACCTGATCTTGCATCATACGTATTAGGATAATGTTCTCCTATTGTTGGTAGCTTGGTTACTTCTGCTATTCGCTCTTCTGTAGCAACAACTGTTAAACCCCATACAATAGCTTCTCCCTCATTAAATGTTCTTGTAAATTTTGTGGATGCTTCTTCATCAAATGTAGTCAAACTTTAGAAATACCCTAACCAGCCACATGCATTAAATCTACTCAGTGCCTCTACATCTAAGAGTAAAATAATATGCTCCACTAGTTCCAGGGATAACTTTAAGGAACACCCCCACCCCTCCCAAAATTTATAAAATTGTGGCGAATCACATGTCATTTGGGTGAAAAAAAAATTAATAGTGTTGGTGAATTATGCGTCAATTGATGGATATTTGGTGGCAAATTTTTTAATAGTTTAGACAATTTTTATAAAATAATGGTGATTATAATTTTTTTTTTTAATAAAATTATTAATATTTATGGCAAATTATGTTTTGAAATATGGATATTGGTTGGCGAATATTTTAAGAACTGATACCTTTTTTATAAAAAATGGCAAAATTATTTTCCAAATAATTGAATTAATTTATTTGTTATGGTGAATGGTTTTCAAAAAGTTATAGTTAGTATGGCTATTTTTAGAAGATGGGAAATAAGTAACCTAACCTAACATACCAACTTACATAAATTATTGACAACTGACAAGTGATGGTTTAAAGACGCGGTTGTTTGACTGTACATTATGGAAGCATAATCTTTGCCACTATCACTGTAATTATGTTAAATGTATTATTTGAGAACTCAGACCCCCTGATGATCCAAGATCAATGGTTGAGGTTTAATTTCGGCCAACATTTCTTGAAGGAAGAAGAATTGTCGAGGTAGTCACCGAAATGTTGACACGTATCAAGGTAAGTTGTCTATGGAGTACAGTGTACCCAGAAAGAATTAAATTCCATGTCAGTGATAGCGACATTCTCTCACTAGTATGCTACCACTAACCACACACCACTTCCCAAATTGTACAGCCAATTTTTGACAGTTTTTTATCGACAGTTACCAATACCATTGCAGTTTAGTTTATCTATAACTATATATAATAAGCCGAAAGATATCTTATTATTATTACCAATACAAAATGAACAAAGCTCGGATGATTGAAATGATAAAAATTAATTACATGTAGGTTATAGACAAAAATTTAAAATTTCAAATGAACAAGGCTCAGGTTATTTAAATGATAAACATTAATTGTTGGAATATTCAAAGAGGAAGAATGCTTCTGAGAGGGGGGGTTGAATCAGAAGTATTGTATTTTTACCATTAAAATCTTTTAGCTAAAAGTAAATTGCATGCATACAAATATATCAAACAATTATGAGATACACATAAGCATCACCACATAACACTTGAAATTTTGGTAACCCAGAAACCCTCCAGGAATAAGAAGGTAAAATTGGGGTGGGGATGATACCCACAAAATTTGTTGCAGCAATAAGGTTTTACCCACTTCTGATGGTCTACCCTGTTAAATGCTTGCCCTATTAAAGGCTTTACACTGTATCAATAGTGACCTGGTTAAAGGATTTACAAACACTTTACATGAAGTGTCACCCTATTAAAGGATTTAATCACCTATTTAAAAGATCTACAAAATAGCTGTTAAGTTAACCTATCACCATAGGATTTTCATTCTAATACAATTGCTAGAAAGTGTTAGGTACAATAAACCTGATAGATTACAATCCTTCGATTGCTGAATACATGCACTTGATCTACTTTCTCTGATCTTGATCATTTTTTATCTGATAATCCTTACTCTGAAAGTAGTTTTTCTTATACACCCTTGTTTATCCACTCACTCTCTTTTACAATGAAATTTCATCTTCCTTATAAAGAAATTCGAGGATTTAGGGTTAGGTATGGTTCTACGATCCATATTCAATCTTTGCTTCCCGCTCATTTCTTGCACTTTTCTTATTGGTTGCATGCCTTCTCCATTTTTCTTATTGGCTGCATGTAGTTTGCATAGGAAAAAAAGATTCGATCTTATCATTTAATCCTTCGAGATTCATCACATGTTGGCCATGAAAATTGTTTACATATGAATCAATGAAGTTACAAACTCATGTGTACATTCTATGTTACTTGGCACTTGCTGATTCCATATGTTTGGTACTAATAACAAAACTAGTTTACTCGGCACTTGTTTCATTTCTGTATTGCTCAACATCATCTATGACTTGGCACTTGAATATCACTCAGCACTTGTATCTGCTTAGCACTTAAAGTCATTCGGCACTTGAACTTCACTCGGCACCTAATCTTCACTCACCACCTGAAGACTGCTCGGCACATGAAGATCACTTGGCACCTGAAGTCTTTCCTGACTCGGCTCTTGTTGTGGCTCGGCATACATGGTGTACTCGGCTCCAATATAGAAAGTAGTTAAGTGTATTGGTACTCAAGTGTCAAAAACCATTATGAGGTTAATAATCTCCCCCTTTGACATGAGTGACAAAAACACTTAACTGACCTTATGAGTACATTAACTAATCTGTTTGGTATATATAGAGTTTTGAAGAAAACTTGATCAAAATTTATAACTTACAACATATACCTCAAAAGTATTGTAACTCCCCCTGAGTTGATTGTACCATTATCAGTGCTATCTTAGTAACCAAAATTTGATGTTGTATATCCACTTTTGTTGTCTGCTTTTGTTGTCTTATCTCCCCATTAACTTGTCTTTGTCTCCCCCTATTTATATTATCTCCCCTTTATTATATCTCCTAGTTAATATCTCCTCCTTTTATTCTTATCTCCCCCTTTTTGACACTTATGTCAAAGGATTTTAAGGGTTAAGACCATATTTCACCAAAAATGTGTTGTTTACCTCCATAATCATCCTGAGAGCTGCATCCTAATTATTCAAAGCAATTTCCAGTGACTTGTGCTGGATGGTAGTCTCTGCAGCAAGATGAATAAGTCCATTTGATGTAGAAATATTAGGATCTTTATTGAGAATGGTTTCTTCATAGACTTGTTCCTTATGGAGTAATTCGAAATGTGGGGTAATAGAGGATTGTAGCTGTATCAGTTTTTCTTTGATATTGGCCTCAACTGCTGTTAATATAGCTATTTCTTTTTGAGTGTGAAGCGATTGAACAAAATTCTTCTCACTTTGAGCTAGATCATTTGGTAGTTGTATGCTTGAAATGTTTAAATTTCTCTCCTAGCTCAATATCTTTTGGCTTGTTTATTGTGTGAAGTATGAAAAGTCACACAACTTTTTGTACAATGGGAATATATTCTCTAGTAATTTTTTCACTTTGTCTATTAACTTTGCCAATTCAACCTGTGAAAGTGCTATTTCACTAGATACTTTCTCATTCACTTTCCCTTGAAATTTTCTTTTAGACCATTCCATTAGTTTTGCATTTGTTTCTTGGTCTTCATTTGTCACCTGGTCAACAATATCTGATAATTTCTCTATGATATGCTTTGACACATCTAGTGATTGCAAACTAAAGGCATCCATAAAGATGTCCTTAATCTCATGTAGTGTTTGCTTTTGTTTATACTCCTTCTTGAGTATCTCTTGTCTCTTTCTCCTATTCGGTGCTTCTTTCACTTCATTGATTTGATCAATGGTTATTATTTTTGAGTCATAGCCTAATATGACTATCTCCTCATCTAATTCAGGGTCTCCATAGTGAAGTACCCTTGCAACTTTGGTTGAACTTGATCCTGGTACAGATATTTGGAGTGGCTGTTGTGAAGGAGTTCCCAAGGTAGGCAAATTTATCAATGTTTGTATTGCCTCTTTCTCTTTAGGGGTTTCCTCTATTTTCTTCTCCTGCTATCTACTACCTTGATCAATTATGGTAATCTTAGGAAGTGCACCTTGTGTTTGTGATGTAGGATTAGATGTAATAGTCTGTCATGTTTGTTCTGTTGCTTTTTCTGCTACTGCACTTGGCTTCTATACTGTGGTGTCAACTATGCATGTTGAATCAACTGTTGGCATTTGAAGTTGACCACTAGTAGTTGTAGAGATGATGGAAATTGGTTCTTGTGGATTCACTTTATCTCTAACTGTACTTTCTACTAGCTTTTGCAATTCATCCATACTGACCAATACTAGATCTGCACATAATATTGCTTGTTGTGTAGATTGGTCAAGGATTCTTCTGAGATCTTCTGCAGTTAATGGATTGATGTTCTGACCAGAAGTGTCAGGAACATCAATAATAGTTACAGTTTCTATAGGTGTGATGGGTACATGAGGAGGGCTAGAGGGTGGCAATCATTTGTCTTGCACATTCTGTTCTGGTTGCTACTCTTTCTTAGCTCTTGTCATTACATCTTGTTTTTTTGTCTCTTCCTCCTCTCCATCTTTCTTTTCTTCTTCCTTCTTCTCTTCTTCTTCCTTCTTTTCTTCTTCTTCTTTCTTTTCTTCTTCTGCCTTCTCTACTATTGTCTTCTCTTCTCTCCTTTTTCTTCTCTCTTCTGGTGGAGTAGCTGCTTCTTCCTTGTATTCTTCTTCAAGAAAATCTTCAATCTTTTTATACAAGTTCTTCCATGATTTTGTTGTTCTTTGAACTATTTCTTCCATCTTGTTTTCGATTATGAAGAATGCCCTGTACTTAGGTGTAAACCTATTATTATGCCTTTTGATTGCTTTCTTTATTTTTTCCTTAGTCAAATCCAGCAATACACTTGCTAGGGTTGATTCCCTCATCTCCTTCTCCATTTTCAAACAAAAATGCCATCTATCTTCTAAAATTTTAGATAGTTCATTTGGCAATTGTCCATCTAGTTCAAGTGGAGTGTACTTGAACTGTGCCATCATTCCATAAATTGATTTCTCTATCCTATTCTATTCTTCTTTTGTAAACTTATTGAAATCAACTTTATTTAAGTTTCTTAAATTACCATTTCCAATCTTTTTTTAATATTATATCAGTTGAAGAATGACTTACCTTTTCAGATTGATCTTCTTCATCTGTATCAGGTTGAGCTACATATCTTCTTCTTTTCCTCAGCTCTTCTTGTGTTTCCTTGATTGGTTTTGTCTTTGTAGCTTCCTCTTTTTCCTTTTGAGTGGAGGCCCTTGTTGTAGCTCATGTTGAAGGCTTTGAGGTGGTGGCATGGCAGATTTCTTTGGTTTTTGCTAAGCTGGAGGTTGTTCTGTTGCCTTTCTTTTCTTTAACTTAGCATCAGTTGGTGCTTCCTTGGCTTCTTTGTCTTATGCACCTTCCTCTTTGTCTTCACCCAGGCCTTGAGTTAATTCTACTAGGCCTTGTTTTTATTCATCTTCATCATCATCATTGTCATCTTCTCCTTCTTTAGCTTCAGCTTCAATTCCTTCACCAAATTGTTTCTTGATTTTCTTCATCAATTTATCTTTCTTCTTTAATGTGGAGGCAATTTTCAACTCCATATTTATTTTTGACCTTACCACATCATAAGTGCCAAAATGTGGAGCACTCTTATTTGTTTCCTTTGCCAATAATGCATTTTTTACTACAGATGCCTCATCAACATTGATTTCATATCCAAATGGCCTTAGCCATCTCACCCTTGGAATTGTAGCTTGAATATAGGTGAATTCAATATCAACTAAGAAACATATATCATTAATGTGTTTTTCCACTAAGGAAACTGGTATTCTCACCCTTTGCTTCATGGATTTCTTGAAATCCTCAAAATAACTTCTCATTAGGGTATCAAAATTTTCTCCCATCTATTCTATATATTCATTGATTTGGGCAATGATAGTTCCATCATTCCTCCATGCAACGTTTCCAAAAGAGGGAAACTCAATTTGAACATAAAACAATATACAAATTAGAATTGCTCCAAATTTGCATTGAGCACCCGTTGTCCTTCTTATGGCAGCTAGGTTTTCAGTAACCTGTTGTAGTTGCAGTTCTACAAGATCATAAGTATGATCCTTTTTTACCAATTTGTAACCTACATCTAATGCAATACATGGAACACTGTTGAGTCTACTAGATTGATAGAACTTATAGCAATGACTCTAATAGCGAACTCAACTAGAGGATCCTAAATGGTATGAATTGTCATTCCTCTCTTATTCCACTGAGCACCAGTATTCTTTTCAATAACCTCCTTCAATTCGCTTCTCAAGGTTTTGAACCGATCTAGGGTAGGGTACCTAGTTACCCTATGTATGATTTCTTTGGTTAATTTGATGGGAATATCTTCCAGCCACAAACTTCCACCATGAATTCTACTTAACACAAGTTTAACCCATTCTATCTTGAATACGGTGGGAAAGCTCAAAACTTGTGTCAAACCCTTTCTTTCAACAATTTTGAATTCATATTTTAAGACTCCATCTACGCACAATTTTTCATAGGCTTGCCTTATCTCCATATCTCCTAGGGCTCCTATCTTACAAAATTAGCATCTCCTCACATCTTGAACCATTACAACTTTTTTGGAGGTATTTGGGAGAGAGCTCTGAATGGGGCATTTTTGTATGCAACTTCAGGTATGGGATGAAAATCAGGTTGCTTGACCTCATTAGACACTAACTGAACTTCAAATGACTCTTTGTCCTTAGTTTTCTTGGAACTTGATGCCATTTATGCAAACTAGGGTTTTCTTTTTATGAAATATGAAATTACATAGCTCGGCACAAATGAAAAATACCTCAAGATCGATGAAAATGCATTGAGAGATGTTGCAATCTACTTGAAATGCTGGATTCTTGCTATGAAGTTGCTTTGCTCTCTTTCTCTTCTTTGCTTCTTGATCACAATGAGGAAAATTGATTGGAATCATGATAATATACCCTATTTTCATCGCATTAAATGCTCAACTGCCAACTTGGCTTCTGAAGAATTTTAACCTTACTTGGCTTGCACTACATTTCCACTTTACTCAGCTTCCATTGGAGTTAACCAACTCGGCATCAGTTATCAACTCCGTCACTGTTAGGAACTCGACATGTGTTGGAGTTTAACTCGGCATCCAAAGATAGCTTGGCAACATCATTTAGATTTTGTCTTGACATCTTGTCTCATGCAGATTTATACTTTACATTGCTTCTTTGTCTTGGGACTGATGTGTGATATAGCTTTGTATATCAGTCTCATATACTTCTCATGCTTAGTTTGATGAAGTGTGGTCACTTGACCCATTGGGTGAAGTGATTCCTCCACTTGATGTGTTGCATTCATCTTTCTTTTTCCAAGTCTTATTCATTTTCCCCCTTATCTTTTCGACATCAATCTTTTCTTTTCCCTTATTTTCTTTAGTCTTGGGTGCCTTTAACCTTGTAGGATAGTTTCTACTATATGACCAGTTTTTAGACAACTGAAATATGTGGTTTGATTCAACCATCTTTTATAGTTCCCTTTGAAATGTGTTCTTATGAAATTCTGTGGTATATGTCCATATTCTTGACAATAATAACAGCTATACTTGGTGTTGTAATCCCAATGGTAGTGACTTTCATTTCCTTTTGATTTTGCTAGTTGATTTGATGTCCATATAGGCTTTGATCTACATTCAAATGCTCTATGTCCATACTTCTTGCAATTATGACAGTGTCCATCAAATTTTTGTGTCCTTGTAACTCTGGATCTTCAATCTTGTGTCATATGTCCTTGCATGTTGCTCTTCTGACAGTAACTCTTGCTCTTGAGTGTATTTGGTTGATTGAATCTCCTACTCCTGCAAATATTAGCAGTATGCCACTTCTTATTACAGCAATGACAAGTGGGTTTTGAATTCTTACCTGTGTCATCTTTTTACTCAACACTCTTTGATGATTCTCCAACTTTAGTTCTATTGTATCCAAGTCTTGATGTATCATGGACGGATTTTGGGGATTTCAGAAACTATTCAAAATACTTGATGTCTTCACTTGACTTGTTGAGATTCTCGGCTACCTCTTTTTCTCTATTCAATTCATTCTGCAGTTGTTCATTTTGTATCTTCAAAGTAGAGATCTCAATATCTTTCATATTGAGTTCATGATGAAGGTTCATCATTTGAACAAGTGTATCCATCTACATGTTTGAGATCCTTGTTAATTCAGTACATTTTTCTTCAAGCCTGTTTGCAAGTTTTTTTTTTCATTTTCTATCATGACTCTATCCTCAACTGCTCTTTTCTTTTGTTTAGTGATTTCACATATCATTATGGCCTATGATTCATGTTCCATCTTGAGAGATCTTATCTCCTCTGCTTGAACTCTGTTTTTCTCCATCAGTTCTACTATTGCTGCATCAAACTCTTTATTGTCTCCATTGCCATACAGTTTTGTGGTATCAATTTCCTTGTAGTTTATATCATTTTCAGCTATGGCTATATCCTTCCTTCTCTTCAAGGATTTTCTCAATTCTTCCCTTGCTTCCTCTAATTTATGTAGAGCCAGCTGCACATCAATCACTTGATTGTCAATAATCTTCTCAAGTTTGAAGACTTCCATCTTTAGATCTTTTTCTTCAAGTTGTTAGACTTCCTTTTGTGAGAACCAATTTCTCTAATACCAATTGTTGGAATATTCAATAGGAAGAATGCTTCTGAGAGGGGGGGGTGAATCAGAAGTATTGTATTTTTACCATTAAAATCTTTTAGCTAAAAGTAAATTGCATGCATACAAATATATCAAACAATTATGAGATACACATAAGCATCATCACATAAAACTTGAGATTTTGGTAACCCAAAAACCCTCCAGGAATAAGAAGGTAAAATTGGGGTGGGGATGATACCCACAAAATTTGCTGCAGCAGTAAGGTTTTAACCACTTCTGATGGTCTTCCCTGTTAAAGGCCTTCCCTATTAAAGGCTTTACACTGTCTCAATAGTGACCTGGTTAAAGGATTTACAAACACTTTACATGAAGTGTCACCCTGTTAAAGGATTTAATCACCTATTTAAAGGATCTACGAAATAGCTATTAAGCTAACCTATCACCATAGAATTTTCATTCTAATACAATTGCTAGAAAGTATTAGTTACAATAAACCTGATAGATTACAATCCTTCGATTGCTTAATACAGGCACTTGATCTGCTTTCTCTAATCTTGATCTTTTTTTATCTGATAATCCTTACTCTAAAAGTATTTTTCTTACACACCCTTGTATATCCACTCACTCTCTTTTACAATGAAATTTTGTCTTCCTTATAAAGACATTTGAGGATTTGGGGTTAGGTATGGATCTACGATTCATATTCAATCTTTGCTTCCCGCTCATTTTTTGCACTTTTCTTATTGGCTGCATGCCTTCTCCATTTTTCTTATTGGTTGCATTCCTTCTCCATTTTTCTTATTGGCTGCATGTAGATTGCATAGGAAAAAAAGATTCGATATTATCATTTAATCCTTTGAGATTCATCACATGTCGGCCATGAAAACTATTTACATATGAATCAATGAAGTTACAAACTCATGTGTACATTTTGTGTTACTCGGCACTTGCTAATTCCAGATGCTCGATACTAATAACAAAACTGGTTTACTCGACACTTGTTTCATTTCTATATTGATCGACATCATCTATGACTCGGCACTTGAATATCACTCGGCACTTGTATTTGCTCGGCACTTCATTCTACTCGGAACTTAAAGTCATTCGGTACTTGAACTTCACTCGGCACCTAAAGACTGCTCGACACATGAAGATCACTCGACCCCTGAAGTCTTTCCTGACTCAGCTCTTTTTGTGGCTCGACATACATGGTGTACTCAGCTCCAATATAGAAAGTAGTTAAGTGTATTGGTACTCAAGTGTCAAAAACCATTATGAGGTTAACATTAATTACATATAGAATATTAATTACATGATTCAAACTACCGTCCAATGATAATATATCAACTGTTGAAGGTTTATTTCAGGACCAAACATCTGGAATGAAGCCTCAACCTTGTTCAAGTGTCTCGAATGGTGACATGTTTTTGTCCAGGGTGTATCACTTAAGTTGTAGGAGATAGTATATTGATGTCTTGTCACTGTTAATTGCAATTTACAATTGGCCTTTTCCATTGGTTAAGTAACTTTTCATGCATTATAGGACATGCCATAGTCCACTAGCAGTAGTACTATTATTCTTAATTACAATTGGCCTTTTCCATCAATTAAGCAACTTCACACGCATTACAAGATAATGGACGATGTTAGTGTTTAATTACAATTTTCCTTTTTAGCACGTACTTGCAATTATGTTCAAGATTTGAGAATATTTTCTAATTTAATGTAATTGAATTGGCAGTCAGACGGAAAAAAAAAATAATAATCCCTAGCACCCTGCCCACCAAGCTTATTTATAGGTGATTGAGCTACTTCTTTCATCATTGCTCATCTCATTTTTGGTAGTCAATAGGTCTAGTTTGTTTGGTGTTAGTCTATTAGAACTTAGAGTTTGAACTTTGCAGTAAAGATGGACAACCCTATTCGCCTAAGATGCACTTTGGAAGAGGAACAGAAGGCCTTTCTAGGTCGTGTTCCTGAGGAAAACCTCTTGTCAATTTGCAATGAGGTTGTTCCATGCTTTGGGGTGAAGTTTTTTATTGATGCTATCAAAACGGTTCTGGGGTGTGATTTTTTGGAGAATGAGAATTAGTATCATGTCAACAGTGACATTACGTCACAATTTCTAGCCTCCCTTCTTGACCTCAGAGAAGCAAGGGCTGAAATTGTGTTGCTCCTGAGGAAGATTTTTAAAGTAGTATATTTGGGCGATGACATTGAAATTGTCACTCATGTAGTTTTAGGAGTGGGGATCCCTTGGGTAGGTGAAGTCCACAAGCTTCTAGAACCTAGCCAAAATGTGGTCCTGCAACCATTTTTACTAGGCTTGACTACTAGACAGTTGAAGCACCATAGGAAATGGGCAAGAATTGGGTTGAATTTTCTTTGAAAATGGTTTTTCCTAGATGAAGTGGAAGATGGCAACCACTAGCTCCAAGAATTCGCAACCATGGTTGATTCTAGTGGTTTCTATGATGAATAGTATAGTAGTACTAAAGTCTAGGGTTTTCCCCTGATTTTGTAAATTTGTAAATTTCAAGAAATATCAATGAAATTTTTGGAGTTTCAGTTCCATATAAAATTGTATTTCATTGTTTTAACTTCTTATGCTTACTTATGCAACATTGCAATATTTTCCATTTTTTAATTTTTTATTGAATTGTTTGTAAAAGCCTATGTGAATATAAAATGTTATTTATAATGATAATCACTAATACATTTCCCCTAGAAACAAGGTTGCAGAGCAACATAGTTCCTGCCTCAAACTTTACCTAATAGCAAAATATGTTATTACTTATTATTAAAAAATTATGTGAAACTTGATTGGTTAAAGTTGTTTATTTGAAACATTGGTTAAAAAAGTTTGTTGCCTACATTTCCTACGGCAGGCACTAATAACTAATGTCCAAATAGTAAAGTTAAACTACCAAGATTAATTATGTAAATAATTGCATTTCTGCCTTCATTACAATTGTTAGGTAAAATTTTATTATTTTATGTATTTTGTTGCTTGCACAGAAGATCCATTTTCCACTTCTTTTGATTTTAAATAAAGTTTTGCCAAAAAAAATAATAATAACAACTACAAGAGCTCTGTTGGAGCACAAGTCCCTACCTATTGTGAAAAGAAAGTAGAAATATTATAGCTAAAGATAAATAATATTAGTTAGAGATATAATTTGTGAATATATAATATTAATATTCTAATACAAATTTTAGATATATATCTATGTCTTATGAAATATATTTAATTTTAGCTATATAGCAAATTTAATTTAATTTTTATAAATTAACAAATATATTAAATCGTAATTTTGATTTGAGGATTTGAGGCAGACTCATTGACCCATGTTAATTATATGATTAGCACTTATATATTAAATCTTGAGATGATTAATAATATTAATATTAATTCAAAATATTAATGTATAGATAATGTCTTAAAAATCTATTAATATTAGTTTTGATTGTACCAGCTAGTTGTTTTTCCAAATATTTAGTTAAAATTAAATAGTAATATTATCTTAAATTACTTTGTATATGTAATTATGCAACTCAATAGTCTCATGGGGCCACCACACCGTTCACAAATCACCATTTTCATTGGATGTTTATAGATCAATGACCGAAGTTGAGTTTTATGCTAAAAGAAAAAAGAAACCCTGTCATTTCAAACGCATCTTGAAATCATGACACGTGTCACTAAACTCTTCAATCGACCAACAAATAACAGTGTCATTTCAATTTGGTGATGACGTGACACTAACACGTCTGACTCGTGATGTGAGTCATCCTGATACCTGACTAGCTTAGTTAATGGGAGTGGGACCCACGACCCACGTGGCCACCACACCATTCACTGATGTCATTGGATGTTTATAGATCAACGACTGAAGTTGAGTTTCAGGCTGAAAGGAAAAAGAAACCCTGTCATTTCAAAGGCGTCTTGAAATCATGACACATGTCACTAAACTCCTTGGTTGACCAACAAATAACAATGTTGTTTCAATTTGGTGATGACATGACACTGACACGTCTAACTCGTGATGTGATTCATCTTGATACTTGACTAGCTTAGTTAATGGGAGTGGGACCCATGACCCACGAGGCCACCACACCATTCATCAGTGTCGTTGGATGTTTATAGATCAATGATCGAAGTTGAGTTTCGGGCTAAAAGGAAAAAGAAACCTTGTCATTTCAAACGCATCCCAGAATCATGACACATGTCACTGCTCAGTTAACACATTGACATAATCACATTCCACTTGCAGTTAACAGTGACATTATGAATGACATTAATACATTATGATGGGTTAGTTAACACTTAACGCATGTCTAGTAACTAGTGGTCCATGATTCCACTCACATTTAAATTGAAAGTGTATTGTGTGACAAGTGTGATGACTATAGACTATAGAGTACAAATTGTAAAATTTTGGCACATTAAGTTTCTTTAATTTTGCAGTTATACATTGTCTACAGATTTAGAAATTAGAAAGGGGTTATAATTTACAAAGTTACAGCGCAACAAAGTTATGAATTCTTAATTTCTAGGTTGAGGATTGTGGTCCAAGGAAAGCAACAAACTACAGTCTCTTAGCTCTCTAAAAAAATCGAAACTAAGGGCAACGTGAATGTGAACGGGTAAGTGTAACTACTAAAATCTTGAAAATTTACATCCCGCATTTAAAATTTTTCAAGCCTCTTGATTTACAACTTTACTATTTATATTATATTAAAAAATTTAGTCTGTAAGGTTTTAATTTTGAATCACCACTGTAGGCTTGTAGCTGTGTTTAAATATTTACCATGATGGGCAAAAAAAATACCAAGAATAACATGGGCAAAATAACAAAATTCCACAATATGCTTAAAACACCAGGTTTCAATGATTTATTCCATGATATACATGATCATGTTATTCATGGAAATAAGGGTATAATGGAGATAATATTTGCACTTGAAAACAAGTGGAACGATCCAAATAATGCTTCAAAATTTTGTTCATTTAACCCTAGTGTAAATGCAGCTGCAAATAAAATTGCACCATGGGTAGCTGGGTTGGCACACATGGCGTTACCTAAAGTATTCCCTTGCCCAGAAATTGTTATGTTCTACCCTAAAAATTATGATGAAAATAGAAAAGCAATTGTGAATAAAATTACTCAGGAGGAAATTTTGTCCATAATTGAGAATGAATTTGCTAGTCTGTTGAACCTAGGGTTTCAACAACAACATTCAAACATACATATTGACCTGGGAAAGTTGGCAGATGATTATGAAAAATTAGATGCAAAATAGAGAGATTCTTATATCAGAGGAATAACAAGTGGTTGTAGGCTGAGTCCAAATTACATGCCTCCTTATGATTTTGAATTTTTGATTCCATGGACACTGGACAGTATTTCCTTGCTAGCATTTTGTTTGGGATTGGATACTAACAAACAAGTGGATGCCAACATTCTTGAAATGCTTTATCATATTCATTTTAAAAAAGGACCAGTAAGATATCATTTTATTGAGCACATTTTTTGTTGCATGCAAGATCAATTACTAATGATTCAAAGAGGTTCAGAGAAGACATTTAGATTCACAACCTACTTGTGCTATCTTCTCCTAGCAAAGAATCGTGCAGTATTTGAGGCAAATAAGCTTTGCAATCAGACTCAAGGCCAAAATCCAATATATGAGTGGACACCTCAGATAAGGATGATTGATAACAGAAGGAACTACAACAATTTTGTAGACTTCTTTTTGGCACCAATGAACCATAAAATTATAGGCACTCCAATGCCTAGATTGCCTGTTACTTGTAGAAATTGCATTCAACTTGAAAATGAACTACAATTGGTTTACTGGTACTTAATGGAAGAGTACATTGTATTAAGGTTTTATGATTCATGGGTAGAACCCTACAAACTTCCAATACATGTAACAAAGAGAGTATTTGCATTGGAATATGTATGACAAATGGAGAGCACAAATGTACTCTTTCATGATCAGCAAAAGAAAATTATATTTCCCTCCTTGTCATTCTCCTTTGGAGGAGGGTTCGCATTTAAGAGAAGAGGATTCAAAGTGGCAGAAGCCTTTTTTTCAATTTTTTGATTTGATGTTGACAGTCACTGGCAGTATGATCCACTGAACATAATTGGAGCAAGGCTTAAGGGCATTGGGACTTCTACAAGCAAATATCAACATGAAAGTATGCCTTTGATTGAAAATTTTAAAAACATAGACTCCTGGGAGGAGGTCAAAAAATAGATGGAGAAATATGCTGCTCAAAATAATATGTCAATACAGGAATTGTCATCACAAATAATGGCATTGCACTAGAAAGGAAAAGTGTAGGGCATGACATCGTCCAATTTCTACAAGAAAGCTGATAAACCATCTACAAAACCTATTCCAAAAGAGCTAATGAATGAATGTATAGATGCTAGATGGAGTCGAAGCAAAATTTTTCAATTTTGGGAAATGAGGAAGAATCTTGGTGAGCCAAAGACCTCTGCAGATCGTGATGAGGTTAAAGAGGATACAATGTTTGACAAATTGTGGAATAAGGAGAATCCACCTGAAGCACATCACAGTGATACTGATGATGATTATGATGACCAGGATTCTTTGAATCCCTCATCTAGTACACAAATTCAAAGAGGAGTTGATGCATCCACCAAACTTCTATATAGCAAAGGGGTAGAAATTGTAGAAAAAATGGGCTACCAAGGTTCTGGTGGTCTAGGTCCTAGTGGAGAAGGGGCTTGGTTACCACCTCAACCACCAGCTATAGCACCAAAACATGGTCAGAAACTAGGCCTTGGGCATGGAGATCAATCATCAACTCAGTCAATTCCATCCACATTGGATTCATCTCAGTTAATTAAATTTGTTCCTGCTTCATTTACAGTTCCACTTCCAAGCACTCAGATTCAATCTGAATCAACTGTCACTCCCACAGTTGTACATATCATGGGTACAACTAAAAGTAGTGGTCCAAAAAGAACATTGTATATAGATGCAAAAAAAATTGGTCCCAGAGATCAAGAAAGTGTAAAGAAGCAGAAGGTTATGACAAGTATTAGTAGTACTACTAGTACAACAATGCCAATGGTAATTGTGAGTCCAACAATTGCCCATCCTTCAAGACAAAACCCTCAGAATAGTCCACAAACCCCACTAATGGGTCTAGGTGTTGGTTATCCTCATGGTATTGGTGGAAGCTCATACATCAGAGCAAGTGATACTACTATTTCACCATTCAAACATTCAATTGTCTCACAAAATCCTGATTTTTGTTACAATGAATTTGTAACTAACTATGAAAAATCAAAAAACAAGAATAGACAAAATAGTAAGACAATGAAGATGGAAGAAATTGTTGTAGCTCATGATGCAGAACCTACAACCAACAAGTTATTTCCCACATATGACCCAGATAAAGATATGATGGAATTCATGGTTGTTATGCCCCCAGCTAGAGATAAAAATCCATGAGAGAGTCAGTTAGGTCCGTCTAAATTTCAAGTTAGCACCCTCCAAATGGATTTATCCAAAATTTAAAATGTGGACAAGATAAATGTGTCCAAAATGACCAACCAAGTGGTCTATAGTTTAGTGATGAAGTTGGAGAGAGAGAAAGGAAAGCTTCAGGGCATAATAGATAAGTTAAAGGTAGACCTAGAAAATTTAAAGGCAAGTGAGAAAGCAGCAGTAAATAGGTGCAAAGAATTAGAGAAAAGGATAAAAAAATTCATTCTCTAGCTCTAAAGAAGCAATTGAACAGCAAGAAAAAATGGACATAGAACTAAAAACTCTAAGGGAAAATTTGGAAAAAATGGAAAAAAAAAACTTCAGGATGAAAAAGAATCTTCAACAAAGTTATACAGAAACTTGGAGAATGTTGCAAATGTAAACAATAAGTTAAATAAAGAATTGGAAAATGAGAGGGTAAAAACAAAAGAGTGGGAAGAGAAAGCAAAAGGATGGAAAAATAAAGCAGAGCAAATAAGAAAACATAGTGAACACCAGTACTCAGAAATGAAAGAAGACTTAAAGAAGGAAAATGATACTGTTAAAAAATATGAAAACAACTTGAATGATCATGTAAATAATACAGTAAAGAAAATAAAAAATTACTTCTAGGGGAAAATAAATAATATTTTTGATAGGTTGTGTGATTGGTTCAAACTCTACGAAGCTCTTACAGATGTTTTTGGGAAGCTGAAAGAGCAACTTGAGGAGAACAAAAGTTTGGGTCAAAGATAGAAAACTGCAAAGCGGATTATGGAAGAAATCAACAGCACTGCTGACAGGCATTTGGCAAGCAAGGAAATTCAGGACTGCATTGGTTCAATAATAAAGGCAACCTCTGTATTTCATAAATGTCAAAAACTAACAAAAGTAGAAGAAGTTATTGCTTTATTTGGGCCAAAGCTCGCCAAGATGAACAACAAAATAGAAAAATTGATATCTCTTGGTTTACCGAGTCCTGGACCTAATTTCTTGACAACAAATTTCGTTGGAAGAGAAGTTTACAAACAAAAGTTGGAGGACCAAATAACCTCTAATTTAGGCAACCTTCCTCAGGACAGAACTCATGAAGGCATTGCAAAGTGCATCAAAACATTCACAAATTTGCATGCACTATTGGAAGGAGCATTGCTTGAAACTCGCTCTTCCAAGTATTTAATGTTGATGAGAATGCAAGTCATTTACCATAACATCAAAAAAATTTCCCTTCCAACCAAAGAAGAATGGAGCATACTACATAAACTTATAGTCTATACGTGAAAGTACTTTCAATTTCAATCATCTCTATATCTTTACTATATATGAATATCTTTGATATTATCCTACATACTATAGTCTAGACTCTAAAATTGAGTTTAAAGTAACAAGTTTGAACTTTTTTTTTTAATATGATCAATGTTGCAGTCTTGCAATTGCTATTACCTATTCTAAAATTGTAGAGATGTTGTAGACTTGTAGATGTCTTACTAATTTAGATTTCGAGACTTTACATTAGGCAAATCGACCTGAAGTTGTTGATGCTCCCTTATTTCTATAAAAGAAAATTTAGGGTCATTGGCTTACAAGAATTGTACCATATTAGTTGACTATTGCAAATGAAAACCATTAATAATTATTAATTGTGGAATTGAATCTATGATTCTATCTAATTTTCATGTTTTCCAATTCAATGTATGTTGAATAAATGAATAAAATAGAAAAAAAAAATTCATTCAAGAATTTCATATTCAAATATGAATGATCATTGATGACATGATATAAACTACACTCTACAGTAATAATACTCTTTGTTCTCAAATTTTAATGATGAAACATAATACATTCTAATTTTTTGCTTTCCTAAAATGAACATTGAATGATAGGATATCATATAGTAGTTAATAAGTTCAAAAAATACATATTGGTTGTCACTGCTAATTTAGTAGAAATTTTCTAAATTTTCTAATTCATCTCTATGTCATCATCATCATCCAATTCTGGTAGTCTAGTTGCTTCATTGTTCTCTTCATTTTCATTTGTGTCTTCTTCAACTTCAAGTTCACTCTTACCTCCGCTTCTATGACTCCCAATCCCATGGCCAGTGCTACTGCCAACTGTACTTGTCCCACTTAGAGTCGCTATAGGAGATTGGTTAATGGTGTTGCCCAGTCCCACCCCTCTTCTTTTGCATCTTTTCTTCTTGATTTCCATTTCTTTTTGAAAAGGAAAAGTATTGACATTATACCTAGATGTGTATACCCTCAAGCATGATTCCAAATTCTTGTCTAGTTTATTTCTTAGCTTTGATTTTAGGAAGCCCAAAGCATTGAAAACTCTCTCATCCTCCATTGAACCCAATATCATGGTTTGACATAGATCAGCAAGCTTGAAGTACTCTGAAATTTCTTCATGCAACAATGTGCTCTATTTTAGTTCTGTCCAAAGCTTTGTTGTCGAGCCCTCTTCATGTGGGTTACGCATTAATTTATATTGATGCTTCATGGTCCTTGCAAAGGTGCCTAATTGCTGTCTAAGAAGACCCTCATCTAATATTTCGTTGATAGTCACTCCATTGAATTCTATAGATTTGCAAAATTCCTTTATCAAAATAAACAACCTTCTACGATAATCTTCCTTATTGTTGAAGGACCAATATTGAGTAAACACAATTGCCATGGCCTCAGGCAGTTGATCATATTTGAATCATGATATTATTTTAGAGGAAACTCTATAGGCTATGTCCCTTGCACTAGATGCTATAGACTCAACGATCTTGGTAAACTCCTCCCTTGTAACTCTTGTAGCTCACTTCTTTGGGGCACTATAGTACATTGGTATCTGAAATCCCCTTACACAAACACAAAAATCTCCATTTTCAACGATCTTCAAATAATTTTCAAGATTGTCCAAATCTGTTAGTTTCATCCAGTGATTAAATCTATCATTGGATAAAATTAGGTCAGTACGATAGAGACTATCAAGGGCTCGGCATGACATTTTATGCAACTGAGCATATTCTACAATATACATGGCTCTTTGCTGGGCTTCTTTCATAATTAACCTCATTTCTTCTAGCATTGGAAGAAGAGATGCCAAAGTCAAAAGTGTCTCTATATTGCTTAACCTCTGAAGCAGGTCGCCACATCTCTGATTTTTTGCATTGTCTCAATTTTTGTACATCAGTCCAATAAAAGATTGATATTCAAAAAATACACAATGTGCTGGTCCATCCAAAGAGATCCATCTAGTATCAACATCTTTTAGAAGCTTGTTTCCATTGATAATTCCATCAACAAAGTGCTGAAATTCCCTAAAATGCTTAGGACTTCAACAAAAATATGCATACAACTCTCTTACTAAATCTTAAACCTTGTTTACTGAAGGAAACTTCTTCACAACTCTAAAAGCAAGATTCATCCTATGGGCCATACAGTGAATGGCAACAACATATGGTGAAGAAGAAGCCTGCATCTTTGTGCAAAGACCATTCCTTTGACCTTGCATTACTAAAGCTCCATCCGCTCCAACACAGACCAACTTCTTCACTATTGTCAATTCATCCATAGCTCCATATTCAATTAAATTACTCTTTACTAATTGAAATAAAGTTTTTTCTGTTGCATTGTCTCTCAATTTAGCAACAAATAGTAGATGTGGTTGGCGGACATTATTCTGTACAGTATAAACATGCATGCATACCGACGACGTATTATCTATTTATGTAACTTTGTCTAACGACAATGCAATAAAGGTTGACTCTTTTATTTTTCTTTCTACATCCTTTATTTCAACCTGCGCAATACAACTTGCCCATTCACATCCATTGTTTATCAACCAATGACTGATAGGATAGTTAGGAACTTTGAGAAAGCATAAAAAACCACTCATTTCTGGATAGTCTATCATTGGATGCCCTCTACTCAAAATATAGAAAACATTACTTCATTGAACAACTTTTCCACATTCTTCTACTTCACTTGCTTTTGCAAAAATAGCATTAATAGAACCTTGAACTTCACCAAGCTTCGTCTGAAATTTTTGAAACATATAATATTCTTCAGCATTCCTTTTATGTTGACATTGCTCCTTTCTTTTATATCTTACCACTTTTATTTCCTTACCATCTATAGTTGAGGTTTCGTAAATCTTACCAACATGTTTCTCTATGGTGTCTAGTTTAAGCTGCAACCACTTTTCCTTTTTATACTTCCAACTACAAATTGCACATCTGCATTCTACGGGTGGCTCACCTACAATTGGATTGTCCACGAGCTCAATGAATAGATACTTTGCTGCCCAATCAAATTTAAATCTCCTACCCATCTCCCAGTGACGATCAGTTTTTCTTTCTATTTTTCTCTCCCTTTAGTGTTACTATTAATTGCACCATCATCATCATCGAAGTTGATTGATTCATCCTGCTACTGGTTATTTACTGGATATTCTTCTTAAAGGTCATCTTCATTAGAGATATCAATTTTTGCAACTCCGTCACCAAATTTATTAGGCTCCCTAATTTGTTGAATGGACTCCTATGTAGGTTGAGATTGTACAGGCTCCTCCAATGATGTACCTTCCTTACTTTGACCAACACTATTGTGTCTACCCCCACCAAAGTATGAAGATATATTTTTGCATTTCGTTAGCCTCTCTTGGAAATCTCCACCTTTATTAGTCCTACTCCTCTTCCTATTTAAATTTTACTGTGACATCTCCATCAAATTAAGGCTGCAATAAAATACTATGGACTCGTAGTTGTAGTCATTTCATTTCTCTATTGATCGCAATACTATGAAGAAGGCTCCTTCTTTCAGCATGTTTCAATAATGAAACTCATATATCTTAAACAGACAACTAGAAAATAAATTGTTTTCATTTTGGTGAATGGGTCGATCGTTACATATGATAAGAACTAATATTTGGCGAAGCCCACATAATTTCAAGTAATTGACTGGGCAAATAGGGTGCAAATTTGGGACCCTATTGTGTGTGATGCATGGCAAATTGGCTCCTAGGACAAATAAAAATTTCACATAGGAAAATGGGAATTTGGCGAATGATGATCGTCAAAAGAGACACTCAATTAATTATGTGGTGAATAAGAGTAAACATTAAAGAGAAATATGGCGAAGAACCTGACTACCAAATTGAAATTACGTAATAATAGTGGCGAACGTTCTAACCACTATATGAGTATTTTATAAAATCTGGGCGAACCGGTCAACTAATATATGGTATTTTTTTCGCCAATTTTTATAGCTCGATCGGGACATATTCGCCAATTGGTGACTAATCACCACTAAAAAAATCCGTAACTAGTTCTCATCACTGCAATTGTCCACCCATTCTACCTGACAATTTCACTCTCTACTCTGTTTGCACTATTTTCCTTCTATGAATTTAGGCTTTTAGGTCCATTTTTACATTTCATTTTTTTTTAGCTGATTAATGTCATAACAATTTGTTATGAGCAACAATAATGTGGTTTATCATGGATATGTGAAAATCATCTAAAAATAGAATTTGGATCACTTGAAAATTAAATATGGGTCATATCACAGCCTAACAGTAAGGAATCATTCAAGAATAAGGGGTTCGACACCTAAACACTTGCATACTTTTAGCAATTGAGTTTCATAATGGAAGTATAAATATTTGGGAAAAATCTTTATGAATAAATAAGAATTTCATTGGGTTTTAGTAACCTTCCCTACCCCCTACGAAATATGGACAAGTGTCCACACTTGTTAGACTTAGTACGGGGTATGGAACTGGCATAATGCCACCATAATATAAATAATGCAGTATTATATATAACCAAAAAAATTGATCTACTATAAATGAATTAAGATTTGAAAAGCTTATAACTATGAGTTGATTGTTGCATGTACCAAAAGTGGCAAAAAGTACATCAGCATTGACAGCATATGTTAGCAAACTTGTGGTGTTTATTGAAAGTGGAAGAATTTTCCTAAGGGAAAAATTCACCCAAGAACTAAGAACTCAAACACAAGCACATAGTAGACCAAAGAGAGAGAGTACGATCAGAATAACAATGTATTCAATAACTAGTTGAGAGTACACTAGGAGTGCCTGAATATAAAAGCCTCTAAGATACATCTAGAATGCCTCGTAATTAGCACCATGATGTGTCATACAACCAAGTACATGTCCACCAGATATGGTTTATCCTCCATTAATCACAAAAGTAAGTGTGGTGATGAGAGGATAAGCCTACAAGGGTGTGACACGCAAAATAGTGTTGTAGACACCATGTGCTAAAATAGAGTTGTGCACTCTTGTATTGTCTACATGACACTCAAAAGGTGTGCAAACTCCCAAGTGTCTCACAAATAAAAATAATAAAATAATTCATTAACCTAAGTAAAATTAAGTAAGTGTAATAAGCTTATGTACATGAAGAGAAGCATTGGAAAATGATGATGTGGAAGGTGGGTGGATGGTAGGTAAAGAAGTGAGATGAGTTGGAAAAGAAGAAATTAGAAGATGAATGGAGAAATTTGGAACTTTATGTGGACATAAAGTTTTTATTATGAGCATGCACAAAGAAATTAATATTGAAGAGCTACAAGTAGGAGGTCAACACCTTCTACTACAAGAAGAGTTACCTGGTGTACATTTGAATTTTTCCATTGAAACTATTGTAGGAAGTCCTCTTTTGTTTGGGGCCTTTTATATAACTTGAGTCTATGGCCATTGACTAATAATTTAAAAGACATTGGATCAATGGTAGTTAATTGGATGGCTCCATTTGCAAAGATATGGTTAATTTCATATGGACCCAATCATCTTGTCTACAGCTTGCCTAGCATATCTTTAAATCTAGAATCATATAGTAATGCCCAGTCACCAACTTGAAATTGTTTGTTACTAATGTGGGAGTCATGGCATTGTTTTCTTTGCTTCTATATAATTTTAGTGCATTCTAGAGCATCCTTGCGCATTTCATCCAAGGAATTCAGATGTAGAAGACATTCTCTCTATGCTACAGGAAGTTCAACATTCAACTCCAGTGCGGTTCTTAAAGTTTTATGTTCAAATTCAATGGGGAGCATTGTTATTTTCCCATACCAGTGCTCAAATGGTGTGAACCCTATATTAGTCTTCCATGTTGTTCTGTAGGCCCAAACAGCTTTTGGTAATCTGCTATTCCAATCCCTACAGTGAAAATGAACTATTTTTGTTAAGATAGCCTCTATCTCCCGATTTGTGATTTCTGCTTATCCATTAGTTTGAGGGTGATAGGGGCTTTATTTCTTATGCCTGATATTATTTATATTGTTTCATCAATTCTATGATTATATTAGAGGTAAATTGAGCACTTTGGTCAATGACTAATTCTTTGGGTACACTATAGCGAGTAAAGATTTCTTCATATAGAAATTCTACAACTTTGTGATCATGAGCATGCTTCATGGCTTTCACTTCAACCCATTTTGTCAAGTATTTAGTGCACATAAGGATATATGATTTCTAATTGGATGGAGGATCAATTGGACCAATGAAGCGCATACCCCATTTCTCAAATGGTATTAATGTCAGTTGTGGATTGAGAGGCATTTCATCTATTCTTGTTGGCCACCCCATCCTTTGACACTTGTCACACTTCCATGTATAGTTGGTTGCATCTTTGTGAAGCATAGGCCAATAGTAACTAGTTGTTAAAATTTTCAAGGTTGTTCTTTTGTTACAAAGTGCCCTCCACATGGTTCATTATGACATACATGTAGAATGTCATATGTCTTATCCTCTCTCATACATCTTCTCATAACTTGATCAAGTCTAGTGTAAAATAAGATATTATCAATCCAAGAGAAATGGAAACTTTTCTCTACAAGCATCTTCTTTTCCTTATAAGAGAAATGTTCTACCATTTTATTAGTTGCAATGTAGTTAGCAATGTCTGCATACCATGGAGTTTGAATAGCAATATGAAATAAATGATCATCTAAAAATGCATCATCTACCAGAGTAGTGTCATTCTCATCATGATGGATTCTTGATAAATAATCAGCTACCACATTGGCTCTTCCAGGCTTATCAACAATGGTGATATCAAATTCTTGCAACAATAGTAATCATCTTGCTAACCGGCCTATTATAGCAAGTTTTTTCATGAGATATTTAATTGTGCATGATTAGTATGAAAAAATATGGGATAGCCAGTTATGTAATGCTAGAATTTGTTCAAAGCATAAACTACTACTAATAGTTTTTTTCAGTCACTATGTAGTTTAATTCTGGTCCATAAAAGCTCTTGCTAATATAATATATTGCATTTTCAAGATGTTGAGATTGTTGTCCTAGAACTGTACCTATGGCATAGTTAGAAGCATCTTTATATATGTGAAAAGGCAAAGTCCAATCAGGGCCTTGTAAAATTGGGGCTATAGTGAGAAGTTTCTTAAGCTGTAGGAAGCCTTCATTGCATTTTGATGTCCAAATGAATTCAGCTTCTTTAGTTAGTAATGTATACAAGGTACTAGCTATTTTACTAAAGTCTTTTATGAAATGTCTAAAATATCCAGCATGACCTATAAAATATCTTACATCTTTCAGTTTTGTGGGTATGGGCAATGTTTGAATTACCTCTATCTTAGCTGGATCCACTTGTATTCCTACAACTGATATGAAATGACCAAGTACCACACCTTCCTACATGAGCATGAAATATTTTTCACTATTAAGTGCTAGAGTATGTTCTTGACACCTTATCAAAACTTTTTCAAGATTCATCATTGCTTCCTCAAAGGTGAGTCCAAATTTTTTGAAATCATCCATATATATTTCCATACAATCATGTGATATATTAGCAAAGATGCTAATAATAGCTTGTTGAAATATTGTAGGAGCATTACATAGACCAAATGGCAAAATAGAATATGTAAAAGTATCCCATGGGCATGTGAATGTGGTTTTATCTTGGTCTTTAAGAGCAATACTGATTTGATTATAACCACTATACCCATTTAGGAAAGAGAAATACTTCTTTCCAGCTAGAGTGTCTAGAACTTGATCTATGAATGGTAAAGGAAAGTAATCCTTTTTGGTGGCCTTGTTCAATTCTCTATAATCTAAATAATTCTTCCATTTCCCTCCCTTTTTAGGCACTATGACTAGGGTGACACCCATCTACTATCAGATATAGGATAAATAAAACCAGCATCAAGCAATTTTTGCAATTCAATTTTAACTATTTCTCTAAGGCTTGGATTTATCCTTCTCTGGGGTTGACAAAGCGGTAGACATCCTTCATTGATGTATATTCTATGATTGCATAATTTAGGAGTCAGCCCTTTCATATCACCATAGTCCCATGCAAAAGCCTTTTCATTCTTTTGAAGTAGCTTTGGTAATTGTTCCATTTGTGTGGATAATAATTTGGGGTTAACATGAAGATTATGACCTTTGGATAGCTCAACAATAGTGGTAGACTCTATCATAGAAGCTTTAGAAATTGGACTTGTATCTAATTCACATGGTAAAATTTGATGAAGAATGTCTGGTTCTTTGAGAAAAGTATAATTCTCATCACATTCCTTATGTGTGGTTAATTCTAACACGAAACTTTTAGATACATATTTTTCTACCACACAATTGTTAGTAAGAATACTTTGAAGTACTGAATCCTCTTCCTACAACTTTAGAAAGGATTGTCTATGTATCATCATAAGCTATGCTATAAAGTTTAATTCTTCTTCTTCATCCCCTAAATCTAGCCAGATAGATGTGCTTAAATCTGGTAATGGTTGTGCTAGAGGATACAAATCAAGTTTCTTTGTTGCTTCACCATTTTATATGGTCATATTTCCTAATCTACAACTTATATTTGTATTAGATGTAGCTAATCATGGTCATCCAAGGATGACAGGGTAACCAGATAAATTAAATTTGGGTGACAAGATCATGAAATTTGTAGGATACTCTAGAGAGTCTAAGGTTACAACTATGTTTTCTATCATCCCATCACGAGTGATAGTAGAACTATCTGCAAGTTACAGAATTGTTGGAGTAGCCCTTAATCCTTCTATTTTCAACTTCTTAATAGTATCCTTGGTCATGACATTTATAGTAGCACCAAGATCTATTAAAGAATTTTTAACAGACTAACCATTTATACTCACATTCACAATTGGACTACCTATATTAGAATATTTTGGAGTGACCAATTTTCCTAACATAATGTCAGCCAATTGCCCCACAACATGGACTCTAGTTGGGTCCTTTTTCTTCCTCCCAATCTTCTTCAAGTAGGCTTCTCTAATGGCTTTTCCATAGATAGGAACATCTTTAATAGCTTAGAATAGGGGTATTTGGACATGCATGTTCTTCAATTGATCAACAATATCAAAAGACTATTCCTCTATTTGTACAGGTTTACTTTGTACAAGCTTCTCTGGAAAAGAAGGTTCCACCACTGGCTAAGCTTGGGCTAAGATAGTGACATTGGTTGGGTCAACCTCTTTAGAGATTGGGGGTTCTCATGTTGCAAGAGTATCTATTATTTTAGTTATAAGAGGCAGTTTAGGTGTTGGTAAAGTTGTACCAAATCTCATATGTATATTTGCAACATTTAGAGCTTAAGCAGGATATCGTTGAGCATCAGCAATACACATGGGTTGTTGTGCTTACTGATTATTTAGATTTGGCTGAGGTTGTGCAAGTAACTATGTTTTCTTTCAAGGTCCACGATTCACAGGTGGTGGCATTAGTGTAGGTTGTTGAGCTGGGGGTAGTAATTGTGGAGTACTAGTATTTTGGTTAGCCCACTGTTGAGGTCCTCTCTATTGGTTTGTAGACTGCCAATTCCCCTGGGATGGTTGCCATTGGTTCTATTGGTTAGGCTAGGATGGTTGGGAGTTCTGAGGCCATTGGGGTTGTTGCAGATTGTTTTGTCAAGCATTACTCCAATTAAGTTGGTTATATTTTGGGGGGCCTTGGGGATTATAGTTTTTCCATTGATTATGGTTTTTCCATTGATTATCATATAAATTTGAATTTCACAAAGGGTCCTAAGGCATACCTTGATGTTGGGCCCATGGTTGGCATTGACCAACAAAGAATACTTGCTCATCATCTCCATCTATCTTGATGTACTCAGTTGGAAGATGTTAGTTTTCCATGCTGGCAACCAGTTTGCATTAGCAATCCTTGTTTTGCTTCTAGAAATGAGGGCAGTATTTAGCTCATTGTAATTTAGCTTTTGCATGCTTCTTCTTTGTATTCATTGTGTCAATATGTGTAGCGACATCATTTATGACGTCTTTCTTGAAATTTGACAATAGGTTAGATATCTCGAGCTTTGAAATACCCTGACTAATTCCTTTAGTGATTGTGGAATGAGGTTCTTGGCCTTTCTTAATAGTTGACCTTGAATAGTTTTGATAGATTTTCTTGAGGTCATCCTAGGAAGCTTGATATACATCACCACTAGCCATCAGGTCTAGTGCTTCTAGAAAATTATCATTCACACCTCTCAAAAAGACTAGCTTTTGAGAATCCTCAGACAACACATGCTAAGGATTCTTCTGCAATGTATACAAGAAACGTGAAACATAGTCTTCCAATGTTTCTTCCTCCTTTTGTGATATCCTAAAGATATCATCTCTTCTTGAACCAGGTGCTTTGCAATACTCTTTATATTTATCCAAAAATAGAGTTTGCATTTCATCCCAAGTTCCTACTGCATTGGCTCTTAAGCCCATGAACCATCATACAACTAACTCTTTCAATGTTGCTAGAAATAATTTGAGCTTATGGGCATTAGTTTTGTAGTCAAAACTATGACAGATTATGTCGAATTCAAACAAGAAAGTATCAGGGTCTTTGGTTGCAAGGCAATAGAACTTTGGAAGAGTAGTTATAGGTATATTCTTGAGATTATCAGTATTTATGACACTTGGGAGAGGAAATGGAAAAGTAGGTTGTGTCATTATTGGAGGTATTAGATTATGACGTTGCTGCTGAAAAGGAACATTGGGTACTAGATTATTAATGAGTGGTGGATTTAGAGCAGTAATATCAAGGAAACTAGCCAAAATTTTAGCAAAAGGTTGAAGACCACTCATATCTATAGGTTCTACTCTTGAGGATGATTTTGTAGGAAAAATAGGGCTTGCATCTTAAAAAGGCAACTCAACTTCTTCTTCTTCAATTTCTTTCTTCAATTTCTTCATTCAAATTAACAAACTCTTATGGAAGAAATTTTCCATATTCATCTCAACGTCTTCCTCTTCAATGCATGCAATTGAATTCTTCACACTAGTGAAGAAAGTTTTAAGACTACAAATTTCTAAAAAATACTTAACTAAGAACTATGACTCAAGAATGCTCCTAGCTTGACACCATCCCCAACAAGGGCGCCAAAAATGGTCTACCTCATAATAGGTGTATAATAATCATGCCAAAGGCCATACTTAGGAATAGTGTATTCAATATAAGAACTATTTTTCCCCACCATGAGGTGCATTTAATTTTCTCAACCCAAGAACGTATACTTGAAATGGTCAGCACATTATGCACACTAGGTTTCTTAATGATTCATTAATCTTATGTTGCAGGAGAGTAAAATGCAGGAAAAGAACCTACACTAGTGTTGCAAGAAACTAACACACTTAACTCTTTACTAAAAATGAATCTTGGAAATGCAATTAAATACTAAGATATATTCCAACTTGGTTCATCTACTATAACTATTTTTACAGATGCTACAAGAATACTCACAACGTATGATGCTACAGGAAGGAGCTTATAACTTCTACCTACAATACTAAAGATGCTTAAAAACAAATCTATACTACTCTAATCTAATCCACCTCCCAAGTGGGGCTCCTTGGTTGGCTTCTACTAATCTACTAACACAAAATGTAAACTAGGAGCTATTTCATTATGTTCCAAAAATTCATTACATGAGAACAATATATGAAACTATAAAAACAACTCACTGCAAGAGTCAATAGTTTCTTATCATAAGCTTTCTTCTAAAACATAAAAGCAAAACAAACTAACTTCAAATCTACTAGAAAAAAAGGAAGAAAAGATAACAACTCAAGGCAGAAATAATAAAGTCTAGACAACTGCTTTGACACAATAATAAATGCAAAGAAATATAATAGTTCTTCATAGCTCCTCCATATTAGCGGTCATGTCCCTTGGTACCATTATGACTCTTTCCACCACTACTTAATGTCTTTTTCTCCTCGAATTCTATTGGTTGTCTTCACCATTTCCCTTTAAATGCTTCCAACCATCTTCAACCTCCTATGTTAATAAGTTAGTTATTATGTAGAGATATTTGCAAATAAGCATTATCAAATTAAATTCAAATATTAGAACACACATTCTGATGGTTATATGAAATACTACATTATATATATAATATTGGAAAAATATAACATACTATCTACCCATAGGTTAATCATCAGTTGAAGTAAACATAAGTTTACAAATGTCTTGGTGGAAGTAAAATAGAGTGTTTAAAAATATCATAAAATAGAGGCAATAATTAGCCTCATCATTAGGCTCCAACTCTTGTTCTTTTCTATCTACTAAATTTCTTCTTCTATAACCTTGTACTAGTCATCACCTTCTAATACATCTCTCATTGTCTTAGGTTCCTTCATGCTCAAAAAACATGATTCACTTTTCAACCTATTTCTTGTCATTGGCATTGCATCTTTGTCTCCAATGATTTGATCTGCAGGATGGTATCTTTTGACACATTTCGACAGTCTAGGCTCAGTTCTTATGGCTGCATTCTGTCTCTCATCTTTAGTATCACTATGTGAATCTCTGTCAAGTATATCAGCATCTCTTTCATGTGTGCCAATCTCAAATTCAGATTGTGCATTTTCTTCATTTTTAAACTCGGCATCTAAATGCAACTCAGCATTCATAGGATCTGACTCGGCATTTGTTGAAACTTGCTATTGATTTGCTACATTATTTGTGGCATCTTCTTCAATAATAGTATACAAATGCTTGTAGGTTTAGCTTCATGAACTTTTGTTAACTCATCAAAATTCACATTTTCACTTTCCATAATTTTGTTAGTGTTAGTAATTAAACACTTATAAGCTTTGCTTCTTGTGGAGTAACCAAGGAATATACCTTCTTTGCTCTTTTCATTAAAATTTCCACTCCTAACATCTTTAAGAATATATCATTTTCTTCCAAATACCTTAAAATATTTCACATTAGGTGGATGACCATACCATAGTACAAAAGGTGTAGAGTGAGTACCTTTCTTTACTTGCACACGGTTCAAGGTGTATATAGCAGTGCTTACAGCTTCTCTCTAGTATTTTAGAACAACATTTTTCTCTATCATTAGTATTTTAGCACAGTCCGTTACAAATCTATTTCTTCTCTCAGCAATTCCATTTTGTGGAGGGGTCCCAGGTACCGATGTCTGTCTCTTGATTCCTCTATCATTGTAGAACCTCTCAAACTCATGTGAAGTGAATTTACCACCTTTGTCTGATCTCAAGCATTTCAAGCTCTTACCTGTTTCTTTCTCAACTCTTGCCAAGTACCATTTAAACATTTGAAAAGCATCTAATTTTTGTTTTAGAAACATGGCAGTCATCATTCTAGAGTAATCATCAACAAGCAACATTATCTACCTATCTCCTTTGTAGCTTTGCACTTCAATAGGTCAACACAAGTTAGTATGAACAATTTCAAGTATTTCCTTAGAGGTATAAGCTTTACTTTTAAAGCTTGACTTTGTCATCTTACCTAGCTGACATTGTTTGCACATTATGTTTTCTAGTTTCTTCAACTTAGGAAAACCTCTAACTCTTTTCATGTTACTTATACGAATCAGATTATCAAAGTTAACATGACATAATCTCTTGTGCCAAAGCCATACATCATCAAATTTTGCAATAAGACAAGTAGCATCTTCTATATCCAAATAGAATAGATTACTCCTAGGTTGATCGCCTTTTCCAATCAAGTTTCCATTTGTATCATATATCTTGGCTATTTTATTTTCAAATTCAACTTTGCACCCCAAATTGTTCAATTGTGACACACTTAACAAGTTATAATTCAATCCTTCAACATAATAAGCATTGTCACATGAAATCTTGTTTGTAAGCTTGATAGACACTTTTCCTTTTATCAAACATGGTGCATCATTACCAGATCTTAAACTATTTTTATGATAATAGGTTAAGGTAATGAACTTACTTTTGTCTCCAGTCATGTGATGTGAGCATCCACTGTTAATAATCTATTTGTCATTCTTTTTCACAGAAGTCATAAGTGCAATAACCTCATCCTCATATGATTCATCCTTCATTGCAACACATAACACTTCATCATCATTTTCATCAGAATTATTTTCATCAGCAATGTAGCATGACTTCTTGCCTTTATCTCAGTAGTCTCTTCCATCATCTTCTCTTCTATTTTTGTGCTTGTTACCTTCTCTAAAGTTCTTCTTCTATGTACATCTTGCTGCAATATGGCCAACTTCATTACAATTGAAACAAATGAATATAGGCAGCTTACCTTTAAATTTACCTTTTCCTTTGTGAAATCTTCTAACTAGCAATGCTTCCAATTGTTCAATGTCTTCCTCATCTATATTGTTGTCACTGGATGCATACTTTATCTTTCTTTTCTTCTTCTTGGGCTTTACATCATCAGAATCCTTCAATAACAATTTGGCTTTGAAAGTTGATTCAATACTCTTTGGTCTATAGTTGTCAAAATTAGATAACTCAAATGCAGTGAGTCTACCCACTATACCTTCAAGTGTTAGATAATTTCCTGGTATACATCTTAACTCTTGAATTGTAAATACTCTAATGACATACATAGGCAAAAAAGTTCTCAAGACTTTACTTATCATAGTATCATCATCTATTTTACTAGTTGCACCTTTTATCGCACTAACAACTTCTTTTATTCTAGCAACATATTGAGCAATGTTTTCACCTTCTTCTATTCTCATTTCATCAAACTTACCTCTGAGGCTTTTTGACTTGGCTCTTTGAATATTTTTTTCTCCTCCATAGATGGTTTTTAGGGAATCCTACATCTACTTCACACTTTTGAGGTCTTTGATATCATCAAACTCAACATAGCTTAGGGGAGAGGCAATCTCCAACATTGCCTTATTGTGGTCTTTCTTTTTCTTCAAATCTTCAGTAGTTAGGGCTCTTGCTAGATCAACATGTTCTACTATAATGCAAGTTTGTGCATAATCTCCAAGTCCTCCAAGGTGTAGCTTCATCAAACTTTTCCATGCAAGAAAGTTATCTCTGTTCAGCTTAGGTACCTCTCTTTTTGACATCTTGATCTTTATGCTTTTAGTACCTTGAAACTAACCCTCTAAAGCAATTGTGCTCTGATGCCAATTGTTGGAATTCTTTTAGAATAACTAAGGGTGGGGGGGGTTAATCAATTATTCAACATCTAGATGTCCAAATAGAACTTTTCACAATTTAGTGAACCCATAAAACTTTCTTAACCATGCATGCATTCATTGTGTGTTAATCTAAACTGATATGTTATTGTAACATTAACATGCAGTAATGTAAA
This sequence comes from Cupressus sempervirens, assembly GCA_028749045.1. Taxonomy (NCBI): domain Eukaryota; kingdom Viridiplantae; phylum Streptophyta; class Pinopsida; order Cupressales; family Cupressaceae; genus Cupressus; species Cupressus sempervirens. The sequence goes on along the minus strand of CM053791.1, from coordinate 82,314,117 downwards.
GCATAAAACATAACACATCCATTAGTACACATGACACAATGATTTAACATGGAAACCCAATTTGGGAAAAACCACTAGTAACATGCTACTCCTTTTTCACTCTTCTGAAGTGATGCCTTATTAAAGGCCAACCCTGTTAAAGGTTACAACACACAATGTTAAATGTGACCCAGTAAAGGGATTTCAATCACCTTATAAAAAGTGAGCCTTGTTAGAGGACTTTAGGCCATTCACTTGGAATGCCACCCTATTCAAGGATTTTCCAATGACTGTTAAGTCAACCTTTCTCCAAAGGATTTACCCTAATTTGATATAATTGTTAGAAAGTAACAGTAAAGCTTTGATCCAATACAATGTACAACCTTACTTGTAGATAACAGATCACTATTTAGTCCTCATCTCTACTTGGCTTTCAATCTTTGTATTTCTAATAGCTTGTTCACTCTTCAAGAATTTATCCTCATTAAGCCTTCTTGCTTAATTTTCCATTGCAGACTTCTTCTCTTGGGTCACTTGATGAAGCAAACCCTCTTCCTTCTCCTTGTCATATTTTTGCATCCAAAACTCTCTGACCTCTATCCAACATTGCTTCATGACCAAAAATCCCTATATATAGGAAATTAGAACTCTTTTTCCTACTCATTATCCATCTCAAAAATTAGGGTTTTTGATGGAGTAGGTAGGATACAATGTATCTACCCCATATGTTGTCTTCTCTAGAAACTTCTCTTTGAAAAAATTTGAATTCACCTCAAAAATGGTTTACATAATATTTCATGCCTCCAGCTCATCAATCTTATCTTCCTCCCAATTTACAAGTTCCAAGAAAAAAAACTTGTCATTTTTTAATTGGCAAATCTTCAATCTTTATCATAATGCAACAGCTCAACATTATCATTTTACTAATGCTTGACACATATTGTGTTACTTGGCATCTATTGTAAAATCACTCAACATCAACTAGATTTTACTAGTGCTTGGAATCTATTGAAAATCACTCGGCATCTACTACCTTGCTTGACACCTACTAATTTACTTGGCATCCAGTAGTTTACTTGGCATCCACTAGAAATTGCTTTCACTCAGCTCCAATTGACTTTTTGCTCTGCTTGCACTAACTTTGCTTGGCACCTATCAACTTGATCAAGCTTAGCAAATGAACTTTTTTCAACCTTATTCTTCTAAAATTTCTAAGTGTAGCCAATCATTTTGTAACCTCAAGTAGATTATCAATACATTATGTTATCATTGTCTTAACTGATTCTTGCACTTCAATACATAATCATAACTCAACCTTTCCTCTAGGTACTTTTGTTACATATTTTTGATCAAGTCCTCTTCATCAATCAACTAAGTGATAGTGCTTGAAACATATAAGCAATTTTCTTACCAACATCTAGCAAGTTTGACATCAGTGACAAAATAATGATTGAAAACACACAGTTTCCTTTCAACAATCTTCTACTCAAATGATATTTTCAATCATATATCAACAATCACACCTCATCAAACTAGGAAAACAAGAGGTATGTGGGACTGATATTTAAAGGTTATATTATGCATCAATTCCAAAATGAGATATTACTAAAAAGACTGCATTAGCATGAATAAAGATGCAGGATGTTTTTAGAAATTCAAGATAAATCTTCAAGTTTTTCATGTTGTTGCCGAGTATGAAAAGTTTCCTATATTTGCCAAGTGGAATGTTAGATGATCTCAAGCTAGTAGTCTAGCTAGTTGATGTTGAGCTCGTAGTAGCTTTTGAGTGATGGGAATATCAATAGATTCTGAGTGAGCCCAAAATTGGTTGATGCCGAGCTTACAACTACGTAAGCTTTCAGCATTAAATACAAGGTTTTCAAAGGGTATTTGATCGATTTGAGCTCATTTTTCATCATTTAAAATTCAAGAAGAGTGAAATAGAGTTTAAGGCAATTTGGGAATTCTTCAAAAGTGACTACAAAAGATTTATGCAGCAATTCATCACCATTTTGTCTAATCCCCCAAGGTATTTATCAAGAGCCAAGCTAAGCAGTTTAGATTTTCATAAACCCTAGTTTGACACAATGGCATCAAGTTTGAAAAATATTGAAGGAGAGGAATTTTTAAACATTCAAATAGTTAGTAATAAAGTTAAGTAGCCTATGTTTAAAGCCATTCCTGACATCACATATGAAAAAGACCCTTCTGGCACATTGTCAATGATCCCACCAAGTGTGATAATTGTACAAGATGTGAGGAAATGCTACAATTGCAAGATAGGAAGCATTGGTGACATGGAGAATAGGGAGGCATATAAAAAATTATGTGAAAATGGTGTTTTGAAAGAGGAATACAAAATTGTTGAGAAAAAGGGTTTAACATGAGCCCTAGATTTTCCTAATGTATTCAAAATAGAGTGGATAATAATTGTGATGAGTCAAATTCATGATGGTTCCTTGTGGCTAGAAGGAGGACCAATTAAAATAACTAAGAGAATAATTCATAGGGTTAATGGCTACCCAACCTAGATTGGCCTAAGACACTCAGGAATGATTCCAAGGAAATGATTGAGAAGAATACTGGAGCAGTCTGGAAAAAAAGAGGTATGACTATAGATACAATCATTGATCCACTGCTAGACTTTGTTGTAAGGGTAATCTCACATAAATTCTATCAATCCAGTAGATTGAATAGTGTACCTTGCATAGTTGTGGATTTTGGTTATAAAATTGTTAAGAAAGATCATACATATGATCTAGAAGAACTTCAATTGCAACAACTAATGGAGAATCTTGAAGCAATAAGGAAAACCAAGGGTGCACAATGCAAGTTTGGTTCTATACTAGTTTGTATATAATTTTATGTATAGAACACATTTCCCTCATTTGGAATAGTAAGATGGAAGACTAACAGATCAGTTGTAGTACAAATAGGTGAATACATTGAGCATCTAGGAGAAAACTTTGAATCCTTATTGACTAGTTACTTTCAAGACTTCAAGAAGTCAATGAAGCAGAGACTTAGAATACCAATTTCCTTAGTTGAGAAACATTATAATGATTTATATTTTCTTGTTGATGTCAATTACACATTTGTACAAGATGCCACACTAAGGGTAAGATGGTTGAGATCTTAGGGTATGAAATCAATGTAGATGAAGCCTCAGTAGTCATAATAGCTCTACTTGCAGAAGAAGTAGATAAGACTACAAAAAAAATTAGAAACTATGAGATGGTAAAATCTAAGATTACCATGGATTTGAAAGCTACTTCTACCATGAATAAGAAGGAAAAGATAGTGAAGAAAGTGAAAGCAAAATTTGGAGAGGGTCTCAAGGAGGAAGAAGAAGAAGAAAAAGAGGATGAAGAGGAAGATCAAACTGAAGCTCAACAATCTCTAGCATTAACACAAGGCATGGGAGAAGAAAAAGAAGATGAGGATACTGAAGGTATTGAGGGAGAAGAAGCCAAGGAAGCACCTACTCCTACTGAGTAAAAGAAAAGAAAGGAAAAGGCACAGCCAGTGAAAAGGACAAAGAAACTTGTTAGACCAAGTCAGCCAAAGCTCGTTGCACCTACAACTAGAGCTAGCACACATGCTACAACACAAAAGGCTAAGGAAAAGAAAAAGAAAATAGAGCAAGGAGGACAGGAGTAGAAGAGATAGAGAAGGAAGTATGTGGCTCAACCAAATTCTGATGAAGAGAAAATAGAATCATATGGCAACAACCAATTCAAGGTGGTGAGTCACAATCCTCTCTCGGACCTTGAGAATCTATGGGAAAACATGAAGAACAATGCAGATCTTTTAGGTTTTAGTCATGTTGAATTTGATAAATTGGGTAAAGTAGAGAAAAACCAAGTGGAAGAGGCATTATATGCCATGATGTCAAAGTTAAAAACCACACCACTAGAATTTTCCAACTCAATACCTAAAAGTCTATATGACATTGTTGACAAAAAATGGCATTATTGTCTAAATTTGGAAAGACAAATCAAGGAGGAAACATTAGCCCAAGTAATGCTAGAGTTGATTAAGGAAAATATTGCTAAGGTAGTAAAGAAATATGCAATTAGTTTCACACCTAAATATAGAGCATTTAGCATTCTCCAAAATAATATTGAAGATGTTGTTAAGAAATCAACACAAATACGAAAACTCATTTATGGGTTCACCACTATCAAGAAAGGAGAAACTAACCCTTCAGAGGTCAAAGATGATATCAAAGAAGATGATGATAATGAATATGATGACAAAGATAACACAGTTAGAGGAGAGATAGAAACAAAAGAAGATGACACAACAACAGTTGAGCCTGAGCAGCAAGAAGAATAGAGTGTGTATGACACACAATTGTTGAGTGTCAATCCTCCCCATGACACAACCAAAACCACTTAAACTATAATTATCAAATATGTCTCTAATCCATCAGCTCAGAAAATCAATCCTCTTACTACAGAAGATTTCAAGAAGATATTAGATCAATCTACATTGCAAGCCAAACTATGTGGCAATCTAGTTTTGGTTAGTGTAGAAGAACTACAAAAGGTAGTAACTAATGTCATAAGGGGAACCACATTCCATTAACCCTTTAGTTACTCATGTAAAACCTTTGATTCAAATAATATTAGATACATCTACCAAGATTGATACAATTGAGAAGAAAGCAAAATAAAAAGACACCATTGTAGGACAATAGAAGGAAACAAGACAGATAGATTCATCTGTACCTACAGCACAAGAACAAGGTGCAAGCCAAGTCATAGTAATAGACTAGGGAAAGCCTAAAGAGACAGAACCAAAAGCAAAGAAACAAGTGGCCATCCAAGCACTAGTAGCTTTACCAGCATCTAGCACTCCTTCCACACAAACTCTTCAAAAGCTAAGCACATATGCTACTCCATTGTAGATCTCAATGCCAAGGCCAAGCTCATTAAAGGATGAAAAGGTAATACATTATCAAGCTATAAGCCTTGATGAAGGAATTTTTATTCCAAAGTGTGATTATGATACTATGACATTAGAACAAATAGGCATACTATAGCAAGCCTTAGAAAGGAAAAAGCATCAAGAAATGCTTAGGAGAGAACATAGGTAGAAGCAAGCACTTCAAGATATTAAGAACATCTTTTTAGATGCATTTAGTCTACCAACTTCTGAAGAGACCAAGCCACTAATAGAACAACTAACAGATATAGTGGAGAAGGTCAGTAATGAAGACCTTGATACAAATGCAAAACTATTAGAATGGTCAGAAAAAAAAGTTCCAAAACAAAATAAATGAGAAAATATATGGTGATATAGCACTTACTCAAGTTGCATTGGCAACTACGATTGAGGATGTGAAAAAGGTACTTGAGAATATATTCTCATTGTACACAAAACTATGCAATCCTACACTCTTCATCCAAGAGACCAAAAGTCACATTCTGAGTCTGGAAAGAAAAATATCTACATCAGGTGCAAGACTACCTAAAAATCTAGCTTAGAGTGAGAAGCATTTTAGGACATTTCTTTAGACACAAAATCAATTAGCTATCTTAATAGTAGATGAGGTTAACATAAGAGCCAAACTGATAAGCATACAAGCAACCCTCACCCCACACATGGAGATATTACACAAGGAGCTAGGGTATGTTGAAACTCTACTGAAGAAAGACCCCAATATTTCTACTCTAGATGGTCTAGTCCACCTTGCTATCGATCTTGCAATCTAAATTAAATCATTGGATGTTACATGTGATAACTAGATGCAGCCCTCAAGATAATAATGGATGTCCATAAATCTTTTCTGGACAAACACACCATAGATGTATAACCCATTTGACATAAATCCTATGGGAGAGAAAGATAAGATAGGCAGAGCATAGAAATAGAGAGAATAAAATAGAGGAGAATAAGATAAAAGGGGGATATATATCATTGGGATATATATTTTTGGGGAGAAAGAGCAAAAAGAGAGAGATATCAGCCAAGGGAGAGCATATCAGATGAAAGAGTATTAGTAACACAATGCATTGAAGTCAAAGTGTATTAGTAAAGACACATTTACTCTAAAAGGAGCACAAATTTTGGATACAAAATAGACATATTAACTCAAGGGGAGATATCAAATTTTGAGGTATCTATGCTACTGCAAAATTTTGAATTTTTGAATTTTTGTATATAAGTTGATTCATGGATATGTTATGCTTGAAAGATTAAGAATAATATTGTATATTCAATTTTTTTTGACACTCATGTCAAAGGGGGAGATTACTGATCTCAGATTGGTTTTGAGAAGTGAGTGTTAACACACTTAAGCCATTTACTTAGTTCATGTCAAGCTACTAATACATGTCAAGCACAACATGTAAATATCAGACCATGTCGAGTTGCAATGAGTACCGAGTCATTCATGTGCCGAGTCACTCAAGTGCCAAGTAGATAGACCATGTCGAGTGATTCAGGGGCCAATTAAACAGTGGATGTCAAGCAATACATGTGTTGAGTTACAATATACAAAATAGTGCATGCCAAGCATCAAAGACTTCAGATCCTCAGTAAGACAATTTTGACATATATTATGTCAACCATTTTTTAGTTGACTTAAGATCATAATTTGTAATTTTGGAGATAAGGACGAATCTCTATTTTGATTCCCTATGCAATTACATGTAGCCAATCAAAAAATAGGAAGGATTAAGTGGAAAAATGGATGAGTCTCAGCCGTAGATTCATACCTAACCCTAAGCCACCTAAGTCTTTTTAAGGAGGACAAAGCCTTAAACTCTTTAGTGAGTGTGTAAGGAATTGAAGGAGTGAACAAGATAGCTTGCATACAGAGCATTCAAGGTGACTTAGAAGTTATGAAGAAAGAGTGAATTGCAAAATTAGTTAGAGAAGAACAAAGGATAGAGAAAAGGATACAACATTGAGATATCTAATTGAGAAGGATCAAGAAGACATTTTTTAGAGGTGATATGTTATCAAGAAAGCAAGTACCAATAGTAGGATCTATGCTAAGACATTTTAACAAGTGATTTCAGTTAAATTTTTTAATAGAGTAGTCCTAAAAGGCTATATGAAATCCTTTAATAGGGTGCTTGCTTAGTTGTAAGCTTAAGTCCTCTAACAAGGCACACTTCTAATAGGGTGTTGAAATCCTCTAACAAGGTGAGACCTAACAATCTTTGAAAACCTTTAACAGGGAAGACCTTTCACAAGGTAGATCATGTTTCAAGGTCACAACATTGTAACCTTCATTGGATACACTTTATTACTGCAATAGTGAAGATTTGTGGGCATCATCCCCACCCTAGTTTACCTTCTCACTTGGAGGGTTTTTGGTAATCATATCTAGCATTATGTGTGTGAATGCTTACATGGTTATATGAGTTAGATGTATATGCTTTACATGTTATTTTAGTTTACTTATTGAATGCATGTGATGGATGTGTGGTGAAAGTTTTATGGGTCCAAGTTTAAACTATTGATTCAACACCCCCCCCCCCCCCCGCCTCTGAAATTCACCTTTCTTATTGGAATTCCAACACATCCCATGTCATATCTGCACTCCACAATTGGATAGGGAGTTTTTCTCTATTTCTTTCCAATTCCAATTTCATTTCTTTAGCAAAAAAGGTAACTCCCTTATACAAACATATGTACATTAACATGGAGTACCAATAGAAAGGCTTATCAACTTTAGCCTTTGCAATACCCATTAACCCAATATGAATCTCTTTTGCCAAGAGAGTAGCAAAATCAAAAATAGAACTCATACCATACTAAAGGGTTTGAGCAATAATGAAAATAATAGAACCAATGACATGGTCTTGTTCGTCCATGTCAAAAATCTTGCAGAGAGAGAAATATAGCGATTGTGCTATAGGGTTGCAATATTCTTCAACAATGGTTCTAGAGTATTTGGTGTAACTAGGGGTAATGGTCCTATCTTGACAAAATATTCTTGTAGTGGTCCTCCCCTTATATATACACTTTGTGTAACATACCTAGCCTAGAGGTCTTCCATATCTATCTTCTCATGAACTGCATGGTTAGGGTTTAATTTGAAAACCTCTCTTATCAATTCTAGTGAAACCCTAAAAAGATTATCACTGGCATGATACTTTACTATCTTGGTTATTGGATCATATTTCTTTGACATTATTGCAAGAAAATCATCATTAAAGAAAACTCCTAGGATAATTAATTTGCCAATGACAAATTCCCATACATTATTCAAAGAAGTATTAAGTCTTCTTTCTGCAAACCATTTACGGAAAAACCCTAAACCCCCGACAGATGCTTCAGCATCTCTCAACTAGTTTTCTTTGTCATAAAAACCCTCACTGACCAATAACCTAGGGTTCTTTGGTATGAATTATTTTCCCCTACAAAGTTCATTCATGGATTGTGGAATTTTCTCTAAGAAATCATCATGCACAACCCTTTTTAAGTAATCTTATTTTCCTCATAAATCCCTTCATGGAGGAATGTTTAATAATTATCTTATTGTGAATATACTTTCTCAATTTTTTAAAAATCCAAATACTTACCTAAAGTTCCTATTTATCTCTTTTGAAAATTGTTAGCAGCAAATCAAAACCTTCATAAAAGTATGCCTTTGGCTCAAAACTTTTTCGCTTTGTGAGATAGTGTTCAATAATGAAAATTTAGAACCCTTATTGCAAAATTGATCTCACACAAAATAGCATTGATCAAAATTAATGCCCCAACAATCATATTTTATGTCGCATCGCAGAATTTAAAATTTAACCATTGATTTTTACAAATTAGACGATTTACCTTTAAAACCAAATGACTGCATTAACCTTTAGTAAAACTAGCCACACATCAACAAGGTGCTTCCCCACATTCACTGAATTTCAAGCAATTTCAAATTGCTCGAAAGCATCGATTGTTGATCTTCACAAGATCGAAAATCATGAAAAACCTTTGGAATGACTATACTTTCCTTTCATATTTCAAGCCCACTTACATAGTCATCATCCAACTTATTAGACATGTAGACTTCTCAGTAGATTAGAATAAGACATTTGGCATGTGTCCCACCTCAGCATGACCAGGAAACTCTTTGAATGACTAACCCCACCTGGCCATGCATCAACAAGGCGCTTACTCACATGCCATAAATTTTGAACATCTTCATAAATTGGGAAAGTTCCCCTCGTCGATCTTCAAATGATCAACGGTTCCATAAGATTTACTTTGTTTAAAACCAGTCAGCAATGGCATCCAATGAAATTGAGTTAACTTTCCATGTGTTTTGACATTTTCTAACTATTCTGACACTTTTCCAACCTAGCAACCCATAAAAAAAATGAATTCATCAAGTACACGTGTCATCAAGGTGTTTCCCCACATTCATTAAAGTTTTCTTACCTTCAAATTTTAGGAAAGAACTCATCATCGATCCTTAGATGATCTATAGTGCAATGTTACATTGCTTAAAGTAGTCATAATCACCTAGTTTGTCCAATGAAATGGCTCAAGCTTTCTAGCATGTGTTGACAACAATCTCACAAACTAAACTTGTTCTAACAAGTCCAACTTTTATAGCTCATTAAGGAACTGACATCATCAGGGGCTATGTGTCATCAAGGTGCTTCCTGCATTTGCTAAAACTCAAACACTTTCATACTACATGAAAGCGCTCATCGTTGATCTCACTTTGATCAACAGTTTGTAAAAGTAGACCATACCATGGTTAAAATACTTTCAAAGAACACTAGTGAGTCAACATGAGGTTAAAACCATGGTTTTAAAAATAAAGGTTAATAGAAAAATGATTTTTGGGAAAGTATTTTTTAAAAATAAACATGGAGAAAAATAAAAAGAATTTCTAAAGTGAAAAGCTTCTTGCATATTTTCAAAATAAACCAATACTCTCCTATTTTTTGAAAACTAGGGCATAAACAATAAGGGTTTCATGAAACTTAAGGTTTTCATCTAGGGCTTTTAACACATCCTACCTCTAAAATCATGAATCCACTAGGTTTTCACTATGAAATGCAACAAATTTATTAAATGCAAAAAACTAGGGCAATAGTGTCTCATCAACAAAGCATGATGAGGTACCCAAGCACAACCAAATCTCTAAAAAGAGGAGAAATAGAGAAAAAAACATGAGAAAAAACCTACTCCAAAAATAGATGGAAATAAAATATTCCAAAAGATAAGAACAAAAGTATGATCATGAAGAACACCACTGAAGCATGAAGCTATAAACACTATCAAACTGTTGATTTAAATAACCTCCATTGTATAGAACATGACCAAGTAGAGAAGACTAAGTTTGAAGAGCTGATCAATCACAGATGGAAGGTATCTTTATGGCCTCCAAAAATAGGAATGCAATAATGTCTATATAGTAAATGATCCATCTCACCGAAATGCATAGGTATCTAGCCACTACAATTGCCTAGTACATAGGATCAAATAATTAATACATAGCTCACTCCATTGAACCAAGAAAGAAATAGAACCAACATAACCCCCCTATAATTCTAAGAGGTAAGAAATAAACACTGAAATTGAATGCAATATCTCTTGTAAAAAGAAGAACTAAGAACATCAAGAGGGTAAAAGAAACACAAACACCTATAATGGCACGTGTCATCGACACATGATGAGGCTAATGTTGTGGAAGGAACACTCACTTGACAAAGGAAGATGATGAATATGGCCAACATGAAACCCCCCAAGGAACTTTATAATGTAGTGTAAGTAAAAAAATATACAAAGATGTGCAAGATCCTCAAATGTAATAGAGTGGCACTTTATCTTAGTGTGTTTGCAAAAATACTACAAAATGATGTCAACAAAGATCAAAAGAGAAATAATCTGATACAAGAGATTATACAACCCATGAAAAATCATCTAAAAAAAAAAAAATTGATCTCCAGACCTGAAACAATCAAGATATCTACCAAAATGCAAAAAATAATAAAATTGAATAAGATGTGCCTGGAGAAGAATCTAGAAAATAGAATGTCTCAAGATATGTCTCCCGGAGTGAAAAATAGAAATTCTAACTTTGACTACATAAATTAGCAACCAAATAGCATCAAAAGTACAAATAAACTACAACATCACAATAGGCTCGAAACTAGCTTTTCGATGATATCTTGTTTGTAAAAAATGGAGTCCAGATGAGCAAATTATAACCAAAAATCTACATGTGGATCAAAACAACGCTGGAAGGGAAAAATACAATATTTTTATTGCCTTGAGATCCATGCCAAATGTCTCAAAAAATGTACCAACAAGAACCAAAAATTACCTCAAGAAGTGTACCAGTTTTGTACCAAAATTGTCTCGATTTGTGTGCTAAATTTTGTGATCAATTTAACAAAAAATCTTGATTTCTATGCTAAAAATCTCAATTTTTATGCCGAGAAATCTCAATCTATGTGCCAAAATTCAAAAATTACCACCTTGAGAAATGTGTCTAATCTTGAAGCAATATCGTTTTGACTCAGGTTCCAACTGTGTCCAAATTGGATAAATTTTATATGAAAATAGGGGTTTCTAGGCATTCTAAGCTTAACAGTGATGTTCATTTGGGCTTAAAGTGACCCAAAAATAAGTGACCCCTGCCCCCTCCCCAAGATTCAATACAAAAAAACTTTGAAAAATGAAACCCTCTAAAAGAAAAAGCACATATCTAAAAGCCAAGTCAAATCTCTCATAAATAGAATAGGGGCATGAAGATTTGGAGCTCTAATACCATGTTGAATTTGATGAAAGATCAACCCCATAGCTCCCAAGAACCATCTACATGCAAACACTTGTCACATAAAGAGAGAAGAAAAAGCTATGGAGGCTGAAATTCCCAAATCCATAGATGAGACATTCTTGATGAGCAAAAAAAAGATTGCTATAATCAAAAGTGAATGAATTAATTACAAAGAGATCAATCCTTATAAAAGGGGATCAAAACCTTAACAGGTTAAATCTAGGTTGCATGATAATAATTAATAAAATAATTAATTATTATATTCCCAAAGTTTAGCTTAAGTAAACTAGAGTTAATTAGGAAATATCTAATTACTCTAACAATTACAAATTACATTTGCGGATGGGTCCACTTCTGGAGACCATAACTAGAAAATCATTGACCTGATGGGCTTAGTATAACCCCATTCTAGAATCCTTTGCTAGTGATATACAACAGGTAATCACATATGTGTTCATTAGCTGAGGTTTTGTCTTGTTTTGGAGCTATTTAGGTCTTCATCATTGGACTTGAATTTTGGATAGCCAAAATTCATACCAAAAATAGCTCTTATTAATAGCCCTCAAATAAAAACTTTGTACAGAAATAGAAACTCCCTCAAATAGAAACTTTGTACAAAAATAGCCCTTATTAATAACATAAACACTGGAAATCTAAAAATAGAGATATTTTGGGTGATGCAAGATTGCCCTTACACCTAGGATGCTCCTGCATCACAAACAAATAATATTGTATGCTCTCGATATTTCCAAACAACTAATAGGGCATCCAGAAAGCAAAAAAAACCTAAAACCCCTTTAGAGCTAAAATTTGAGCCCCCTAGGTGCTCATGTGACCACAAGTAGCCGAGTTTGGGGCCACTGGCCCAATGACGGTGCACGGATGAAAAATATCGGTGGAGGTGTGGTAATGGCCACAAAGTGATATTTTGGTGGTGCGCAATAGAGGAAGCAAATGGGTGGCTCATCCCCTACTGGGCAGTGCCCAAGTGGTTGTTTGATGATGCCTGGGTAGTCGCCCGACAGAGAAGATTTTGCAAAGTGGGTCAAATTTTTTAAATTATTTTTTAAAATTTATTTTTAAAAAATTTGCATCGTAATGTGTGCAATTCTATGCAAGGCCTAGAAACCAAAAGGAGTTTGCTTCACCTAGCAATGTTGTCTAAAGTCGAAGTCCTTTATATAAAAATAGGGGTTGTGATGCATTGTGAGCTCAATGATGAGGTTCATTTGAAGCAAAGTGCACCAAAATTGAGAGACCCCCTATTTAAATTTTAAAAATACCCAAAAAAACAATAGATTTGATTCAACAAACTCATGTTCCTCTATTTTCTTAAAAAATGAACAAGTTGTGATAGATCCAGCTCTAATACCATGAAGGATTTTGAGCAATAAAAATCCATAGATCCCATAGAACACCCACATGTAAGAACATGTCACAAAGAAGTAAAGGCAAGAGAAGGAAAGGGTTTGGCTCTAAATATAGGAAAGAATATATTTATCAAACAAAAGAGCGAGTAAAAAATACAAGAGATCAATCCTTATACAAGGAGATCGTAAAACCTAAAAGGGAAACCCTAAGAGGTAATTGGCATTTAATAATTAATGTTTAAATATTAAATGGCAATGCATTGGTATAAAGTAAATCTTAAGAAGGGAGTAAAGATAATTTAACTAATATAATTAAATTAATTCTTTACTCTAACAATTATTATAAAGGAAAGAAATAATGTGGGTGAAAAATGAATTAATAGATAACTTAGTAACCTATAAAGAGTCTTCCTCGACAAGATATGTAGTGCAATGACCTCAAAGGATAACTTACACCAACATGTATCCAATTGTCCCCTATTTCTTTACCATTGGCCTAGATTTTCTTAAGTTATATTTTTTGGCTATGAAAACGGATTGCACAAGTGCAACTATTGGATATAATAGCAACATAGGAAGTGATACATAAAGATAAATCTAAAGAAGCCTAGAATTCACTTAGTCTTAAGAGCAAAATAATATCAAGGAAATGACCCATCAAGATTAATAAGTGACCTAAGTCAATTTGTAGAAACAAAGAAGGATGAAGAGGTGGCCTATCTAGACTAGATACCATTAAAATTTTGATGTTGATAATTTTTAAAGATGTGTAAACTATAAATTAATTAAAAGAACAATTAAAATAATTGATAATTTTTGTAAAATATTTTAGAGCTCCTATGATGATTTTATTGGAAATTTGACTAAGAGAATGATATAGGGTTTCCATTTATGGTAACATACACCTACTATGAAGAGGGAAAAATATATTATGGAGTTTTGGATACTTGAGTAGAAAATTGTCTAAGTGTTATTTAGGAAAATAGTGAACGGTCAAAGTATTTTGTTTAGTGCACTTCACAAGATGCATTTTAGAATGTGCATAGTTAAGGGAAGTTAGAATAAGAAATGTATAACATGTCTACAAAAGTGTTAAGGATATAGAGATGCATGGATAGAGTTGTGGACACTTTACTAGGTACATGTTATAACAGGTAGAATAGATAAGATGACAGAGTAAAGGCATTTTGGTTAAGGGATTGTTTTGGTTTACCAAAAAAATGACTTAACAATATTGAGAAAACATCCTAGATGTTAGCCTACACATGGAAATTTGTTAATTTAATAGATTTAGCAAGGTATCAAGTAGTAAGGCCAAGAGGATGAAAGGATTTGGTATAAAGGGAGAACTTTTAGTTTGTAATGTGTGTGGAATTGTATTGTAATGATATAATTTTTGAATGTGCACTTTCTATGATTAGTATCGGTGTAAGATTGATGATAGTACATTGTAGTACATATGCATGATCGATTTTGAACAAGACACTTAAAGGAAAAATGAGATATTGAAGATATCAACATTTTCATAAGCATTTTTGTATCTATACCTTTTGTATACTGATTGCACTACTATAAATGCATGTTTGGGTTGTGGGCTCAGCTTTCTATTTGCATTGTAATACCAACTCCTAACAAGGTTGAGGCTTCTAACAAGGCCTAATCCTCTAACAAGGACATAATCACTATACATATGTAATAGACTCGTGATAGGGTCAATATATTTCACAAGATGCTTTTTATTAGTGGTATTTTATGGGTAACATTCATACTAGGGTTTTCCTTGGCCATGGTTTCTCTAGTTAACAAATAATGGTGTTATGAATTCCATTGTGTTATGCTTATGTTTACTTTTTAGTTTGATCATATATGGAAGCTAAAATATTTTTAATAATACTCATAGTTGGGAAAAAGTTTTTCGAATACTAATTCACTGACCCCCCCCCCCCCCCTCTCCCCCTTAATATTCCCTATTTCTTACATATTGCCCCTATTAATTTTAGGAATGATCCAATTTGATCTTTAAATTTTATTATTAAGCTTGACATAATGAAGGCTTAAGATAGAGTTTGTTGGGATTTTCTTTTTAAAGTATTACAAAAGTTTGGATTTGACAAAGGCTGGTGCAGATAGATTAGAGCTTGTATTTCTAGTGCATGGTTTTTCAATATTAATAAATGGGGTGCCAGTGGGATTTTTTTCATCTACACAAGGGATCCGACAAAGTGATCCTTTATCCCCAATTTTGTTCATATTAATGACTAAAGCTTTTAACAAACATATTCAAAGTAAACATACTCTTAGATATTGGCAAGGTGCAAAAATTGGGGGCAGAGACATTTCAACCACACAAACCTTATTTGCAAATGATACTTTTCTTTATGGGGCATCCAATGTTGCAGAAGCTAAATAGATTAAACATACTTTGGACTTATATACTTTAATCTTAGGACAAAAAATCAATGTTCATAAATCAAAAATCTATCTGTTTAATACTAACCAGATTATTTCCAATAGAAGTGTCAACATTTTGGGATTTTTAGTTGGTTCTCTACCTTCTGTTTATCTTGGCATTCCTTTTTTCATGGGGGCTAACAAATCAAGTTATTGGTTGCCTATTATTGAGAGAATCAAATCTAGGCTAGTGGATTGGAAAGCTAGATGGCTTTCACTTGTAGGTAAAATTTTCCTTATCAAAACAATATTGTCAGTTATTCCTAATTATTATATGTCAGTGCTAAAAGCTCATTCATCAGTGATTTAAACAAATTAGAAGTTGCCTAGAGGTTTCTTATGGTTTGGCAATATGAATGGAGAGACGAAAATTCCACTTGTTTCATTGCAAGACATGGCACAGGTGAAATCTGTGGGAGGAGCAAGTGTACATGATTTGGCAAAATGAAATAAAGCCTTTGGCAGTAAGTTAATATGGAAAATGTATTCTAAACCATATAATAAGTGGTGTCAAATTTTGCAGTAGAAGCATCTAGATAATAATTTTCCTTCAAGAGTATTCTCTATCTTAGACCCCCCTAAAGCTTCGATCATATGGGATTTTATGATGACATCTAGAGATATTGTCGTTAAGTATATTACCTAGGAGGTAAACAATGGTGAGAAAGTTAAGTTGTAGAGAGATTCTTGGAACAGTGAAAACATGGTTACATCTTCAGAAAGCATTTTTGGTAGTTATCTGGTTGATTTTGTTTCAGCAATATGTTTATTTCTAGGAGAGTGATTTGGAAGGATCCAGGTGAGTTTCCTATTATACCCTAGGACAGAGATAGATTATCCAAAATATATTCAAAAAAAGTGGTTTATTTGTCAAGTAAGGAGGATAAGCTAGTTTGGGCTCCAAGAAAAGATGGTACATATTCTATAAAAGAAGGTTATAGGCTCATTCAGCAGTAGGAGTCATCTAAAGTACCTTGTCGAGCATACTCATTCTATTGGAATCATGTAATTCTTCCTAAGGCAAGTTATTTTGCTTGGATTTCTTTGAAAAAGAGGGCTCTTACAAGTGATAGATTAAGTAAATTTCATATTTTCCACCGATTTGATTGTCTATTTTGTGATCAAGAACTTGAAGATGTTAATCATTTATTCTTGAATTGCCCTTTTGCACAACAATTTTGGTTGTCTTCTCTTGAAAAATTATAATATTTCACTCCTCTACCTAATAAATTATGGGATCTTTTTCAATCTTGGCCAGAATTATATACTAATTCCCTCTTCTCTAGCTTGTGGAAATGTATCCCAACACTAGTGGTGTGGGCAATATGGTGGGAACGGAATAAGAAAATATTTTGTCATAGTTCTTCTTCCATTGAAGTTGTTCACACAAATCTAGAAAGGTCAATATCTGAAGTGGTCAATGCTAGTCATTCAAAAGTCAAATGTAATCTAGCCCTGTCTAATTGGGACACCACTATTATTCGTGATTGGAAAGGTATTCATGTTCCAATAGGTTGGTGTCATAAACATCAAGCAAAAAAAACACAGGATAGAGCAATAGTTCAATCCTTGGGCTTGCTTAAATCAATTTTGATGTTTCTTCTCGAGGTAATCCTAAAATGTCAAGTGTTGGAGTATACACTAGAGATCATCATGGAGAAGTGTTAGCTATTAAATCTTCTCCCCTTCCTTAAGGTACAAACAACATGGCAGAAGCTCCTCACGCTCTATTTTATGGATTAGTCTTAGCAAAACATGGTGGTTTTCAAAATATTCAAGTGGAAGGTGATTCTATGGTTATTATCAATGCCTGTATCAAAAGAGAATCACAAAATTGGCGGTTAGCATATATTTTACAACAAATTTGGCAACTATTAGATTCTTTTGAAGAGGTTTACATTTCACACACTCTTTGTGAATGTAATGCCTTGGTAGATTATTTAGCAAATCGAGGATTTGATGGCTTGAATATCGTATCTTTAAATCCAGTTGATATTATTACTAAGGACAATGAGATGCATAGATTGATTTTAATTGATAAAAATCTATGTAATAGGTAAGCTTGAAGTCATTCCAATGTATGTTTAGGTATTTTCTATGATATTATCTATGTGTATCAAACAAGGATGTCGGGTTCTTTACTAGTTCTTTCTCGGTTGAGCCATTGAATCAATATATATATATATATATATATATATACAGTGGTTAGTCCACTTTTGCCTTATAAAAATTAGCCTAAATAATAATATCAATAATCATTATTATAATACTTCAATGTTTATGTCTATATAATTATAATTTATAATATAATATATTTTAATTTATTTTTTAATAATAATATAATTATCAATAACTATATAACGTTATAATAACAATATTTTTACTTTATAGTTATTTCATTTGCTTAAGAATATTTCAATTAACCAATAAACCCATTAAATTATCTCACTATTTAATTTTATTCACATTGTTTTCATTTATTCATTTGAAGTTATATTAAATTGTTAAGTTCATGTATGTGTGGAACCTTAATTTTATTTTGAAATATATATATATATATATATATATATATATATATATATATATATATATATATATATATATATATATATATATATATATATATATATATATATATATTCTCTAATAGTTACATATAATAAATATTTAATATTTATATAATTTAAAATATTAAGATTTATAAATAATTAACATATTTATGATTTATTATATATCTATATTATATGTATATACATATTAATGTCAATATTATATTTAAATTTATAAATTGAATATATATTTTTCTATTTAAATTTTAAAAACTAAAAAAATAAAATATATCTACTCATAATTCTTTATAATAGATCAAATAAATTAAAAATTTAATATAGAAAATTACCATTTATAATATACATAATAAAATAAGGAACCGAGGTTTTAAATCATATATGGTGGCAAGAAAGGGTGGTTATAAATTTAAAATTTTGTTTCAAGCTAGCACAAATTAACTTGCATGGCAAGATATTGCGGTAGAAGCAGAAAAAAACCTTCTCTGTTAGGCACATGTCATTGAGATCTATATCTTTCCTTATGTCAGAGTGTCATGTACAAGGACAAATTTTATGTATGGGGAATGCTTTTTAAATGGTATGAAATGCCATCCAGTGTCACTTTTTCTATCATGATAGACGACTCCTACTTTGTCTAACTGTAATACTTCATCATAACCACATGAAATATTAAAGTCAACTTTTATATATATATATATATGTCCAAAATACTTTAGAAGACGATGAATATTAAATCCCTAAGATGTTAATGGTCCTAAATATTCTTTTCATAACTGCTTTTGCAATCTCAAGCACAATATTCTAATATTTCATTAGACTTTATGTTTTCATTTTCAATAATGAAGTGTTGAAAAGCCCAAGATCTTATTATCTACTTGAGATAGATTCCATAAACAATATGACATCCATAAAATGGTATTTCTAGAGCAATAGAATGCATAATATTTTTGAAACCTCGCAGGCTAGTAGGAGAACCAACTCTAATCCTACTATAATATCCTCCAAAGATATTTTCTCTATATTTTACCATAGAAATGTAAACAAATAATTTGAATGAAACTATTTTCAATTTATGGACAACATGTGTTGAAATAGAGATTCTGAAATGAGATATGAATATTACATTATCTCAATCAAAAAATAACAAAGTATCCAATCATAGTAACAAACTTATAGGCAGATTACATAACCAAAAATATTAACATGAAGCATAAGTGGGACACCTAAGTGATATCTCCTCAAGTAAACAATGAGTTTTTCATCCACTGCCTCCAAGATGAGGGTTTCCATCCTCAAACCTACTAAAATCTAAAGTTTCCATAATTCTTCAAGAGAACAAAATGAAACATATACCAAACATAATGAGAATGAGCCTCTTAATGTCCTTTTAAAGCAACCATGTAACTCTTCATTTTCCTTTTGTATGTTTCGTCATATTATTTTTCTTTATTTCTTTATTTGCCCTTAATTAAAATGACATATTAATTATTCAAGTTAAGATCCATTAAGTCATTCTAATACTTTATTAGGTATTTAAGATTTCCTTAAATTTGATATAATTTGACAACTCAAAATTTAATTATTTAATTGACTACTAATTTGTCCCAAAAAAGGGGACATTACAACTTTGTTATGATTGGTCCAATAATGAGGTGACAATTAGTAAAGTATTTTCATTATTGAAACATGGTCAATTTTTTCCTTTTTTTTTTAACAAGGATAAGGGAAGAAAGTTAAATGTTTTATCACCATTTTGTGGTAGTGTGACCTAACGTGTTTTTCATCCTAACATTTTTTATAAGCAGTTTTATTTGACTTCCAATAGCCATGACATAATGCAAGTACCTAACTTTTACTATTGAGCTACATTAATTATGGCTTGGATGCAGCATTGGTGCACTATATGCCCATTTATTACTTGTAGTGATATTTTATCCCTTTCATCTGTCGATGCATTCAATTTTGGCTTTCCTGACACTTCATGAATGAATGAACACACATATATTAGATTGTCTAAAATGCATAGTATGATTATTTTAAATGGAGGTTCCAATAAGAAATGTACGTCACATAGTAATTGTAACAATGTGAATAAATTGTATGGTCAGAAACAACAATGAGCCAAGGATAATGACAATGTGAAAGTCCATATAGTGGACAGGAGCAAAAGGATTGAGCTCGCATCCACCTAAGCAATCAAAGATTAGTATGTAATATTTAAGGTTGGACAATGAGGATAAATATTTTGTCAGTAATGAAAGTCATTAATAACTATATGATTAATATGTTTCTTTGAGGGAAATAATACAGGTATGGATTGAATCATTGTAAACTTATATTATATTGCACCCTTTGTTATAGACTTTGATGAAACATCAAAAAAGATTAAAATTGCTAGTATAAGTATTTGATAGTGATCACACTTTAGATTAGCTTGAAAATATATACCAATAACATGAAAATATCATTGAAAAGAACAAACCATACAACAATATATGAAATCTCCAATCAATTCTAAGTTATTATGCTAGTACAATGTATCACACATGAACAACTGGTGGACAAATAATATATTTTTAAATAATATGGGTAGATTATTGATTAAAGGAATACAATTTTATCTTCAAGGGGGACTTCACAACATTGTGCAAATAAGAAAACTAGGGTGGTTATTAACCACTAAAAGTACAATTACTAGATTAGGGAGGATCATGCACCTCTGAAACATCACACTTGAGAAATCAATTCCAATTGAAATTACAAATATGACAAATAAGATAGATGATTGGTCGATGAGTACAAGTACTCCAAAGGAGCTAAATAAATATGAGGTTCACACCACAATCAACAAAAGGGTTAGCGAGTATTCAGGATAAGGGCTATGACTCTGAGACACAAGATGAAGCTAAAGGGGGTTTGGTTAGTTTGAAAAAAGGCTCGAGTGGCAGCTCAAAAAAGAAGAAAAAGCATGTTGACCAGGAAGATTCTAATTAGGACTGGGAAAGTGACTTTGTGGAGGAAATTGTCAAAGATCATTACAAAAAGAGGAGTGGAAGCAAAGGAAAGGGTAAAGGATGTCAAGATAAGCAGGTCTCTCCTCCTTCGAATGATGAGCCTATGGCTCAACGGTTTGAGAGGAAAAGAGATTCCCTAGGTTGATAGAAGGATAAGTATGATACTAAGAAGAGTGGAGAATATGACTATGGAGATGATGGTGAATAGGGGTCCATGTCAGATTTGGGTGATAAAGCCAAAGGTAGGCAAGGGTCTTCTAAAGGCATATTCAGCAACCCTGGCTCTATTTAGAAGGAGATGGGTATCCTCAAGCATAAAATGTTGCTGTTGAGTAAGGAAATAGAACAACTTAGTAAAATGTCTAGAGGGGAAAGAACTTTAGGTCAGCACATTAATAATCTTTCGGAGGTCATAGGGAATGTTGAAGAAGTGAAAAATTTCATGCATAAGATTCTAGTGATGGAAGCTAAATAAGGGGTCATGGATAAGGATATCAACAGCATTCAGGGGAAGGTGTCCAAACTTGAAACCAGGATGGGTAATATGGATAAACAGGTTAAACAATTGGTGGACAATGTGAGTAATTTCTTGAAGAAGAATGAGGCTATTAAGGGCCAGGATTCCCCTCTGAGGGCTAATACTTAGGGACCAAGTAAACGTACCTAGGCCCACTCGAAGAAGATTGAGGAAACCAGTAAGAAAGACGAGGTGAAGGCTACTACTAAAACCATGCACACTCTGGTGGATCAGGTTGTTGACTTGATAAATACTTCTTAGCTGGTTAGTTGCTATTCCTTTGTTGCTCTTTTGCTATCTTTTCCAGCTCTATCTTGTATGACCTCTTGTTTGTTTTTTGAGGTCCGTTTCATGTTGTTTTTGGATACTTTTTTCTATTGTTCTTCTCTCATGTTTATCTCTAGAACTCTATTGATGTAAAGGTTTTGGGTCCTTTAAAACCTATTTTTACTTAATCAAAACAAAAGGGTTAGCCCAATACAATTTCAAATTTTTAGCCAAAATAGGTCCACAAGCTACATATAGAATTGAACCCAAAAAAATATATTAAGTATTTCTCCTTTGAACAAAAAGGCATAATAAAAATTAGTTAATTAGCTAACACTTCTACCTCAAATTATATAAATTAAATATTTATTTCATTTTCCCACCTCAAATAAATAAAACTAATATAGATGTAGTGCCTCTCCCATTTGACTTTTGTAAGTCATCCTGATGGATGCAACCTTGATGATCTTTTGTTGTGATGGGATCATGATTGTGACCCTGAGTGGTCTACACCGTTGAGGTGTTTGGATTTATGTTTATGTATCAGTTGCTTTGTTTATGCTTTTGACTGATCTACGAGATTATGATGTAATTTTTTGTTCACTGAGATTTGTGCCAGTGGTTACCAGGATCGATGTGGTATCATGAGGTTGTTCTATGATTACCCTAAGATGTGTGCAGAGATTGCACTGTGTACTATTACCATGCTACACTGGACTAGGTTCCTGTAGCAGTGGTTAGTCATGTTTATGACTGTGTTCGCTTATGTGTTTTAAGTGCCTTATTAAATGCATTAATGATTAGAAATGGATAATTCTTGTTGGATTCTTTGGTTATGTGTTGCAGGCATTTACCTTGTTATATTTCTGATTAGAGAGATATTTGTTACTCATGTTATGTTTACATTTGAGAGGACCCGAGGGTCAGATGCTACACTTTGATTTCAGTATCATGGATTTTAGACTACTATGTTGTTCAGTTAATCATATTGCATGATGATGCCATTTTGAGATGACAGTGTGTTTTATGATGATATCTGGTATTTGGACATACCTCTGATTATGTTATGTGATGGATTTAATGCTATGGTTATTTACTTCATTCCTGCATTGTTATGCTTTATGCGAACATGAGTGATGTAAATAGATTATTTTAGTATAATTAAATAAATGGTTAAATTAGGTGATTTAATACATTTATTGCTTCGGCTATGTTATTATATGCAATTGCACTTGATCGTGTTGTTTAGTGTGCAGGATTTATATCCCTGGCAGTGGCACATCGAGTTAGTGATTCAGCCATTCATATTTTACCAATGTCGTCCTTGTATGGTCGACGTATCCTTTATTAAAATGTTTAAATTAAACCTTTCGCTGATTATTAAATCTGAACTCATTTGCATTATGTGATTAGACCAGTAAGCGTGTTTGTGCATTTAGAGGTTCGCATTGTCGCGAAAGTTGTTAAGGTGATTTTTGTGTTTTTGAATTTTTGGGCTTTTAATTGATTTATTTTATATTTCTAGCAGCTTTGCCATAGATGAATTCCTATTTATAGGAATAGCCTATTTTCGTTTGGGTCGATTCGGGGTTTAACTAGATTGGCTGGTTAAATGCCCTAATCGATTATTCACCTAAAAAGTGAATAAGTATCCAAAACGAATTTAATTCCTCACTTCTCACTTTCAAATTGGAAAGTTGGAGAGTAAAACCCAAAATCCTCTTCATGAGGATTTACTGTTTTGTTCATTGTGGGAGCTACGAGCGTGGGATCGTCGCGAGGTTGGGCTCATTGGATTCAGCTCGGGAAAACCTTGGATTGTCGCGATTTTCAGCTACTTCTGCGGGATATTTATTTTATAGTTCAAATTCCTGTTTTGCCCTTTTGGCTGTGAGGTAGGGCTTTCCCGTTTTATTGTTTCTACTCCGTTTCTGCTTCTATTTTTGGTAGCCGTTTGTTTGGAGGCTGAGAACTAGTGTTCCCCTCCGTTTTTGTATGTTAGTTCTACTCGGTTGGGTGGGTATGAACATTTCCTTGTTTTTTGGGATGAGGGTTTGGAGTTTTGCACCGTTATGCTGGCCGTTTTTGCATACGGTGTTCGATTTCATTTATTTTTGGATTTTTGGGGTTTTTGAACCCAAAGGCCAAATGGATTTTAATTTTGAAGTTTTTTCAAAATTTGGGATTTTTTCCTCATTTTGCGTGCCGCCCTATTTTCTCAGGTTTTCTTGGCACAATGTGGGTCGTGGACTTGGATGATCCATTTGGATATCAGTCAGACCACTTTTGCACTTTTATGTTGCATTGAGATGCGTGTTGCATCCATACTCTCGACGTTGTGTTCGGTTGAGTGATTTTATACTCGTTATGGTTTTCTTTTGGACCTTTGCCTTGTTTCATGGACATTGGGATTCGTGTAGAATCCATACTCTCAGATTGAGGTCGATTGAGTAAGTTCGTGACTTTTGTTCTTGTTCATCATTGGGATTCGTGTAGAATCCATACTCTCGGATTGAGGCCGGTTGAGTGATTTCATGATGTATGATTTTATTGGCTTTGGGATTCGTGTAGAATCCATCCTTCCCGTGTTGCTTTCAGTTGGGTGTTTTCTTTGCATTGTGTTCTCATTCCTGTCCTTGTGTTATGATCTTCGTGATGGTGGTGCACCACACATGAGTACGTGCATGTACATTTGTTGGGTGACTTGCGAGGCCGATCTTTCGTGGATTTTTTGAAAGTTATGATCATTGGGGTTGGGATGGGAGTATGCATGCCCATGGGCACTTGTCGTAGGATGAGCATGGGTAGGGTAGGGTAGCATATGGAGGGGGCTTCTATCTTGTAACCTGGTGACTACTTCTCGATTGGCAGAGGAAGTTTTATATAAGTGATAATTAAATTAAAACTTTGGGTGGTAATAAATACAAGATAATTAAAATGTGTGGGTTGTGCGCCTTCCGTCGTGAAGAGTAGCTGCCCTAGGTTGTGCGCCTTCTGTTGAGAAGAGTAGCTGCCTATACTAGCTTGGGCTTGTCGATGCCAAGCGACTCTCCATGATGTCAGCCCCTACTTAGCAGCCTTTTGAGTGTCTGACCAGGACCTGTACTCCTTGCATTGTCTTAGGTTCTTGGTTGCAGCCATCATACTATCTGGCGTGAGTGTTAGCCTTGGATGTTGTGCTTTATGTGTGTTTGTGGTTGGATCATTATCTCCATCAACATGGCGGGTGTGGACCTACGGGTGCCACGTGGTTGGGAGGCATAGCTACCTTCACCATTGCTAGGGATTGGTGTACAGAGACAATCTTTTGTCCTAGTGCGACCGTTGCTGGATGTCTTCACTTGGTACTTCGAGTTTCAGAGTATGCTTTCTTGTGATTTATGCTTTCATTAGAATGCTTGTATATCATGTTTAGATGATGTTATTTTATTTGGTGCATTCCCTTATTATGATGTTTAGCATATGATTAGATGATGTGATTTGCTTTAGTAGTATATCTATTGCTTACTATTGTTTACCATGTGATAGGTGATGTTATCTACTGTAGGATTATCTTATGCGTTATCACTAGCATGTTAGATTTCCTTATGCTTTTAGTGTTGCATGTTTTAGTAGTGACGTCCCTATTACGACAGTACCGACGATATGGTCGATGGCTTGGGATGTTACGTGTGGGGGATGGCCAGGATCCATGATGGTCTTATGATGCTATTGACGGTTGGGAGGAACCACGTACGTAGTTTGGTTGTTTTGTTCTTGAGATGTATTTCAGTACATTGCGATGTTGCTTTTGTTCTCTATGATGTTTATTTCAGTGTGTTCTTTGCTGCTGTAGTTTAGATGGATAGATGTTCTCCTTTCTGTATTGTTCTTGCGCTCGAGTGTTCATTCCTCGAGCCTTTGTGGATCCGGTACTCCCCGGTGTGGAGGTTCTTTTGTCAAATTTTCCCCGTTTTTGAGTTCTGGAAGTGTTTTTACTTTCTATGGGCGACATTTTTTCAGCATTGTGCACACTGATAAAGTATCGCACGCCCATAGAAAGAATGTCGTACGATACTATAAAGTATCGCACGCATTACTGGAGAAGTGTCGTACGACACTGGAAGAGTGTCGCACGGCTTATGAGAAATGTCACGCGATACTTTTCCAGTATCACACGCCTTCTTGAGAAGTGTCGCACATAGTAAGGGAGAAGTGTCGCCCTCCCTTAGTAAAAAGTGTCGCACGATTTTTGTGAAAAACTACGCGTGCCATCAGCGGGAACTTTTCTTCGTGATCCGATTTTTGTGAGAGTGGTTTTGGATACCCTTTTGGGCGTTCTTCGACCCTGTGCTGTTGCATTTTGAATTCTGTCGATTTCTCTTGAAATCGAGTTTTTGTGTTTTTGTTTTAATCTCTTGGGGTTTAAAATATATCATTTAAGTATAAGGTTAAGATATATTTTAATATATGCAACAAATCATTTGAGATAGGTTTCAGACCTCTTGGAGATAAATTATGGATTCTAATAAATTTCAGGGCCTCAAAAATCCAGCCTTAGCCAATTTTCAGGGCTTCAGGATTTCAGGCTTAACCAAATTTCGAGATTCTGCATTTTACCCCAGCTTGGTGTTTTGTTGATGAGTGATCATTTCTTGTGCCCTCATCTTGTTGTGGTGGTTGTTGGCTTTTGTTTGGGTGTGTCAGTTGGGTAGTGGCGTTCAGAGATTCGTTTGTTGCCGGGATGGTGTTGAAGTTTTCTGTTGCGATCTTTGTGATCCCTGTATGATGTTGTCTTGTGCATTCATACTTGTAAAAAAAAATATCTTGGCTTGATTTGAATCCTTATTTACAAGGATCTCTGGGCGGGGCATTACAATATATCATTTATTTTCTCTATGTACTTACACCTCATTGTATCCTTCCGCTTAATCAATCAATGTATTATAGAAGTCACCAACTCTCAATTTTTTTATAACCATTGATGCTTGTAGTAAATTCCACCATTGATCAAGATTAATTTAAGATATATAAATTCAACATTCATTCACTCATTTTTGTAGCTAAAAGTATTATCAAGGACACATCTAGCATGTTTGAATACATTTATCAAGCATCCACAATTAATATTAAGAACTAGCATCCATCATTAACCATCAAGCCATCATATTATTATTTGTGATATCAAAGTTATGCTAAAAAAATTAAGATCAAATATATATATCAAACATTCAAGCAAGTATTAAGTAATAATGGAGTCTCCTAAGGTCTTTGTGATGGTATTATTGTTAATGTTTTGATTTTAGACATAGATATTATATTTCATTTATTTTTGTTTACATTGTGAGCTTGGATGTTGCATTGCATGGCTTCTATAATTTTGATTTGCATTTTCACGTCATTCACATTAATTTACTCTATTAAGCTCCATAATTCACTTACAATGAAACATAACAAAAAGAAATATTCTAGAATAAAGTATTCTATTATTATTTTTTAATCCTGTAGATCATCATTTAATCCAATAGAAGGCCATACTTAAGTTTTAACAATTGAAAATCTTAACAAGAAGCAATCTCACAAGCTCTAGTACCATATAGGATTTGACTATGGCCAAGATCAAAGAGCTTTAAAAAATACGATCAAAGTTAGAATATTTATATTTTGATGATAGTTGTAAACATACAATGATGATTCTAAATTGTTCAAATACAAGCTACAAGTGGGTATGCATAAGATATACATCAAAAGATGTGAATGTGTGACCAATTTTAGACAAAAGACATGTAGTCATATGTATGCATACAATATTTCCATGAAACTATAAGATAAAGAAAAAACATAATTCAAAATACACCATCTCAAAGCTAATATAATAAAATAAAATATTTAACTAAATAATAATAATAATAATATTTAAAATATATATAAAATATTATTTGCTACAAAAGAAATGTAGGGTAAATAGAAGTAAAGAAAGATAATGAGAATGTTATTGAAATATTAAGCAGCGAAAACAAGGGGGTTGGCCCTTACAAGACAAACTAGCAGACTACCAGCATATTACCATCCATAGCTTAAGGATCACCCCTTAACATAGCTTAACACACCAAAAGCAACATACAAATAAGAAAAGAAATTAACATGAATCCTACTAAGATAACATGTAACCGAACTGCTAAAAAGTAAAGAGTTTTTAAACAAAGAAAACATAGCCTTAAAATTATCCAAGTCCAAATACCAAAAAAACCAAGAACACAAAACCAAAAAGCAACAAGGCATTAACTAGGTTTTTCCTCGACTTTCCCTTTGAGGAGGATACTCGCCCAATCTTTTACCAGGAACCCGAACAACAACTTGGTGTCCTCCTGTTCATATCCTCATCCTAGTTGTCCTTCAACAAATGCAGGGTAGTAGTCACCTCATGGGTCAACTTGACAGTGAACTTTGACAACAAGTCGAACCTATCCTCCAAGACCTGTACTTTGTCCCTCAGCTCATTAGCCCCCAAATTTATGGACTCCACAATTTCCTCAATATTGCCTCCCGTCTTGTCCTTCTCTGTACCCACGCTGTCAACCTACAAAATTAGAGAGTCAGAAATAAGTTTTCCTATAGGAATCACCCAAGTCGGGGAGGACACCATCGTAGGAGAGGGGGCCTTATCCATCATCTCCAAGAACTGATCATGTGTGAGGTCCACCATATTCTTCATGAGAGACTCAAAGACATGAGTCACCTCCTTACCCTCCTTTTCCTCCCCTCTCAAGCCCGACGTAGAGGAATCTGAAACCTCCACCTCCATATTCCTACTATCATCCTTTCCCCCTTTACAATGAGAATGTCATTTGCTATGATATGAGTCTATAATACAATGATGAATTGTAAGTCTTTTATCAAAAAGTTTGAAAAACTCTTAAATTCAATTTTATTCAAATTTTATAAATAAATAAAAATTGATTTTAACAAATAATAATAATAAATCTTAAGTTCAACCTATTATCTATATAAAAGAAACTTATTTACTTAATAACGAAATAATAAATTGACACTATAGACATTAAAAGTGCTCATTAATCTAGATAGTACATATTTCATTCAAACAATTTAGAACATTATCATACAAATAGGATTCCAAAACTTATTTGTCTTTCTTTACTAATAGTAAGTGTAGCTTACCATTTGCTAAGCAACTTTGTCATGAGTTCAGCTTCGACCCATATAGGTATCCTATTTGATGTATTTGTTGAGGTTATTTGTTTTTTGTAAATGTGGATTTGCCAACAAATTAGATTCTACCTTGCAAATGATTAAAGACAACAACCATTATATTCTTGCAAACAACCCCATAGGCCGAACTATGTTAGCATTTTAACATGTTAATAAATAAATTTGGCATTATGTAAAGTGTACGGGGAGGCATATTTTAATCTGAGTTCACGTGGTAGATGAACACTTTAGCGTGTAACAAATTGGGCATGTTCAAAACTAACGTAGTGGCATATATTTGATGGGCGATCGTTTTTGTTTTTTTAATGTGGTACCATGTGTAATACCAAGCTATGATGTGAAGGAAGTGGGTGGAAATCTCAAGACACGTGGTTGTTGAGCAAAACATTCATCTAGTCTTCTTAACGTTGATGAAGAAACCCTAAACAAGTAGTTATCTCTTTGCCTAGCTAAGGCACAAGAAATTGTTAAGAGGAGCTAATGATGGTTAGATGATAGTTGTGTAGGAGCAAATGACTCATCCAAATTGGTATTTGGACTTCGTATCTTCACTTTGTAATTTTTTCTTAAGGTTGAATTTCGAAAGTTCAAAATTATTTGAGAGATGTTCAAGGTTTTTCTATTATAAAAGTTATTCTATTTGTTGGATATGGTCTATGATTGATGATTGAAAATCTATTTTCGTTTTTTTATTTAGTTGAACAAAAGTAAATAAAGATTAAGTTTTCATTGAAGAAATGGTTTTTTGCTATTCATTTTAGGTATAGATTATGCTAAATTATAAAAGTTGTGATTTTGTTAATCTAAGTTATGCATGTTGAGATTGATAGTTATTTAAGTTGGATTATTTTTTTATGATTAATCAAATTCTAATTTATACAATCTAATCTTACAATCAAGCATATCATCCTTAATCAATCTATTATCTTGATACAAATCAACTGATGATTCATTGATTAACTTTTAATCAGATTATTATTATGGGGTGTATCATTCCCAATCCTTTAGATTTGTGTTGTTCTCATTGTTAACTATGCCATCGTCATTAATGAATCAAACAATCCATCCATCCATTAATTGATTTTCAGCTTGACTAGGGGAAAAATTTTGGTTTTCTTTTGGTTTGTTGTGTTTGCTTGGTTGTTGCTTGTATGTGTTAGCATTGTTTACGTTTATCATGTTATTTGTAACCTATTGTCACAAAGGCATCATGTTTTCTTGTATCATGATATCATAAGGCATATATTTGTACTTGGCATTTTCTATCATTGTCCTCTTGGTTTTTCATACCTTGGTGCATAACACCAAGTCCAATTTCAAACCTAGGTTACTTGTACCACCACAACATGACTTTCTTGTATTTGTCCTTAAACATCCCATATTCTACTATGTTTTGAGAGAACATCCTAGAGCTTGCATGTCCTCTCAAGGGGGTACACCATACCTTCTCATCATCCTTCCTCATCCTACCAATGATTGGGGCATCATGTTACTAGTCTTATCCACTATTTTTTATTCTTCTTTGATATATTATGAAGTTGTGATTCTACATTAAAGATGGACAAAATCTAGTCACCTAAATGTGTCCACACATGAACAAAATTGACCTTATCCTATTCTAGCCAATTAGATAAATAGTTATTATCCACTTAATGATCTAGTGTACTTTATCCTACCCTTAGTTAAATAAAATTATATTTATTCTTAGCCTACTCCTAAATTTCAATTAATCCTAATTAACTAAACATAAGCTACAACCTCATATCTTAATTTTAACTTCATCAACATTTTTTGCAATTTGCAATTATATCATACACGTGTGCACATTCCTTGAATTTTAAATAGTCTCCACCTATAGCCATCTTGAATCACCTACATATGTTTACCCTCCTCAAGTGTCACCCTACTCACATGTGTATCCACCATGAACCACTCTACTCCTCCTATTGTCCCCACTTGTCAATTTCCCAACCTTTTCAAGGTTCTCACATATGTCAACAACACCTAGCCTCTTGCATGGTCAATTCCATTTCACTTGGCATCCACCTCACCTTCTCCATAAAATCATATCCATCTAATTCCCTTAAATCTCAACCTTCAATTTCTCTCAAAAGTGTCTAAATTGGAGCCTTCTCCCCATCCCTCCTTACATATCCATATGTTATTGTTATGCTTCTAGGCTAATGAATAACCACATTTTTGACAACACTATCATTTAAGGTTTCCATGCTCTTGTTGAGTAAGTTGAGTTTATTATTTATTCTCTTTCATCACAATTCCATGCATATTAACATATCATCTTGCACATGTTTCAATATGCTTATTTCTTTTATAACATTATCATGCAATACAGTATGCTTGGATCTCTCTATGTTTTCTTATGGTGGAAAAACATTTTAATAAATGGGGCATTATTATTATCAACTAACTCATGTAAACATAGATTCTAAGACTATTTGGCTACCCATTCTTAAATTGGAGCTTGCTCACTTTGTGTGTGTGTGTGTGTGTGTGTGGATTACCAAGGTTTGCATATCAATTTGGCACTTGTCAATTACATCTTTATCATTTTCACAAATATCAAGAAAAGTTTAACCTTATTTATTTGGTTTGGCACTACAACTTGACATTATTGTAACTAGATCATGACTTACTTAAGCCTTTCATAGTTGAGCCATTTTCTTAACCCATGAAACTTTTGAGGAACTAGCCCAAAATTCCTCAAAAGTTTACCTAGATATTACATGCTTTTGGACTAGAATTTTGTTTGATATGAGAATATTTTAAGGGATTAGCCCAAGTCCCCTTTAAAGTTCAACTACATATGACATGCTTTGACAGTAGAAATATTGTTTAAAATTAGAATTTACTAATTTTTAGCTTCTCTTTCAATAGCTTTTACCAAGATTTAATTCTTTATGTATGCTAAATCTATGTTTTTCTCTTATATTTACATGTAGACATAGATGCAAGCTAATAATGTTTATCTTGCAGATACTGATCTCTAAGTGTTTCTTAAGTGGCAGTGGTAATAAACCTTGTACAATTGCTCTCACTCTAACATGGGCTAATCTTCTCCTCAAAGGTGTCGGTGAGGACATTGTCACAATGCTTGTGGGGGCGGGTTTTAATGTTTTCAAGTGCCTTAATGCAAAGCTCGAGATCTTAGTGTTCACAGGGTCTCAATTTTGATATCAACCTTCTATTACTCTCAACCCCATGACAATGGTGCACTTGGTTAGCTACATAATCCTTCGTTTGGGTTCAACAATTCATTCCACGAAGTAAGAAACTCAACCACTAGATGGAGAATACGGTATTGAAGCAGGCATCATTATAGATTGGGTGTCAATTCTAATAGGAAAGGTCTTCCTAGTAATTATGACAAGCCTAATAACTATGACCCACCTCCACGTTCGAATAATATATAACTCCTAATGCATGATAACATTATAGTCTTGTGTTTTATTTATTTTTATATCTTTATTCAAAAATAGCATTATAAAAACTTAGATTGTTTTGCCCTGCTTTTTATGTGTTCAATATAATAAACTATTTATCCACCTAATATGTCCTTCCAACAACATGACATGGGTATCCTTGGTTAGCCATATAATGACAATTTTATTCATGACTTGGATAATTTCTTTTACCAAGGATAAGATATAGCTAGAGAATGAGACTCTGATAACAAATTATTTCTAAGCCTAATAACTATGACCCACCTCCACCTCGGCCTCCACCTCTTACTAGATAATCAGCTCTTTATGCTTAACAACTTTATTCTTTCTTGATTTGTCTATTTTAATGTGTTTAATTATGACAACCTTATATTCCACCCACTTTATATTTAAAACACAATGCAATATGCCTCTTTATCCAAATAGCATCATACACCACATGTGAATACAATCCTCACCCTTTTTCTAGGATGGCCATCCCTAGTTTTGTAGAGATTCATGTGATGTTTGTTTTTTATAGATCAATTCCTAACCACTGTATAACTGCACAACTAAAAGTCAAGTTTCAAGTGCATAAGCAGGAAGTCAACAAAGCTGATTAAGAAAAGCACCCAAATTGTAAATATAATAAGAAAACAGTAAATCAACATGTGATGAGAGCGGCGCACAAAAGTGATAAAAGGAGACCACCAAATCTTTCATTCATTCGCCACCACTTTTTCCCATTCCATCCAAAAAATGGCCTCCAATCGCGATGAAAGTCCCCTTATCATCGGCGCCCCTGATGCAGGAGATTCTCCGTTTGTTGACAGAAATCCCACGATGGTCCTCCTCTGTTCATACTGCTGCAACACAGATTTCCCCGTGTGGGGCGAAAAGCTCAAGGGATCTCTGAGAAAAGGAAAGGAATGCTCTTTTTTTCTGGTTTGTGCTCGCAAATGGATCAGTTTTTTCAAGAAACTGAAGAACAACAACAATGCGGCGATCTACAGCAGCAGTCAGACCAAATCGGGGAGATTTCAGTACGATCCATTCGATTATGCGCTCAATTTCGATGATGGGTCTGTTGATGAAGATGAGTATTCTCTCCGAGCATTTTCTGCCAGATTTGCCTGCCCCATTGCCAAGCCAAGGGATTCAAATTGTCCCCTGCATTGCCCATCTTTTTAAGAGAGGGAGAAAAAACAGGGGAGAAAATAGAGGAGATTCGATTCGCACCGTTGATGTGTTCATCAATTGTTTACAAGATTGTATTTTTGGTTTGTATCACGCATTGATTGGAACCCACATTGAAATCTCTATTTTTCTTTCCACTTTCCTCTTTTGAGCAGCGTCTGAATCATATGAAAGAGGATATGTAATCTTTTTTTAATGGAGGTCTTTTTCGAAATTGTTTTAGCTATGCGATGCAGGAGTACGGGTTTTACAGCTGAATCTCTTTTACTAGATTAAGAACTAAGAACTGAGGAATAATCTGATCTGTAATCTTCCCTCCCGTTCAAGAAAAAATCTCTTCTTTCTTCTTTTCTCCTGAAATCTTTCCTTCTGTTCTAATTTGGGCAGCTTCTGGATCAGTTCCAAGAGGATTTGAATTCCCAGTCTGTTCAACAAATTGAAATTTATTGTCGTTTTAGCTACTTTGAGTTCACGCGGATGCATTGGTGTCTTCTGTAACTTATACTTGTTTTGATTCATATTAGAAAAACGTCATAATTCATTGATTGGTTTATTAATCCGCTCAGACATTGCACTGTAAATGAAGGTTCTTCATTCGGTTTTGTCTAAATGGGTTTTAATGACTTTGATAGGCAGGTTGTTCGCCATTATGTGACTGGTCAGGTGTCAGATATAAATTTAATAGCTCGGCATTGCTTTCCATGTTTTTCAGTTCTGTCAGGATTGTGTAACTAAATGTTTAAATGGTGGATCTACCACAATCATGAAATACAGGGTGGTTTAAATAGTCGTTGGTGGTTTAAATGCGAGTTCCTTAGGGCTTGGGAAAGGTGCAAAGGTTGAGCAGGTATCAGGCAGTTATGAAGTTTAAATATTTTATATACTATAG
This sequence comes from Cupressus sempervirens, assembly GCA_028749045.1. Lineage (NCBI taxonomy): Eukaryota > Viridiplantae > Streptophyta > Pinopsida > Cupressales > Cupressaceae > Cupressus > Cupressus sempervirens. Next base: position 82,279,468 of record CM053791.1, on the reverse strand, counting down.
TATTAATAGTTATATGAGAGTATTTGATGTTACTGCCAGTTTTTTAATAATTGAAGATTTAATAGTAATGGAATAAATTGTTTTATTTTTTAATTTTTTTTTAATTTATATTATGTTATATTCTTATTAAATAAAATATGATGTAATGTATAATTATTGATTCTTAACGTACAATTATTGGTCTACCTTTTATTTTAGATTCATTGTGATGTTTTAAGTATTAAAAAACTATCAATAATACAAGTTTAATGAATTATGAGTGCAAGAAACATGTTCATCAATTATACAAAATTGTATAGTATGCAATGGATGAACTAAAGCTCAAATATAAAAAGGGAGAAATGGTTCTCATAGAGTTACCTAATTATGATCTTTGAGTAAAAGGGGAATTCTTGCTCATCCATGAAGAAAGAACAAGATGATGTACATCTTTTATATATAACAAAGGAAGATTTCCTCTTTATCCTCCATAAAATGTTAACAAATTATGATCTTATAATTCTATTACCACTTCTTCCAAGGGTACCACCGCCATATGGTATCTTGAAAAGCTCAAGTAATTCAAAGGTACCAACAAAGTATACTCCAAAATTTCAAGGGTGGTGCATAATAAATGGGCCCATGCGAACATCTCATATTTCTATCACATTTACAAAAACACATATAGTTACAATAAAGTTCAATTAATTGAAGTTGGTTACAAACCCAATAGCTATGACTAGTATCATCTATTAGATTGTGATCCTTTTAATAATATTAGTTAAGGTGTGAAGCTTTAATGGTCTATGATCATATTATCTACATTATATTTCAAGCTCACTATAATTATTAACATTTAATAAATATATTTATCATCCACAAAATTTAAATCATATACATATACATATATACGTATAACTTATTCTCCCAAAAACTAAGCATTAATTAATTTAAAAATTATTTGAACTTACAAAATATTATGTTCAATTCACTTTTATAACCAAACATTATATGCTAAAAATTAATTCATGAGCTTTTGTTATTATCATTTAGTCTGCTAATTTTGCCTTTATCTAATGTCATTTTGTTCGACCACTTTCCCATCAGATTTTTTATTGAGTGGTGTGTTGTCTTGCCACATTCCTCTTAGGCTCAATTTTTTCTCAACACATCACTTCTGAGTCATCCTCCTACTCTGGCCCACATTCAACAGATTATGAATTTATACCCTAGGCCCACTCAGCCTTTAGGTTTGATTTTGTGGAAGAATGATGCAATTCATAGAACAACTACATTCCTCTATTTTTATGGGAGACAAATAGCCCAATTCTGTCGGTAATGTTATACTTGGATTGCCAAAGAATTATGTGCAACAACCATGAGCTTGGCAATTCATCCTATTCCAGCTAATTTAGAGTTAAAAGTGGCATATCTTTGTCATCAGGAGAAGTTTGTTGGCAACTATTCCACTAGACATACTTAGATGAAGGTACATATACACTAGTTGAAAGTGGGGCTAACTTAAGGAGTTCATCTCTTGTCTATGCCCTCAAGATTCCTCTAGGTATTAAAAGGATTAGAAAGGGTAATTTAGTTCTTAATAAACTTGTGGATATTCTCTAATCCTTCATTAAACATTATCAAAGGTTTCTACTACTCAAGCTCCTACACTTGCCACTCAACAACCCTTAAGGATTATCTTGTAGTGTTTCCTAACTGTCTATCAGACTCCCAAAGGGATTTTTGTAATAAGCATTTGTCTCTACAAGATTTAAAGGATACTTCTTATCTCATGGCAAACGGAAAATCTCCTACATGTGATGGTTTCCCCTGTGAATTTTATAAAGTTCTTTGGGATGATTGTGATGTTTCTTAAAGCTAAACCTGATACTTTCAGTTATTTAAGTGGTATTTGGCCAAAGTTGAAAAAGAAATAGGGAAGACTCTGAAGTGTTTGAGATCTGACAAAGGTGGTGAATTCATTTCCAATGAGTTCAATACATTCTGCAATGAAAGAGGAATTAAAAGACAGATGTTGGCACTAAGGACCCCTCCTCAGAATGGGATAGCTAAAAGGAAAAATAGATCAATAATGGACTATGCAAGACCATTGATGATGGATAAGAATGTATAGGTATAAAAATAAATAAATGAAATATAAAGTTCATACCTAAGTTTGGTGACCCATAAGATATTTTTTACAAGTGCCCAATTACCTTTCTCAATGTATCCTATAAAATTATTGTCAAGGCTCTTTCTCTTAACATTTACCATATGCTTCCTTAGATTTCACGTCTAGCGCAAACTAGTTTTATATAACTCAAATTCATTTTGGATAATATTGTAGTTGTTTGGGAGTGTATGGACTGGGCATGTTGATCAAATGAAAAAACCAATACTCTAAAAAATTACTTTGCAAAGGCTTGTGACTGCACTAAGTGGCCTTTTATTCTAGTTGTGTTAAAAGCTATGATTTTGGTCTACACTTTATTCTTTCTTATCAAATACCATTTGCAAATGCTTTTTCATGTATCACAATTAATGTTCACCAATCTCATACTTTTTCTATACGTCAATTTGGCAAGGCTACTATTTAGTTCATTCTTTGTATGTGCTTGTTTTAGAAGACTTTCGCTATTGCTCAACTCTTTTATCAACACAGGCTAGGTTCAGTGTATTTCTCTTCCGTATTCGAGCTCCTAGCTTATTAATGGTTATTTTGTAGATGATTCCTCCCTCACCCTCATTGTGCATAGAGACAATATCCAAAATGATCTTCAATCTCAAAATCTTTTGCTTAGCTTCAGGCTCAACTATCCAATGTCACAAAATATGGACTCACCATGGTCGAGTTTTCTATTTTCTAGAACCCTTTTTTTTTCATGGCTTGCCCACACAACTTTGGGATGACGTGATTTCAAGAATTGAAACCAAATTGGCTTACCAGTTAACCAAACCCCTCTCCCTAGGAAATTTTTGATATACTCTAAAAATTCTCTCATTCGTACATGGTTTTTACTCCCCTTGTTTGTCGTCATCCAAATCAACTTATAATAAGCTTGAGAAGTTGTTGTGTCATTTTTTATGGGCTTCACATGCACAGGAATATGGTTTCTACAAAAGTGACATACCTAATTAGTATTGCTTACCAAAGCACTCTAGTGGCCTAGGCCTCTTTTCTACCCAAAAAAAGAAAAAAACAAGCCTTGTGTGTCAAATGGGTTGTTTATAGTGTACTAGGAAATTAATCTTAGAATGTTCTTCTTCGCCACTATATTTCCTCTAGGTTTCCTTTACATCTCCCAGCTTTGAAAGAAATTAGCTTTCGTACCATTCTTACAATGAGAGAACTAGTGCAAATCTAGGGTTCACTTGTGTTAAAAAGCATTTGGCGTGCCTGAGAAGTTGCTAAACCATGGGTTCATTAGAATGGAGACAACTTTCAATATTAGTTATCTTTCAACCAACACAACCTATGATAGTCTCCATTAACTCAAATGCAATGCCTACCACTTTCTCAAATTCCAAGGTTGCATGCTTTTCATTTTTATAAGCAATACATTTGCACTATAAAAGACCTTTTTAACAAGTCTACAATGTCACTCAACAATTGGGAGGATGTATCAGTTCGATTTTACTTGACTCACCAAGATCATGTGACTTTTGAATTACATGTTTTTGTCTTGCCAATGGAATTATTGCATAAGACTGGCATTAAAAGCATATGACCCTAGTGGAAAGATTTTTGTAAGTATCTAGTGACATTTCCAAAGATGCATCCTTGGCAAGGATATTACTTACAAGTTCCGCCTCATTTTTCAATGGTCAAGATTTAAAACCAACAATGGCATTTGCTTCATCGCAGTCTACATGGAGGTTGTGTTTTCTTACTATCTAGTCAATTAGCACAAAATTCAAATAAAACACTTTTCCTGGTGTATTCTTTTCCAAGGCTTTTCATTAGGTTCTTGCCTTTATTATTAGGGCATTCCTTATCTCCATTACCCTTTTTGTGTTTGTTCTAAGTCTTTTCTTCATTTGTATTCTTTGTCCCTCAGTTTTTTTCAGGGCATATGGTTCTCCTTGAAGATAAACTTAGATTTCCTCGCTATTCTACAATATTGGCACACTTTCAAAATGGAAATTCTATTTGCAATTTGGAAAGATAGAAATGTAGGTTTTTTTTGCATGCCTTAATTGATACAAATTTCTCTAAATTTTCTAAAGCTTATAGATTTAATAATGCAATGTTATAGATTTAGGTTCAAGTTGACAAAGTGGCCCTTGAAGTGGCTCACTTGCAAGAACACTACAATGGTGGGGAAATGTAACATGTGTGATAGTCAGATTATGTCTAGATGCTTCAACTTATTGTAGTTATTCTTCTTCATGTGGTCATTATCAAGACATAAAAGTTCTTATCACTATCGTTCAAAAAGTTCTAGCTTTGAGACCCCTCGATGTCATTCACCCCACCATTGGTTATCACCTCTTGTCTCAACTAGTCCCCCACGTCATTGTGGACCCCCATATGGGTGGCCTCCACCAACTGGTGCTACTTCAACACCCTTTGGTTGGCCTTCTGTGGGTGGAGCTTCGAGTTGCCCTTTTGTGGATGGAGCTTTGAGTTAGCCCAGTGGAGATATATGTTAGCCTTCAACTTCTAGAGTCTTCCCTATATTGGCCCTAGCTATCTCTCCACAACAAGAAGAGGAGGCTAAAGAAGATAATTCAAACAACTGGATAGTATCAAACCCTAGGCCAGACCATGAGTCAGGATGGGGAAAGGATGAACTAGACCCTCTTCCTCCTTCGGCTACATCTTTAGCTACACAAGTGTGGTTCCTTCCAATACTAGGCCCTTATGTCTTTTTGAACTCTGATTTTTGGGTTATGCCCATGTGACCCGCAAAGAGTGATTTTTTTCCTCCAATCACTATTTCTTTATTGCTTAATCATTGTTTTACGTAATTGAATGGTATATTACAATCATTCTCTAATTGTCTCTTCTTTATTGTCTTAATTTGATAATGTAAAATCTATTTAACATGTGAATTATTCATGCATATGTCATTTGGTTAAATTATGAAGTAATAAATTATATATAATACCACTTACATAGCTTAGCTAAGGAGAAAGAGTTACAATAATAAAAATTGTAATTTGTGAATATTTTTCATTTAATAAATTTTAAATTATAATACAAATAAATATTATAAAATTTGTAAAAGAGTTTTGAGTCTAATTTTCAATAATATATAGAATTAATAATCATTTATGAAATAAATGAATTGTAATGAATGTGGCTTGTTTGTTCAAAAAATAACTTTCTACATTAATATAATTGTAATTTGTGCATGATTTCTTTTCTAAACGCACAAGAATTTAGGCTTAAAATTCAATCATGTGCATTCCTCTCACTTAAAAATGAGTATTATTTTTTCTATTTGTCTCAATTTTGTTCCTCTTCCTCAAAAAAAATGAATATAATATTTTATATGTTTTAATTATAACAACATTTTTAGTAGTGTAATCATACATTGTACACATTTCCAATTTTAAATTGAATATATCATTTCTATCTTTTTTCACATTATTACACTTTATCACAATATCTATGCATATGAAACATCATCCTCAATATGAGCTATATTAATTTGTGTAAAAACAACCATAAGAAATCATAATAGACTAAAAGTAAACATTTAAGAATTTACAAATATTAGATCTACATATACACACTAGATTTACACATGTTAATTGTATAATTACAAAAATGACTCATGTTGATACTTATGAGATATTTACTTAAACATTATTAAATTTTCTACATTTGAAAAATTATCTAGACATATATTACATTATATCTACAATTATATTTTTAACTAACAATAATAATTAACTTATTTGATATTCTAAATATTTATTATTTAAATTTTGAATCTAATCTAAACAATTTCTAAGTTATGTATTATTTTTTCCTAAATTTATACATAAATAATTATTCTCCAAGTTTTAAAATCATAATCAACACTTCTATTTCTATTTAAGACAATGAAAAATATTATTATATTATATTTATATCTAATTCATATATATTATAAAATTACATTCCAAATCAATCAATAAACAAATTTATAAAAAGCTGCAATTATTAACAAAAAAACAAGAATGGACATTTATAAACAACTAAACCTCCCTCACACGTTAAAAGCACAAGTTGGAGCACATGCATCCTCCTAATCAAATAAAGAAAGATGTACTTATTTACTTAATTGTTTTTTAACAGGTAAAAAAAGAAAATCATATTTATACCGAGATTTAGGTGGTAGATATTTCTAGTTTATATATAATTTATATATATAAAATTAGTCGAGAGATATCCTTTTCGGGGAGCCTATTGTCATCAATTATCTCAGTGCAATAGGTGCCTCATAAAGATATCCCTCGACTTATTACGTATTATCGTTGCAATTTGAATCCTTGAAGAAAGATATAATATCATTTGCATGACTGTACAACTTCTGTTAAAACATTATTATTCAATCAATCATCTTCATCTTTACCGTTAGTTACCTGTCAAATTTTATTAAAATAGCTAAATGTTAAATGTTTACATTGAAGATTGCTCCCACGGTAGGAAGCCTCTCAGCTTAATAATTACTAAATAAATATTGATTTTAAAGAAGTTTGACTGGATTGGAAAAAGGGACAATAAAATAATTTTCTTGATCTCTCTTAATTTTATAAGGTCAAATATGTGTAACATGCGGAGTGACAAATTATACAAAATATGGTATATATCCTTAGCTAAGGAGCAAACGTTATGTTAATGCAAATAATAATTAATAGGCTATTTTTGTTAATTGAGTAGCGTTGAAACTATAATAAAATATATATAAATAAATATTTACTTTTACTGAAAATAATTGGAGTATCTATTTAGGGGAGATATGAAATCATAGACTATTTAATTACACATAATGACTATCATTATTTATGAAGTAAATTAATTGTAATAGTGTGATTTAGTTATTGGAAAAGATAATTGTAATAAATATGATTTATTTATTAGAAAAGAATAGATTTTTTATAATATGCAATTGCAATTTGTATATGATTTTTCCTTTCAACATATAAAAATTCAGACTTAATCATATGTTCCTTTTTTAATTTTTAATTTTTCAAAATGTAAGAAAATTAAATATAATATGTTAGACATTTAAATTTTAACAATAATTTTACATGGTGAAATTATACATTGTGCATAGACTATTTTAGATTTAATATATCAAACTATCTATATATAAACATTTAGACTTAATCATATGCTCCTTTTTTAATTTTTAATTTTTCAAAATGTAAGAAAATTAAATATAATATGTTAGATGTCTAAAATTTTGAAAATAATTTTACATGATGAAATTATGCATTGTACATAGACCATTTTAGATTTAATATATATCAAGCTATCTATTTACACATGTGAGAATTGTGTCCCTCTATTTACACTTTTATCACATTACTTTATCATACCTTGACCTATTCATAATTATATTTTATATTGTCTCGTTCACTCATATCTTTAATATCCACTTTATCACACTAGGGGTCATAAAGCATTCCCATTGACGAGTGTTATGTTATCTATTTTATGACATCAAGGGATAACTTGTACCTCCCCACTTTGTCACATTAGAGGTCTCAAGAATGTTTATTTGATATTAAGAATAACATAGTTTTAAAGAATTGAAAAGGGTGTGGTTTTATTAACTCGAGATATTGAAGTGTTTATCTAATACCATATAATGGTTAGATGTATGTGTGAACTTTGGTTTGTTTCTATTGTAAATTGCATATGTAGAGAGAGAACATGAATTTGGATGTGTGGTTACATGCAATGAGACATTGCAAGCATATCATAATATTTTTTCATGAGATAATACATTGCATTCTTGAATGATTTTGGATACTTACTTTTCGAAGGTCATCAATGTTTTCCTAAGATATGTATAGTTCCAAATTTATGGTATATTTATCTATATTTTTAAATTATGAATACTTAAATTAAATACCGTTTTCATAGATATTGTAGAAATACTCTATTATGGCTGGCAATTTAATTTCACTTATATGATTATTATAAACTTAGATTTTGTTTAGTTTTAATATATTGTTAATATTTGTATTTTTAAATCTATAAATATTACAAGTTCTTACAAGCACTCGTCTTTTATTCCTATATGCATACATAAAAACAATGATTACATCCTTTCATGCTTAAATATGTATGTGGCATTATTGTTTGTGAGTGTTAAAGTTTATATGCATATTCTTTTTAAGATTCTTGCACCTTAAAGTTGGGAGAAATGTAATAATGGAATATGCATACCTACACAAATTCTCTTTGAGGATGATAATTCAATACATAGACATATTAATAAGTGATTTTTCTTCTTTCAAAATCTCTTTCATTATATTGTTCGCCTTTTATTTGTTGATATTTATTAAAAAAATCACCTTTTTTTCATATTTAACTACTCGTCAAACATACGTTCATAAAGGATGATAATTCAATACATAGACATATTGATAAGTGATTTTTCTTCTTTCATTATATTGTTCACCTTCTATCTGTTGATATTTATTAAAAAATCACCTTTTTTTTCATATTTAATTACTCATCAAACATATGTTCAAAAGTATTTCCACTAACACATTGTCTATTAAAATTTCACCATTTTGCCAATGGGCCTTTGGTCTATTAGTGAAGTTGAAAGGTTCTCAATGAGCCTAGCAGGGATCAAGTCTTGTTGAGTGCAAGGTTTGACATTTTAACGGATGTGGTCGGGATTATACTCTGGGCAATCTCAGTGGTTTGGATACCCCTTAGTCCTTGGCTCTAAGGCAATCAAGTTTCAAGCACGAGTGCACTTGTATCGGGTTGCCAAAACTCCTTTGTGATAGCCTTTGCTAGTTGGTAGTTGCTACATACCATAATTGGGTTACCTTGCAAATCTAAACCCTCCACAAAATAAAATTTTAAAAACAATAATAACAATAATCTAACCGCTTTTATGTCTTGAAGACAATTTATAATTTTATATTTTTGAAATATTAAGCAGCCAAAACAAGGTGGTTAGCCCTTACAAAACAAACTCGCAGACTACCAACATATCACCACAGAAACGATCACCCCCTAACCTACATTAACATTCCAAAAACAACTAACAACAAAGTAACAACATACAAGTAAATAAACTAACAAGCATCCATCTAAGATAACCTGTAACCAAACTACTAAAAGTAAAGAGTTTTTTAAACAAAGGCATCATAGCCTTAAACCTAACCAAGTCCAAATACCAACAAAACCAAGAACACAAAACCATAAGGAAGTAGGGCACTAACTAGGCTTTCCCTCATATTTTCTCTTGAGGGGGATGTTCGCCCAATCTTTAGCCAGGAACCCAAAGAACAACTTGGCGTCCTCCTAGCTCAAGTCCTCCTCCTGGCTATCCTTTAGTAGATGCAGGGTAGTGGTCACCACATCAGTCACATTAACAGTGAACTTAAACAAAAAGGTCAAACCTATTCTCCAGAACTTGCACTTTATCTCTCAGCTCCTTTAGGACTTCCATTGTTTCCTCCAGTTTGCCTCTCGACTTGTCTATCTCCCTACCCATGATGTCTAACCTGCAAAACCAGAGAGTAAGCAATAACTTTACCAATGGGAGTCACCCGATTCGAGGAGGACACCGTCATAGGAGAGGGGGCTTTATCCACAATCTCTAGGAACCGATACTACGTGAGGTCCATTGTATTCATCGTAAGGGACTCGAAGACATGGGTCACCTCGTTATCCTCCTTATTCTCCCCTCTCGAACCCAACACAAACGAATCTGAAACCTCCACCTCCATATCTCTACCTTCATCCTTTCCTCCACTGTAATTCAACGTCTTTTGTTTCATCCGCTATTTTGGAAGGACCATATCCTCCTCCTGAGAGGCAATTGTCTCATTTCCATTTGGCATTCTTTTTTTTCCTACACTTTTATGTTAATCCTCACTATTGTAAAAACAAATCTTACCCACTATCAAATCTATTTACCAACCTCCCACCCTTAACCCTTTCCACATAATATTAAATATGATAATATTTAAATAATAATATTGATCCTCCCAAGACTATTATTCACATGTGTACACTACAATTAGGCGACTATTACCTATTTATATTTATATTATGTGGCTTAAAAGCTTTTAACATCGTCCTCTTGGAAATGTCATGGATTAGTCCTCACATTAGTAAAAGACTAAATTGCCAAAGGTTTCGAGGTGCTCCTTGTAAGGTACTAAGAAGATTGCCTTGTCGTGGTCCAAAGTAGTTTTTAAGTGTATCTTTTGTTTTTAAACCTTTGTCAAAACAAAATCTTCGTCGTCAAAGAGTATAAAACCCATGCCCAGAGACTTCTTTAATTACACAAGGTTGTCAAACCCCTTGACCAAAGATTTCTTTAATTACACCAAGATTGCCCATGTCATCAAGAGAAAGCTTTTGTGAAGAAGTTAGATTTGTAGTCAGACTAGATCCAGTTCTGGGGTTCCTTCCCAGAACGGTCTGCAAAATCTTCATGCTGGCCACTGTTTTTCAAGCATCAAAGAGATTGATGATGGTTTCGTAGCCCTGACATTAAGTTTATGTATTGAGATCCGTGCAATGGAAACATGCAATTCTTTTTAAGCTTTTAATGCCTTTATTCACTGTAGCACAGTTGGATGTGGAAATGCACTCACGATGAAAGATTCAAAGATGGACAACTAATAAATTGTCGAGATCACGGTCAGCCAATAGTCGGCCAATGCAAAAGCATGCATGACAGTCCAATGGAAGCATGTCATTGTCAGAAAGAAGCTCTCATCACATGTAACGCTAAATGTTTCTCAACTAAATTTGAAGTGTTCCAAAGATCTACAATTCTGAAAAAACCAAAGCTACAGACGGCTGCACTATACATCTTAGAGAAACAATTTCAATAAATTTTAGTTCAAATATTGTTATCGAATTAACTATTATCGAGGACCATAAAAAGTTTAGGAGGTAAGTAGGAAACTTACTGGGGAAATATCAGGAACTTAAAGATTACTTCAATTTAATAAGAGATGCATTTATCTTACAAAACTTTAGAAGGGAATGTATTTAATAAATCGTTAATGAATAAACAAATCAAACAAATACAAATAATATATAAATTTACATATAAAATGTTGATGACTGATAGCCATAGTCTGAAAATCTGAAACTTGAAACAAACTAAAAAATAACAAACTGCTATATTGGAAAGTAGAATAATAGAGTCAAAGATGAGAGAACTGGAATTTGATGCGTACTAAAATTTAAATTTCTATGCTTACAACTTCAAAAAAAATCAATAGAATCTAAATGATTATCCCATGGTGCAAGAGAAAACATGACCACCAAGTGCAGCCATATTCCAAGTTGGATCAACAAAAATAAGGATACTTAATGGTTCGGCCATGATTATTATTCTCTTCGGTATTTTTACTGTGCTCAAGCATCCAAAATCAAATAGGCACATTTTCGATGTGGTTCTCAATGCATCTGTGTAATTTATAACTAAAGATAAAGATCATGTGAGATTCTGAAAACTATTATGTCCTATAAACGAATTTTACAATTTATGGATACTAATCAATCATTTAGGATTGATAATTATTTAGCACAAGCCCGTTAAATTATAGATAGCACAGCCACTCTGCTTTGATAATTCCTGAAAATTAGCATTTTCCACATACCATGAGATTGTCTCTCACTTCAAATAATAAGTGTACTGACAAGTTAATGCACCAAAATGCATAGAGAAACATATTAATCAGTAAATTACAAAGCAACAGATTATTACAATATGGGAAGAACTGTATATTTTTTAGGAAACACAGTTGGACAGCATATCAAATTAGTGATCAATATTCATTGTTGAAAAGCAGACTTAAAGAAGCGGCTTAAAAATATCTGGAGTTCTTGTGCCCTTTGTGTGAGAGGAGTGTTTTTACTAGGTGGTCCTATAAACTACTTTGGCCATAGAAACATTACTAAATCATTAATTCATTCATTCAATCCAACATTCTAAGACATAAAACTGTTGGCCGCTGAGTTTCTGGCTTATTGCTGATAAATTAGCAAGGTATCCACGATATTTTGTTAAGATACCTGTGCAAAAGTAACATAATTTATTGCTGCGTATAACTTTTCAGAATAAGTGAAGTTATTGCAGAGATATTTACGATATTATAATCTATGCCAATGACCATCTTTCAATTTTTATACAGCGAATGCGGTGTGGAACTCCATCACAGGAATTTTGCAGTGACTGAAAGAGACATGCTATATCAAAACATTTGATGATGATACGGGAGGCCAGCCTTATTATGAAACAATAGCAGCTTTGTCTCTAAATTTCCCCAAAAAATAATTCCATCCAACTTTCTTAATAACATTACTTTTAATTACACCAAGTTTGACCATGTCAAGATAAAGTATCTCCAAACTTCCTCTTTATGAATATTTGCTGTAAATCTAACCCTTATCAGTTGCATGTTGCTGTTGCTGTTGCTGTCAATATCAACTATGTTTTATCTCAGAAGTTACGTTTTCAATTTTAGGTTTTGCTTGAACCTGGCCTCAAAAATAGAACTCGGGTGAGAAGAGACAAATATTACTTGCTGCACGTTATTGAACCAAATCGAAAGGCAACAAAGTTGAAAGTCGTAATTTGAACTCTAGAAATGTGAAATATCCTATCCGATATTTTTTATTTTACCGAGAGTCGCATATAAACACTCTGATAGACTGATGAGTCTATTTGCTTGTACCTGACCACACACAGTCGCATATAAAAACTCTGATAGACTGATGACTGATAGTCTATTTGCTTGTACCTGACCCCATCATACCAAACATTTGAAGATCAATTTCTCAAATTCTGGGTCTCTTTAAATGAATGTGATACTGGCTGACTTATCTTTTACTTACAAAAAGACTCATAAATCAGAGCAAATGTAAGGGGTGTCAGGCAGAGCAGATAGCAGAGCAGATACTGTAGTGGAAACCTATCCCAATTTAAATGATATCCAGAGGCTGAAAAAGGAGTGTTCTACAAATATCCTCAAGCAGAACTAAGTAGACCGAATACCTCGATTGACTAAGAAAACCCATCCATATTCTATTATCATCCAGAGGCCAAAATGTTCTACAAATATATCGAGCATAACTAAGTAAACCGAACACCTCAAGTAACAGAGGAAACCCAGTCATGCTCAAATGCCATCCGGGTGTGCCTTCTACAAATATCCGAAGCAGAACTAAATTGAATACCTCGATTGAGGAGATATCCCCAAGCTCAAATGTCATCCATTCTAGTGCAAATGCCATCCAGAGGACAAAAAGTCCGTATTCTATAAATACCCCAAGAGGAAATCCGTAGAGAGAGAAAAATCTTAGTTGAGGGAGCTATCCCCTGTTTGCATTCTAATCTTCTGGAAAATGGAAGAGCATCCACATTTGCACAGTACTATTATCATATGTAAGATTTACAATAAATTATGCAAATGTTTATTGCATTTCCTTAACTTCCTTAGACTACTCCCAGACTACTTCCAAACTACCTACAGAAAACACTCTCTCACTCCAATAAATATTTTATTACTTATGTAAGTCATCAAGATGACTTTATTACCTATTTTTCAATTTTAATATACAGCCTCCTTTAAGATTTTCTTAAACCTGAAACTATTCCTAGACCAGGGAGAGAATTTCATCAAGTTGTGCCATAGCTTTTGGAAGGATGTAACTTAAAGACACAAGCTTCCTACAACGATCACAATCCTATAGCTGTTGTTTAAATTTTTTTCATCAATATTTCCGATCACTCTCTGTCATCTATCATCAAGATGTATAGCTTTCAAACTGAACTCTCAAATTTTTAAAATGCCACTTCACCAAACTCCTGAATCACAAATCTCTTATATTATTGAACCATTTATGTTGAGACTATATTATCGAGTTCTTATGAACCTCAAAATGATATAATTCTTAAGATCTATAAACTCTATATTGTATAACAATTGTCAATAACAATCTATATTGAATTTACAAAATAGGAATTCTTCAATTTTGTTTGTCAGACAAAACATATTTATTTTACATATATATAAGATAAATGAAGATGACGAAAGACCTCTAGCCACCAGTACCTTGGTCGTGGACCTTATAAGCCTTCGGAGGCTTCCTTTGACATTGCTGTTACAAAAACTAATATTGTCAATACTTTTTCCCCTTTCAAACTGTTTGATTGACGAAATCTTGAATAGATAAGCACGAGGTTGATCAAATTAATCCACACTGACAAGAAGAATGCTTTTGCGTGCAGGGATCAACACCTTTGCGGAAAATAGATGCAAGGAACATACTACTTACTAAAATTAGATCTGTCAGCCCAACTCATACTCAACATACCTAGGCTAGCAATGAATCTTGGAGTAAATTAAGGGTATACCTAGGTTAGGTCGAAGGTCGAACACGTAAATCGAACAGGCGGCCGATTTTTCATATTTAATGACCCTTTTCTAAAATACTATTTGCCCACTTGCTTATCGATAATACTACCTGCCCATGTCCTCGCCACGATTCTGTGGATAATTGGCAAGTCAACTAATAATACTAACAATTGCATCTAAAATCACATTCTTTTTCAACTGCGTTCCGTAGTTTCTTCTACCCCTCGTGCCTGCTGATCTTGCCCAACGGCTTCTTTCCTTTCGCGTGATTAGGTGTTTCCTTCCTTCCACGTGATTAGGTATTTCAATGTGCAGCAGCAGACATCTTACGCACCAGATGACGTCAACATATGCCCTCCAAATCCAATGCAAAAATCAGACAGCCATTTAAAAAACAAAAGCAAGCAGGGTTTCACTATTTTACAGGGGAACGTGGAGAGTGTATGAGCAACACCATAAAATAAAATAAAACCGTTAAAGACTCATAGGTTATGAACAATGCCTCTTGACATTCACCAAATGTTCTATGAGCTTTGATACATGTTGGTGGAAGAGCTTCAAGCTTAAATATTATTTAGCATATATAAGATTTTTATAAAGCGTTGTATTTATTCATTGCTGTAAAACTATTTTGAAATACTTAACAGAGAATTAATTTCCAACTCAACAAATCTTTTATTACTATATAGGTCATTAGGATGACTTTATTATAAATGTTGATCATAAATGTTGATCTTAATATTGCAATATAACTCATGCATCATATTCTTAAAAAAGAAAAAGAAAAAGACATATATTTATAAAAATAAAAAATAATTGAAGAACACCGAAATAATCTCATTAAATAGTTTTACTGAACATTACAAAACTTTAGAAACTTCAAATATCTCTGAAGTTCTGAACAATCTGTTTCGCACTGAATATTGTTATTGTTAATCAATGAGACCAACTGCCTTTCATTATGAATGACTTAAGTTTCCAGTTTCAACCTATTTGTTTTGAACTTTCTTAAAATCAAATGTTGAGTTGCTAACAGTGGACATTAATATCAAAGATGTCTGATGTTTCTCACTTTCTATATGAAATCTAGTAACTAAAAGTAGGATTACACAGTACACTGATTAAAACTAGGATTACACTTGATGATTGTCTCCATCATTATGGAAACTTTCATCTTAAGAGTTGTCTTAACCCAGAGCACTAAAATTTTATATTTTTAGTTTTAAAAATAAAAAATCTATATTTCATATCAAATTGTCTGAGCATATATTGATTTAATGTGTAATATTTTTTTATATATAAGTAATTTTAGCTGTAAAATTGTTAGTGTGTCATGAATATAATTAAATGAAATGTAATTTTTTAATTAAAAATTAATAAATAATGTGATGTTGAACACTTCCAAAACTAGGTCTAATTCTTTTGAAAGGATCATTTAAATATTTATTTTTTTAAACAGAAGCATTGCCAAATTACCTACTTAAAAAATAAGAATTTATTTAAAATTACCACATTAGATTTTATAAAATTTTATAAGGCACACTGCATCTCCCTTAATATGCTTTTTAAGAAAGCTGCTTGATTCTCCCATTTTCAAATAAGGTCCACTGCTAGATCATCTCCGAACTGTATAAGCTAGAATTCGATGTTCCAACATGCTCACAATGACACGTATGGATATACAATGATAACAAACCGAAGATTTAGCACCTGTACATATGTGCACAATGCTTTTATTTTTTCCAAACCATAAATACTGAATAAAAAATAAAATAGAGGCTGCTTTCCAATTTACTACTCTACGATTGTTGTAATTTCTCCTTTCGATCAGAGTATATAGCTAGGGTGAGCCGTCAGAACTTTCAGGTCCCTTAGTTTCGAAATTTGTTTCATCCCCTGAAGCATGAAGAAAAGGCAGAGGGCATCCACTCCTCACCAGAGGTAAGTCCTATTAATCGTATGTCTTAATGAAAAATGAAATTTAGGTGTAGCAAATAGATGCATTCACGAACCAGATGAAATTTGATCATCCTAAAAGAGGTTTCATTACCGAACAAAAACTGATGAGGCAAACAACTGAAATTTAAAAAGAAAAACACACGGAGACAGAAAGAATCGAACTAGGAAATTTCTTCCAAAATAGCAATAGTATTAATCATTGCAAACCCTTAAATACATATACGCCTTTCAATCACTGAAACAACCCAATGTTCATCTATGAAAATCCCACACCCAACAAACAAAAAACCCCAGTACAAAGAATAGAGTCAAACGGACCTCAAAAAGAATTCCCCCACCCCTGAAATAAATATATCAAAGTACAATGAATAGAGCAACCGACCTCAAAAAGAATTTCTACTGATACATAAGGCACTCGGCCCAGAGACAGAATTACGCATAGGTGCTAACGAACAGGATTCCTGTCCAATGCAATCGCATCTAATTTAAATCAGAACCTTTTTCTTTACAAGATTAGCGCATCCATTAGGGCTTTCTTCATTTCTGCTGCTCTTGCTTCAGCTTCACTGAGGGATTAAAATTCCCCGCGGCAGGCAACACCTCGTACTGATAATCCCTGGACCCGTCATCAAAGTTCAGCTCATAACTTATCTGATCATAATTTAGACTCGCAGGCTTGCAATTATAGATGGATTTCCCGTCGGCCTTACACCTCCGAACGAAGTGCTTCCATTTTGTCCTGCCACAGCAACCCCGAGCATAATCGTCCACTAGGGTTTCAGACCATTCGCCCGCACGCCTGACGCTGTTCCAGCCCTTGCGCCACCACTTGTGAGAATCTGTACCTTCAGCCCCCGGATTCGAACCTCTAAACCTGTTGAACCACGAGGGTTTAAGAAGGAACCTTTCAGCCGTAGAATCGTCGGAGCCAAAGCAGCAGCAGCAAAGCAGGCTGGTGCTTCTGAACCTCTTTGGGCGCATATTTGGGGTTTCCTCCATCCTATGCTCTCCCCAGGATTCGATCTCTGCACCACTGCTTTACCCTGCTGCAGTTGCATGCAGTCCCCCTGGAGGGAATAAATAATAAGATCCGCAACTACAATAAAGTGATTGTTTTTCCCGTTGGCAATGTCCAGCTGGATGCTGATATGGATAGTATGGATGAGCTGTACATGTCGTTATCTTCAGCGTACATTTTAAGCTTTGTGTAGGGTCGGCGTACGTATTTATTATTGTTTTCTACAGTTGTGAAATACATCGATAATTTAATCATGAGGACGACCATTCCAACGGCTAGCAAGACCGGATCTTTTCCTGCCGTCGGGTATCTTACAGCTTGACCAAGGGACTCTATTAGGGAAAGATCAAATAATTGTTACTATGTTGTTTTTTATTTTGTTATAAATAGATAGATACCTAGATGAGATTTTTATGAGGCTGAACATAGTCTATGGAATACCTTTCTTACTACACCAATTTAACCAAATTTGTTAATTTGGTTTGCTTTTTGTGTAGGTTCATGATGAGCCCACCAAACCTCTCAATGTTCTCCTTGTTGAATAGGTTGTATCGAGAGTTGTCACTAGGAAATCTACAAATTTGACCCTGCTCTTTCTGTATGCTTCACATTCTCAAACAAAGTGTTGCTCGATTTTCACCTTCCTAAAATTGCAAAACATGCAGATTCTCTCTTCCCAGAGCTCTTTTGGCCTCTTTGTTCAACCAGTCTCACATCAAAGTTGATGAGAGTTAGTCCTTAGTTGTTCAATATGAGTCTTAGCTCTCTGCGCTATGTCGACCTCTTTGTACTCCTTTTGGTGTTGATCACATGTGGGATTGAATTTGCCGAGGTAGTAAGTCTTTTTCCTACCAAGCCCTTTCCCCCAATTTCTTTTATGGAATTTCTTCATAACAAATACTTTTATTTCTTTATTGTTTGCATGACACATGTTGAAATGGATATCCCATTTGCTCATCCACTTGATGTTTTGTTGCATCCAAGTCTTTTTATATTTACACAAAATATCATCAAAGACCTCTTTAGGCCATCTAGGGCCATCTACTTGCATCCATTTTTTCATTTTTTTAAAGATAGCTAATGAGGTGGACCATAGCATGGGCCTCAATAGGTATAGCTCTCACTTCACAAAGCGTGCTATCATATGGGACTGTGCTTTTGATTTTAAACTTGCTTGTAATCCAATGCTTTTGGATCATCTTGACATGTCTCCATTGTAGGACTAAAATGTTGCTAGCTTGAATTTCATAGCGATTGTTTATTTTTTTGAGAGATTAATTTGTTTATTTTTTTGCTCCTTTGATTAATCTCACATGTATTAATCATCGTTTATGTACTTGTAGTTTATTATTTTTTCACTTTTTTTTCCATGATTGGCTCATTTGTGCATCTCTGTTGGAGATTTGTGGACTACTTTTGAGGTATTTGTATACTACTATTAGGACCTTTGTCCACAAGTGATTTTGAGTGGGCTGGTATTGACGAATTAGAGGCCAATATTTTGGTAACACTTTGAAATGGCCATTTTTTTACCATTTGGTGTTCGATGATCTCTATGAAGAGATTTGTAAATAGCCAGAAGCTAAAACCTTAGCTTTAGTAGTTAACTCATGTATGAAAACAACCAAAAAAAATCATCAAAACTCAACATATGATCTACAAGTGCACAAAGTTAGTATGTGCAGGTATTGGGTATCTTCCCCTTGCAGTCAAATGTGTTTTAACCTTGAGTGCTACTTTTAAATAAGCTCCAAAATGGTAACACATGTACTAATAGTTGATATTTTAAAGCTTTTCTTGGTTGGTAAATGGCTCATTTGTGCACCACTATTGAGACATGTGTGCAACACTACTAGGACATTTGCTCACAAATACTAGTATTTTTGAGTGAGCAACTATTGGTGCAATATCTTTGAGCAGGTATCAAGTGACACTTTGAAATGATGACATCTTGATCCTTCAATGCTTGACAATCTCTACAAGAAGTTTCATCAAGACCCAAAAAACAAGAACTATTTTTTAAGGTGTCAACTCACATTCAAAAGAAATAGAGATAAACTATTGAAATCCAATATATAGTTAGGCTCTATAGATGTGCAACGTTAGGGTGTGTGAGGACTAATGCTTTTCGCCTAAATTCCTTGATTCTAATTCATCCATAAACCTTCAACCTAAGAACACAACATTGGGGAAATTAGTTAAGAAGACATGATGTAATGCCTACCCCTAGTTTACTTTTCATGTTGGATTGCCGAGTTATTTTAGGCCAATGTTATGATTGTGTTTTATGATTAGCAATATTTGGTTACCGGATTTGATTGGATGTTACTTCAATCTTAGTTTATATATATTTGATGAGCTACTTGATACTCAGTTATTTCATGTGTTCATGATTAGTCTTTCAATAATAATACATATAGTGATTTTTGTTATTCCATGATGATAGATAGATGGATGATTTTATGCAGTTTCTATGGTTACCTACCCCATACTTGAATATGTATGGTGTACATGTATGTTTGACATTTTTGATGTTGTTGAGGGAGGGAATCGTAGTCACCTGCTAGTTAGGATCTATGCAATGCACCACTCCCTGCCATTGCTTGTTTAGTTTAGATTTATATGTATATGTACATGCTCAACTTTTATGAAGATTGTAGGTACCATACATTGACTTCTATGAATTGCCAAGATAAGTGTGCCCTATCATAGTATCTTAGTGGTAAAAGACCTAGGAGATAGTTCTGGAGTCCAAATCCTAACCTTAAGCCAATTGTCCTAGAATGTAGGACAAGTATATGAATTATTTACCCTTCTGAATTCATCAAGTGACTTGAATTCATGATTTTGACCCTGGAGTTTGAATTTGTGCTTTGTCTTTCAGTTGGGTTTTCTTATTTGGATTGTGGGTTTGTTGTGATTTTCAATTATAATTAAACCAAATAAAAAGGATTATTAAATGATTTGATTTAATGAAAATTTTATAAAGAAAAATTAATGTTTAATTATATCTAATTGAGAATTTATTAAATAAAAGAATTCAATTTAAAAGATCTTTTTTTATTGGTAAGAGGCCAAAGCAATGATTAATTATTATGTGTTATGATTAAGTTATTATTATTTTTTAAGCGCTCGAGCAGATTCGAACCCAAGACCTCTTTGATAAGAGGCTCACAATTTAGCATTGTGTTGTAGGCTCTTACCTAATTTAAAAGATTTAATTAAAGTTTTAATTTTCACGTAATTATATTTATTTTATTTAATAATAATTTATATAGGATTTTCATTTTAATAATAAACTCTAAATATTATTATAAGTTGAATTAATAAATATATTAAAGGCGTCATGTGATTTAATGTGTGTGTGTGTGTGTGTGTGTGTGTGTGTGTGTGAGAGAGAGAGAGAGAGAGAGAGAGAGAGAGAGTAGATTTAATAAAATTTATTTTAATTAAATGCAAAAAGTTTGCACATGAAATTAAAATATAATAAAATAATAAAGAAAAAGGGTTTGTGTGACTGCAAAACTGAAACCTTAAAAGGAGAAACCTCTTTATTAAGGAATCAAAGCTCATTTCTCCACACACGAGTTTAGAGGAGAAAATTTCGAGAAATGGTGAATTCTTGTAAGCTCTGAGCATTCGTCTGGTTAGCATCAGATTGAGGTAAGATCTTGTTGAGATTGTGCAGTAGTTTCCCTTCAAAATTTCTCTATCTTCTCTGTGTTTGTTATGGATCTGTCTTCATAAATTAATTCTGGTTGAAACCCTTGTTGTTAAGATTTACTATTTTTTTCTTTTTGAAAACGTCTATGAATGAAATCAATTTTGAAAAAACATCATATTGAGTAAATTTTATTTGGCGATATACTTAGATATGGTTTGTCTTATTGAGATTTTCAAATCTGTATTAAAATAAACCTGTTTCTTTAATCTTTAAAGTAGGGGGGGCAAGGCGGGGCGATTGGAAAATAGTTGTATATGAGGCCCTTAATGGTTTTTTGTTATTACATGATATTATTGGATTGGGGGTATTTCCTATTGTTTAAGGCATAATTTATTTTAAAAAATTAAAAAAGGAAGAGGGGGTTGGTTGTGACCTCCCCCACCCTTCTCAGTTGCAAAAGCAACGAACGTTGCCATAGTAGTATACGTTGCCAAGGCAATGGTTGCCTTTAATAACCAGGTCACTTAGTAGCCACCCCTATTAGGGTTGCAATATATTTATTGCATGTAGTTTGTTTATTAATTTTTTTATATAATAAATATTATTAATATAATAAGTTAATTATTATATTATTTAATTAAATAAATATTATTATTATCAATTTAATATATGTATATTATTTTATTAATAATAAAACCAATATCATAATTAATAATTAATAATTAATAATAAATAATAGTTTCACATTAGCAAAAAATGGTGAACAAAACGAAAAGCAAAAGAGCGAAAAATGCAAAGACATTTCGTTCAAAAGCAGCTAGTCAATATTCTCGCAAAAATGCTTACCCTAAAAAATGGGGGTTTTCGAAAACAAGCCCAAAGCCTCCACTAGCATATAGATCAAACAATCACGCAGTCAGAAGCATATAGGTGCAAGAACCGTCGGGTGAATTTCAACAAGCAATCTCACCATATGTAGTAAAGATCTCAAACCATTTTTCCTCATTAACTAGCTTACAAAACTAGGAGGATAGTGTTGTTCGAGATTTTTGCCCTAATCAAAAAGCCATTACCAATCCCTTCCCGGGCAGAGATTTTCCTTTGGTTCACTCAACAGTTAGTTTAGATAAGCAAATCTTTGTCCTTAATTTAACAAAATATGCTAGCCATAATCTCAATCCCATTTACACCCAACAGAGCAATTTCACCATCAAACCATCCACTGATTAGCCAACCCAAATTTAGGAATCCTTAGCTCTGTACTTTTAAAAACCTACATTCCTCCTTTTCACAGGTCACCTCTCTCTTGCCCCAATTCTCATATGAATTCTTTTAACTCTCTTTCCCTTAGTTGCACTCCAATAGATCATGAAGACAAGATCTTAATTATTAGCAATCAAGACAGCAAAGAGTGCTGGCAAGAATGTCAAGAAGTCAGTTTATTCGCTTTTTGGAATGGCCCTAAAGCAGACCTTCATAATCTAATTGACTGGTTGGAAGACTTTTGCGGCTATTAGGTAAGTATTTCTCATTATACTAATAGACTGGTTTCTATACACTGTAGTGAGGAAGATGTGAAAAAAGATTTTCTTTTGAATTCTGATTATTTTTATAAGGCTTATGGGGTTAAGTTTCTTGATTAGATACCAAATTGTAATGAGGCTTATCTAAAAAAATTAATACCTACATGGTTCTCCATTAACTCTATTCCTCCAAATTTAAATCAAATAGGTATTATTAAAAGGATAGGAAGATCAATGGGAGAACTAATTGGATTAGAGGCTTCCTTTGAGAGATGTAACAACATAAAACTCCTAATCAAATGTAGGGCAAACAAGATGAATATTAAACCATTTAAAATCATTACTGTTACCATTTCCCCCCCCCCCCCCCCCCCCTGCCAAAATTTGAATTTAAATGCTTGCCCCGCCCAATGGTCACCTTCCATCTTTTGTATTATTTTAATGCCTAGGAAATACCAAATAAAATGATTAAAACCTTATGATTTGTTTCCACTGGCCGCAACTCTCCCTATCGTTAGATCTTATGAGATCAACGGATGTCGCTACCTCGCTATGAAAGTTGTGAGGTTGTTTCCAATAGCAACATAGCGAGTACTAGGAATTATGGAAAGTGGGACTAGAATGTGAAGGGGCAGTAGTCAAGATTCATTTTTTGGCCGACCTTTTTAGCTACGTGCACCTGGTAAGTACCGTCAGAGCAGGAGAGGGACCTGATGAAAGCAGCCAGAAGTCAGCGCCGAAATAAAGGTCGTTCCAACACCTTGCTCTCGAAAAATCTGTTCATCTCACTGTTAGCAATATAGTGAGGTGTTGTGAAATGTAAGACACGATGGCCCCCCATTCTCCCAGTAACTATTATTGGTTTGAATGATGACAGTGGTTTTTTTTGTTTTTTTGGCACCGAGTTTTGATAGAGTCCCCGACACTCTCTATCTCACTATCGAAAAACTCAGGCATCTTGCCATTAGCGACATAGCGAGGTGTCGTGAAGCGAACATGATGGGGCCACAAGCGACGTGGAAGGATGACTATGATCATCGATACCCTGGACCCACGCCCCTTCTGTAAACACATGAGGATTTCCGATCAACAGATCAGTCTTGATCTACGATCGTCGCTATCTCGCTATGGGGAGTTGCTCGAAGGTTATGCATGGCGAGATAACGACTCAGTGACACATGTTCTTGTGGGGCCAGAAGTATTAAGGGCAAAGCGCAGTAATATGGAAAGTCTTTCATGATTGTCAGATCAAGAAAAATCAATAGTTGTCACTAACTCACTATGGAAAGGTGCTTGAAAGTTATGTATAGCGAGGTAGCAAGTGCTTGCCACGTGGATTGTGGGTCTTGTTTCCCTTGCTGGGCTGCAAACGTGGAGACTTACCAGACAGGTTGAAAAAGGCCAGTTCCTATTGGTTGGTACACTGACAAGTTGGGTGTACCTTTAGGGCCGTCAGATGGTGGCAAATCGACATTTCTTGTTATGTCACTATGAGGAAATGATCGATCTTTAACTATAGTGACATAGCAACAAGGGACCCACCATATTTCTCTTCAATGATGCATCAAATGTCTTCTACACGATCGATCTTGAATCAACGATGATCGCTATCTCACTTAGAAAGTTGCAAGTTGTATACTCATAGCAACATAGCAAGTATGGACCCACCACTTCTTCAGGGTACTCTGTGCAGTTTCTCCATCTTTGATTTGGTCTCAGATCGACGACCATCGCTATCTCGCCATGAAGATTTTCTCGGAGGATATGTATAGTGAGATAGCCACTCAGTGCCACGTGTCCTTAGAATTCTGTGGAGTCCAGTTCAAAATGTCAACATTAAAGGAAAGGATCAAAGCAAGATCAACGGTCGGTGCTTCCCCGCAATATGAAGATGCAAGGTAGTTAAGTAATGTGGGAAAGCACCCAAAGGGCCCAGCCAAGGTATTAACGATGAAGGCAGTGCAGTTAGGGTTGATGGCTAGTAGTTACATTGTGGTAAGGGTTTGAGGAAGTGGCACAGTTAGTTAAAAGATATGATCAACCGTGCGGAGACTATACATAGTGGCAAAACAAAAGAAGATCATTGATCCACATGGCTCATCCTAGTGGCAGAGCTCAGTTGACTTGCTGACCCTGCTGATTCATGAACCAAAAAATGAAGGGAGTTGAATTTTCCCGTACGATCTAATCCCTGTGATCAATGCCAACCACTCTTGGATGAAGGCTGGACTCAGTGAATGAGGGAGAATACTCCACCACTTCTGATTCGATCCATCTACTTGGTCAGACAATTTAATGGCATTGTTTCTGTCTTCTCAGGGCCTTGTTCCAACAAAGATCAGATTTCATTGCATTTATGTCTGTGCTGAGGTTAGATTTTCCCTAGATCTACATGATTATTCTCTGTAGGACTTAATGGCAGCGGTTGTAGAGTAATTTCAGTTGGGAAATATCTTAGTTATGCCTGAGCTATAAAGGTAATTTTTGTATATTTTGTTAAGGTCGACCCTTCTTTGACTTCTCTGATATTGCTCTGCAACTTCAGTGTAAATTCCCTTTGCCTCTGAACTGTATGACATTCTGCCTTATCTTCCTCAGCCATTGATATAAAGTGTAAGAACTATTTGCCTCTCATTGGTGTATTGTAGAGATCTGCAATCTTGCATGATTATATCTCTTTTGGCCTATGAATGGTATATAAGTGAATCCTCTCTTTCCTTGTGTCATTCATTTGGGTTTTTTGATCTACATGTGATTGTTAGATTAAAGCAAGTTTGAATGTGTATATCTTTTGGTGTCATGATGGTTCAATAGTGCATGTATGGGCAGAGATAGGTTTGAACACTCTATTTTAGTGCATCACCCCCTTAGATTAGAATAGGTAGATTTGCTTTCATGCATTCCTTCTCCCTTTTCCTCTCCAAGAGTAGTTAGGTGCACCCTGATAGTAAAGGAATCCGACCTTCTCCGAAGACTCAACCTCATAGTTCAAGTCCCATAGCTTGGAGGTTGTTTCCATGTTTCACAAGGTTGTCCTTAGGTAAAAACTTTGGACAAGGGTGCAAACCTCTATGACAACAATTACCAACAGATTGATTTACAATCTAAACTTTCAAAAATATGAGGGTAAGATCACAGAGATAATCAGACTTGATGATGAGTGGAAGTGTTCCTTCAAAACATTGCAAAAAAAATCAAATCTCAATAAATCTCATTTCATGATCAAAAAAGGGCACCTTAGAATGATGCAAGAAGAGTATGAAGCAGAGGAAGTTGTCTTAAAGAATACAAAAGATATATTAGATAATATAAGGGAAGTAAAGCCAAGTAAGGTTGAAGGGAAAAATGATAATAGTTTTTCATTCCAAAGCAATGGAAATCAACAAGACAAAATTATATCAACAGCGGAGGAAAACAGAGCGAGTTTTCAATCAGAATTGGTCAAAAAATTAGACAAGAGCAAAGAAAAGTTACCCCAGTTAGAACTAATGAAGCAGGAAAATCTTCCTTAGCTTGGAAAAGCCCCCCAAATCAGACAATAGAGCCAAAATACAGAGCATAATTGTTCACAATAAAAAACAAAAACGGAAAGGAAAGAAAATTAAGGACAGGCAAGGTGCTTTAAAGCTAGATAGGGAACATAAGAAATGATCAGAAACCAATTTGGTGGGTAACAAGAGTCCAACTTGTTCATATAGAAATATTGATGATATGGAACAATCATCCCTATTCAAAGAAGTGTTAACAAAGGAAGAGAGCAAAAACACTAAAATCCTGATGAAGGTACAAAGGTAACTATTTGAAGAACCCTCTCTGGTGAACTTAGAATCAGATAAAAATTTTTTGAAGTGGCTAACCAAATTTTGGCAGACTCCCTCCCCAAAGAGAGAGTACTTTGAAGACAAAATCATTACAAGTATGTCAGGAGTAAGCAGGTCAAAAGATATACCAGTACAAGAATTCCAAGATTTTTTAAATAAGAAAGTGGAGGGGAATGAAGACTCAGAAACATAAGTGTTAAAGGAGGAGGAAAAGGAAAACATAGAAAGGCTTTCAGAGGAATTGATCCAAGTATTCAACTTTGAAAATGAAGACAATTGCAGTATTCTACAAAAAGAACTCGTGCAACAAGTACTACAGCTAAGAGGAGACAATTGTACTTTTGAAGATCTTAGAAGGGATCTTTTATCTTTTAAGGAAGAAAACAAGTCAAATAAAGAAACTCTAATTGCCAGAAGGACATGTGAGGCTGAGGATAGAGTAATCATGTAACACTAGTGCATAACATAATAGATACTACAAGAGTTGGGTAATGATGAAAAGGAGGTCAACGAGAATATTCAAACTGAGACAGTTAAAAGTGCTCAAGAGAATCTAGAACAGTTGGGCATAATAAAGAATCAACAAGGGGTTAAATCTCCTAATTATGGCAAGATGAAATCTAGGAGAGTAAGAAAATCGCTCAAGGAGCTTAGAGAAGAGGATGGTGAAGCCCGAGAATAGCAAAAAATAAGCTATCTTTTTAATATAGGGAAGGGGAAGATCCTTCCCAAGGATTTGTGAAGATCACAATGTGGAATGCTAGGGATTTAAATGCCCCTAGCAAAAAAAAAATATCAAAAATAAACATAAAATTATTTGAATATGAAATTATTTTATTACAAGAAATGAAACTAAATAAGATAGAAGGACTTAGTTTAGGTAAAAATTTAGGTAATTGGAGTATTACTATGCAAGAATTTGTAGGTGCATCTGGGGGATTAGGTGTCATTTGGAACCATAGGAAAGTAACCTTAGATATATTAAAATCAAACAATAATTGGATCAATGGCTCAATCAAAAGTGTGAAATCAAATCTCAAGTTTATCCTAATTAACATTTATGGCCTAGTCAATAATATAGAGAGAAAATCAGTTTGGGAAGAAATCAACCAATTCATGAAAAATTATAAAAACAGTCTAATAATGCTAGGAGGAGATTTCAATACTATTTTAAATTTGAATGAAAAAATAGGGGGATCTCTACAGATCTCTCAATCTATGAAAGATTTTTTAAAATGGTGTGAATTTCACAATTTGATTGGTATTCCACTTAATAATGGGAATTTCACGTGGAAAAACAAAAAAAAGGATTTTGCGTATATTGCTGAAATATTATACAGGTTTTTTAATCAAAGGAGATTTCGAAGTAAATAATCCAAATATACAATCTTCTATTCTTCCGATTGCTGGTTATGATCATTTCCCTATCAAATTCAAACTTTATGAACCTCACAAACCTACTAGAAATTCATTTAAATGTGAAAAAATGTGGTTTTTAGGCTCTAGCTTTCTAGGTAATATCAAAGAATGGTGGTCACAAGGTAATTTTGAAGGTTTGAGAATGTTTATTTTTGTGTCCAAAATGAAGATGCTCAAAGAAAAGATTCTTAGATGGAACAAAGAACACTTCAATAACATTTTTAAAGAAAAACTAGACATCAAAAATAGATTAAAGGAATTACATATAGAAGTTATTAAGAATGGCATGAATAATAATAATTATTTTTTAGAAAGAGAACTACTAGCTAAACAAGAAGATATACTATCCAAAGAAGAAATATTTTGGAGACAAAAGTCTAGAGAAAGGTGGTCAGAAGAGGGAGATCAGAACACTAAATATTTTCATAATTCAACTCTCTATAATAGAGCTAAAAGTAAAATAGCAATTATTAGAAATCATGAGGGTGTCTTAACTGATAAACCAAATGAAATTGCAAAAAATTTTGTGGATCATTTTCAAAAAACATTAAATAATTATGAAGGGTCAAGTAAAGTAGCTCATGCTAATTTGCTTGAAGTAATCCCTAAACTAGTTACCTCAGAGGATAAAAAAGCATTAAATAAACCAATATCATTAGAAGAAGTTAGGACAGTAGTGTTCAACATGAATCCAGAGAAATCACCAGGTCTAGAAAAATTTTAGGTTTTTTTTACTAGAAATGTTGGGATATTATTAGTACAGACCTCTAGGAGGTGATTGAAGCATCGAGGAAGGGTGGATCTTTGTTATCTGAAATTAATTACTCCTTTCTCACTCTGATTCCCAAAAAGCTAGAGCCTGAGAGTCTTGGAGATTTCAAGCCCATTGCATTATGTAATACCATTTATAAATTATTTTCAAAAATACTAGCAAATAGACTTAAATTAATCCTCTTGAAGATTATTTCTGAGGAACAAACAGGTTTCGTACTAAGTAGATTTATCTTGGGTGGCATTCTAATCATTGAGGAAATGATTCATTTGGCCCAAAAGAATAAAGAGGCATGTATGTTTATGAAGCTTGATATCCAAAAATCCTATGATATGGTAGACTGGTGGTTCCTCTGTAAAACATTAGAAGCTTTTGGTTTCTCACACCAGTGGATTAATCTTATTTTCAAATGCATCTCCTCTACTAAGATTTCTATCCTTATCAATAGGTCCATCGAGGGCTTTATTGAGATTTCAAGGGGAATAAAGCAAGGAGATCCGCTATCCCCATTTTTGTATATTATTATGGTTGAAGCCTTTGGGAGAGCTCTAACGAAGGCTTATAACAAAAAGGAAATTGAAGGTATCACTGTTACTAGTAATATCCCTAACATAACTCATCAACAATATTTAGATGGCATGATTTTGCCAAGTGAAAGCTCAAAGAAAGAGGCAATTAAATTAAAGTCCATCATATAGTGATACATGAATGCCTCTAGTCAAAAAGTGAATGAATCAAAATCAGAGATATTTTTCATTAATACGAATTATAAGGTGGAAAACCATATCTATTATATTATGGGATACAACAAAGGTTTTTTACCTTGCAAGTATCTTGGCATTGAGCTAGAGAAGGGTGTGAAATCAGGCAAGGTATGGAATAATACACTGAAGAAATTGGATGCAAGGATTGGATGTTGGAAAGATAAATGGCTCACGAAAGCGAGAAAGAGTATTAAGATTAGCTCTATTTTATCGGCCATTCCAACTTACCCACTTTCCTGCCTTCCTCTTCCAAAGCATCTCCATCATAAGTTTGAGTCTAAACTCAAAAATTTTCTTTGGAATGATTGTGAGGAATCTAAAAAAAAAGCCCTCATTAAATGTGTCTATATTTGCAAACCCAAGGAATATGGAGGGTTAGGTATTAAGAACCTTCAATGGCAAAACAAAGCACTAGGGGCTAAATTATTATGGCACCTATACATGGAAAGAGAACATAAATGGGCCAAGATTTTGTATAGTAAGTATCTAAATGCAGAAGATCCCATTTCAATTTTTAGAATGAAGACTCTTCCTAAAAGATCAGAAAGCTAGAATTTCATGGTTAAGTGATGCCACCTCATTAGAAAATACCTAACTTGGGATGTTGGTAAGGGCAATGATGCCCTTTTTTTGGGAAGACTCGTGGGATGAGCACCCACTGATAGATAGCAACCTTGTCTGAGGTAACCTTAAAGAAAAACTAATTAGTCGATGGGGTAGGAAAGTAAGCGATTATAAAACAAAGATTAATGCGAAAAATCAATCTAGTTGGATATGGAAACCACTAGAAGATGTAGAGTTGGATTGTGCCAAAATTAGGGCATATGAAAAAATTATATCTTATAGGAAAGTCAAGTAGCTTGAGAGGAATGACAAGCTCATCTAGGTGGCATCAAATGATGGCAAGTACAGTGTGAAAAATGGTTACAAAGTGTTGATCAATTCTAAGAGATGGGAGGAGGTGGAAATCCCACTTAAACTTTGTTGGGATCTCGCTTGTTTGTTGAAAGCTAGTTTCTTCTTATGGCTAGCATTTCAAAATAGGATTTTGATGGAAGATAGACTCAGTAAAATAGGTATTGAAGGTCCGTCGAGGTATGTTCTTTGCAAGCATGACAATGAAAATTTAGACCATCTACTATATAGATGCCCATACTCTTGAGTCTATTGGGAATGGCTTAGTCAAAAGTTAGGTTGGATTTCCCCATTTCCAGAAAACTTTATTGACTTTCTCAAAGGGTGGCCTTCAAATCTATGCAAGGGCATCTATAATAAGTAAACTTTGGAACATTTGTCCCTCCATTCTCATGTGGGAATTCTGGAAAGAAAGGAACAGAATAATTTTTAGCAATATTGAGATGAAAAAATAAGAGCTAATTCAAAAAATAGAAGCTAGGATAGTTGAAACAATTAATTCCCATCTTAGGAAATCGAGAATAGAAGAAGGTTCCTTTTCTTTTTGGGATGGTCAAATCAAAAATATATGGCCTAATATGATAAATCCTCCTCTTGTTTACTTTAAGAAAAGCAAGGAGGCAAGGAAAAGTTGTAAATGGATCCCCCCTTTAAAGGGATGGGCGAAGCTTAATTTTGATGGAGTAGCTAGAGGTAATCCAGGGTCAACAAGAATTGGTTGCATCATTAATGATGACATAGGTCAGTGGATTTCTAAATAAGCATTGGCCATTAGCCTTACTTCTAATAACTTGGCAGAGCTCGAAGCATTAAGAGAAGGGCTAAA
Source organism: Cupressus sempervirens (assembly GCA_028749045.1). Lineage (NCBI taxonomy): Eukaryota > Viridiplantae > Streptophyta > Pinopsida > Cupressales > Cupressaceae > Cupressus > Cupressus sempervirens. The sequence continues at coordinate 82,248,234 of CM053791.1, read as the reverse complement.
GCTAGGTCATCAGTTAGGATTATCAAAACTCATCATTGAAGGTGATTCTCAAATCATTTTAAATGCAATTAGGAACAGAGCTAATCCAAATTGGGTCCTCAAGTCGAAGTTAGAAGAAGTTATTTATATGTTAGATAGGTTTGAGGATATCAGGATCTGTCATATATTTCAAGAAGGTAATCAAAAGGCAAACCTTCTAGCTAATAAAGGGGTTAATGGTGTCAACTTATTGGAATTCAGAAATGGACAATGATTTCTTAAGTTTTCTCTATCACTGTTAGCTCTTATTTTTAGTCTAGAATTTATACTTAGTATTATGTAATAGACATTAATAGGATAGCTAGATTAGGCCAACCATATTTTTAGATAGATTTCTTGGGGTATTAGCATATCTTTACATATCTTGCTTTATAGATATCCAGTGTGGTACATAGCTATTAGGGGATTATAAGTTGGTATGTTATAGACACCAAGGCTAGTAAAGGTTTTTTGTGGGGCAACTTCCTTAGGTCTTTAGTCAAGTAGTGACAAATTTTAATTAGGATTACATAGAAATCTAGGTATGTTGTTCTGGTAATGATATATGTTATGTCACTTGTCTATAGCATGTCCATGCAATCATTCTGAGGTGAAGAATAGCTTCTTTGATAATTTAGGACATTTGAGGAGCTTCTAGAGGTTTCGTCTTTTGGATCTATTAATTTGGACAAAAAACCCAGTCTCTATCATTCAGTTTTGTTAAGTGTAAATATGGACACTACTATCTGTATTTATCATACCACTGTGGCATGCACAATGGCCTTTCATGGTAATATCAAACCTAAAAGATGGAATCGAATCCTTAGGGCAGTCGATGGAATGACTCGCATTGTAATGAGCAGAGCTATTGGTGAAGGAATTTTTAAGTATGAGTACACCTGATGGACGAACAGTGATGTTATTAGCACTTTCATCAGTTGTATGGCTAAAGAAGGGATCAACAAATGGCTCATGGTAAGACTCTGTCTAAATATTTTTTATTCTACTTGGTGTAAACGTATATAGGAAGCTATTATGAGTTTGGATGTGTTGGAATTTACAAGTGGGAAGGTTTACTTCTAAGAGAGGCAAGGGGGGTGAATTAGAAGTAACTAACTTTAACCTTTTAAATCATTTTAGCTAAGATCAACCACATGCATCTAACATATCTACATAACATGAAAAATAAAGACTTGCATGAAAATAGATAACACAAGATTTTGGTAACCCATAAACCCTCCAAAATGAGAAGGTAAAATTGGGGTGGGAATGACACCCACAAAGTATCACTGCAACAATATGTATCTGTAACAAACATTTAACCACTTCCAATGGTCTGCCCTGTGAAAGGCATGTCCTGTTAAAGACTTTGCACTCTATTAAAAGGGACCCAGTTAGAGGATTTACAAACACTCACATGGAATGTTACCCTATTTAAGGATTTAGCACCTTGTTTAAAGGCTTTCAACATCGCTGTTAGACCAACCTATCATCATAGGATTTCTATTCGTAATAAAATGGCTAGAGAGTATTAGAAAATCTTGACCTAATGGCTTGCAATCTTCAATTGATGATTCCATATCCTTGTTCTATTCTATCTATTCTGATCCTTCCCGATCTGATATTTCTCTCCTCGAAATTCTTATTTCTCTATTATGGTCAACTAAATTCTACAATGCTACTCTTCCTTCTAAGTCTTTAAACACCCCTCTGAACTTCTCTATAATTCACCCATAGACTTCTCACATACATACACAACATGGGGTTTTTTCCTCCTTTTAAAGGCTTCGAAGACTTAGGATTAGGTATGAATCTACGATTAGTATTCATCTTCTTTTCCTGCTTAATTCATTCATTTTTCCTATTGGTTGCATGCCTTCTCCATTTTTCTTATTGGTTGGATGTTGATTTCATAGGAAATGCAAAAGATTTGATCTTATCCTCAAGATCCTTAAAGATTCATCTTAAGTTAGCTTCAAAAATGGTTTACATTTGAGTTTGTGAAGACACAAACTTATATGTTGATTCTGTGTTACTTGACACTTACTACTTGCTGATGCTCGACACATATAGGAATTCTGTCTCACTCGGCTCCTATAGTAATTATGTTTAGCTTAGCATCTATACTTTTCTTGGCACCTATAGTGACTCAGCATCACTTGTCACTCGGCACTTGAATCTTGCTCAACACCTGAAGTTCACTCAACACCTATTGAATCTTTAGCTCAACACATACTATAGCTTGACATCTATATTATACTCAGCATCATCTTTGAGAATTGGTTAAGTGTGTTGACACTCAATTGTCAAAACCAATATGAGACCAACAAGATGAAGATTTGAGAGTGCCCCTTCCTAAAATGTATATGGAACATCCCCCAAGGAGTCTTGTTGTGGAAAATATCCCTAGGAGACATGCCCTAATAATAAGAGATAGGGTTGCTTTCAATATGGCTTGGCCCAAGATGGAATCTTGTTTTCATTTCCTTCTAGGATGGAGAAAGATCACAATGAATGCTGGACACGAATGGCTCAACAATTATCTTGGTCTTTTTAAGGCTTACATTCATCCAAGAGTGGGATTTGGCAATTTAGACAGGTTGGATTTTTGTACCCCCAATATTGAAACGACTAGCAGAGAAAGGTCCTCTTTCAAATTTCCTCCAAATTTTTAGACAAAAAATGCAAATGATATTGTGGAAGTAATCATGGTATACTGGAAGAAGTAAGAGGAGTTGTGGAGTTGTTGGTGACAAGTTTTTTGTTTGTTTTATTTGAGTAATACGATTAAATCATGAAGCATAGTCTCCTTTAGATAAAGGGAATCTATGTAAAAGGTTCATTTTCTTTATATAAATCTTTCAGTCTTAGTATATGTCTCTTTAAACATTAATGTAAATTAGTTTATGTTAAGTCATAATAGGGTTTTGGTTTTAGTTAAAATATAGTAATTCAACAGTGGTATGTAATTCAATAATGGGCAGTTTTATTGCCTTTGTATGTAAATTTGGTGATGGATATGGGTATGTCCCTATGCTTAGTCTAAACATAGATTATATTAATAATAGGTTTTATTTTATACTTTGGAAAGGTGTTATCTTTCTATGAACGCTTTGCATACTTTACCTGAGTTGTATCCTAATATAGTTATGGAGAATTCTTCTGAATATGCAGAGTGGATAGTATGGTTTCTGATGATTAGTTTTTTAATTTTCATTTTTTAATCATATCTTTAAGGATTATCAATAGTCACATTAAGAAAAGTTCTCTATTTTCGAATGCCTTTTTGGTAGGGCATGATGGGTTAGGATTCAGAATCTGTGTCAATAGAATACTAGATTTTTAAGTCTAGCATCCAGGTTTGAGGTGTTGAGTTTAGAGGTGTTGATTAGTACTAAGAAATAATTTATTTAGTTAGTGATATTTTAGTTTTGGTGATTCTTTTCAAGATTAGCTATAGGTGATGTCTATTTTTTTATGGTAGATTGAAACTAACTCACTTGGCTTTGTTGAGAAAATATAGGTTTCCTTCTGTTACTTGAATATTAAAGGAATTTTAATGAGCTTAATGAACTAATATATCAAAGTAGAGAATCATCTTTTAAAATACAAGGTCTTTAGGTATTGCTTGGAAGGCATTCAACATTAATAATTTTGTTGTTCTAAGGATTTAGTTAAGGTACAAATACAATTATCATGATGTATGCCTTATTTTAAGTAATGTAGGAATTATTAGAAATAATTAAAAGAAAAAGTAATATTTATTTTTTCCAAGGTATCCATTATTTAAATAAGGTGTATGTAGTTTTATCACTAACCAATTTGATTGCTATGTCAAGAAGTCAGTGTTGAGTGCTCTGCTTAGTAATGGGAGGTGTGTAAGGCACAATGGCAGGAGTGGCTCAACTAAAATTGGTCTCAGTTGCATTCAAGTATCCTTGAAGATTGTATCAATTTATATTACAATATTCTCTTTTGTAATCATAAAATATGAATTAATTTGACTAGGGTATGCCCCTTTTATGATGTAATAATAAAGGACTTTGGTTCCAGGCTAGACTAGAGGTTTTCTTCTCCATTCTTTCCTACTAGTGACCATTTGAACAGAGAAACTCTGATGTAAATTACCAATTTTTATTAATAAATATAATCAAGGCCTTGGCCATTTACCGATCAAAATAATAATAATTATAATTATTAAATTTTATTAATAATATTCAATTATATGATTTTTTTTATAAAATATGATTTATTTGTCTTATTTAAAAAGAAATATATTTATATATTTAAATAAATAAATAGAGAAATTTGAATCGTGTTCAAGAATAGTTTTTTTTTTTCATGAAGGATGTTATTTTGGGAAATGGTTAAATTCTTTTTTATGAAAATGATTTCTTTACTAAGTAAATTTTATTATTTTTGTGAACTCAAAAACTTTAGCATATGTGACTCTTAGAAAATGAAAATTGGAATCCTATTTTTAAATCAAAATCTTGTTTTTTCAAAACCAAACAATTATAAAATTACTTTTGATGTGATATGTGTTGTATTTCATGTTAGGGTTTGGGTTTGACTTAGTATGTTGACCAGTCAGGATGTTTACCAGAGGCTTGGGGAAATTGTGTTATGTGGTGATGTTATGGTTATTATTGGGCCACAACCTTTTATACCCAACCATTGTGATGTAGTCACATATTTCTATGATGAGTTTTCATCAAATGTTTGTTAGTGCTTTCCAGTTTCTTGTATATGACTGAGGTGAATGGTGTGATTTTCTTGGTGTAACCTTTGAGTTTTGGTCAATTATATTCTGATGCTTTCCAATTGCCTGTATATGATTGAGGTGAAAATTGTGATTTATTATTAGGTGTTTTCCAGTTTCTCATATAGTGATTTTATAAGTTGTACTTTTCATGAGCTTAGAGTAGGTAATCTATGTATACGTTGGGAAGTGGCTTACAATGGAGGCCAGAGCCCTAAAGAGGTTGTCTAGGTAACCCATTGTAAGTTGTTTTAATAAGTGATAGTATTTCATTAAATGGGTTTTAAATGAATTAATAAGAGTCAGTGTTTTTCCTTGCCCATGTCTTAAGTGCTAGTACTAAGCTAGGATGGGAGTAGAGAGGATGCTTGGTTGCAACCTTGCTTCATTGGTATGCCTTGTCTATACGAAAGGATATTGATGCTGCATGGAGACACTAGGGGGCCAAAATCAAGAGAGGTTGCCAGGTTAACCTTAGATTTGGCTCATGCAATGACACTTGCCCACTTACATAGTAGATTTCCTATGTGTCTTTGTTGCCTCTAGGTTTAGATGTTACTTATGTCTCGATATCTTTGAGATAGATTTCTATCAAGTGTTTCCTTGACCTAAATGTTGGTTATGACTTTTGAGATTGCTATCAGTACGAGACTTAAGATTATCTCCTTAGCATGGTGGGAGTGGGCCATTTAGGTTCCATGAGGTCATGTGGTAGTGTTTCTTATACCATTCAGATCTAGTAGCTGGATGTACTTGTGTAATTGTTCCTTTCATGTTGATCTTGTTGTTTCTGATGGATAGTTATATTCTATTGTACTGTATTTGAATATCAGAGATCTTATGAGATGATGTATTTTATTCATGATGTATATTCTTTGAGTTTTTCATACCTCGTGACTGGTACATCATATTATTATGCATTTTGATTATGCCAATTAGTATCCTATGTAATTGTATATTATTTAAATGGATTTGTACTTGTGATTATTCTATGATGTGGATTTGTTTTTGTATTATATTTAGTATTAATAAAACTTATATTTAAGTGATTCAATGTCACGGGACGCTTGAGAGATGTAATATGTTTTTGGATGGTTGTATGTATGTGAGATATTGCCTCTGCTATGCTATCTCTTGTTGTTTAATCTTAAAAAAATGTTTAGAAAACTTTAGGTTAATTTCTTTTGGGTTCCTCGACAGGGCGTTACATCTAGTATCTTAGCCAAGTTTCTACATTAGGAGCTATGGATATATTGGAACACTGCCATATGATAACTAATCAAACTAAAATGAAACTTAAATAGTTATATGTATTTATTACAACTTGAACACTTGAAAAATTCAAACTTGAATACTTGAAACATAGAAAAAGGCAAAACTTGAATAACTCTTGAGTTGGATTTCAGACATATTTTCTTTTGATTGTGCTTTATTGTAGCATGCCTTTGTTGACTTGTGAGTGTTTTTGTTGTTCTTTCTTAGGTGTTGTAGGAGGATGGTGCTTGAGATTTGATCAATTCTTAGAGGTTGTAGTACAAACAAAGGTAGAGGTTATGGGAGAGGTAGACATGATAGTCCTCCTCTGACTCATAAAGAGAGTCCTATTCAGGTAGAGAATAGGGAGGAGATCCATAGAGAAGAGAATGTTGACTCAAAGGAGACTAATTTGAGACAAATGATGAGGACTATTATGGAGCTCTTACCTCCTCCTAGGGGTGTTGATCAAGAGGGATCACATCATGTTGGGAATGAGGAGAGGCAGAGGTCTAGGAGTCCTCAAGGAGACCTTCATAGAGATATACAGAGGTCGGCTAAGGCCACTCAAATGAAGGACCAATAGAGGTCCAAAATTAAATCTTTCACTAGGGTTGATACATGGTATGTAACAAAGCAATGGTTAATTGTTTTATATAGATGTTTTCCAATATAGGTCTTTGACTCTAATGTCAAAGTGAGGTTTTCCATCACCTACCTAGAGCTCTTTGTGGCTACATTTGGAACATTGAAGAAAATAAACTTAGTGTGAATTACTTGGGAGTTATTCCTTGAAAACTTTTGTGATTTCTTCCTATCAGAGGAATGGCACCAGCAGAAGGCCAATGAATTTCATGATTTGAGACAATATACATGACCATGGCAGAGTATGAACAAAAATTCTATGAGCTCATGCCCTATGTAGGTGTTAGAATCTGAAAAGATTAATAACCCAGAAAACTAGTGCAAAGAGTAAATATCTAAACTATGAATGCAAATGATACAAAATCAAAATAGCATCATAGAGTTAGTCTCCAAGAGAATAATGCAAATTCTGGAAGCAAAATAGCATTAAGAGGATGCAAAAACAAGAGATACAAATACAAGCCAGGTAGCATGCTTATATAGGCTAGGAAGAGGGAGGAGGTGGCAACACCAACCAATGAGGAGCAACCATCTATCGGACTAAATATAGCAAAGTATCTTCACAAGATAGCTAATGGATGCTCACATATAGGAAGGTGACACCTCACAACCATTCACCTAATAAGACATGCTTTAGTAACCTAAGTGAGATTATTAAAATTGTAGGAAAAACCTAGCAAAATAGGAAAAATAAAAAACTACACTAACACCCCCCCATAAGCGAAGCTTAGGTGGATGTAGAAATGGGTCCCGACAAGTCAAGCCTGATGAGGTACCCATGTACATAAAATTCCCCCAAAAGAGAGAGAAAAGAGACTCCCCAAAGAAAATTAGGACTCCAAGTGAGAGGAAGCAACCCCCCCAAAAGATGAAGCATCCCATACCCCCAGCAAAGCTTGCAAATTTTTTTCCAGTAGATCCACTTACATCGAACAATTTTTCTTCCATTAGGAAAAGGGACAAGACCCCAAGTGTGGTTCCTCATCAAGGAACTATACTCTTCCTGCATAGCTGTATCCCACTCAAAAATACCAGAAGCCTCATGAAAGGACTGTGGATTTGAGGCAGTAGCAATGAAGATATGTAGAGCATCCTGGAATTGTGAATGAGTCTACTTGGTGTCTGATGGATCCCCAATCCAATCACCTGCAAACTGCAAGGTCTGTCTAGCCCAAAGTGGACCAAAAGATGGAGAATCTAGAGAAGAATCATCAACCTGTGAATGATGACTAGGAGAGGAAGGAGGTGAGTCCTCTGAATCAGAAGTGGAGGTAGAAGATTGCTCAAGTGAATCTGACCCATTAGAAGATCTATCATGTATTCCAAGTGACTCCAATGTCAAAGTAGAAGGCAACCTTGTGACCATGCTCTGCTAGTTAAGCTGATGCAAGTAGTGGAAGTTAAGATGGACAAACCACTCATGCCATAATCTGCTCACATCATTAGAGTGAGTGAGTGAAACAGTCAAAGGAGGATCAAGAACAAAGTGAGAAAACATATAGAGTCGTGACTGATGATCTGCTCTCCCAACTGCAACTGTAGAATCATTGTGCAACTCACATATCTCCACTGAACTAGGAGTGAACTCAACCCGCTTGCCTAAACCTGTGTGAGTGATCTGGTGTACCGATTGGAGATTAGTTGACAATGAGGGTACATAAGGAACATCATGGAATGTACCATCCCCTACATCAACAAACCCTCTCCCACACACCTCAACAAGAGTGTTATCACCCATCAAAATAGAAGGCATAGTACACAGCTCCAAGGATGCAAGTTCTTCCTTAGATGAAGCCATGTGGTATGAAGCACCCAAATCAAGAACTCAAGTGGATGGTGAGGAAGCAACTGCAAAAAGGGCCTTGCCCTTTCCTTTCCCCTTGTTGTTTTCTTTTTCCTTGTTAGACCCTTCATTAGAGCTTTGTTTGATAGACTTAGGAACACTGATATTATTCTTCTCAAGAATGTATGTCAAGTGATCAAGTTGTTTCTGCAAACATTTATGTTCATCATGACCAGGTCTTTTACAATAGGCACATTTGACCTTTTCTTTCTTAGGCTTATCGCCCTTGGAAGATGGTGTATCAATAGTTGCTTTTGAAGAAACTGGCATCTGATCCTTCTTCTCCTCGCTATTCTTTTGTTTCTTGTCCTTACTATTGTTGTTACTACTTTGTCCTTGTTGTTCTTTTGTGCCTTGGTTAGCAGCCAAGGCATGTGACTTAAAGGACTTAAGAATGCCCATCTAGATTAGCTTGTCTTGTTCTCGAGTGAGATTGATAGAAAAATCATTAAAGATGGCATGGTGAATTGAGTACCAAGTGCACCCTTAGTAGCATAGAAGGTAGAGACAAACACAGAATATTCTGAACTTAGTTTAGAGAGAATACTAAGAATCAGTTGTTCATCTTTCTTTTCAATTCCACATTGTTTTAACTGCAGCCTTAGTGATTTCAATTTGGTGAAGAAATCTTGGATTGTGTTGAAATTGCCTGGACTCAACCTAATTAATTCATTTTCCAACATATGACCCCTCATTGAATCTTGTGTGCCAAACAGTGTCTCTAGCTTTGTCCATGCTTCATTTGGTGTATCCAAAGACTCAATGTGAAATATCAAGTCAGGAGAAACAGACAAACACAATGTTCCATATGCCTCATCACATTTGTTAAACCACTTAGGCTTGTCTTCATCTTTAGTAGGTTCAGTTTCAAGTCCCATAGTTATCCTATTTAATCCAACTTTCTTTAAGTGAATTGTCATGTGTGATTTCCACTCAAAGTAATTGTATGGAGTTAGGATGGGCATATTTGTTTGATCCATGATGAAGAAATGCAGAGAATAAATGATAAATAGAAGAGAACCCAGCCACGACAATGCCCCCCCCCTTTTTACTCAATCAAAGAACACACCCCCCCCCCCAAAGAAATATGATTTGGCACTTTATTTTAGTGCGTTTACAACTACCACTTGAAAGAAATACTTAGTGGTCTTGATTTCAATGCATTACAAACCCTCATGAAGAGCATATGCTAGAAGTGAAACTTGGGCACAATAATCAAGGAAACAAATAGCACAACTACAATCTACTCAAAAAATCATGCACTTTCAAAAAAAGAATCGCCTCGATACGAGGTCGTATGAGAAAGTTATGATCCTCCGAAGTTTCTAAAATGAGAACTATGCATAGTCACGGCTGAGAATCTGCAATTTCTGAAGAATTCATGCATGAAAATCAAAAAACAACTCCACTAGTGGATAGAGCACAAAAAAATAGCCAAGTTCATAACAAGAATCATCAAAATCGGAGTTTGCATGAGCAAGAACGAGACATTTGAAAACTGCGTTCAAATCTGCGACTGCCAACAGAGAGGGGTATGGCTGTAGCTTTGCATGCTCGATTTTGCAAAATATACAGCTTGCATGCAAAATCTAAAAGATACCCAGATGGTTTTTCGGGGCTGCGAACAAAACCCAGAAAGAGTTTTTCTTGCTGATGTACAAAAGATGTTGCTGTAGTGTAAATCAGACGCCTTTAACAGTAAAAAACGGCTCCAAAAATTTAAAAATGACCCCAGCAACTAGAATATGACATGCAAATGCTGGATCAGCTTCCTAAGTCCATCAATGGCATGCTGAAACCTGTAAAACTGATTGAAAACTCCAAATATGCAAGTTGGTTGTCAGATTTGAGATTGAAACCCCAGAGAAAAACCGTTTTTGTCAAAACTTTTCTTATTCTCAGGATCATCCAAAGATGCAAGAGAAGAGCATACTTCATTTTTCAAAAAACTACAATAAAGTTTATTTGCCCTCCCCCCCCCCCCCCCTCGAATCTCTCAAATAAGGAAACTAAAATCTACTCTTGCACATAGAAAAGCTCTAATACCATGTTAGAATCTGAAAAGATTAATAACCCAGAAAACTATTGCAAAGAGTAAATATCTAAACTATAAATGCAAATGATACAAAATCAAAATAGCATCATAGAGTTAGTCTCCAAGAGAGTAATGCAAATGCTGGAAGCAAAATGGCATTAAGAGGATGCAAAAACAAGAGATACAAATACAAGCCAAGTAGCATGCTTATATAGGCTAGGAAGAGGGAGGAGGTGGCAACACCAACCAATGAGGAGCAACCATCTATCGGACTAAAGATAGCAAAGTATCTTCACAAGATAGCTAATGGATGCTCACATATAGGAAGGTGACACCTCACAACCATTCACCTAATAAGACATGCTTTATTAACCTAAGTGAGATTATTAAAAGTGTAGGAAAAACCTAGCAAAATAGAAAAAATAAAAAACTACACTAACAATAGGGACTAGTGATAGTTCACCATTAATGGTTCAACACTTCATTCAGGGTCTAAACAACTATCTCATTGGGGGTGTAAATGTTTTCCAACCTAATACCCTCAAGGATTTGGTACATCAGGCTATCCTTGAAGATAAAAATGTCACCTTGGGATATGGTGGTTTTGTGGGAGCACTTGTAGCATCAAGGTCCAAAGGTAACCAGGGAACGTGTAAGAATAGGAAGCCTACTTCTTCAAGAGGCAATCAACAATAGTAGTAGGGAGGATTTTATCCTCCAGCACAGAGTGGTGGTAGTGGTTCACACTCTAGGGATTCTCAGTACTCTCACTGCAATAAGAACAATCAATATGACTAGCCAACTCAGAGTACTCATTCTTTTGCTAGTGGGGGTAGTTTTCAATAGTCCAGCACACCTAAAGTGCAGAGGATTTTTTATGGAGAATGTTTTTCATGTGGACAACATGGACATAAGTCATCTCATTGTCCTTAATGGAAACCACAATTATCGGATCAGAGACCTATAGCTTCAAAACCCATAGTTGGAGATATGGGCAGATTGCAAAGGGCATTTTTAGTGGAGTCTTATCCTCCTACAGGGGGAAAGGATCCAATGGGACCCGCACAGTGAGTGCTTTAGTTTTATCTTTCTTGTAGGCTTCCAAGAGTAAGCCTAAGTCTAGGGGGTGGATGTAATGCATACCCCTAGTTTACTTTTCATGTTGGATTATTGAATTCTTTTAGGCCATTTTTACAATTATGTTTTATGCTTGGCAGTACTTGGTTACCAGATTTGATTGGATGTTATTTCAAACTTAGTAAATTATATATATTTGATAAGCTACTCGATACTTAGTTGTTTCATTTGTTCATGATTAGTCTTTCAATGATGATATATATAGTGATTTCAGTTATTTCATGGTGACAGATAGATGGATGATTTTATGTAGTTTCTATGGTTACCCCGTACTTGCATTATAGTGTACATGTATGTTTTACCTTATGTTTGACGTTTCTAATGTGGTTGAGGGAGGGATTCATAGTCACCTACTATTTAGGATCGACATGATGCACCACTCCCCGTCATTTCCTATTTAGTTTAGATTTATGTGTATATGTACATGCTCGATTTTTATGCAGATTGCAGGTACCAGGCATCGACTTCCCTAAATTGCCAGTATGAGCGTGCCCAATCACAGTATCTCAATGGTAAAAGAGGGGAGATAGTTTTTGAGTCCAAATCCTAACCCTAAGCCAATTGTCCTAGAAAGTAGGACAAGTATCTAAATTATTCACCTTCTGAATTCATTAAGTGACATGAATTCATGATTTTGACCCTAGAGTTTGAATCGGTGCTTTGTCTTTCAGTTAGGTTTTCTTATTTGGATTGTGGGCCTGTTGTGATTTTTAGTTATAATTAAATCAAATAAAAAGGATTATTAAATGATTTGATTTAATGAAAATTTTATAAAGAAAAATTAATATTTAATTGAGAAACTATTTAAGTAAAAGAATTAAATTTAAAAGATTTAACTAAAGTTCTAATTTTGGCATAATTATATTAATTTAATTTAATTTAATAATAATTTATTTAGGAGTTTCATTTTAATAATAAACTCTAAATATTATTATTAGTTGAATTAATAAGTATATTAAAGACGTCATGTGATTTAATATGTGAGAGAGAGAGAGAGAGAGAGAGAGAGAGAGAGAGAGAGAGAGAGTAAATTTAATAAAGTTAATTTTAATTAAAATGCAAAAAGTTTGCACATGAAATTAAAATATAATGAAATAATAAAGAAAAAGGGTTTGCATGATTGCAAAACCAAAACCCTAAAGGGAGAAAGCTCTTTATTCGGGAATGAGAGCTCATTTCTCCACATAGGTTTGGAAGAGAAAGTTTCAGAAAGATGGTTTTCGAGAAACGATGAATTCTTGCAAGCTTTGAGCATTCGTCTGGTTAGCATTCAAGGTAGGATCTTGTTGAGATTTGCACAATAGTTTCCCTTTTAAATTTCTTTGTCTTCTCTGTGTTTGTTATGGATATGTCTTCAGAAATTAATTCTGGCTGAAACCCTTGTTGTTAGGATTTATTGTTCTTCTTTTTTTGAAAATGTCTATGAATGAAATCAATTTTGAAAAAACCCTCATGTTGAGTAAATTTTGTTTGGTGATCAACTTAGATATGGTTTGTCTAATTGAGGTTTTTAGATCTGTATTAAAATTGGGAAACCCAGTTTGTTTATTCTTTTAAAAAAGGGGGTTGTTGGAAAACAATCGTATACCAGGCCCTTAGTGGTGCTTTTTTTTAATACATGGTATTATTGGAGGGGGGTGTTTCCTATTGTTTGAGGCCACATAATTTATAATAATAAAAAAAATTAAAAATTGGAAGAGGGGGTCATGACCTCCCCCCCTCCTGGTTGCAAAAGCAACGAACATTTCTATAACAATGCACACTGCCAAGGTAATGGATGCCTTTAATAGTTGGACTGCTTAGCAGCCACCCCTATTGGGGTTGCGATATATTTATCACATTTAGTTTGTTCAATACAATTTTTTAATATATAATAAATATTAATAATATTAATATTAATAAGTCAATTATTATATTATTAAATTTAATATTTATTATTATTATTAATTTAAAATATGTATATTATTTTATTAATAATATAATAAATATCATTATTAATAATTATTAATTATTAAATTTTATTAATAATATTTAATTATAAGGTTTTTTTAATAAAATATTATTTACTTATTTTATTTAAAAAGAAATATATTTTTATATTTAAATAAATAAATAGAGGAATTTCATCATGTTTAAGAATAAGTTTTTTCATGAAGGATGTTATTTTGGAAAATGGTTCAGTTCTTTTTTATGAAAATGATTTCTTTACTAAGTAAATTTAATTACTTTTGTGAACTCAAAAATTTGAGCATATGTGACTCTTAGAAAACGAAAATTGGAACCCTATTTTAAAATAAAAATGTTATGTTTTCAAAACCAAACAATTATGAAACTACTTTTGATGTGATGTATGTTGTATTTCATGTTGGGGTTTGGGTTTCACTTAGTACATTGACCAGTCAGGATGTTTAACAAAGGCTTGGGGAAATTTTGTTTTGTGATGATGTTGTGGTTATTATTGGGTCATGATCTTTTATACCTAACCATTGTGATGTAGTCACATATTTCTATGATGAATTTTGATCAGATGTCTGTTAGTGCTTTCCAATTGCTTGTATAGGACAAAGGTGAATGGTGTGATTTTTCTGGTGTAACCTTTTAGTTTCAATCAATTATCTTTTGATGCTTTCCAATTGCTTGTATAAGAGTGAGGTGAAAATTGCAATTTATTTTTAGGTGCTTTCTAGTTTCTCGTATAGGAGTGAGGTGAAAATTGTGATTTTATGAGTTGTACTTTTCGTGAGCTTAGGGTAGGTAATCTATGTGTATGTTGGGAAGTGGCTTGCAATGGAGGTCCCTAAAGAGGTTGCCTGGGTAATCCATTGTAAGTTGTTTTAAGAAGTGATAACATTTCATTAAATGGGTTTAAAATGAATTAATAAAAATCAGTATTTTTCCTCGCCCATGCCTTGAGTGCTAGTACAAGCTAGGATGGGAGTAGAGAAGATGCTTCATTGTAACCTTGCTTCATTAGTATGCCTTGTTTGTATGAAAGGATATTGGTGTTGCATAGAGACACTAGGGGGGTAGAGTCAAGAAATGTTGCTAGGGTAACCTTAGAGTTGGCTCATGCGATTACACTTGCCCATGTACATAGCAAATTTCCTATGTGTCTTTGTTGCCTCTAGGTTTAGATGTTACTTGTGTCTTAGTACCTTTGAGATAGATTGCTATCAGGTATTTCCTTGACATAGATGTTTTAGATTACGATAAAAATAGGTTTTGAAGGGACCTCGAAACCCTTTTAACAAAAGCAGAAAAGCTAAAACATGAAGCACAACCAAATTTTACAAGGACCTAAAACCTACTATTTAAACAATATCAAAATCAGGTTTTACAAGGACCTAAAGCCACAGAAAATATCCAAAAAATGACCCCAGGTTTTACAAGGACCTGAACCTAGTTTAAACAACTGATTAAAAATTAGAAATTTTTTATTAACACTTGGTTGTAAGCACTACAGGCAAGAAGCCCCACTATTTCACCAAGGGTCAATGAAAAACATTCTCAATTAAGATCCACAGTAGAGAATGGGCCTGTGGGGACTTGAACCTTGGGTGTAGGCCCTACAGGCAAGAAGCCCCACCATTTCACCAAAGTGACAAGCCCTCCTTGACATAGATGTTGATTATGACTTTTGAGATTGATATCCATATGAGAATTAAGATTATCTCCTCAGCACAGTGGGAGTGGGCCATTTAGGTTCTATGAGGTCAAGTGGTAGTTTTTCATATACCATTGAGATTTGACAGCTGGATGTCATTGTTGAATGTACTTGCATGCAGTTGTTCCTTTCATCCTGATCTTGTGTTTCTAATGGATGGTTATATCCTTCTATATTGTATTTAACTATCAAAGATCTTATGAGATGATTTATTTTATTCATGATGTATATTCTTTAAGCTTTTCATATCCTATGACTTGTACAACAGATGATTATGAATTTTGATTATGCCAAGTGACATCTCATCTAATTGTATATTATCTAAATGGATATGCACTTGTGATTATTATATGATGTGGATTTGTTTGTATTAAATTTAGTATTAATAAAACTTATATGTATGCGATTCAACGTCATGGAACCCTTGAGAGATGTAATGTGCTTTTGCATGGTTGTATGTATGTGAGTTATTGCTTTTGCTATGTTATCTCTTGTTGTTTAATCTTTAAAAAAAAGTTTGGCAAACTTCGTGTAACTTTAGGTTAGTTTCTTTTGGGTTCTCTGGGAGAGCATTACACATGAGGGAGGCCTCCATGTTACTTATTAGCCTATTTAGGTTAGTAGACGCTACTTTAAAAATGTAGCAACAATTTGCAAAGTTTGCAAAATTTGATGTTTATTTTTAGCACTCCTCATAACTAGCATTCATTTAAATGATTTTTTTAATTATATTTCTTTAAAATAAAAGTTGGAGGCAAAATGTTAGGAAAATAAAAATGAGTTAAAAATATAATGAAAACAAGTGTCATTTTTATTAATAAGTAATTACTAATTATTTCTAGCCCCTTTTATTTTTCAAAGCTTATTTTCACTTTTTTTAGAAATTGTTGCTCCACTAGAATTGCAATTTATTTATTTCTTTATCATTCTCGCTAATTAAAAATGTACCTAGCAACAGTCCACTTGCTTAAAATTTAAGTAGAATTTGTATAGAAGAAACAACATGGGGACATGGAGTTAGCACCACAAAACTAGGTGTGGAAGCCTAAGGTTCCCCATGAGCTTGACATAATAAGAAGGAATAAAAAACAAGAAATGGTACATGGATGGACCAAGGAATGAAACTTAGAACCCTAGGACTTGTTCCAGTTCTTGTCAAAAGATCATAGTCTAAAGAGGAGAACAAAGGCTCAAAAGGAAAATCATAGGCTTTTTATTTTATTGAAATTTGGACATTTTTAGCACATAGGGTGTTAGTGTGAAAATGTGTTTTCATCTAACTAGTTTTATTTAAACTACATGTGTCATATTCACGCTATTTTTAAGCTCTCTTAGAATTTGAGAGATTTCATTTTCACCTTATAGGAGTTTAGATAAACTTTAGCCTCACCTCATTTAGAATCACCAAGTGTCCATGTCCCTAGAGTTCTACAGTTGTTACATACTTCGAGGTGTAGTCAAAGTTTGATTTCTACTTTCTAAATTCTTTACATAGTTTCCTTTAAATTTGAAAGGTGCTTATTTGTACATAAGTGACAATTGCTTATGACCTTTTCTCACTTTGTACCTTGTTAGTTGAGTATTTGTGTTTTCAATGTCTGTTTGTTATTTTTAACATGGTAACATAGCCAACTAGAAAAATCTTTGATGCAGTGCAAGGCCTAGAGAATCCCCAAAGGAGATGTCCAATCCCCCAGCCAACAACTACACAATGGAAAAAAAGCATAAGATACAAGATTTGATACCAAACTCAACTTCTTTATTCATAAAACAATCGATTACATGCAATCTAGTAGGTTGTAAGGACTTTATGGTTACAACCGATTACAAAAGGAATTATAGTAATAGTTCTACAAGATCTTGCAAGATCCAATAAACCCTAGCTAGTCCAGATCTGTAATAGCACAGTAGTCTAGTAGAAAACCCAAGAAAGATCTAAACTTGTGCTCGCAAGCCACCAAGCAATCTCATTGTTTTCCAAGCCCATACTCAGCTACTAGTTCTACTCATAAACTCACAACTCCATATTCCTTTGTGAATCTTCGCTTGCCAATGTATCATCTCACTGTAATCCACTTCCTAAAACACTACCCAACCTCTCCTTATGTACTTGCACAACCACAAGTCGTCTTGTTACAAATAGAATCATCTAGAACCCAACTAAATAATATGCCCTAGTCAGCTTACAATAATCATTAAATACACATAGGATAAATAATCAAGACCCAAATAGGTCCTCATACATCCCCCGATTGATCCATGTCACGATCACACACAACACATATTTAATACATATTTCAACTAATCAAATCTCCAATAACATCCACTCGGTTAGCCACACCACCAAGCATTAGCACCCATGCATCACTAACAAATATCGAGCAACTCTATGAAAGACCACCCGAACCAGCTCACACATATCCGTAGAGTGTAGTGTCAACTGAGTTACACATCCACCGAGTTGTATATCAATTGAGCACCACTAAGATCACCGAGTCCATTTAGCCACTGAGTTTGTCAGCAAAGACAGGCATCTTCCAGATAATAAATACCAAGAGGTGACAAAGCAATATCAACTGAGCACAAGATCATTTATTGAGAACATTCAGTAACCACCCAAGAACACTCCAAAGAAACTATTGAGCACCCCTCCAAGAACTCCAAAATAGTTACTGAGCACAAATCACTCAGAACTCAAGATGCTCTTGTATTAGACTCCCTAGGTAAATAGAAAATTGTGCCCCATACTTTGATATCATAAGATAATTATATACCCAACTTCATCTTCACCAAAGGCTTCCAATCCATCAAGGATGAGAGAACAATTTTTTTTATCATCCATATCAATTTGATCCATTCGAACATCATAATCGTCTATATCACCACTAACTAGTCAACACGCAACTTATAACCACGAACATGCAACTTATAACTACCATCCATATTAGAAACAAGTGCATCTAACTACATTTCCACAAAAACAAAAACATGTAGATCTCCAACCACATTAGCAACAAGTGCTCTAGCTCTAACTATGCTCTAGCTCTCTCTTGATGATGGATGGAAAAATGTTGATAAAAAATAGAAATAAAAATAGCTAACATCCACTTAATTGTAACAAGAGCTTTATAAAGCTCCAGTCCCACCTCAAAAAGGAAGGAGAAAATGGAGAGTTGTACGAAATATTTTAGGATAAGAAAATTAAAATACATGATTCTAATGTTTCAAAATATTTTAAAAAGATATTAAATTTGTAAAGTTATTAAACTTAGTACTAAGGAACAAGTAGTCTAGTTTATCTTAGTGATAACTTTATGCACACAATGAAATTTTGTTCCACATTAAAAAAAACCTTATACAAACCCAGTGTAATTATAGAAACCTAGTGTAAAAAACCTTATTAAAATCAAAATATTAAATATTTTAAACAACATTGAACTCTTATTATTAGAAAACTAATACTCAATTCTAGTAATCCTTCCATTTTAGGCACATTTTAGACTATTTATATAAGTAATAATTTACCAAAGCAAATAAAAGAGTGTTAGAAAAGAACTACAAGATTATATTAAATATTTATAACAAAATTGAACTCTTACTAGCAATTGAATACCCAATTATGGCAATCCTTCCATTTTAGGCATGTTTTCATACTATTTTGGACTATAACTAATATTTTAGCAAAGTAAATTAAAGGTCGTTAGAAAAGAATTGCAATAACAACCTTTAGAACTGTTAAAAGAAACCTGAAAACCAATCGACAATCTCAATCTTCAATGAGAGGCCATCATCACATCTTGAAATGATTATTTTAATTGATCAAGTTTTATAATAACCATTTAGAGAGAGACCCCAAAGTTAACATCAAAATATAGTCAATAAAACTATAATTAGATTAATATTAGTGTGAGCATATACTTTTTCAAATAGGTTTATTTTCTTGTGATACTTTTGATTACATTTAAAGATTAAAAATAAAAATATATAATTTATAGTTCAAAAATAATTTGAAATATGGAATAGCTTATAGTGAGGGTACAAAAATGTACTAAAAAATAATTCATGGTTATATCATGTTTGCATCTACAACTCAGCCTAGTGATTATAGTGACACAAGATCCAAAATGGTACTTAATAAATAATTTGAATCATATCATATTTGTCTGTTTAAGTCATCCTCATGATTTTAGTGACACGAGATCCAAAATAGTATTTTATAAGTAATTTGAATCTTGCTAAACAATTGCTTTAAAAAATTTGCAATGTATTTAATAAAAAATATGTAGTGAAAAATAAACTATGTTGTATCAAATTTTTAAAAATACTTAAACTATCACAAAAAGTTATATTTTCAAAAAAAAGTTATGAACAACATCTAATAAAGACTAACATTGGATTTAAGGGAAATAGGAAATTTATTAGAAATATATATTTTAAGCATTAAGATAGTTTCAAATTAATTTTAAAGATAAGAAAATTTGTTATTAGAAAATAAATACATTGGAAGATTCATAAGGTTGAATATACCTCCTTTCAAAATAAAGAAACCTACATGATGCATTGTCGTAGATTCCAAGTAGTAAAATCAAGCCTTAATTTCAGGTGGAAGTTGTCCTTGGGGGGTCTTGTTGAGGCCTTCCTTTCTTCCTTCATTTTTTTTGCATGTTTGTACTTACCTCTTTTTGGGGGAGGGTTTTTCGCATGAGGTTTTTCCTCTTTCCCCATTTTTAGAGGTTGCATTTTTTTGCATTGTACATGGGTACCTAAAATGGCCTTGTTGCCTGGACCCATTTTGCATTTCATCTTAGATGTTGTGACCTTAAGGCATTCCCCTAAGTTGCACTTAAGGGGGGGTGTTACAGTAAATAATTATTTATTCTATTACTTAAGTTTACTTAGGTTAAATGCATTTAGATATTAGTTGTCATCTAGCAGTTGTTGATGAGTTGTTGACTACATGGGAGTTTGTTCCTATCTAAGTCATACTTATCCTCTCACCTTGATCGAGGATATTCCACCTTTTGTGGATGTATGCTTAGTTTTCAACCTTATCTTCTAGCACTTTCCAGCTTGTTCTACAAGCTTCCTTGAGGCCTTTATATATTCAGGCTCTCTCATTGTAAATTGATATCATTCACATAGTAATTTCATTTTCTATTATGAAATATCTTTTCTTGTTTTGTTGAATTGCTCCAAGCTCTTGTTCCTTCCTCTTCAGTTTCTCTTTGACAAGCTATTTGCATGCAGGTGATCTTGGCACACTGTGAAGTTGGCTTTCATTAACTTCTACATGGTATCAAAGTCTCCCTGTTGCTTCTTGGTTTGAAAGATTTTTGAAGCCACGATCCGAAGACACAAACCCTAGTTTGTTTGTGATTTTTTTCTTCAATCAAGAGGAAGTGCATTTTTTTGGGGCAAATTTTTTCAAAAAAAGAAAAGTTGTGTTTATACTTTTTTTGTGAAAATATTGTGTATATATATATATATATATGTTTTTAACAAAAAAAAAAAATCCCAAAAAAGTGTAAATTTGCCTACCTATTTTTTGGAGTGGTACGGATTCGCCCCCAAAATTTTCTAAATTCTTCATAGGCACCACAATTTCACTACCCACAACTCTTCGTAGCCTCTCCAACTACAACCTTCGCTACCCTAATAGCCTCATCCTCGTACAATGCCCGCGACACCTATTTTCACTCGGAAACACTAGTGGCATTGCCTTGTTCAGCCACCACCACTGCGGAGTAGAACCCACCTGCCACCTGACCACCACTGCTCAGTCCAACATCAGCATTCTAGCGGCCATATTATTTTTTTAGTGACAGGTTATTGTTAGCCGTATGGCCATCAAATTTTTTGTTGTGTTTGTAATTTTCTAGTGAGCCTATCTTTTTTAGCAACAGTTGGTTTTTTGGCCATAACTTGAGCATTGGGAGGTTTTTTTCCAATCCAAAAGAAGCACCGAAAAGCTAGTTTAGAGATAGAGACAATGGTGCTAGTTTCATCTCATTACAAGTTCATTTGAGCTGCCATTTTTGGAATTGAAGTAGAGGCTTCAATTTCCTTCTTCTCTGCATCCAAAATCCAAGTTCTTTTCTTAGTTTTTATGCTTTCTATAGTTGTTTTCTTTGGTATATGAGGGATATTTTTATCTGTTGTTGGGGGCGGGGGGCGGGGGCATTTTCTTTTTTATAATTTACTTCAGAGTAAGACCCTTCTACTTCTATCTTCTTCTCTCAATGTTAGATCCTTCTGTGACCCGGCTCATGCCACACAACTATCACACTTGGAAAGCACAAATGACTAGGCTTCTAATGTCACGAGGCTTATCATCATGTCTGGATGAGAGACAACCTATTTTGTAGCACCCTTTTTAGGTTCTTCAACATAGAAAATCCATGGGATTGATTGCACTAAAAATTTCAGATAGTCTACTATTTCACTGGGATGGTTTGACCACTCCATGGGCTATTTGGACCAAATTCTAGACTTTGTTTGGCACAGTGAATGAGTTCTAGGCACTTCAACTTGATGCAGAGTTGACTTCTTTATCACTAGATAGCTTCCCCACCATTGAAGACTTCCTGATGAAGTTCAATTCTCTGCACACAGTTTTGCAGGGATGTGGGAAAAAAAAAAAAGATGATGAGTGTATCTTTTTGATAATCTCAAAGTTTTGAGGACAATATCAAATTTTTTCTTCCACTTTCTACTCCACTATGGATGCCTTTGGAACCAGACATCAAATGCCTTCTTTTGAGACATTTTGTGATCGGTTGACATGGGAACAGTCCAAGATCACTCAGATGGATTCACTTACAGGTTCACAATCACACACATTTCTTGCCAAGGATACATAGTAACAGAAGCTGGGGCAGATATCTAATTCCTCTTCTCATCACTCTATTGGTTCATCCTCTTCTTCTAAGAAGATGGAGAAAAAGAAGACTGAGACTCCTATATGTTCCTATTGTTAGAAGGGACCTCGTGATGAGTCACATTGTTTTCAGAAGAGATTTGATGGCTATGAGAAAAAAAATTGTCAATTTGCAAGGTCACCTTCAGAAGAGCATTGTTTCCTCTCCATCCTCTTCTACCTCACAGGTGTCTGCCTTTTAGTCTTCTTCCACATCTTTGACATCTACACTGGATCTTGGAAAGGGTCATGCATTACGAGCATCCTTTGCATCTCCTTCACAGGTCCCTTGGATACTGGATTCAGGTGCTTCTCACCATATAACATCTTCTCAAGGTGTATTCTCTACTCTTGAGGAGTCTCCCTTTCCTCATATTCTCATGGGGAATAACACTACCCTACCAGTCTACAAGAAAGGTTTAGTTTGCATCTAGGATGGTATATTCAATGATGTATTGTATGTTCCATCTTTGTCTGTGAACCTTCTCTTGATTTCTCAGATTACATGCAATGGATTAGGGAAGATAGTTGAGTTCACTATAGATTTAGTATTCATTCAGGATCATGCTAGAGGAGGCCTTATTGCTACAAGGACAGTTGATTCTTCCACCCGTCTCTACACCTTTTCGCACTTTTGCCCATCATCTCCATTTTTGAAGCACGACTCTTCTCTTTCACAGGAGCGTCATGTGGTGCAATCAAGATCCTTGAACCTTTGTATTGTTCCTAAGATCCCTATTTTGACTTCCACACCACATCCAGTTGAGGGCTTTTCTCTTCAGCAGGATTCTTCTTCTGCTCTGTGTGATATCCCCATCTTGACATATATAATCTAATAATAGATAAGTATAATATAAGTATTATACTTATATTAAAATGATTAATAATGTATATAAATTAAGAATATATATATATTATTATATATTTTATCATATATATATACTTATATTAGATATTAAAATATGATATTAATTAATATATATGATGAAATATAATATATGATTAAATATAACAAGGAATATGCTGAAATATAATATATAATCATAATTAATATATAATATGATCATCTTATTATCTTATTAATGAAGGGGCATGACTCTTGGAGAATATGCATATAAATATAGGATATCAAACAATGAAAAGGGAATTAGACAAGAATACATTACAAAATGGATGCAAATGAAAGACGAATATCGAAAAATATATGCCCAGTCAGAATTAAAACCCTAATGTCCAAATTGGGGACATTGCACTCTGCCTGATCCTCTGGCTCCATTCATCAAGCCTCCAGGTGCACCTGTTGTGGATTTTACAGTGGACATTCATGACAGTATCATCACACCTGCCTTGGGGATTCCCTTTCAGGATCCTCATAGTTTCTATTTTAAGCATCAACTAGGCCTTCCAGTTTTCCCTCTCATTTAGGGGTTCCCTTGTTTTTCTCCCTTGTTTTTCCACATTGGAGTTTCATTGGTTCAGGGGCTCCATTATTCTGGAGGGGTTTTGGTGTCTTTTATATCTCTCATGGTGGGGGCTGGTGGTACTTATGGTTTTGAGAGAGTCTCTTGAAACATTTTTAGTAGAAGTTATCCTTGGGGGGTCTTGTTGAGGCCTTCCTTCATTTTTTCTACATGTTTGTACTTACCTCTTTTTGGGGGAGGGTTTTTCCCATGAAGTTTTCCCTCTTTCCCCATTTTTAGAGGTTGCATTTCTTTGCATTGTACATGGGTACCTAACATGGCCTCATCATTGGGACCCATTCTACATTTCATCTTAGATGTTGTGAGCTTAAGGCATTCCCCTAAGTTGCACTTAAGTGGGGTTGTTAGAGTAAATAATTATTTATTCTATTAATTAAGTTTACTTAGGTTAAATGCATTTAGATATTAGTTTTCATCTAGGAGTTGTTGATGAGTTGTTGACAACATGGGAGTTTTTTCCTATCTAAGTCATACTTATCCTCTCATCTTGATCAAGGATATTCCACCTTTTGTGGATGTATGCTTAGTTGTCAACCTTATCTTCTAGCACTTTCCAGCTTGTACATCAACAATAAATTTTCTAGCACTTTCCAGCTTGTACATTAACCTTATCTTCTTGTCAACCTTATTGTTAGCTGAATTCTAGGTATACTATGAGTATGACATAAGAAAATTTTATTGTCGAGGGACCTTCAATAGAAATGATTTAACACCTAGGCTGACATGGTTATTGAAAGATCATAAAAAATATTAAGAGAAGGCATGCTTGAATAACATTTCTTGCTAAAAGAGACAAGGAATAGGTTTAAAGTGTAGATAGCCAAAGTGTAGGTTTAAAATATAGTTGATGTTCCTAACGAGAGAGGTAAAAGAGTGAGTCCAGCTACATCTGTAGAAAATAATTTAATAGTCATGCCCAATACATTAAGTATCAGTCTAGGTTAGAACCTTCCTATGGGAATAGAGATTCTTAGTACAGTCAAAGATGATAAGGTGTAAGTTATAAATAAAAAGTGTGAGTTGTTCATAGTACCAATGTTCAAAGAATGGATAAGGCTATGAAAATCCCTAAGAGATTTTTAGTTACTGAAGAATAAGAGTTCGTTGTTGAGTACCAATAAGACTTAGGAGACCAAGATATGATTAAAATTTAGGGGACAAATTTTGAAGAGTTGAAAAGAAAGGAAATGAGGAGATAAATATATAACAAATAGAATTGGGATGGTCTCCAACTAAGCAGTGGAGGATTTTTGCAGTTATAAATGAATAACTATAGTAACATAATATAAAATTTACCCACATAAAACATGTAAAAATATAATAAGTTAAATTGTGTGACCTTTCTATTGAAAATAATTTCTATATAGTAATTACTTTAATTTACTAGTTTAGGTATTCTAACGCTAACGATAAAAGTAGATTATTTTTTCTACCAAGTGCTCACACAACACAGGCATAAACCTCACCCATCGGCTATATTGTCTTGCAAAAATCCATGTAGTAAGGAACATGATCTTGTTTGAAAGTCATAAATAGGGTTAACTAAATTGCATGGAATCACTTATAATAGTCACAAAACTCCCGTTAATTTTAATACTGGTTTTCATCCAACAAGTTTCTTTTTCATGCAAATGACACTAATACAATCCTATAACATAAGATGTAGGAAAGAAGAAAATCAAAATGGGGATCTTCTTCCTTATTATGTTGGGGAAATCAAATTGGTACTCTCACGCTTCCCTATCTTAGTCAATGCATGGCAATCAAGTGTAGAATAGCATTGAAACACATCCGAGAGGAATCCATTCCTTCAATCTTGAAATGGGGGATTTGTGCATTCTTCTCAAGGGTAATCTATACAAGCATGAAATCAATTAAACATCAAGGCAATAGTTCCATCTTGATACCATGCCATTATTCACTAGAACTTTCTTATTTTTCCTTTCTTTAAAAAAATTAGTTCTCCTCGAAAGAGGTTGAATGTGGCATATCAAGACAATTGCAAGCATGAAACAATTTATCATCAATACTTGTACACCAAATAAAAGATAAATGCAGGAATCTAAACAATTTATCGTCAATACTTACACACCCAATAATAGACAATAATAAGATAAGATAAGATAATATTATTAATTTCCAGATGTGATGAACCTCCTTATAGCAATATCGTGAGAATGCTCGAATTAACAGAATACAAAGTGATAGCAGAACTCAGAATGAATCTACTGATCGCAGGCCACTTCGAGGGGGTAACCTCCTTTGAGCAAGCTCAATACAATAAATTCGTTCGTACCCATCAAGGGCCTCAACCTATTCTTATATACTGAGTACGATCTAGAAAAGTAATACTACCTATGCATGTGGGATAATAAAATATACTCACGGGACGACTTACAAAGCATATGCGTCCAACAACACTACTCTGACAAAATAAACAGAAGGAACACACAGGTTCCTAACACCAACAAAAGACCACAACTTGGGTCTATGGGACTAGAAGCTTACACCAAGAAGAAAGCAGAAAAATGAAGCACCAAACAATGTCCAAAAAAGAACAAGTACAAAAAAAGAAGAAGAAAGTAGGAAACATCATGGAAAAGATTAGGTATCTAACCTCACAAGGAAAAGGTCCTATGCCGCTACTAGAGGCCCTGTGATGAAGCTGAGTGCTACAAGAGGAGTGTCGTTGGTTTAGAGATCCCTACGCGGTCTCACAGATCTAGAATGGCCCGTGTTAGGGAAATTGTATGGTCGCTTCACACCCCAAGCCAGAGGTAAGGGCAAGAAGAAGGTCGTAATAAGCTATTCCTAGGTTTGACTCCTAGGAAATGATAGTTGTAAAGTATGGTCACAAAGCTCCAAGGACTCACAGAGATAGAGCACAATGCAACGCTTCTTTGTGTACCTAAAAAAATCTGAGAGGGATCTGCAATCTCTAAATAGACAGTAAAACCCCCCTCTAATCTCATAGTATATATGGGTCATCTAAAAAGGAAATGGATCTTAGATTCTACCTCTGCTAAGGTACAAAGTCTGCACACCTGATCCTCTCTAGCAATATGGTGATTGACATGGATCCAAAGTCTGTGTGAGCCCACCCTAAAGGAGCCAAGGGAGATACGTAGGCCGTTTGTCTAGTATTTGTGTAAGTACTTAGGGCGTACAATAATCCCATCTTGAATATCTAAGAAGTGCTCGGTGTAGAAAGTCATCCTCGGACATAGGCCCCTTGGAGGATCCACCCAGGTTTGTATGATATACAACCTGTAAATGTCAAGTTTAACAATAATATATCATCAATACTTATATACCCAGTAAACAAATTTAAAAAAAATTAACACATGTCACATTTCAGAGAAACTCGATTGGACTCAAATACCAATCTCACAATTTAAAGAAAGATTTATCATACAACTTATTCTACCCGGAGAGGAAATATTCAAATTAAATTCTCGCTAGTTTATCCAATAATTAAATAAGTATATAGGGTTATTACGACCATATAATAAAAACTTGAAACAAATCGACTAACTAAGTTCAATAATACATTATAAATCCAACATTGAAATTAGGGAAAATTTTGAACAAAATTTCAAATTATGTAATAATAAGGAAACAATTCATGGATATCTATGGTTAGGGATGGCAACAATGTAGTGCCAAATTCATATATGTTTTCCTTATTGATTACTAAAAAGCACTTGAATCATAATTATCAGCTTCTGATGCTAATTTAACAGTCGAAATCAGCATAGGATAGATTTATTGAAGATTAATTTTCAACAGATCAACTACAATGAGAATATTGGGCAAGCTAGCATATGGCTTGATGCAATTAACGCGGCTTATACTTGGCAAGACATTTGATGAAGAAAGTGATGATGTTGTTATATATCGTGGCATAAAATAATAGCAATGGAGCCTATTTTCAAACATTTGTTTGTAGTAAACATTGTCATCTATCCATGACATGCATGGTTGCACCCATGCGTCTAAGCCTTCAATTTTCCATTTTTTCTTGTAAAAAATAAAATAAACTACCGGGAAAAGGTAATACAACCAATCAAAAAATTGAAAATAAAAAAAAGTTATTTTATTTAATGAGATATTTTCAACAAACTATAGCTTGACTATAGGTTAGAGGAAAAATATAAGATTGTGCACCATTATTAAAATGAAGATTAATTATGAAGATGCAAGCGAAAACTATAGTCTCCCTTATTTATAGACGAGACTAATAATGTGATTCTGAATTTTAAATATACACATCAATATTAATTCTGCAAATGGGGTTGCAAGCTTTGAGTTTAACCATGGAAGAAACTTCGTAGTTAAGCGCGCTTAGATTGCAGTAGTACTGGGATGGGTGACCTCCCCAAGCGCTTCACCCCTGTGAGCATCACCTAGATCCAATGAGTGCTAAGTGTTTCATTTATTTTCATGAGAGATGGATTCATGATGAATCACTACTCATAAAACATAGGTCAATGAATTTGACTCAAAATCATACACTTAAATACTGATAGCAAGATCACAATATTCGAAATGTTAAAGATGTTAAAGAGTAGAATAGACGCTCGCAGTTGCATATCAGGCGCTAATGTTTTTCTTTTTCAAATTAAAAATTCGAAGGCGTTTTCCGTAATCTGCATGAGCTATTCGACCTGCAATTAAGTTTCTTCATCACTTCAGCCTTAATTAAATACATAATTATCATACCTTTTATTAATATATTATTATATTGGTCTGTACTATTAAAACAAGTTTTATTTCGTTTGTTTTTCTTCGGACAGAAATCAAGATATAGTTGTTTTCGCCGTTTCTTCGGTATATCATTTTACAATGTTCCGTGTAGCATGATTCATTGAACGAGATTACAGTTGTGCGCGCAATCAAATTAAAAAATATGCGACTTAAGGTAGATCATTCAATAGCATAAAGATAAATTTACAGTCAAATCCAGATTCATGCAAGCTGCACAAACTTAATAATCAAAATCCTTTATCGTCGAATTCTACAAGAAACTTTAATGCCGGCTCCGTAATCTTCGAAGCAACTTGTATCAGAGCTAGCGTGGCGAGAAAGTTATGTAAACTCAAACAGATTAACCACAGATGCGTAAGCAGGAAGAAGAAGAATCGCAACTGCAAATAATTGACAAACAAATCTATTAAAAGAATTCGTCCAACGAAAGTTTCAGCTGACGATCCAGCCGAACCAAAATTTAGGCGACAACAACTAGATCCAATTCATCGAAAATCTTTAAACCAAAAATATAGATCGAAGTTAATTGCTTTAGAAAATAAAAAGCTATATTTGTATTTTAAAAGATCCCTGTAGAAAGAATAGCATCGACCTAAATCAGAGACGAATGCAAAGATCGTGAGTTCAAATCCTTTAGGGTTTCATCTACACGGCTGCTGTTTCAGGCAAGACCTGGTCCTGGAAATCCACGCGCCCCTCATCGAAATTGAGCTGATAACTCATCCGATCGTAATGAAATTTCTTCGGCTTAGGATCGTAAATAGTTTTCCCGTCGGTCTTACACCTGCGAACAAAGTGCTTCCATTTAGCCCTGCTGCAACAACCCCCGGCATAGTCCTCAACTAGGGTTTCAGACCATTCGCCCGCGCGCCTGACGCTGTTCCAGCCGCTGCGCCACCATTTCTGAGAATCTGAATCCATGCTGATCCCGTCGGGCCCCGAATTCGACCTTCTGACCTTGTTGCGGAGCCACGGCGGTTTCAGAAGAGAGCGCTCGGCCGTGGAATCATCCGAGCCAGAACAGCAGCAAAATAAAAAGAGCAGTTTGGAAATTCTGTTCTTGCGGGGGCGCGTATTTGTAGAGTCGTCCATCTTGGAAGGATTCGAACTCGCGACCAGGAGACTCGGGTACGAGGAACGGAGAAAAATATTAAATAGCTTTTCTGTTTAAAGATGGGCTTTTCTTCTGTTTCCAGTTGGCGTCCTACCAGTGTATGGCGCAGGCTTAAGCGGTAAATGAGAAGTTGCTTTGCGGGTCTTTCGTTAGCAGGTGTGAGGTTGCTTTTGTGTGGGTTTTAAGCTTACGATTAGGTGTAAACAATTACCATACCTACTCATTGGACAATCTTTTAATGAATATATTATTAATATTATAAGTCCTTCCTATATAATGAATGCAAATAAAAGATTGGAATAGTTATATTATATTTCTTTTAAAATATTTTAAATTGAAGAGTTGATCACTAATATTTTCTAATATTTATTTATATTAGATGTAAGCATTTTAAATATTTATCATCTTTAGTATTGGACAATGTTTTAAATACTTATTTAGTATCATCTTTAGTAATAAATGCATATAAAAGATTGGACTTATCAAACAATTGTATTAAACTATAACTATAAATATTTTGTAATATTTATATTTTATAATTATTATTAGTCCCCATCTTATAGATTGTAGTTTTTGCCCAGCTTATCTTATTAGTATTTTTTTTTGAAGATCTAAAAACATTAATGAATGTGAAATGTTTACCCTGAAAATAGAATTTTTATATTTTAATGCTATTTTTAAATTGGTTATAGCAAATTTTGCTAGTGGTTTTAAAGAATTTAAAAAGAAAAATCCATTAATATTATCGTTTAGCCATCTATTCAAAGTAAGATGATTTAAATAAAAGATGCATTAGATTTTTATGCTTAGTGGTGCATCATGCAATCGTGAAATTAGCCATTCCCGAAAAATATAGCATTTAAAATTGATTCATATTAATGTTCAACCATCTATTAAAAGTAAGGTGATTTAAATGAAAGAGGCCACGTTCATTCAATTAAAATCTAGTAACTAAATGCATTTTGTTGAGGCGTACCATCATGTTTCTAC
The DNA here is from genome assembly GCA_028749045.1 of Cupressus sempervirens. NCBI lineage: Eukaryota > Viridiplantae > Streptophyta > Pinopsida > Cupressales > Cupressaceae > Cupressus > Cupressus sempervirens. The sequence continues at coordinate 82,217,608 of CM053791.1, read as the reverse complement.
ATTCACATGTACAAGTGGAGGAATACTTCAACAATCTCTTGATTAAACTGTAATCTTCAATGCATTTTGTTTTGGAAGTACCATATGTTTAGTGCTGCATCATGCAACCGGGAAATTGGGCATTTCCAAAAATTTGGGATTGGTCATTAATATGTTGCAAACTATGAGCCAAAGCGATTATATTTGACACATTGTTGGTATGTAACATTTTAGTTTCTATTGTTCTATCAATTACTTATTTTTGGTTTTGCAGGTAACCTTTTTGTTAGAGATTATTGGTATGTATCATTTCAATTTCTATTACGCTATGAGATGAATGCTCTATTTTTGCTCTCTATAGTTGTCATTTCTTGCCAGCCCTAGAACTGTGAGGATACAAGCCCAATCTTTGTTTCTTGAATCTGTCGTAGGGGACAAGGCCCATTTCCCACCTACTGTTGTTTTACTAGTGATATGTTGCTCTCTTGCTAAGGAGAAGGAGGGAAATTTACATGTGAGGGTTTAGTCACCCGTCTCCTCTTCGTTGTAATGTTGAAATGGCTAGGACAAAATGTTTTGTACTACGATTTGACCCGAATCTATCAAATTTATAGTTTAGGTAGAATATTTGCACTTGGTGCAAGGTGGTTATTTATTTAGTCGTCATTCTATTGCCACCATGTTATAGATCCTAGGTTGGTTTCCTTACTCTCAAGGCACGTGCAAAAGGATTAGGACCAACAGTTCTAAGGTAAATATAACAGATTTCTCCCATAATTTATCTATACTTTTTAGTCTCAATCTACTGAATGCAATTTGGATTTCAATTTATGAGAAGGTAAAAACATGAAATCAAATTTGTAGATGAGAAAAGGTAACTGGTAGTATTTTTTCTTTTTCAAACAAGGTTCAACACTTTGTACAATGTTTTCTTAGGATTTACTAAATCTTTTTTCCATTTATGGAGGAATTATGCGAGGGTACAACCACCTATGGTTTATTCCCAGCTAGCCCCCTGTTTAGGGAGCCCATTTTAGATAGACCCATTTCCTTGCAGAGTGATTGATAGGTAGCCTATTCAATAGATGGCTACTTTAATGGTGCTCTCTCTTCTACCCGAGTTCGACTCCCTTGCTCCACTGATTTTTCCATGCTCTCTCTCTTCTTCATTTGCAGGATTCAATTTTGTTTCCTTATAATAGAAGATCAGATCTGATTGAGATTTTTTTAATATAGTTTGATATTTTATCTGTGTCATCATTTCTAATTGAAATTCTTTTATTTTAAGTAATGGCCATGGCCATCAAAATGTAATGTTAATGTCAATAGTCATAGGGCAAATTAGAAAGAATTTTATTACGAGTAAATAACCTATGCATTTATGTGCTAACAAATTACAAGAACTTTCTTGCAACTATTAGCACTTGATCAGGTGGATGCATTAGGGGACAAAATAACAAAAACCTATAGTTTGTCGCTTGATTATCAAAATTACCTTACATTGTGTTTTTCCTTAAATGAGTCTTCTTTAACTAGGTAGACATAATAGAAGTCCTAAAAAAAGAATCAATTTTGAACAACCAACTGAATTGATGGTAGTTTATTTGAAGCTAACATCATTAGGTGTTTTTAATAGACTCATGGACAATTTAGAATAGAAATATACTCACATCTTTAAATATACCATGATTATTAGTGCAAAGTTGCCTTGGTTCATGCTCGGCCACCCAAAGCTTGGTTTAGGTTTGAATTTGATGGTGATGCTTGCCCTTTATATTGTTTCATCGTTTTCTATCTAGACGGTGGAAACTTGCTTTTGCATGATGAGTGATGCAACATAACAATTGAGGGAGCTATGAATGTTACCACTCATTAGCTATTAAAGAAGGACAAGCTCAGTTAATGCATGACATATTATGGTTTGGATTCCCTTGCAAGGTTTCATTTCAACCATGTATGGTTGTTGCTGGGTTCCATGGTTATGTATGTTGTTGCACTAAAATCATGATTGTTTATTGCTTCCACTCAGTCATCCAATTGAGCTAGTAAATAATGGGAGTCTCTTGGCTGATAAGGGAGCACAATCCTCATGGTAAGCAGAGACTGTGTTTGAACAAAGGATAGTTTGGATTGTTTGTGGCTCAAGGAGGGTGGGAAGATTGTGCAATTATTGATCTTGTCACCCAAACTTGCTAGTCTTTGATTATATTATGTATGTGTAGCCAATTATTTCTAAGATAGCAGTAGACTATCAAAGATATTTTTAGTTTACCCACTATGTAAGTTTTATGCTTTAGACCACTTTGTGGATGAAGCTCTTGCTGGCTTCAAATCATTCAAAGGAGACATGTCCAATAATAGTGAAATCTCCTACATTCATCTCTATTGTTTCATAACATGGTTGTGTATAATGTACATGATGAATGTTTTATTTGTGAAAATGGAAATCTCCTACCTTTTTTAATTGTCATCTTTTGTCGTTATCTAAAACAAAGGCTTCTTGTAATAAAAACTTGGTGTATCATATTTTCTATTTTCTTGAGATATAAAAATACTTCATTCCAAAATATGTTATATTCAAACAATTATTGATCTTTTTTAGTTTTTTTGCTATTGCATATTATGTTGTAGTTTGTAAGGTCAATTATTTTTCCTTGAATGTTTTGAGAATAGAATGCATTCTCATATTCAATGCTCATATTCTAAGTTAACTAACTTTTAATTGTTGTTGTATTCAACTTTTATAATATGGTGAACAAATTTGAATTGTTTTGCTTCACTTATTGTTTTACACCTTTACAGTATGGAAGGTACCAGCGTTAAATACTAGTAGAATAATTGAATAACAAGTGGAAGCATCATATACTGAACACCTTGGTATGCTATCTTCTCCAAGTTGGTTGTAATGATAAAGCATTTTGATAATTGTTTCCCTGCATGAGCTAGAACATCTAAGATGATCACCACAACTTACATTATTGTAGTAGGTTCTTATATAATAAAAATAGAGATTTGAGGTATTCTTTGATTTTTACTTTCATCTGAGGTTTTGTTATTGTGATGTCTCAATAAAATACTAGTTAGATTAGTTCTTGTAATTTTTTTTTGTCAAAGGGATGTTAAAGACATTTATGATAGCAAGTTTTAAAACAATAGAGATCTAGAGTTTACGTCTATTCTTTGATCTCCCTATGCATATGATAAGTCAATGGTTTAATACTAAAATTTGTTCTGCTTAACCACACTATTATACTCTTTATGTAAAAAATGCCATTAAATTTTTGCCATGGTAATAAGTTGGAGATGTGAAGCTCTTTTGTTAAATAAAAGTTGTAAGTTATGATGTCCATTGTGGCAAGGCCTTGTTAGTTGGACAATCGAAGGCTCTCCTACTTGTTACAAGTTAAAGGGAACACCCTATTTTTAGTAGGGTGGAGGCTTATTTACTTTATGAATTGTGCTCTTGTCTGATCCTTGTAGAGGATTTTGTGTTAGGTGATTGGTAAATCTGTATTTCTGAATGCTCACCATCATTTTGAGCATAGTGGCTTCTATGAAAAATATTTTCAAGCTTATATGCCAAAGAAAAATGATTTAGATGATGAAGACATTGTAAACTATGTAGTGGCACTACTAAAACGAGTAACATTCCATTCCAAATTTTCTTATGAAAAAATTGGGAGTTAACTATAGCAGAATATCTAGAATCAATGGTCTTTCAGAACAACCCATGGCTTGATATTCTTGAGCAAAAATAGTTAAATTCATTACATTCTCATTGAATGTCTAGATTGGAGAAAATTTTATAAGAATAAAATTGATAGATGAGACAACAAGAAATCAACGCCTTCAACTGATAAAAATCTTCTCCTTGTTGACAGATCTCAACTGTGGGTTTCTTCATATATGAGCTCTAAACATTTTTAGCTTTATCATTTTGTATTTTCTACTTTTTTGTAGTGTGGATGAGGGTGTATTGTAAGGAGCCTAGCTCGACATTGTTAGAGTAAAATTTAGATCCTCTAAAGACAAAAATCAAATGCCATGATTTTGGTTCAATAATAGTTTATGACTAAAAACTGAAGAGGCCAAAGTAAATATGACAGTATAGTATAATGCCTTTAATTTTAGATGCAAGGAAATGTGATTTGGAACTAAATCATTTTTTAGATGCTTAATTTGCTTCATTTGTTGCAATGTTTTCAACCGATTTAAAGCTAAATTCACATCAAGTTTACATTAGATTGCAGGTATGGAAACCAATCTGTGAATTGGCTTGGTTACCTCCCATCGCTTCTATTTGAAAGGGTACAACTCAAATTTGTATTAGATTCATGACTATGGAAAAAATTCAAAAGTCAAATTTAAAGCTAGATTTCTCCTTTGCATATAGGGGAACTTGATGATTTTAGTTGTAGTATAGCATTTCCATTTCATGTTATTTTTGAAGTTGGATATTTTTGAAAGTATGTTGATATTTTGGCAATACATGCAAAATAGAACAAATACTTTTGTTAAGTAGAGAGGGAGTCTCGCAAAGTTGTGAAGTTTTGTATAAATTCTATTTAATGCTCTATTCTTCTAGAGGAGTAAATTTATGTTTTCATAGTTCTTTGTAAAATTTCTCTCCATTTTAGAGTTGTGTTGGTTTATCCCTCAGAATTCGTCTTTTTGTCCTCCCTTTCTTGTCTCTATGCTATCCACTGTATCTACTTTTTCTTTAATGGCCCATTTTTGTTAATGTTTTTTTATCTTATTTATCCCAATGTTTCCATTTAACATATCCTTTCCATCTCTAAGTTCTCACATTAGCAGGTTATAAGTTAATGGCCTTTTTAAAAAAATATTTAAAAGCTTACTATAATCTAAAATTTTAGATTAACATAGATATTAATGCATGGCCATATGGTATATATATTACTGACGAAGAAGAAATAAACACCAACACCAATTGGTATAGCTATGAAATGTATTTTCATCATAATAAATATGATTGTAGTAAAGTTTTGCTGAGTCATGCATTACTGAGTAGCCTAAGAGTGTTCATGCAGAAGTTAAGTTCTGTAGACACACTGAATTAAGTGTTACTATGACATTGTAAAAGTTAGATAAGAAGAGGAAAAAGGGAAACATTTAGCCCTCCCTTGCTCATCCTATACACACTACCTCAAGTTCACTCAATGGGTTAATCATCTGAACTCATAGACACATAATTTTACATTTATTTTTTTTTACTCCAATACACACATCTACAAAATCATTCTAGAGTTGTACCCTTTCATTCTATTGATGTACATAGGGATTTCAAAGTTCTACACTTTCTCTCCACAGTTGCATGAAACACATTTTCTCTTTGTACAATAATTGTTTTTTGTTAAAATATAATTAGACTACTGGGGGCATCTGACCATCTCCAAGAGATTTGAGTGACATCTTAGACATTCTCAACAATCCTAGTGGTATGTCAATTTCCATAGTAAAAAGGACCCTGCTGTCACTCTGTATTTGAGGATGCAAGTTGTCGTTTGAAAGTAATTTAGTTTTTACTTTAAGAAAGGTAGTTGGAATTAGGGAGGATGATAGAAAACATCAGTGACAGTAAACTCACATGACTGTTTCTAGAAGCTTTGTTGAAGCATCAAATTTTTGATTTGTTCCCTTTCCTTATGAGATTACCCAACCTTCGAAAATCATTTTTGAGGATTCCCTAGCTCTAGTCTTTTCAACTTTGTTTATGTTGTCAAGAGCAGGAATTGATCTCCAAATTTAGTATGGAATAATCTGAAAACTAAAAATAAGTATTAGGACAATTTAGATTCTTGATTTCTCCTTACTCAATTTTCAGCTGTTGAATTGTGCAAAGTTTCCATTAGTTATGATAGGTGATTATTTTAATTTAAAAGAAATCTAATTTCAATTGAAGTCTAATTGTAAGCATTAGTAGATTTAAAATGAGTGCAAATTGTATTGGATATAGAACTATTTCTAAAAAGTGAATAAAGATATTGTCCTGCATGAAATATGGATGAACTATCTTGTTAAACCACTACAAAACTATAGTTTTCTGGTTAATTTTCCAATTTCTATTTCTTTATTTGAATTGTGTTTATTTCTCTTTCATTCTAACACATTGAGCATAGAACTTAATACGACTGACATGTTTTTTCTTATCTGAAACATTTAAAGTCTCAAATATGAAACAACATGCTCAACTTGCCCACATCATAAAGTTTAAACAACTTCTATCCTATTTATTTACCAAGTTTTTCTTTGTGAATTGTTTCATTTGATATGGAATTCTTTGTTTTCCATTGTGTTCCAAGAACTTGAGAAGTGTACTACATCAAAGGAATCCTTCTTTTGAACCATTGAAGGTCAGTTATAATTGGTACTATTTGTTGTTACAAAAATATAAGTATTACACAAAATTTATCTGTTACGAATATCAAAGTATTGTTGGCTATTTATGTCACATATCCATATTATAGTTTTTTGAAAGTACTTAATATAGATCTTGTGAAACAACTTCGATTATTGTTACATTTTTTGCTTCATATATGAAATGAGTAATACACTTCATTCTAATTCAAGTAAATTAGGAGAGGAATCAGAAAATCAAATTACAGTAGAAGCATATAAATCTAATGACAAATTACAAAACATATCAATCAACAATGTTCTTGACAACGTTCATTGCTTTCAAGTCAATTCATTCAACTTCAATGTTGGTGACTACTTGTTTGATACAATAGAAGTCTTGCTCCATTGTCACTATACATCTATTGAGCTCCACAATAGTCTTGTTAAAAAATTTCTTGGATTGCCTTCACAATGGTTGTGCTATGGCTTTAAACTCATCTCAAAACAAGTTGCACCCTTCAATCCTCTAGGATTTGCATAGAGTGAGTGATAAGGAAACATACTTTCAATAAATGAGGCTATCAACAATTGAAGTCAACATGCTTGTTGAATCTAGCCTTTGGGGAGACACCTTTTGTATTCATTGGCTATGTCTTTGGTTAAACATACCCATATGCATTTGGTCATTGAAATGAAATAAATCATACTTGCACTTCAATAAAAATGCACCTCATTCTACAATATCAATTCTTTTCCATGATGCTAATCCATGGGCTGGACATTATGAACCTATATTCTCAAAGGTAACAACATATAATTTACATTGCAAACTATGCAACAATAACTTCCAGTTTTACCTTGTAATATAAAAAATATGTGGAATATAAGTTCACAAAAATTTGGCGAATTTGGTCTCCAACCATTCCCTGCATTTGCTTCTACTTGTGGTGAAAGCATGTTTGCTGCTCTAGCATTCTTAGTTGATAATACATTTGATGTAATTGCATTGTGACTATTCATAGCATAGTCATTGGCCAATGCACTAATAGTGAAAAACACATTTGTAATGCATTGCTTCAATATGTATCACTAATCTATAACCTCAAAAAATAAATTTATGTCACAAATATGAATATTAGTTTCCAAAATTGGAAAGCCATATACTAAGAGCAATGTAGAAGGATTTGAATTCTGCTTGCTTTGGCTTTCATATATATTTCATATTCGTATATATGTATGGCAACCAACTCCTTTGCCTAAATTTGAAGTCTATTGAAATTGCACATAACCAACAAAAAACATTGACTTAATATGTTTCAAAAATAGTTTAGGCCATTTTCATTATGAACCACTCCAACAAAGTCAGTAATTTATTTTCAAAATGGAAACAAACAAACACAATTCAATGAAAAATAAAACTTCATTTGGAATGAACATGACAATACCTTGCTTTGAGCAAAGCTCAACATCTAAAAAAAATACAACTATGACTCTAAAAAGTTTTAAGTCTTCATCATTCATTAAGAAATCTAAAAGCAACAATATATAATAAAGAAAAGTCTTCAACAAACATGACCAATGATCAATACATTCATACTAACAATATGCAAAATAGGCCAAAAATATGGTCAAAATCAAGGACAAGATTTGTATTTCACAAATCAAGAACAACACATCAGTCAACAACTCATGGACATGGAAGTGAAATAAACAATTTAAATAACAAGTTTGTTATGCAATATCTACAAGAAATCACTAATACACCTACTAAAGCATGCACACTATGAGAAATGTTATGTTTCCAAAAAGATATCTACAAAATAAACAATGCATTTGCTTATGCCTTCTCCTTGCTCTCTATTGAAACAAATAAATAAAAAATTACGATAGGCTAGTTGATTTGTAAGAAATGTATACATGTCATTATGCTTGGAAAAGTCCTTGTGTTTGCTACACCATGGAACATAAGACACAATTTAAAAGATTAAATATTGTCTATGGATTGACTAGCCTTGAAGAAAGGCTTGTGTCATTGTGTATTGATTTTGCACAAATTAGAAAATTTAGATACAAAAGAGCACAATATGGATTGAATGGTACAATAATCAATGTGCCTATTGACTTTGATGTAGTGCAACAAGCATTACCTAGACACATAGATGAGACACAAACAATTGCAGTTAAAATAAAATGTAAGCTACAGTATGAAAATACATATGCTCAAGGAAATGTAAGACCTACCCATGTAATGAATGCATTAACAATATTGTCAAAAACACCATTGTATATGAAAGAAAAATTTCAAGAAATAAGGATTGGGAATCTCTTTTTACAATGAAACAACAACAAATTTGCACAAATAGTGACACAAATATGTATGATGTTATATCTGAGCATGAGGAAGAGCCTATAACTGAATCACTTATACATTAGTTCAATGAATCACATTCAATCAAAGATCTTGACACAATGATAATTGAAATTGCACCTTCAGAAGGTTTTAAAACACTAGGTATCTTTCAAGACACTTATTGTGAAGAAATGAATTTTTGAACACTTTTTTATGGATTTGCACGAGCAAAGAAAATAACAAAATGTGTTACCTATCCAAAAATAATGAAGTGGGAGATCATGCATGTTAGGAATAAGGTGTCTCAACCTTGGATAATTCCTATTCTTATTATTTGTTTTGTAAAATATATTTCTTGCAAATAATGTTGATGTGTCGGCATCTTGAATTGTCTATTTTCTTTATGCTTGCTTGGCTGAAATATTGTTGTTTACATGATATTGAATCTGTAAGTGTAAAATATTTTAATAGGATTTGCACCATACTTCTCTTAAGAGATTAGTGTAGGAATCTATTTCCGCACCTGAGTTTCCTTACAATGCATAGAGACAATGACTTTTCAACACAATTTTTTTTAAAAAAAAAGCTATAAAAACAATTATCCATCAAATATTGTCACTAGCATGGGTTTGTATAAGAAAAGTTGAATTGAAAGGTGATAAATTATGTGCAAAGGATGTTCGCAACACTATCAACTTAGAAAAAATACTAAAATCCCCAATAGGATAAGAATCACTGAAAAGTATACGAACATCTCCAAATTACTTAGAAAACACAAGAAAAAATATTTTTGCAATGATATGAAAATTAGGTCCTCTAAATTTTTTTGTATGTTCACTAACAAGTGCTAAGCATTTGTGGGAGCCACTATGTAAAGCATTGCAACATATATCAAACACACAAAAATATAGAGAAAATGAATCTTTAAAAGATAAAGGTTTAGACTTTGAAATTAGAAAAAATCCAATACTTTGTAGTTGTTATTTCAATCATAGGATCAATGCATTCAAGAATATGATGTTAAAAAATGAAGAACTTTTTGGCAAAGTTTGTGACTATTTCTTTGTTATAGAATTCCAAAACCGAGGACATGAACATGTACACTTCATGCTATGGATAAAAGATGCACCTTTATTTGGACAATGCAAAAATATTGACATTGAAAACTTTATTGATAAATACATCTCATGTGAGTCTACATTATTAGATAAAAATCTAGTCAAAATGCAAACACGCCACCATACAAAGACATGCAAAAAATACAAAACGTCTAGTTTTCTATTTAGCTTTCCTTTGCCTCCCATGAGAAAAACAACGATATTAGAGCCTCCATTAAATGTTGATCCTACGATGAAGGATAAAGTTATTTTTGTTTTCAAATAATTAGAAAATAAACACTGTACAAAGGATGGGTAGAAGCAAGAAGTTGGGTCTCAATTATGTGGAACTCTGTGGATTGAGATCATGCTCTTTTAGAAATGGGTACCCATTTTAGGCTCGGGTGCCCAATCCAAAATGTAAAAAATGGGCACCCATTTTTACTTAAATCGAGTACCAATTTTTTATTTTCAAAAAATGGGTACCCATTTTTGAAAACATTAAAAAATTGTATTTTTTAGAAACGGGTGCTCATTTTTGAAAAGTAAAAACGAGTACTCATTTCTAGAAAAAAAAAATTTTGGGGGCAGGGGTGAATTTAATGTGCTAATTTGACTTTTTCAAAATAGGTACTCATTTTTTGAATTTCAAATAATGGGTGCTTGTTTCTTACAACATGGGGTGGGATTTTTTCCTCCTACCTCAGATTTTGGTTCAGGATAGGCTTGGTGAGACCAAGCCTATGCCTTGACCTCTCAAAATTTGGCTAAGGCATTGAACTGACAAATTCACACCTTGCCATAATTTTAAGAGGGTCTTCCTGATCAATTTTTTTTATGAAACAAAAATCAATTAGAGCTCTCATCTTTCTGATTTCAAAAATATAAATTTTATAATGTTATGATTTTATTTACTATTTTTACATTATATTTTAATGAAAGGTGGTACCTAAATGTAAAATAGTGAAGTTCACTAAAACTTTAATAACTTTTTTATTTTATAATTTTTCTTAAATTAATTTATATGATATCACTCTGCATACAATTCCTTTGAGGTTAAAAAAAAGAATTTTTGAAAAAAGTGAAATTTTGATCAAATTATGGTGTTTGTACATGAGAGGTTTTAAAATTTACCTTTATAGTCAATTAATAATTAATAATAATAAAATTATTCAATAAAAAAATTAAGGAAAAATATTGTCATCAATCTCAGGTGTATTAGGTAACTCCCTTTAAAAGGATTTATGAATTTTTTTTTATTTGTGTCAAATTATCGTGTCCATACACGAGTGTGGTATGGTCCAGAAACACGCATTTTGAAAAGTGGTTTTTAAAGATCCATACCAAAAATAAAATCTATCATATGGGTACACAAATAAATTACATATTCAAAAAGTAGATTCCAAATACTATAATTTTTATTTCTAAATTTTTTTATATTCAATATCTAAATGCCTCAAATTTTGATATCAATTGACAAGAAATTTAAAAAATAGGAAAAACACTTCCACTTTTTGTCCAAAAGTGAGACTCAACTTCTTGCACCTACTCGGATGTTACATTTGATGAATTCCTACATGAATTTCATCTTGAAGAGGCAAACTACATTGAAATGTTGCAAGCAACATTGACACAAAGAGTTGTATTGCTAAAGCGCAAGCCAACTGATATACGGATAAATGCATTTGCTAGAAAAGTACTAGCATTATGGTATGCAAATATAGACACACAATTTATATTACAAACATCTATTGTTATATCATACTATAGTTCATACATGATAAAGCAAGATTGAACATTGACATTTGCATTCTGCCAAATACGAAAAATAATGTACTTATGCTTACAATGAAAATATTCACTTCATACACAAACTAGAGAATGCATTGCTTAACTATCAACAAATGTCTGGTCGACAAGCAGTTCATATTGCACTCTCACTATCCTTATGCAAGAGCTCAAGAAAAACAATTTTCATCAACACTTCACCACCTGAAAATAGAATTCTTATGTTGAAAAGTCCAAAGCTTTTGGCAAAAGAAAAAGATGATTCTGAGAACATCATGTATGCCTCTACAGTAGATAAGTACATACAACGATCAAAAGATTTAGATAGACTATCATTAGCTAAATATTCAACTTTCTACATAGGCAACCCATTGAAGACTAAGAAAAGAGAAAAGCCATATATCATACGATATGTAAGATATAATCAACACATTGATCATGAGAATTATTGTAGAGAAAAACTTATGCTTTATGTCCCTTTCATAAACAACTAAAACTCATTGTTACTAGGCCATCAAACATGAACTGTGGCATTTAGTGAAAAGAAAAAATTCATAGAAAATATAGAAAAAATGTTTACCTCAGTAGTACATAATAGTTGGGGTGGCATTGACCTTGTTGCAAAAGAAATCATCAATGATAACAACTCAATAATAGACCTTCAAAATAAACATGCAGAAACCACCAAACAAAATGAAACTGAGAAATATGACATCATAACTGACATTAAACATGCAAACAACAAAAAAAACATGCATACTACTACCTTCTCATTGTTCAATGAAAAAACACATTCATTCTTGCTTACGAATGACAAATATTTCAGTTTATGAAGACAATTGAATGAAGAGCAAAAATCAATAGTAAAAAATGTTTTGATTACAAAGAGACTTGCTCTAGAGAAACCACTATATTTTTTCTTGATAGGAGGTGCTGGCACATGCAAAACCTTCACAACAAAAGTTCTTTTTCAAGCAATGATTTGAATCTATGATAAACTACTAGATAGTGACCCATTCAAGCCCAAAGGTATTATTGTTGCCTCCATAGGGAAAGCTACTTATAATGTAGGTGGCATCATAGCACATTCTATTTTCCACCTCCCATGTACATCTTCAAAGATGTTACTTTTGGAATCAAACACACTTCACAATCTAAGCAAGAAATTAGATCAGCTCTAAGTATTGCTCATTGATGAAGTATCCATAGTTGGTTCTAGAATGTTATACAATATTGACAAAAGGCTTCACCAAATCAAACACACCAACATGACCATTTGAAAATGTTAACATCATATTTTGTGGTGACTTCTATGAAGCACAACCTATGTGTGATAACTGAATATTTGAAGAGCCAACAATTACTAGTAACAAAATACCATACACATTTTGGCCTAAAAATGTACTATCCTTTGAATTGCATACTATTGTCAAACAAACAAATCAACACTTCATATCTGTTATAAATCGTAGAAGATTTCAAAAACAAAATGATCAAGACCTTTCATATTTGAACATGACATGCTACAAGACTTCTCCTAACAATCCAAAATTGGCATACTTGTTCCACCAAAATTCAGTTGTTGATGAACACAATAGAAGAATGTTAAACTTCTTACCTACTCAGCTTTATGTCTTTGAAGCTATTGATCAAAAAGACTTTCAAATTGATAATAACCACTACCAAGTTGATAAATCATTGCTACATGTTGTACTTTACTTAAAGCCAAAAAATTTAGTTGAGCTAATTGCTAGCAACCTACATACACATGATGAACTAGTCAATGGTGCTAAAAGAATCTTTCGAATGCATACAACTAAACATGAAGATATTTTTTGGATTCAATTTAATGACTCCCAAATTGGTACCTCACATCGCAAAACAATGCAAAGATTTTACACAAGCTCAATTCTTCATTCTTGGACACCAATAATGAAAATAGTTAGAAGAGTAAAAACATCTACAAAAATTGTTACTCGAAAATAATTCCCTGTTCAACTAGCATCTACACACACTATACATAGAGCACAAGGCTTAACAATGAATAGAATTGCTTTTGATCCTAGCAAAGTCTATCAACATGGTCTAACTTGCACTACTTTGTCTTGTGTAACAAATATTGAAACATTGTATTTGTTACACAAACTACAACATCAAAACTTTAAAGTATCATACAAAGTGGAAAATGAAATGCATCATATACAAAATTTTTCACAATGAAAACTTCAATATATTCTTTCCCTTATACCAATTGATTATATCATCGTGTGCTCTTTGAATACTCAAAGCTTTGCGTTGCATGCACAATAAATTATCCATGACCATGACTTGCTAAAAGGAGCTATTCTCTACTTTCAAGAAATAAGAAACAAGACACATGAGCACCTCCACTTGCTTAATGGAATCTATAATTTCTATTATTCAATAGCTATTCATGGCCTATTGACTTGTTCTTCCAAAACCACCACTGTCTTAAATACCAACACTTTCTCATTAAAATTTATAGAATCCTTAACAATTGATATTTTGCATATGACCAATAATATACGAATCACAAATGTTTACATTACAGTAGATGCACCCATCAATGACATATTCAATCTTATAGAAAACATCTTTATGAACTTACCACTAAAATACAAAGTCATAATAACTAGAGACTTCAACATTGACATGTTACAATTTACAAAAAAAAAAAAAAAAAAAGTTTGCTATACTTATGCAACAATACAACTTGTCTTTGCTTATTGACAAGCCAACAACATATGCAGGTACTTTAATTGATCAATTATGGATTTACAATATCAATCAACAATCTACAAAATTCACTGTCCTAGATACATATTGGTCAAACCATTTTTCAATATCTTTATGCTTCCACTTGTAACTTGCAAAACATCCATGTATTTTACTTATAATGACCCAACATGCTTAATCATTTCATAATGGTGTACAAAATAATTATCTATAAACAATTTATTGAAAACATATTCAATGCATAAATTTTTTTATCTACATTCCTCGAGTACTTTGAAATGCATAATTCATTTCAATTTGATAAATTAAATTAAATCATTGTTTATAATGGAGGCTTCAAAAAAGAAAATGTTGGATACAAAAACCTCTGCCAACAAACTGGCAATTGCAACAAAAAGGTATTCACATAATTCTTTTCACATTACATATTTTACTGCACTTACATATGATTTTTTACAATATTGACTTCCTTTGCATACTTTTTTTCAACAAACTGCATGGATCTCTATTCACATTGTCAAATGAACAAGAAAACCCTCTACAAGATGACAACAACTGTACTAGTAGACAATTAGAAAGAAAGTAATGATTATTGTAGAGTTTAAAATTTTTTGACACAGGTTTATATATAAATGCATTATATAAAATATATAATCTCATATTGTCACAAGCTAAAGGTGGAAGAAAAAAAGATATCCACCATTATGGACATTTGTATAGAACAATCTGCAACTTGTTTTGAAGGTGGTATCTTTGTGACTTATGGTACTGCCTATGCAAAAAATCTAACAAGCCCGAAAAAAGCACCAATAGTACATGTTGACCTCATGGATAGTGAAGGCCAAATGAAAATAACATCAAACATTACCAATCAGTTGATTGATAAGTTTATCACCCACCTTTTACCTAGAGCAAGTGTCTGTATAAACAATCTTGCACTAAAACAAAAAATACAGTATGAAAGAGGTGATGTTGATTATTGTCTTCAATTCACTGCACAGACATAAATTGAAACAATAAACCGAGTCTACAAGCAACAAAAGCTTATGCCCAACACAATAATAACTAAACATATAGACTCGCAAACTATCTACTCAATTGGTAAATTGGGCATTTTAGTTGTAGCACACAAGCATACGCCAAAAGAGTATCAACTAAATGTAAAAGATGGAAACTCTACATCAAACACAACAATTGTAAGTTGTGCAACTCATTCATCAAACAATGAATTATGTTTTATGTTATATTACAATTTATTCCTACACTAACAAAATTCTTACATTTGCAAGTTACAATTCCTGAATTCCATGCTCAAGCTTATGCAAAAGTATAAGAAATTATTACATCCACACAAACACCATTCCTCCTATTCAAAAATGTTGTACAAAGTGGACCAAAAGGAAGAAATAACATTAAAATAACGTAAAAGATGGAAACTCTACATCGGACACAACAATTGTAAGCTATGCAACTCATTCATCAAATAATGAATTATGTTTTCTATTATATTACATTTTCTTTCTACACTAACTAAAAAAATTCTTACATATGTAGGTTACAGTTCTTGAATTCCATGCTCAAGCTTATGCAAAAGTACAAGCAATTGTTACATCCACACAAACACCATTCTTCCTGTTGAAGAATTTTGTACAGAGTGGACCAAAAGGAACAAATAACATTAAAACAACACCATCTACTTTCATTGACACTCTGAATGATGCATCTACAAGAATTGCTTTACAAAAAATTGTTTCCTCAAATACACAAGCAAGAAACAAAACCATATCATTTTTCAAAGAAAATTACAATTATATTTAAATTAAACACTGAAATTCGCACTTAAATTTTGATTCAAATTTCAAGTCATTGGCAATTTAAAACCAAAAAAATTATACTTACCATCGTATCAGTTGTTCTATACCCAATGCCAATAAGCATCATCATTTCCATCATCCTCAACAACCAAAAATGTCCATTGCATTGCATGTGACAAAGTTACAACCATTCTCTACAATGTGTCATACAAAATGAAGATGACATTGTCAACTACACCATGCATTGAGAAATCCTTCATTAACACTTACTAGAAGTTTAACAAAAATACCATTTGAAAACTACCAAAAAAACATGTCAATAGTTGTATACATGTTGCGAACATTTCAAATTAAAGGCAGTTTTACAATTGCAATGAACAACAATATCACTTCCATTCTACCAAAAGCCGACTATGTAAGCTGAACATATCTTCTCTTTTTTATCTTCTCTTCTTTTTTACTTACGATTTTACAAAATCCTGACTTTTAAAAATTGTACTATAACTAATTTCATTAACACAATTATTTTTTGCAAACTGCAAGTTAATTGACTATTGCAAATCTTGATGCAATCAACTTTTCTCATTTCGGTACACAAATAGTTTATTTTCTTTTTAAAAATATACACTAGAAACTTTTATAGTCATGTGTAAATTGTTTCAATCAATTTTGTAATGATTGATATGTTGAAGACAATACAACTCTATTGCATAGAACAACATTATGCCAATATGTAATGGCATAAATTATATAAATTTTGTATTTTGCAAACAATTCTACTTTCAATATCCCCATACATATTCCAATTGTAATATTAACATATTTCAAAAGTATCTTGTTTATGCATACCCTCTATATATTTAACCACCATGTTCAAATTATTATTATTATTTATTCTTTACTTTATGTTAATAGACACAATCAATTCCTTCTTCACTTGTGCTAGACAATTTAACTGAAGTGTAATTGTTCATACAATTTAACTAATGTGCCACTATATGCTTTCATATGTTTATGATTTTAGTGATTTGTCTTCTAATTAGGTTTGTTAATCCAGTCAATGTAGCAGTATTTGTTTGGAAAATTTGATATACATATTAAGTTAATAGCTAGAGATTCTACTAGCACAATTACTACATTCTATGTAAGGACTATTTCGGTCTAAACAATATATTCTAAATAGTTCGTCTTAAATCATGCTAGCTAAATTATAAAATTGATTATGTAGTTGCATTGGCTTGTTGTGTTTATTAGGATTATTTGGATGGGATTATCAAGGAAAAAACATTTTATGCTACAATATATCTAGTAAAATTCTAATTTTCTTCAAAACAGAGTGGGGTTCTTCAAGAATCAAAATAGATATGGGTTTATCGGGATAAATATTCTGTTGATATTTTAATGGGTATTATAATTACAATTATTGTTGTGAAAGTTCTGATGTGTAGAGATATGGGATACAAGAAAACAAGAAGTGTCATACATTCTATGCATAGTAAAAGACCATTTTCTTCAATCTAATTCCTCTTTTTCTGGGATGTGTTCTTATAATCTCTGTTATTGAATTTCAATTTTTTGTTTTGTTTTATTGTGCAGAAAAGAGAGATCAAAGTGGAACCTCTATAAGAGAGGAAGTTCTTCAATGTAAAGAACTTCATGAAGGAGCATGAGCAGAGCCCTCCAATGAGAGGGTTATATTCCTATGTTGTAAGTTGTAACTTCCTTAACAAAAATTAACATATTCCTGCATAGAAAATGCTCACACCATTTACTTCGTGCAATTTCTTGTGCTCCTCTTGGTCACACTAAAAGGGGAACTATTGGTCAATCCAAACTTAGCACACAATAATTTAATCGCTACTTCCTCCTTTTTATATTGTGCTCTGGGTTTGTGTCATATGTTCTTGTCATTCACCCTCTAATGCATTACGTAACATATTGATTCTATAAACTTATATACCATTCTTCTTCCAAATTTCATAGTTTTAATGTCTACTAGCCTAATTTCCATATCAATGTATATGGATCACTACTAGGGAAAATTTTTATATTACTCCATTACTGGCAACATGAATCTAGAGGCTGGAGATGATCAGGTCAAAGACACAAAATTTAGCAGGGTATCTAAGGTGTGGCAAGTTCCTCTTGAGCCAACATAGTAACATGGTATGCCAAACTAAAAAATTACATGTTTATTTTATTTAATTGCATATTTATCCCATTAGCTTGTGTCATTTGCCTTCTTGAAAGAATATTATAGAAAAGGAATTGCACCTTTCCAAATGCTCTCCAATTGTTATTGCTATATATACTATTATAATATACATCTTGTAGACAAGTTATTCTATGTATTTGGATTCTAGTACATAGTTATTAGTTTTTTTCCCTTTCATTTGCATTGACCATGAAAAGACACACAAATACACATACAATAAGATATTTTAACCTGTTGTACTTATTCTATCAATCAATTACTTTGAACTTAGATATCAATTATTTTGAGCTTATATTTCAATTCATCACAGACTAATGAAGTAATGATTTAATTAAATATGAGACTAATTCATTATCTATAATCCAATCCTTTTATAGAAATAATCTTAAATTATATATGTAGGATGTAAACAAATTTGGCAATGTTCAGGTTTCGACTGGGCCACTATCTAACAAAAGATTGGCACTACTCTTATTGAACAGAAGTGGATCGACATCTTCTATCACTGCAAAGTTGAAAGACATTGAACTTTCCATTAATACTCTTGTTCAAGCTACACACCTCTGGGCTATAAGTCCTCCTTTATCCCTATGCTAAATTTTCCTTTACAATAACAAAAACAATTACTAATGGATTATTTAATGAAATATTTGGAAACATATACTGATTGAAAAAATTCATGGCATAATTTCCAAATGGACCGAATAGTTTTCATGATACTCTTTCATAATTCTTATTTTGCTTGTGGACTTAGCTATAAAAAATATTTTCTATATGCATAATATTAGGTCTTCCATTATCTTATATTCATCACTTGGTGCTTTTACTTCTATTATTCATCTTACAAATGGATCTTTTACAAATTTCGTAATGACATATTCTTTCCAACACTCATTGATACATACCACAGTGCTCACATGTGCTTAATGAGATAAACAATCTTCTACATTATTATGAGAGCAGAAAGATTACATTGGGAAATGCCCCATTCTTTTTTTATTTCATATAGATCTAACAAATCATTTTCTCTGTTTTCTTTTAATGCAGTTCTACTACCCTTTGCTACTATTGTGTCTTCAAAGAATGCTACTTTTGACTTGGAACAAAATTACGCAAGATGGAAAGATTATTAATGTTCAAAAAAGGAACACTCAACCCAAATTCATTCTTTTCGCACATTTTCTTTTGGCTATTTTGTAATAATGTTCATTTATTCTATTAAATTTGATTCAATTAGTCTCTGATTCTCTACTAGAGTATGAATGTAATATATATTTTAATAAATGAAAATCAAATTGAAGAAATTTTCTATCAGTAGTAAATTTAGATTTAGATGTCATACCTACTTTGCATGTTTTGCATTGACGGTAGATCTCAATTCAATTTTATGATAAAGATTTTGATGGAAACAAATCAACATAGACATATCCTAAACATCTCTAACTGTGATCTAAACATTTATAGCAATTGTCATATAGGGATCAATTTTAAGATCATTCCAATCCAACTTTGCCTATTTCTTGCATACAATATGAAACTTCATAGGATTATTTCTTTGTATATTGCAACGAAACAGTGCATTTGGCTTACAATTAAAATAAATTGAAATAAATATGAACAAAAATCAATTGCTGATTACACAAACCCCCTCATATGGCTAAAATGACTCCATCAAAATAATAATAATAATAATAATAATATATTAAATATGAATCTTAATCCAAGATTTTCTTATATTTTATTTTGGTTATACACATATAATATTTAAATATTAGTTGTAAGTTTATCTTGCAATTTCATTGATGGCCTATCATTTGTTTGAATTGTCATTTGCAATTAATTAGTTGTTAGAGGGCAACTTAACTCAAATGCCTCTTGTTTGTACTATTGGGTCACCCCCAATTTTGTCTACTTTTAATATAAAATATATATAATTCAAATACATAGTCAATGTTGAAGAGTCAATATAAGGAACATTGATGTTATATTTTTATTGGAGTCACATTAAGTTGAAATTAATTACTTCTAGAATAATGAAGGTAAGAGCAACAATGAAGGACAGTTGATTCACGGTATATTTGAGGAACTTGGATCTATTTTAGAGACTTATGAGAGGGTTAAAAAGATTGGAATAATTATATTATATTTCTTTTAAAATATTTTTAATGGAAGATTTGATCACTAATATTTTCTAATATTATATTAAATGTAAATATTTAAATACTTATCATCTTTAGTATTGGTCAATGTTTTAATAGTATATTATTGTTGTTAGAAGAGGTATCCTGTAAGGAAACAATTATAATAAATGCATATAAAAGATTGGTCTTATCAAACAATTGTATTATACTATTTTTATTAATATTTTTATGTGAATAGTTAACCATAAATATTTTGTAATATGTATATTTTATAATTGTTATTAAATAATTATTATTATTTTGAATAAAGATCTATCAAATTTGATATTTTTATTTTGCTTATGTAGATATATTTTTAAAAGATTAATATTAAGTTTATCTTTCAATTTCATTGATGGTCTATTATAGATTGGACTTATCTAACAATTCTTTTATATTATTTCTAAGATATTTTCAAGTGAATAGTTAACTACAAATATTTTGTTCTATTTTATTTATGTAGATATATTATTTAAATAATAGTTGGTCTCGTTATCAATCTCTTATAGGAAAACAATTGTTATCAAGTTATGTAATAGATTGGACTTATCAAACAATTATATCATATTATTTTTAATTATTCTCATGTGAGTAGTTAATTGTAAATATTTTATAATATTTATATTTTAAAATTGTTTAAATAATAATATATTAAATATGGATCTAAATCTGAGATTTTCTTATATTTTATTTTGGTTATACACATATAATATTTAAATATCAATTGTAAGTTTATCTTGCAATTTCATTGATGGCATATCATTTGTTTGAATTGGCATTTGCAATTAATTAGTTGTTAGATGGCAACTTAACTCAAATGCCTCTTGTTTGTACTATTGGGTCGGCCCCCAATTTTGTCTGCTTTTAATATTAAAAAAATAATAATTCAAATACATAGTCAATGTTGAAGAGTCAATGTAAGGAACATTGATGGTATATTTTTATTGGAGTCACATGAAGTTGAAATAATGAATAATGAAGGTAAGAGCAACTATGAAGGAGAGTTGATTCAAGGTATACTTGAGGAACTTGGGTCTATTTTGGAGACTTATGAGAGGGTTAATTTGTTAATGGATTATATTGGAAGCAAGTGGAAGCCTTAATTAAACATTTTATTCTTTTATCAATTAAGTCTTCAGTTGTTTTTTTTCATTCTCTTCTATTTATTTTTTTACTTTTCCTTGATAAGGTTCCTACTATGGCGGCAACTATGGGCATCCAACACTATCTTTAACATGTAAAGTATGATTATCACACAACTATATATCAAAGGTTTTTATTGATCCATATATATATATATCATTTTTTTAAGAGAGTACCAACAATTAAATAAAGAGAATTGATACAATCATGGTTGTTATTTTAGGCAAAGAGACAAATCTAAAGAAAATGGTTGATTTCAATAATGACAAGGCAAATAAAAACAATTGGGTTGGTTTTAATATTATAAATCTTTCGTAGGAAAACAATTGTATGAATGCATATAATAGATTGGACTTATTAAACACTTATATATTGTATTACTTTTTTAAAAATATTTTTGAAGTTAATAGTCAACCAAAAATATTTTGTAATATTATATTTTATAGTTGTTAAAAATATTAATTGTTTTAAATATGGATCTTAATAATTTGAGGTTTTATTAAATTTTGATATTATCTATTATAAATATATAATTTAAGTATTTGTTTTAAGTTTATTTGTTAATTTTTGTGATGGTTTATTAATTGGTTGATATGTTATTGACAATTAATTTAATAGTTATAGGGCAACATAATTCAAATGCACTATCAATGCTGCAAGTGTCAATATAAGGAATGCCCATGGTATTTTTTTTATGAAGTCACATGATGAAATAAGTGATGAAAGCATTAGAAGTTGAAAGCATCCGCTTCTAGAATAATGAAGGTAAGAGAGATTATGAAGGAGGGTTATTTCAAAGTATATTTGAAGAATTTTGTCATATTTTTGGAGACTTATGCAAGGGTCAAGTTGTTGATGGATCATATGAGAAGTAAGTGGAAACCTATTTAAACATTTTATTACTTTCTCAATAAGTTCTATTTTTAATTTTTTCATTCCCTACATTTTCTCTTTACCTTTACATGCAAGGTTTCTATTATGGAGACAAACATGGACATCCAACAATATCTTTAACATTAAAAGGGTAATTGTTAGACAACAATATCCAAGGTTTTTATTGATTCTTATATTTTCTCATTTTTCAAAAAGAATATTGATGATTAAGCAAAGAGAATCAATGCATTTGTGGTTTCTTTTATAGGCAAAGAGGTATACATTGAGAAAATATTGGATTTCAACAATGACAAGGTAAGTAAAAGAATTTGGGTGAGTTCTTATTTTTGTTTTGGTTTAATGTGGCGAGTCCCAAGAAGGAGTCACAAACACCACAAGGGTCACACCTTTTAGAATATTCATGAGTGTCTAGTGGGCATCACAAGGGTCAGACCTTTTAGAAGATTCATGAAATTGTAGTGGACATCACTTGCATAAAGGTCATGACCCATTCATTTTTATTTTTATATTTCTTATAAGATTTATTAGTAACAAATCTCAAATCAATCTAAAAATAGTCATGACATGTGGAGAGGGAGTTGGATTTGGAGCAGAAATAGGTGAGATTAGAAATTTGAATTCTGCATTAGGCGGTTCTATCTAGGATGGAGTAGGGAAGGGTTTTGGGGCCTACTAAGAGGAGGAGGAATAGGGGAATAAACCTACCTCTAAGAATGAGGGCCCACGTGAACCAAGGCAAGAGCCCAAAAAGGATTTTGTGAGATTAGGACAGACTATGTCGGGCTCACACTTTGCTCGAAAAGACCTTGATGCGATTCCAATTGGTTAGTGATCTTCTCCTTTTGGTATCAAACCCATAGGAAAGTCTTCCTTCCCAGAGTTAAAGGATGTTTTAGATAGGGAAAAGGGGCAATATGCTATATAGATTCTTGACAAACTAGTAGACCATAATATTGCTACTATGGCCTCTTCTTTGGTTGGAAAGTTCATTGGCCTAAGGCCGAATATAGATATTGTGCAAGCCTATGCTAGAAAAAAATGGGACTTGAAAAATCATGTTGAGATTGTGGCTATGGACAAGGGATTCCTTTCCTTTGAGTTTTATTTCCTAGAAGGTCTCACAAGGATCCTTTGCGCAAGGTCTTAGTCATTCGACCGATCCACCCCTGCTTTGCATAAATGGACCTCACAACTAGATCTTAATGATTCTTTCTTTGTTCAAGCTCCTGTTTGGGTTCACCTTCCTAAAAATTTAATAGAATTTTGTATGAGGATGTTTTTGACAGGATAGCAAAATATTTTGGGGAGTTGTATCCATCAATCCCATTACGATGTCAAGAAGTCGGTTAACATATGCAAGGATCGGTATTGGGGTCAGTGAGGGTAGAGATATGCCAAAGGTTGTGTATCTTCACTCCAAACTAGATACGTACATTCAAAAATTAGACTTTGAAAGTGTCCCTTTTGCATGCTTTCATTGTAAGAAAGCAGGCCATGTGGCTCTGTTCTGCCCTAGATTTATGGAGGAGAAAGCCAGGAAATAGGCGCAGAATAGGAATAGGGCCAAGGGCATTTCCAAAGATAAAATTAAGCACTCTAGTGAGGGTGAAAAGGTATGGAGATAGAAGGAATTATGAATCAGGTAGGAGGGCATAAGGAACAATAGAAAGACTAGATGAGTGCCCTACTTTTAGCTATTATTGTGGTCCACAGGGAAGATTCTGGAGGAATCTCCATTAGGGAAGTTGAAACATTGAAACTTTTGGCAACTAAGTAGAGGCCTGCTAATGAGGTTAACACTAAGAATGGTTCCCTAGGAAGAGATTCTAAGGATCCTACTATCCCTAAGAATGGTTCCCTAGGAAGAGATTCTGGGGATCCTGTTATCCCTCTAAACTAAATGGAGGTTACTTGTATGGGGAATCTTTATTTGGAGAGCAAGCAATTTTAAGCGGTGATTATTCAGTAGTTGTTGATATATCTTAGGTCCCAGATTCTCAGGCTCTTGTAGGGGGTGAGGATGTTGATCAACAGTGTGGTCCCTCCCAAAGGGAATCAAATATCAGCCTTGTCCTCAGGATAGCTTCTCCCAAGAAGGTTTCAAGAGTGTTCGAAATGGTTAGAGCATCATCACCAGTCCAATTAACTAGAATGGAGGCTTTATTTACGAGTTGTGCAAATGAGCAATAGTGGGAATGGATGATAGTAAGAAAGAAAAAGAAGAGTAGAGACCCTTCCTTGATTTCCCCAACTACTACTAGGAGTAAAAATAAAGTTGATGTTAGAGAAAACCCTAGAACCCCTAGAAGGAACAATCTCAGCTAGATCAAGAAAGAGGAAACTAGAAGGAATTTAGTAGATGGGAGTCAAAAGACCATCTGAGAGGCCTTCCTTGTTAAGAAGAGATGAAGTTCATATTCTAGAATATACGTGGGCTAAATGGAGCCCACAAACAAGTGGTTCTTAGAATATGATAAGGGATCATACACCATATTTTATGCTCATTCAAGAAACTAAAATGAAAAAGGAGAGTGTGGAGACAATCTCTTTTAGTAGTAGTATGGAGAGGTTTGCTATGAACTTTAATGAGGGTTCAGGGGATCTGGTTGCCCTCTATAACTCCAACATTTTCAAGTCTCAAGTACTATATGGTGAAGGTAATATTCTACTCATTCAAACTCTTAATATCAAAAACAATGAATGTTGGTATCTCTTGAATGTCTATGCTCCTAATTATAAGAATGGTAGGAGGAACTATTGGGTTAAGATTAGAAATATCTTAACTAGAATCCATTTGAGAAATTGTATCATTATGGGGGACTTTAATACCCCGTTAAGGGATGATGAGAAACCAAGGGGTCTAGCTCTAGATTTGGAGAGTATGCAAGACCTTTATGACTTCATTAATGATTTGGCATTGCTAGATGTGGAGCTTCAAGGAGGCTCCTATACCTAGTCTAATAGAAGAATAGGTAGGGATTGCATCCAAGTGTAGCTAGACAAGGCTCTCATATCTTTAGAATGGATGAATTCAAACTATTGCAATTTATCTTTAATGGCTCAAATTGGATCAGATCACTCTCCTATTTCCCTCACTTTGGATCACATTTCTATTAAATATAACTTCCCCTTCAAATTCAAAAGAATGTGAACTTCCCACCTAGATATCTCACTTCATATTTTGGAGTGGTGGAACATTCACATAGAGGGCACAACCATGTTCAAGATGGCCAAGAAGTTGAAAAATATCAAACTCAATATCAAGAATTAGAATAAGTTAGATTTTGGTAACATATTCCAATCCAAAGCTAAGATTTTAGAGGACCTCAATATTATTCAAGATTCTATCTAGAAGGAGGGTTATAATGTGGAGAGGCTAGAGGAGGTAAAAATAATTATTGGTCAAAAGGATGCTTTCTAGAGATAGAGATCAAGAGCAATCTGGTTAAGAGAGGGGGGCCAAAACACTAGATTCTTCCATATCTCCACTCTAAAGCATATTGTTCATAACATAATCAATAGCATCAAGATGGGGAATTTTTTCTTGGAGGATGAAAAAGATATTGTAGCTAAGGCCATCTCTTTCTTCTCCAATATTTTGACCAAAGACCTCAATCTTGAGGATGGGGAGTAGCAAGATATTCTCTCTAACATTTTAGTTTTGATCCAACCAGATCACAACTCCATGATAGAGGTTGTTCCTTCCCCTTTGGAAATTAAGCAGGTTGTGTTCTCTATTCTTGCTAACAAGTCTCTGGGCCTAGATGATTTCCCTACTTTCTTCTTTCACTTGTTCTGGGAAGTGGTCCATTAGGATGTTATCAAAGCAGTTCAAGAGTTTTTTGGAGATAGAAGTTTGCTCAAGGAGGTGAATGCTACCCTTTTAGTGCTTATCCCTAAAATGACAGGGGCAGATTCTATGGATCATTTTAGACTCATCAACCTATGTAACTCTTTCTATAAGATCATTTCTAAAGTCCTAGCTAATAGGATAATTAAGATCCTCCCTTTGATTATTGCTCCTCAGCAGTCCAATTTTGTTGTAGGGAGACAAATCCTAGATTCTATAATGACTATCCATGAATTCATCCACTCCTTGGAAGAAGGAGAGATAGAGAAGGATTTCTTCTAAAGCTTAACATGTCCAAGGCTTACAATCAAGTGGACTAGTCTTTTCTCTTTAAGGTCCTCAGAGCCCTTGGGTTTGATTCAAAGGTTTGCAAGCTTATCAATCGATCAATTTTGACTTCCTCTTTGGCTATTTTGATCAATGATTCTCCTTCTATGTCATTCTTCAAACCCTCAAGGGGGTTAAAGCAAGGTGACCCCCTATCACCCATTCTCTTCATCATTTTGGTTGAGTGCTTGGGAAGGATGATTTTTACCAATAGTATATTTGGGTCTTTGAAAGGTATTAGACCTTCATCTAGCTCCCTAGTGTTCTCTCACCAATAATTTGTGGATGACACTATCTTGGGGGGGGGGGGGGGGGAGCCTCAATTGGGGAAGCCAGGGTGGTCAAAAATATTTTAAGCTCTTACACCAGGGGTTTGAGACGTCTTATCAATTGGAACAAGAGCTATGTCCTCTTCATCAATACTCCAACTATGAGACAAAGGAAGATAGTTGATATTCTAGGATGTGGCATCGGTAACCTTCCCTCGACCTATCTGGGTCTCCCTGTGGGCCTCAAATCCCCTAATTCTTTCTAGGCTAGTCTTATTAATAGGTTTAATAAGAAATTGGTTGGCTAGAAGGATATTAACCTTAGCCAAGTTGGAAAAATTTAGTTGGTTAAATCCACCCTTCAGGATCTTCTTACATATGGATTGAGTCTATTTTGGATTCCCTATAAATATGAAGACATATTGGAGAAGATTTGAAGGAATTTTCTTTGGTCTAGTTCAGAGGAACACAAGATATTTCCTCTTATTTCTTGGGAAAATGTGTTCCTCCCCAAACACTTAGTGGGCTTGGGAATAAGAAAACTCAGACCTTTCAATAAATCTCTTCAAGCCAAAAAAATTTGGAGAATCTTTCAAACAAGGGGGATTGGTATTATATCATGGAAGATAAATACCTTGGGAGACCTTCCATTAGACATCTATTTAATGAGGCCACCAATCCCAAGGGATCATGCATCTGGAATGGTATGCTCAAAGTTAGAGATACAACAACAAGCGAGGTGAAATGGAGAGTGGGCAATGGTATAGAGATTATGTTTTGGTGGGACAACTGGCTATTCTAGGGGCCTCTCCTCAATATTCCTACTTTTGACAGATGGGATAATACTTCCATTCAGAGGTTTGGAAACAAACTCAGTAACTATAGATTAGGAAAAGAATGGAGAGACCTTTCCTTAATCTTTGAGGAGCTCAAACCTTTGATGACTATTCTTCACACTATGATTTTGAATGAGGATCAAGACTAGTTAGTGTGAGGGAACACTTCTTCTAGTATCTACTCGTTGGCCTTAGGGAACCAAGCTCATCTAAAATAGGATTCCAAACCAATATGGTCAAAGGCCTGGTACCCTGGCCTTATTCCTAAAATCAATAGTTTCTTTAGGTTTTTCCTCCAAAACAGGGTGCTTTCTATTGACAATCTCATCAAAAGGGGTCTTTACATTCCTAATAGATGGGTCGTTTGCAAAAATTAGGGTGAGACTATGGATCACTTGTTTATTAACTGCTCTTTCATGAGAGAGGTTTGGTCTTTTTTCAGCCATGTTTTTGGGTTGGACTTGTGTGACCTTGATATGATTACTAAATTCCTTAGGCAATGGGACAACTTGTTAAAAGGCTTTGGTCTTCGAACCATCAGTAAATGGGCTTTGCATCACTTTGGTTGGTAAATATGGAAAGAATGCAATAATCAAATATTCAGGGAAGTGAGCCTCCCCACCAAGATTGTGTTGGGTAAAATTCTTAATGCCCTTATGGAAAACTACTTTCTTACAAAGGTTCTAACCCATTTGCAGGAGACACCATCTGTAGTTTCACCACTCAGAAAGAAGAGAGGAATGTCAATGGACATTTCCCCCAATGGGATGACACAAAGAAAATTGTGATGGGGCACTTAAAGGAAATCTAGGCAAGCTAGAAATGGTGGGGTGATTTTAAATTGCTATGATTATAGCATAGCGAAAATAACCTTCCCTTTGGGCACCAAAACAATCACTTCATAGAGGTGTGTGTTGCCGTTTAAACTACTATATTGACTAAGGATATTGGTGTCAAATACCTTTGGCTTGAGGGGGACTCAAACAACATCATAAAATGCCTAAGAGGAGAGCATCCTCTATTCTGGTCAATCAATAATTTGGTAGAAGAAACCAAAAGAATCTTGCTCACTTTCAACAGGGTCTATGTGTCACATGCATTTAGAGAGGCTAACTTGATTGTTGACTAGATGGCCAACAAGGTAATCAAAAGGGAATCATCATATAGGTGGATTATTCATGACGAGCTTTTGGTGGTTGCAAAAATATGATAGAGACTAAGAGAATCTAGGGGAGGATGGGAAATATTAAGAGTAATTATGAAAGGTAATGCTATTAGAATCACATTAATTTTATTGAGAGCTAAGCACTAGTCAAAAATGAGTTATCTTAATTGGGAGGCTTTTTGGAATGCTTTATGGGTGATTGGTAAGCTTAATTACTATTGCATTCCTGAGAACAAAGGCAAGCTTTGTTTTGGTGAGTTTTATGAGTGATTTTTCTTTGGTATCAAAGATTGCTGAAAGTTTCTACTCTAAGAAACAAGATGGTGGTTGAAAGGCGTCGTAGAGAGTTGGAGGATGAGGTGGCAAAATGGAAAATGTGGTCAAAGGTATGGGAGAAACTGAGGGATGAAGGCATTTTCAATTTCATGGCTAGAACCCTAAGGTTTCTAATCTTATGGTCATGTCTTAGAAAGATGGGAAAGTAAAGATTGAAAGGGTTGATTTCTAGGTTAATGAAGGTGTTATGCGGAGGTCACTAGCTCCCTTGTCAAGTAAATCAAATTCTTTAGGGACAAGAAAGTCTCCCTCAATGTAGTGAAAGATTTTGCTAAAGATGCCAAGGAGATGAAAGTGTGGGAAATATAAGAGGAGTAACTGAGAGGAGAGGGGTGAATCAATTACTACAAAAATAAATCCTAGATCCCTTAGATGTCAGTACAAAATAAAATTTGAAAACTGAACTCTGCTAATGCTCAACAAACACACTAAAAAATGTTGTAACTCGGTAAACACTAAAAATTATCGGTAAAAACTTAACATAAAATCTTAAGATGTTAAATGTGATTAATAGTATGTTAACTTAGTTGCAAACATGTAAGAGAAATAGTATGAACACATTTGACACCAACATTTAATGTGGAAACCCAATTTGGGAAAAACCACTAATTGCAACTAGTTATTGATTTTCACTCTTTTGAAGTGAGCCTCGTTAGGAGCCAACCCTGTTAAAGGTTACAAAACATACTGTTCGGTGTGACCCTATTAGAGGATTTAATCACTCTATAAGGAGTGGCCTTGTTAGAGGTCTTTAAAAACTTCAATAGAAATGCCACCTTCTTAGAGGATTTACAAATAGTTATTAAGCCAATTTTGTTAAGAGATTTAGATCACTGCTACAATGGTTAGAGAGTAACAATGACATGACCTAATTTTGATCCAACTAAATTGTTGATTACAGATCCCAATTTTGGCTTGTATTTGATCCTTCTTGATTTAATATATCTTTTCATCTTCTCAAGGATATTCTACTTATCCTTCTAATTTGCTTCCTCTTAGCATCATTAAATCTTCAATTGTCTTCCATGCACATGCACACACACACTTTTTAATCCTTAACTTGACCTCATATTTATATCTTTCATTTTCTCAAGTTGGCTAGAATATAACTTAGAATAATTAATATTCATCTCCTTAGTCGGCTAGAACCAACAAAAAATTCAATTAAACTTAATATGCCAAAACAAAAAAATCTTTGATTAGCCAACCTTGCTCGGTAGACACTAACTCAAAAATGATTTTCTTATGTTAACCAAGTGAACTTGGTCAACACTATATATTTGTAAAGTTCCTTTGGTAACCAAGTGAGCTCGGTTAACACTAGTTCCATCCAACATTTCCTTCGTTAACCGAGTGAGCTCAGTTAACACTTATCTTTCATAGACTTTCTTTTGGCACTCGAGTGAAGTCAGTAGATACTACCTTCTAAACTAGGAAAACTCTAGAATTCTTGGTAGACATAGACAATTGTCTTCAATGCTTGAGTGAGCTCGGCATACACTGACTATTAATAACATGACATTTTGTGTAACATCAAAGATAATACACAATTAATCAATTTTTCGAACAATCTCCCTCTTTGGCATTGATGGCAACATAAAATGTTAGAGTACAATGAAATTTGTGGAGCAAGAATAAAGTAAGAAACATATCCTTAGTTTCATTATGATTCTCATCCATGAGAACTCCATCTATCGGTGTGAACTCTTTTTGCCTTTAATTTCTCCCTCTACTAGAAAACTCTTGTATGCTACAACTTCTTCTAATAGCAAACTCTACCTTTGATATTAGAGCAAATTCATTCTCTCTCTTTGATATCTCTTTCTCTTTCTCTTTACAAAATTTCTATATGATAGCAAACTTCTCCACAAAATTTATATGAGATATGACAACAAATTTCTCCACAAAATTTCTATGAGATCTGACAACAAACTTCTCCCTCTTTAACATATCATGCCAAAGACAATGTTTAGTGAATATAGATGTACCTAAAGTACTGATTCATTTGCAATATGCCCTTGTCAATACTACACCAACTGATTGATCTTCAACATGCTCTAGTTGATGCATCACTAAACATCATTTAGTGAGCTTCATATAGGGGAATGACCCCTAGCTTACCTCTTAGATACATAAATGCATCCTTAGGTAATGGCTTGATGAATATGTTTACAATTTGTTCTTTTGTATTTACATATTCCAATCTGGCTTCTTTATCTTGCATCAATTCTCTCAAGAAATGATATTTTATAGCAATGTGTTTTGTTTTGATATGCATCACTAGATTCTTTGATATATTGATTGCATTGGTGTTATCACAGTATATGACTATTGGATCCTTAATTTCTACCTTTATACCTACTAATAGTTGTTCAAACTAAAAAATATTAGAACTATTGACTACTGCTACCAAATATTTTGCCTCTGTTGTGGACTGAGAGATACAATTATATTTCTTGCTTATCCGAGACACTAGTCTTTTACCAAGAATGAATGCTCCGCCACTGGTATTTTTTTATCATCAATACTTCTTTCCCAATCAACATCTGTGAATACCTTTAAGTCCAAATTGTCTCCTATTTTGTACCATAAACCATATTCTTCAGTACCTTTCAGATATCTCATGATTCTTTTGATTGTCATCATATGATTTTCTTTGGGATTTGTTGAGAATCTTGCCACCATACCGATTGCTAATGCAATATTAGGCCTTGTATGCACTACATACTATAATTTCTCAATCATTGATCTGTATGTGATTTGATCTATCTCTTTGGAATCATCATTTTTAGAAAGTTTGTGTCCAATAGACATAGGTTTTCCAACTTGTCTTGAGTCTTCCATTCCAAATTTCTTTAGTATCTCCTTGTGATATTTAGATTGAGTAATGTAGATACCATCTTTTTTCTGTTGAATCTATAATCCAACAAAAAAAAAATTATCTCCCCAAACATAGACATCTCAAATTCTTTACACATTTTTTCTAAAAATGCCTTGCACAAGTCATCTTTTCCTGTGAATAAAGAATCATCAACAAATATTTCTGCCAACACAATCTTTTTATCTTGTCCTTCTTTGATATAAAAACTATTGTTATCATTAACTCTTTGAAAACCAATCTGTATCAAGTAGTTTGAAGTCTTCCATACCAAGCTTTGGGAGCTTGCTTAAGACCATATAATGCCTTGTTTAATTTGCAGACCATGTCTCTTATGCTAGGATCTACAAAACCTTTAGGTTGTTAAATGTAGCCTTCCTCATAAGGAATTCCATTCAAGAATGCAGATTTTACATACATTTGATAAACTTTAAATCCTTTGTGAGCTACATATGCTAGTAAAGTTCTAACACCTTCTAATCTTGTAACAAGAGAAAAAGTTTCACCATAATCAATACCTTTTTCTTGAGAATAACCTTTACATACCAACCTTTCTTTGTTTCTAAAAACTTTTCCATCTTCATTTAGCTTATTTCTAAATACCCATTTTGTGACAATTACATTTTTATCCTTGGGTGTAGGAACAAGAGTCCAAGTTTTGTTCTTCTCTATTTTTTCTATTTCTTCATTCATTGCTTCAATCTAACTTTCATTCTCCAAAACATCTTTAACATTTCTAGGTTTAAATTCAGAAACTAAACATGTACCTTTCAATTTTCTTCTTGTCATTATTCCATTTGATTTGTCTCTAATGATCTAATCAGGTGCATGATGCCTTCTAACAAATCTTGCTAACATAGGTTCTTTGGATTTGGAGTGTGTTTCATAGATTTCATCATGAACTTTAGTATCAAGCTTGGGTCCCACTGTCTATGACTTAGTTCCTTCAAACTCAATTTTTCCTAGCTTAGTAGCCTCTGACTACGACTCAAGTCCTTTAGACTATGACTTAGGTTGCACTGTTTGCAACTTAATAGTTGTTGGAGATTTTGGGGACTTGGGAGGTGAGGCCTCCTATCTATTAGATAGATTTGACAAGGTATTAGGTTCATAGTAAACAATTTTTTTGTAATCCTCAAGCTCTTTGTTGCTTTCTTCTTCATTCTTTTCTGTAAACTCATCAATTCTCACATGTGCACTTTCTATGATTTTATGAGTAGACAAATTTAAACATTTGTAGGCTTTACTTCTATAGGAGTATCCTAGGAATATGCTTTCATCACCTTTGACATCAAATTTACCTTTCCTAGATTGTTTCAAGATATAACATTTGTTGCCAAATACTTTCAAGTAACTTACATTAGGTTTGTAGTCATACCATAAGGAGTTTGGTTTGAGTCTTTCTTCAACTGTACTCTATTCAAGGTATGAACTATAGTGCTCATAGCTTCCTTCCAGTATTTGATTGTAAAATTCTTTTCTATCATCAATGTTCTTGCACAATCCATGATGAAATTTTTCCTTCTTTCATCTATACCTTTTTGCTCTAGTGTACTAGGGGTTGATACTTGTCTTTTATTTCCTTTTTCAATGCAAAAGTCAATTGAATTCATTGGAGATGAATTCACCACCATTTTTTGATGTTAAACATTTGAATTTATTTCTTTTTTTTTTTTTCTACTCTTGCCAGATACCACTTGAATTTTTGAAAAGCTTCTAATTTTTCTATTGGATACATTACATTCATCATTCTAGAATAGTTCTTAACAAAAAGAATGAAAAACTTATCTCCACTATAACTCTCTATTCCAATAGGTCCACATAAGTTTGTGTGCACAAGCTCTAAAAATTCTTCAGAATGATAGTTCTTGCTTTTGAAACTAACCTTTCCCATCTTACCAATTTGTATGGCTAGAACCCTAAGGTTGCTAATATTATGGTCACATCTTGGAAAGATGGGAAAGTAAAGATTACCGAGGTTGATTTCTAGGTTAATGAAAATGTTATAGTAGAGGTCATCGGTTCCCTTACTGAGGGAATCAAATTCTTTAGGGACAAGAAAGTCTCCCTCAATGCAGTGAAAGATTTTTCTAAAGATTCCAAGAAGATGAAAGAATAGGTGAAGATGGGAGTGTACTACGAACCAAATTCAATTAAAAAATTTTGAAGGTTCATTATGAGGGCAATTATTTCTTACATTATGTTGGATACTAGGTATGACAAAATTTGTACCCATCACTTTGTCATCCTTAACTACTTTAGGTATGGCATGAAAATCTCCATACCCTACTACCTCTTCTTCTATATTAATAAGAATACCATGGGTTACAAGAAGAAATCATATGCTAACCCAACTTTCCATTAGGGCCTGTTATTATTGATTTATGAGCAATTCAAGGCTCAAACCCATGGTAGATCTATTGCCCACAAAGTAGAGTCCTTGGATGATGCAAAAATTTCATATCTCCCTTTTGATATTAAGGATAGTGTGGGGCTCCACTCAGATGATGAAGAGGAGGTGGTAAAGATAATCAAGGATTTGGGAAATAACACGAAGAAAAAGACTGGGAAACTTTGGGCAGGTAATATTTTCAAGTGTGAGGTTAATTTGATTGAGGATTATAATGAAGAGGATAAGGGGATGGATATGAAGGAGGAGACAATTGTGAAAGAGGAGGGTACTAGCAAGGTCCAATCTCGTAGGAAGGTGGAAAGCCTAGCAAAGAGGAGAATGGGATTTGAAATTGAAGCTAATCAAGATTCTAGCAAGGGTTAGGAGACTACTCCCATTACCCAGGAGGTCAGGAATAAGGATTATGGAAAGGATAATACTACCACATCTTTTGGCTCCGAGGGTAGGAAAATGATCTAGAGGAACTTTGAGTCTTGGATTGAGAAGATGGGCATTGTTAGAGAAGCTATCCAACCTAAGGTCTTAGAGGGAAATGATGATAAAATCCATTTGGAGGAACTTATTGATCCACAATGGTGGTTCTCAGCAACTATGCTAGGGAGGTGGGGATGAATCTCCTCAACAATGCCCACAACAACATGGTGGATAACTTCTGGTCAATTAAGTGGATTTTCCATGAAACTAAAGAGTTAAAGAAAGGGTAAAGCAGCTTGAAAGGAAGGAAAGAGATGTTGGGTCTGACAGAGTTAGCATTCTGGAAACCAGGGTTACTAAGATTGGACAGGATGGAGTGCACTCTTCATAGTTCTGCAAACAAAGCCTTAATATTATCAAAGGCTTAAATGATAATATCAAGAAAATGCAAGAGATGATGGAGGTTGGTATAGATGAAAATTTTGATAAAGTCCACAAGGAAAACATTGCTCCTAAAGTGGATACCAACCCCCTAGATGATAGCCTGAGCTATAAAAGGAGATCAAGCAAGAGGAAGAGGGAAGAGGGACATAGAGGATACTCTAGAAGACAACCAACTGATGAATGAAGCAGTAGAGACCATGGAAATGATGGAGCTCAAGACAGTTGAGCTATTCAAAGATACGGTACCCTAATTTTTTCTCCTAGATTTTCTTCTTTTTCACCTTAATTTTTAGTTTGGTTGGGCTTTCCTACTCTTTTAGAAGTTGTTTTTTCTTAAGACTAGTTTGCGGCCTTCCTTGGCCTGTAGTTTTTACTATTCTGTTTTATGTTCTGGACTTTAATTTGGTATTATCTTATTTATTGTAGGGTTCTAGGCACCCGTTAAAACCTATTTTACTTAATCAAAAATAAATCTCAAATCAATATCCTATAAACATTATATTCTAGAAAGTTTATCATTTGAGCCTTATATTTTAAGTGCATGAATATTTCTATGAATTGGTATTTTAACTAAGTAGTTTGACTCTTCAATAATATTCACATGCTTATCATAATTAATTTTGAGCATTCGATTGAAAACTATAATGTTCAATAGTCTTAGACTTAATCACACTCAAAATGTGGCTATAACTTAGGAAAGTATTGAGAGCATGTGAATTTTATAAAGATGAAAATATACTAAATATTATTGGTATTGAATTGACAATAATACCCATCTTTAAAATATTATATTTTTTGTTAACATCTTGTGACTATTATAAGGTTCATAATGTAATACACAAATTAATTTTTTAGTTAAATTCATTGTTTTCTTACAATCCATCAATTTATGTAGTTGAGATTTTGGATTTGATTGTGTTGTCCTTTTTTAATCAATAATTTTGATAATATTCTATGATCCATCATTAGGATGAAAAAGTACAAGAAGAAAAAAATCATTAAAAAAATATTTTTATCTACTTGCACTTCTTCATTGTGATGATGGATCATAGAGTATGATTTGACACATTGATACAAAAAGAACAACATGACCAAATCCAAAAGCTCAATAAGATAATCTTTTAATTTTTTAAATGTACTCCAACACTAGGGACTTTGGTGGACAAAATGTTAGCTACCTTCCTTAATAATCATTATTTTACCATTCTAATTATTTTAGTAGTATTATTCGTGTTTTATGGGGGTTCATAATTCAATTTTTTTTCAATATGTTGTATGATGAGGATTGGCTATCAATATACTTATCATTGTATCTATATTTTAAACATGTAATGATAGGGAAATGCCACTATGTCACACTTGTTTATGTAGGTTATTTTTCAAAGGGAGTGAGGCATATGAAAATTATTTCCAAAAATAAAAGAGTAACATGTAAATTTTAATCTTTGCTACTATACAAGTAGAAACAAGTTTTGACACAATCAAAAATATGCTATAGGATAACATGTTTGTATGGGAAAACAATTTCAATTGAAAAACCCACATGTTCTTAAGCATCACAATATATCATTTTGTAAATCAATGGATTGTAATATAATTGCAAAGCAAGCCTTCATATGGATATCACTAAAATAAAAATCTAGAGTTACTTTTGTAACTTTATTATACCTAGAAATTACCCATACAAACCACAACTTCAAGCACCAAAAAATAGTAAAGTATTTGAGATGGAAACCATAATGCTCTAGAAAATGATAGAAAAGTCCACAAAAAGTATGTCATCCAATCTTGGATCCAAATTCTAATGTCATTTTCTTGGGCTTGGTGTGTTTGACTATTTTTAGCATATTCCTAGAAAACATTACAACTTTCATGCTCATCATACTTGAATACTAAAATGTGGACAGTCTATTTTTTCCTCATACAATCTACACAAAGATGCACCATAAAGATTATTAATACATTTCATTATGCTAATCAAGATTC
The DNA here is from genome assembly GCA_028749045.1 of Cupressus sempervirens. Taxonomy (NCBI): domain Eukaryota; kingdom Viridiplantae; phylum Streptophyta; class Pinopsida; order Cupressales; family Cupressaceae; genus Cupressus; species Cupressus sempervirens. The sequence continues at coordinate 82,180,113 of CM053791.1, read as the reverse complement.
CAAATGTAATCTCCATCTTTAATGCTCTTATATATCATATAAAATATTATGTCTGTCTCCATCCATGATGACCTTATACATGCCATAATTAATTGACATGTGGCCAAACCATGTCATCATAAAGTGCAGGGGACTTATATTCTCACATAAATATGTAATACCTCTAAAGATGAATTCTAAATCATATCCTTGAGTGGACCTCCATCTATCCTATAAGAAACAACATACATGGAATATAAAATGGTTAACTATGTATATATAAATATTCAAAACAAATATTAGGAATGTGAGGTAGAAACACATTTTTCCAATTCATTATTGTACAAGTTGTTGAACACCTTGAATGAGAGAAAAGGGAAATTCACCAATATTGGATCTAACTATTTGGGATAGAAATGCATAGAAATACTATACCACCTAAACTTCTGTGTGCTCATGAGATTTATTTAAGAATTCACATATCTTCTTCAACATAATTGTCGCATATTCTACCATCTCATGAAAAAGGTCATTATATATCAATCCGTTTTTCCCTAACATAGAAAATCAAGTTATTCATTGGACAAAAGATAATCTAAATTATGCAAAACTATAATTTACTCTCTCAATCTAACTTAACATGAAAGAATAATTCTACCTTTGAATGGCTTATTTACAAGTGTGAGTAGTGTTGATGTAGGGATTGAACCACCAATGTTCTTTAAAGGTATGAAACCAACATAGTACAAAAATACATGATCTCTTGATTCAAAGGTAGATACCCTTTGTAATCATTCATAAAATAATTATGAGATAAACCATGATTTTTAATGAGAGATTACTTTGGCTTGTCATTCAAGGTGTAATGCCCCGCCCGGAGATCCTTGGAAACAAGGATGAAATACAAGCAAGATAATCTTTTTTTAAATAAGTGTAAGTGCACATGACAACAGCATACACAAATCATAAAGATCGCAATAGAAGATTTTCCAACAACCAACCAAAAAAGATCTCCAAGTGTCACCACTGACCAAAACAACTAACAATATAAAGACGCAAAACTAAATTTGAATAGAAACATTTTGAATCCAAAATGTGACACCAAAGGATTGAAAAACACCAAAGAGGATATTTGAAACACCTCCCAAAAAGTTTGTGTCTTACCGAAAAGTGCCTGCTACTCACCTGCATAGGTTTTTGCAATTTCCAAGTGATACTTTAAATCAGCACTGGGCAATACTTTCTAGTATCGCACGATACTTCTAAAGAAGCACAATGAAATTTTTAGGGGTGAGGTGATACAACTCACAAGGGTGTGTGATACATTAAGGGTATTGTATGACAGTTCTTCAAAGGGGGTGTGATACTTTCCAGTATCACACGATATTCCTTCTCAAGGGGTGTGATACTTTCCATTATCACACAATAGGATCTTGGGCATGTGATACTTTATTGTATCACACCATGTTGACACATGGTCACCCAGGTAAAACAAAAAAAACTAAAAAGATAAGGAAGAAGGTAAAACAAAGTATAAAACCTCCACACCGGGGAGTACCAAATTCACATTTCGAGGCAAGAACACTCGAACCAAATTTGAAAGATAGAAAGAACAAAAACTAACCATCTAACAAATAGTAAGAAGTAAAAGTATGAAAGGAAACATCGCAATGAACAAAAAAACCAAGTAAATGGTTCCTCCCAACTGTCAATAGCATATAAGACCATCGTAGGCCCTAGCCATCCCCCGTGCATAATATCCCAAGCCATTGACCAGATCATTGATACAATTGTAATAGGGGCGTTACTACCAAACAAGCTACAACATAAGCATAAGGAAATCTAACATGCTAGCAAAAAAGCATAAGATAATCCTACATGTAGATAGCATCACCTATCACATGCTAATCATCATAATAAGGAAATGCGTTAGTAACTAACATCATCAAAACATGATATACAAGCATCCCAATGAAAGCATAAGTCACCAAAAAGAATACTCCAAAAATTGAAGTACCAAGTGATACATCCAGCCATGGTCACACTAGAACAATAGACTGTCTCTGTACATTGGTCCCTAGTAGTGGTGAAGGTAGCTATGCCTCCCTATGATGTGGCACCCATAGGTCCACACCCACCATGATAATGGAGATAATGATCCAACCAAAAACACACGTAGAACAAAATCCATGGCTAACACACACTCCAAGTAGTATGATGACTAAATCCAAGACATAGACAATGCATAAACTATAGGTCCTAGTCAGGCATCTCAATCGGCTACTATGTAGGGGCTGACATCATCGAGAGTTTCTTGGCATTGACAATCCCAAGCTAGTATTGGTAGCTACTCTTCTCAATAGAAGGCGTACAACCTAGGCAGCAACTCTTCTCAACGGAAGTGTAATGGGCACCCTGGAAATGCCCAAAAACATAACCAGCTACTGAAATAGATTTTTTATGCAAACTGAAGATTGAACCAATGCTGAAATTATATTAGTTCTCAAAATGATAAAATCAAGTACAAAGTAATGTATTCCAAAGGCCAAACCCCAAGGGAATGATGTCTAGAATGTTACAAGAGAGGATGAACGTCCTCTATTGCCAAGAAAGATATATGACTCACACATCCAAGCTCTTATCAAATTTCATTCACAAAAATTCGATGCTCAACAATGAGACTCTCACCCCTATTTATCCTTTTCCTTCACCCTTCTAGAAGGAACTAAAACATTAATTAATTGCAAGTGCTAGAAGCTTCCCCCTTCCAATAATTAATGCACTCACTAGAAACTGCTCCCTTGTAATACAATAATTAATTGTACTTATAGAAAATTAAATTACTAGAGGCTTCCACCTTTCCAATAATTAATACACACTCTAGAAGCTTTTCTCTTGTAATACAATAATTAACTAAATTAATTAAATATAAAGTAACCTTTTAATTTTTAATTCTAATTTATTTAATGACTTTATAAGAAATTAATTTAATTTCCTCTTATGCTCCCTTAGAATTTGGAGAACGTGAAGGCTAAAAGATGGGGTCATTACAGTCCATCCTTCTTGAAATTGCTTGTCCTCAAGCAATCTCAGTCCTGTTTGTTGTAGCACCTGCTCACTCTCCCAAGTAGCATCTTCCTCTAGCAGATATGTCCATTTCACTAAATATTCTTTAATCAACCTACTTTGCAGAGTCCTTTCCCTAGTATCTAGAATAGCCTTAGGAATTGATACAAGCTTTCCCTCCTCATCTAATGGTGGTAATTCTACTAAAGGCACAACTCTTTGACTGATGGCTTTCTTAAGCATTGACACATGAAACACATTATGTACCCAACTACCCTTTGGAAGCTCAATCTCATAAGAAACCTCACCCACCTTGCGAATCATTCTGTAGGGGCCATAAAACCTAGGCTTCAACTTCTCTACTTGGCTTTTCTTGAGTGATGAATATCTGTATGGTTGTAGCCTCAGATAAACTTTTTGTTGATTTTGGGCTTGTTGTATATTCTCCTTGAGCACCCTCAAAATATCCTAACTATCCTACAAGAAGTGTTTTTCTTTGGGCACTCTACTATCCCCCAAAACCAGATCCATGAAACTAGGTTCTTCATAACCATACAGTGCCATGAATGGAGTCATCTTGATGGACATATGATAAGTGGTGTATAATAGTACTCTCCCATATGTAGCCATTTGACCCAAGCCCTTTGTTGTGCAGTCATATATTTCCTTAGCTATCCTTCCACCCATTTATTCACAATCTCTATCTACCCATTTGTTTGTGGATGATAACTAATGCTAGGTGTAGGATCTGTACCACACAACCTAAACAGTTTCTACCAAAAAGTACTCATGAATTTATTGTCCTAATCACTGACAATGAAACTAGGTAGCCCATGTAACTTGAATATCTCTCTGAAGAAAAGATCGGCCACCTATGCTACTGTGTAAGTGGATGAAATAGCAAAGAAGTGAGAAAACTTCATCAACCGATCAACTATCACATAGATACAATATTTCCCTTGTACTCGTGGTAACCTAGTGATGAAGTCCATAGAAATACTTTCCCATTTTCTATCCAGAATGGGCAAAGGTTGTAACAACCCTGCAAGATATGTGTGCTCTCCCTTATTTTGCTAGCAAATTGCACACTCCCTAACATGCTTTTGAACATCATCCTTGACCCCTTTCCATGTAAACCACTCACAAATCTGCCTATAGGTCTTAAAGACCCCTTGATGTCTAGTTGTAGGTGCATCATGAAATGCCTTCAATATTACCTCCATAAATTGTGATGAAGGAATCAAATATATCCTACCCTGAAACTTTATCAATCCGTCCATCACCACGTAATGATCATCATGTATGGTTCCTACAATTACTCCAGAAGCCCAAGTGTCCATAAAATACTCTTCTATAATCTTATTTCTCCAATCTCTTTTAATCTCAACTAGAGCACAAATATGACGTCTCTTGGATAAAGCATCTGCCACCACATTCTTCATACCTTTAGCAAACTCAATGTCAAAGTCATAGGCCTATAACTTCATAATCCAGTTTTGTTGTCTATCATTCAAATCACATTGGCTCATGAAGTATTTGATGTTGTTGTGATCAATTTTGCTAACAAACTTTCCCCCAACTAGGTAGGACCAAAACTTAGCCAATGCATGCATTATAGCCAACATCTTATGATAATAGATGGAATAGCTCCTCTCCACTCCATGGAGCTTCCTGCTCTCAAAAACAATGGGATGCTTCTCTTGCACCAAGACCACCCCAATCACATCTCCTAACGTATCACAATGAAGCTCAAAAGGCTTTGTGAAATCTAGTAGAGCTAGCATTAGACATGATGACATCACCTTCTTGAAATGATTGAAGCTTCTCTGAGCTGCCTCTATCCATGTGAAGGCCCCTTTCCTAGTAAGGTCTGTCAAGGGTGCAACAATCTATGAAAATATTTTAACAAATCTCCTGTGAAATCCATAGAGACCAAGGAATCCCTTAAGCTGTATAAGATTCCTAGGAGTAGGCCAATCAACAATAGCCCTAATCTTTTCAGGATCTACCCAAACTCCATCTATGTTGATGATATGCCCAAGGCATAGTAGCTCAGTCATCCCAAACTCGCACTTAGATTCCTTGGCATACAGTGACTCTTTCTCCAAAGTGGATAGCATCATATCAAGATGTTGTTAATGCTCCTCCCAAGTCTTACTAAGGACTAGAATATCATCAAAGAAAATCAAGACAAATCATGCAACTCTGGAATGTAGCAAGGGCATTGGTTAGCCAAAATGGCATAACCAAAAACTTGAAGTGGCCATAGCGACACCGAAATGTTGTCTTCTCAATGTCCTCTTCCCTCATCCTGATCTAATGATACCCTGACCATAGATCAATCTTTGTAAAAAAGAATGCACCATGTAACTCATCAATCAGCTCATCTATTCATGGGATGGGATATCTATTCTTAATGGTCTTCTTATTTAATGCCCCATAATTGATGCACATGCACATCATCCCATCCTTCTTCTTTACCAACACTACTATTGAAGAAAAGGGGCTCTTACTGGGCCTGATATGCCCTATTTCCAACAACCCCTTAATTTCCTTCTCTATATCATTCTTATTTTTCTTAGAATAATGATAGGGAGTAATCATAAATGGTTTGGCTCCCTCCTCAAGCTCAATAACATGCTCTATCCCCCTATTAGGAGGAACCCTATGCGAAATCTCGCCAAATGCCTTAGTGTTCCTTTCAAGTATCTCCTAGATACCTAGTGGATGACTCTTCACCTATGGCTCTTGTGAAGTTGGCATAGTGAAACATTCTACTTCCCATGCTATGTTATTATGCCAAAAAAGTCTCTGTATTCTCCTCAGGGAAACTACTCTACAACTCCCATTTGAAAGTCCTCTAAGTACAACAATTATTCCCTCATGTTGAAACTTCATCTCCAATTTTGCTACTTCATCTCCAATTTTTCTAGGTTAAGTGTGAACTCTACTAGCTAGGCCATCCATATCATGTCGAGGATGACATCATAGTCTCCCATGTCTACCACATAGAACTCATAACCATCTCCAAACTTGATATGAAGATTAGATATCTTTGAAGTGAATAATAGTTTGTCACCATTAGCTACCATAACTCCAAATCTAGCATGCTCCTCAATCTATAGACCTCTCTTGGCTACCAATTGTGCATCTATAAAATTATGTGTAGCCCTAGTGTCAATGAGTGAGATCACTTTATGCCCTTGGATAGTACCCCTAACCTTAAATGTGATTGCCTTCTAAGCTCCCGTTAATCATGCTAATGACTTTTCATCTTCAAGAATGTTGCTCTCCTCTGTAGTGCTATCCTCATCTGAATCAGAGTGATGATTCTCCCTCTCTGACTATGACTCTTTTGCTAAAAAATACTCCATTTGATTTTCCTTAGTATTGAGAGGAAACTTATGAGATAAATCCCAAGGCTCTCTGCATTGAAAACATAACTTCTTCTTTCTTAATCATTCAAGGTGTCATTATCCAACTTATCTCTTTTTGGTTGAGTATCCTTGTGAAAAAATTTCTTGTCCTTCTCCTTGTCCTTTTTCATATAAGAATCCCTATGCTAAAATCTACTCCATAATGAAGAAGGTTCTAAGTCATGAGCCTTTTTAGTGGCCTCCTACAATGTAGCTAGGTCATGTCCCTTGACCCATCCTCTCAAGGGTTCTAAGAGTCCATCCATAAACAAAACTACCAACCTCCTCTCTAAAATATATGTGACCAACATAGCTAACCTCTGAAACTCACTGATATACGTCTCAACTAATCCCCATTGCTTGAGTTGTGCCAACTCCTTAAATTGTAATTCAATATCTCTGGTATCAAATCTCTCTATGAGCTTCTCAGTGAACTCCTCGTAAGATGCAATCTGATTATGTCCCAAGGTTACCATGCCATGGTGCCACCACTCATGTGCTAGTTCATCCAAGTGAATAGTCGCATACTTTATAGCCTCCTCTTCAAGCATAGGATTTAGCTGCAAGTATGTATCCATTTTCTACACCCAAGCTCGTGCGGTCATCTTCCCTAAAGCATCATAATGAGGTAAAGAAAGTTTCCCAACTTTCATTCTCAGCTCAAGGTTTGGCCTTCTTCCTCCTGATTTGGGCATGTGTCTCATCCTCAAGTCCAAGTAATCTTTGAGAGAATTTTTTGCTTGAAACTCCGATCCACTAGCCTTTGAATCCCTCTTGAACTGATCTTGTAACTCCGTAATCTGTGGTTCATCAAGTAGTTGAACTGGATCTCTAGGAGGAAAGGTGGGTAGAAGAGGTCTCAACCTTACTGTTCAAGTTGGGCATGCAACATGTCTAAAGTTATCAGCCTCATTCCCATTGTTTTCATGTCCATTATTACCATTAATTTTTCTTGGGCCTCCATTATCATTGCCCCTATTATTGTTGTTTCCATTGTTGGCATCACCTAGATTAATATTGATGCCCATTTGTCTAACCATTAGCTGCAACATCATATCCATTTGCCTATTCTGCTCTGGTTGCATTTGCTACCCCTCCTCTAATGTATCCAATAACCTAAACATTACATTTTCCTAATCTAGACCGGTATTCCTATCATGTCAATCACCCATATTGTTTTCTTGTTCAAAGAATATCTCCTTTGTGTCTGTAAGATTGGATTGAATGTTCCTCTGCACGGATGAACTACCCTATTTGTTTTGCAAGTCTAAACTCCTACTTTGTCTTGCTCTAGTATTGTAGAAATTATAAAGCCCTTGTCACATGCTCAAACATAGATGTTGAAGATCTCCACAAGATGGCGGGACTTATAGCTCTAATACTACTATAATGGGCACCTTGGAAATGCCCAAAAACTCAACCAACTGCTGAAATAGATTTTTTATGCAAACTAAAGATTGAACCGATGCTGAAATTATATTAGTTCTCAAAATAATAAAATCAAGTGCAAAGCAATGTATTCCAAAGGCCAAACCCCAATGGAATGATGTCTATAATGTTATAAGAGAAGATGAATATCCTCTATTGCTAAGAAAGATATGTGACTCACACATCCAAGCTCTTATCAAATGTCATTCACAAAAATCCCATGCTCAATAATGAGACTCTCACCCCTATTTATCATTTTCCTTCACCCTTCTAGAAGAAACTAAAACATTAATTAATTGCAAGTGCTAGAAGCTTACCCCTTCCAATAGTTAATGCACTCTCTAGAAACTCCTCCCTTGCAATAACAATAATTAATTGTGCTTCTAGAAAATTAAATTACTAGAGGCTTCCACCTTTCCAATAATTAATACACACTCTAGAAGCTTCTCCCTTGTAATACAATAATTAATTAAATATAAAGTGACCTTTTAATTTTTAATTCTAATTTATTTAATGAATTTATAAGAATTTAATTTAACTTCCTCTTATGCTCCCTTAGACTTTGGAGAACATGAAAGCTAAAAGATGGGGTCATTACAAGAAGGTGCATAACCCAAACATATTATTATCTTATAATTATTACCACCCAAATGTTTTAATTTAGTTATCACTTATTTAAAACTTCTTCTACCAACCAATAGGAAATAGTCACCAGGTTGCAGGATAGAAGCCCATTCCTATGTTACCCTACCCTACCCATGCTCATTCAATGATGAGTGCCCGTAGGCATGCCAATTTCCTAACCTAACCCCAATGATCATAACTTCCAAAAATACCACGGAAGATTGGGCCCCACAGGTCACCCGACAAATGTACATGTACGCAGTCATGTGTGGCACACCACCATCACAAAGATCAACACAAGGACTGGATGAGAATACAAAGTAGAAAGTCCCTCAACAGAAGATAGAATCAAGTGGATAGACACAAATGCATCCCAATGCAACATAGAAATGTAATAGTGGTCTGACTAATTTCCAAACAGATCATCCAGGTCCATAAACACATTTTGCTGAGAAAAACTTAAAAAATAGGGTAGCACGCAAAATGAGGTAACAACCCTAAAATTTGGAAAAACTCTGAAATTGAAACCTATTTGGCCTTTGGGTGCAAAAACCTCAAAAATCCAAAAATAGATGAAATCAAACACAATATGCAAAAACAACTACCATAACGTCTCAAAACCCCAAACCCTTATCCCAAAAGCAAGGGAAACATTCATACCTGACCAACTGGGTAGAACCAACAAATAGAAAGGGAGGGGAACACTAGTTCTCAACCTCCTAACATACTGTTGCAAGAAACTGAAGTTGAAACAGAGTAAAAACAATAAAATAGGAAGGCCCTACTTGATAGCAAAAGGGGCAGAAACTGAAACCCGCGCAATAAAATAAATAACCTGTCAAATCTATTTAAAGTGATGCCAAAGCATAAAATTCTTGAGCCAAATCCAATAAGACTGACCACGCAAAAAGCCCAGGCTCACAGCTCCTAGAACAAACAGAATTTGAATCCTTCAGAAGTGGATTCTCAAAAAGCTCTTCAATTTTCTTTTTCAAAAAGTGAGAAGTGAATAATGTATTCACTTTTTCAATACTTATTCACTTTTCAAGTGAATAGTTGATTAGGGAAAATAGCCAACTACAGCTACTAGACTCCGAATCAACCCAAACGAAAATAGGTTATTCTCCATAATGGAAATTCACCTAAGGAAAAGCTACTAGAAATTAAATCCAAAAAATTTAAAGCCTGAAAACCCAAAATAATAGACAATCACTTAACACTTTCTCGACAATGTGAACTTCTAAATGCATAGACACACTCACTAGTCTAATCACATTATGCAGATGAGTTCGAATTTACTAATCATCAAAAGGTTTTAATTAAAACAATTAAATAAGGATACGTCAACCATATAGGGATGACATCGATGAAAATATGAATAGTTGAATCACTAACTCCATGTGCCACTACCAGAGATATAAATCATGTATGCTAAAGCACATGATCAAGTGCAATTGCATATAATATAATAGCTGAAGCAAGTAATGCATTAAATAACTACCTAATCCATTTACACCACTCACATTCATAGAAAGCATAGAGATACATGAATGAAGTAAATCACCATAGCATAAAATCCATCACATAACATAATCAACAAACATGTCCAATAACCATAATACCAAATATCATCATAGATCTACTGTCATCTCAAAATAGCATCAACATCCAAATATGATAAACTGAATAGTATAGCAGTACAACATCTATGGTAATGAATCAAAGTATAACATCTAACCCTCAGGTCATCTCAAGGTACAAATAACAATAAGAGTATCAAGTATCTCTTGAATAATAAATGGACAAGTTACAGACTTCAAACACGAGAGGCACTACATCCTCCCCCACTATCATAGGCTTACTCTTAGAAGCCAGCAAAAAGATAGGGGTACAATCCCCTCAATCATGTAGCATCTTCCCAAGTCACAGAGGGCTCATCACTCAGGTCCCATTGGACCCTTACTTGCTCTATGTCCCAACCTCGTAAGGTTAGTGTCTAGTACTATAGGATATGAATGGGCTCCATAGTAAGATTCCCATCTGCTACTTGAAAAGCATCCCAATCAAGAACATGGGTCACATTCGAAATATACTACCTCAAAACAAAAACATGAAAAATATCATGGATGCGCGATAGGCTAGGTGGCAATGCTAGTCAATAAGAAACAAGACCAATCCTCTCAAGGATCTCAAAAATTCCAACAAAATGTGGCGCTATCTTAGAGCCTTTCCCATAATGGATGGGGCTCTTCCTCAGATGCACTCTCAAAAACACCTTGTCACTAACAGAAAAGTGACGATCCAACTTATGGGCATCTGCATACTTCTTTTGCCTATCCTATGTAGTAACCAAATGCTTCCTAATGTGAACAACCTATTGCTCCATATCCTAAAGCATCTCTAGACCAAAAAGAACATGGTCCTCTAAACGATCCCAACTCAAAGGGGTATGACATGGTCCACTGTACAAGGCCTGAAAAAGTGACATGCCAAGAGAACTATGATACTCGTTGTTGTATGAAAATTCAACAAGGTACAAATAGTCCTCCCACTTCACCTGCCTATCCATAACATACATGTGAAGCATATCCTCTAGAACTTGATTCACTCTCTCAATCTAACCATCAGTCTTTGGGTGATAAGTTGAACTGAAATTGAGATACACACCCAAAGCACGCTGGAGAGATGTCCATGGTGTAGAAGTAAACACTAGATCTCTATCTGAAATAATCCAACAAGGAATCCCATGCAAATGAACAATATTCACCAAAAAAAAATGTGCTATAGAAGAAGTTGTGTAGGATGCTCTCATGGGTGAAAAATGTGCTACCTTAGACAATTTTTTCATTGTCACCATGATACAATCATGTCTTTGTGATGACATAGGAAACCCTATCATAAAATTAATAGATATTGTATCCACTTCCACTCTAGAATGGTATGTGGCTACAAAACACCCGCCAGATGCTAATGCTCTACCTTCACTTTCTAGAACTCAAGACATCTAGCAACATCAAGCCTCATCCCTAACTAAAAGTACAACTATATGAGATCAACATACATCTTCTTGACCTTGAGATGTCCAAATACAATGCACGATGCCCTTCTGATAAAACTAAGGTACAAAGATCACCCAATACGAGTACATAGGTATGCCCCATTTGATGCAGTAGTCCATCGGACTCTAGAACATAAACAAAAAATCTTCCCTCAAGGGTACATCCAAACTCGATCTCTACCCTCACCTCCTTATACCAAGTGTCACTAGGAAAAGCCTCCAAAATATGGCCTCACAATTCCACTCCCAATGGCATCACTGATACCTCATGTCACCTCCTACTCAAAGCATCTACGACAACATTCTCCTTCCCTTTAATGTAATGAACATCAAAGTCATACTCACACAAGAACTCCATCCAACGATGTTGTTGTGCATTTAGGTTTGGCTGAGTAAAGATATACTACAAGGTCCTATGATCACTATACAACTCAAACCTATGTCCCAAAAGAAAATGCCTCCAATGGACAAGGGAATGCACTACAACCATGAATTCCAAATCATGAGTGGGGTAGTTAAGCTCATGGTCCTTGATTTTTCTAGACTCAAATACAATCACTCGACCATCTTACATTAACACCGCACCCACACCTTCCAAAGAAGCATCTTTGAAAACCATGAAATCACCTACAAGATTAGGCACTACAAGGATCGGTGCACTATTCAAACACTCCTTAAGAGTATTAAATGCTACCTTGCATTAGTTTGACCAACCAAACTTCTTCCCTTTCCTCTGAAGAGAAGTGATGGGATGAGCTAGTTGTGACAAATCCTTCATAAAGCGATGGTAGTAACCAGCCAATCCCATGAAACTATGAACTTCTAAGACATTAGTGGGTACCATCCAATCCATGATAGCATGAATCTTTTCTAGGTCCACTACAATTCCATCACCTGTAATGATGTGTCCCAAATACTTCACCTCAAACTAGAATAACCCACATTTACTCAAGTTGCCATATAATTGATGGTCTCTCAAGCATTGCAACACCTAACGTAAATGGACTTTGTGCTCCTTCACAATCTTGGAATAGATCAATATGTCATCCAAGAATACAATGATACACTAATCAAGGTAAGTGTGAAATACACCATTCATCAAACTCATAAATATTGATGGTGCATTGGTTAACCCAAAGGGTACAATCATGAATTCATAATGCCCATACCTTGTATGAAAAATTGTTCAATGAATCTCAACCTCCTGGATATATAGCTGATGGTATCTTGACTTAAGATCAATCTTCAAGAACAATCGTGCTCCCTTCATCTAATCAAACAAGTCATCTATCCTCGGTAAGGGATAAAGGTTGTTCACCGTCACCTTATTTAATTTCCAGTAGTCAATGCACAAATGCAAAGAACCATCCTTCTTCACAAAGATGATTGGTGCACCCCATGGGGATACACTAGGATGAATATGGCCCTTGGCCAACAATTCTTCCAACTGCAATCTGAGCTCACTCAACTCTTAAGTATTCATGCAATAAGGAGCTCATGAAATTGGCTCTGCTCCTAGTACAAGATCAATCTGAAAATCAATGTCACACTATAGTGGCATACCTAAAATCTCATCAGGAAACACATCGACATACTCACAAATGAGTGGGTGATCATCAAGAGTCACCATACGGCTCTCGGCTTCCTTGAGATCACTGAGAGACACAAGAAACAACTAGCAACCTTTTCGTACTCTTTTCTTCAATTGATTAGCTAAGATCATACAAAGAGGGACTGGTCTTCCCAAAAGTTCCAACTACCCACCTGTATCATCCACACATTATACCACCTTACAATGGCAATCGATATTTTCTTGATGGGCAACTAACCAATCCATGCCCAACACAATGTCATATGATCCCAGAGGTAGAATGCATAGATCTATTATGGTGGTGAAGGTTCCCAAATTTAAACTACAACCGCTAACCAAAGAGTCTACAACCACTTTGGAACCCATGGCTAACTCAACCTACCACCTATCAACTTGATGCATTGCCACTAGCCCACATCTTTGAACAAGAGATGGTGAAATGAAAGAATTGGAAGCACTAGAGTCAAACAAAACTAAAGTTGAAACACCATGCAATGTACCTATAGCCTTGACTACCATACTCTAATGATCTACTTGATGGTTGTCAACCATCGCAAAGACTCTATGATTCCTACCTGCATCTCCTACAGTAGGCTCAATCTTGCTGCACCCTTACCTAATCCTAAATATGGTTTGATGGAGCACTCCAAATATTTATGGCCAAGCTAGTCACAAGAATAACAGTTCCCAGAAAAGTTGGGTCTCGTCCCATAACCACCCTAGGTAGTACTAAGATAAGGTGCAATACCCCTGCTAGAATTCTGTTGACTACTCTAAGGAGGATGATCTTGTTGATATTTTTGCCCTCGATTCTGGTTATCTCCTTTCTTTCCTAAGGTATCATAATAATTCCCCTCTTTATCCCTATGTCAATAACGGCCTTTCTTACTGCCTTAAGGGGCTTCTGATTGGGCTTGACCCTTCCCAGTGATTGAGAATACTAAGTATCTTATCCTAAATTCCTTGTACTTTGGTTTTGAGAACTAGATATGCTACTAAAACCTCTAGCCATATTTTCCTCTGCAATACGTACCTTCTCTACAACGAGAACAAGAGTCCTAGGCTAATGCATATGAACTTCTCCAATGAGGGAGTCCTTAAGGCCTTAGATGAAATGGTGAGCTAGGAGTAAATCATCATTGTTGTAACATGAATACTGCCTAAGTTCAAAGAATCAGATCTCGTACTAATTTGTGCAGTCATGTTTCCTTACTAGATTGCCTAAAACTCATTAGCATGGGCCCCTCTGAACTAAGGAGATAAGAATCTCTCTCAGAACCTCTCCTCAAAGATCTCTCGGGTGAGAACTGCAACACTAACCTAAATCTTATAACTCTCAATATTCCACCAAATGGATGCGCAATTCCTCAACTACATAATTGCATAATGGGCCTTGATGTTAGTTGAATATGGATACATGGTGAAGCACCACTCCATGTCTAACAACCAAGTCTCAGCATTGAGGCTACTTCCCTTGCTATCATACACTGGTAGTCTAGATTGCTAAAGAGACTTCATGATATCCAATCGAATAGAATCTTCACTATTGCGATCCCTACCACCCTGATGGTGCCCTCTGTCACTTGGTGGAGTATGGGAACATTCACATTCATGTTCCTCCTCACTATGCTCTAAATGATGGGAATCTCCATGATGAGATCCCTCTTACTGATCATGATCTTGTTGGCCCTCCTCAACACGAAGGCCCAACCGAGAAAGAATTTCTTGAAGCACTGGCATCAATGCTCCCATGGCATTCTGATTAGCATTACCATGTTCTGCCTCTCCATCCTATTGTCCCTCCTCATGGTGTTCATTACCATAGTTACCACTACGGGTACCACCATGGGCACCAAGTCTACGTACAGGAGGCATCACTATGGGAAAAACAAGATAATGTTAGAAAAATTGGATCACAAGAATAAGTGTCAAAACTATGAACAACAAGATATCAAAATAACCACATAATATAATAGTATACAACAAAAAACAAAACCATAGTGGAAGCATAACACAGAGATCCCAATGTTTCAACATGGGCTCTAATACTAGATGTAATACCCTGCCTCGAGATCTTTGAATACAAGGATGAAATACAAGAAAGATAATCTTTTTTTTCAACAAGTGTAAGTGCACATGACAACAACATACAAAAATCATAAAGATCATAATGGAAGACTATCCAACAACTAACCAAAGATCTCCAAGCATCACAACTGACCAAAACAACTAACAACAGAAAGACACAGAACTGAATTCAAATAGAAACATTCTGAATCCAAAATGTGACACCAAAGGATTGAAGAACACCAAAGAGGGTATCCGAAACACCTCCCAAAAAGTTTGCGTCTTACCGAAAAGTTCCCACTACCCACCCGCACAGGTTTTCACAATTTTCAGTTGATACTTTAAATCAGCACTGGATGATAGTTTCTGGTATCGTGTGATACTTCTAAAGAAGCAGGGCAACATTTTTAGGGGTGAGGTGATACAACTCACAAGGGTGTATGATACATTAAGGGTATCATACGATATTTCTTCAAAGGGGGTATGATACTTTCCAGTATCGCAAGATATTCCTTCTCAAGGGGTGCAATACTTTCTAGTATCACACCACAGGATCCTAATGGGCATGTAATACTTTATTGTATCACACCATATTGACACATGGTTGCCCAGGTAAAACAAGAAACACTAAAAAGATAAGGAAGAAGGTAAAACAAAGTATAAAACTTCCACATCGGGGAGTACCAGATCCACATTTTGAGGTAAGAACACTCGAACCAAATCTAAAAGATGGAAAGAACAACAACTAACCATCTAACAAATAGTAAGAAGTAAAAGTACAAAAGGAAACATTGCAGTGAACAAAAAAACCAAGTACACAATTCCTCCCAACTATCAATAGCATCATAAGACCATTGTGGGCCCTAGTCATCCCCTGCACATAACATCCCAAGCCACTGACTAGATCGTCAATACTATCGTAATAGGGACATTACTACTAAACAAGCTACAACATAAACATAAGGAAATCTAACATGCTAGCAACAAAGCATAAGATAATCCTACAAGTAGATAACATCACCTATCACATCCTAATCATCATAATAAGGAAATGTGTCAGCAATTAACATCATCAAAACATGATATACAAGCATCCCAATGAAATTATAAGTCACCGGAAAGTATACTGCGAAAACTGAAGTACCAAGTGATACATCTAGTCACGACTGCGCTAGAACAATAGACCATCTCTATACACCAATCCCTAGCAGTGGTGAAGGTAGCTACGCCTCCCAACCACATGGAACCCATAGGTCCACACCTCTTGTGCTAATGGAGATAATTATCCAACCACAAACACAAGTAGAACAACATCCGTGGCTAAGACACACGCCAAGTAGTATGATGACTAAATCCAAGACATAGACAATCCATAAACTATAGGTCTTGGTCAGACATCTCAATGGGCTACTACATAGGCATTGATATCATGGAGAGTCACTTGGCATCAACAAGCCCAAGCTAGTATTAGCAGCTACTCTTCTCAATAGAAGGTGCACAACCTATGCAACAACTCTTCTCAATAAAAGGCACACAACACAAGCATATTATTATCTTATAATTAGTGCCACCCAAATTTTTTAATATGGTTATCACTTATTTAAAATTTCTTCTGCCAACCAATGAGAAATAGTCACCAGGTTGCAGGATAGAAGCCCCTCCATATACCACCCTACCCTACCCATGCTCATCTAACGATGAGTGCCCGTAGGCATGCCAATTTCCCAAGCCAACCCCAATGATCATAACCTCTAGAAATACCATAGAAAATTAGGCCCCATAGGTCACTCAAAAAATGTACACGTATGTACTCATGCGTGGTGCATCACCATCACAAAGATCAACACAAGGATTGGATGAGAATACAAACCAGAAAGTCCCTCAACTGAAGATAGAATTGAGAGGACGGACGTAACATGCATCCCAATGCAACATAGAAACATAATAGTGGTCTGACTGATATCCAAATGGATCATCTAGGTCCACAAACCACATTGTGCAGAAAAAACTTGAGAAAATAGGGTAGCACACAAAACGAGGTAAAACCCCCAAAATTTGAAAAAATGTTGAAATTAAAACCCATTTGGCCTTTGGGTACAAAAACCTTGAAAATCCAAAAATAAATGAAATCAAACACTGTATGCAAAAATAGCCAACATAACGACTCAAAACCTCAAACCCTCATCCCAAAAACACAGAAAATGTTCATACCCGACCAATCGAGTAGAGCCAAAAAACAAAAATGGAGGGGAACACTAGTTCTCAACCTCCTAACATATTGCTACAAGAAATAGAAGCTGAAATAGAGTAAAAAAAGTAAAATGGGAAGGCCCTACCTAACAGCAAAAGGGACAGAAATTGAAACCCATGCAATAAAATAAATAACCCGTCAAATCTACTGAAAGTGACGACAAACCATAAATTGATGCAGGAGCATCCAGAGGTATAAGGGCAATCCTGTGTCACCCAAAAAAAAATGTACTTAGACTTAGTTTTTGTTTCATGTCTTTACATTTTTGGATACCCATTTGGGTCAAATAAAGGTTCCAACTCTCACAGTTCCACTATCAGTGTGTTTGAAAATCTCAAAAAAATAGGAGCATGCAATTTGGCCATCATTTTGGTGACCTAGAAGGTGTGAATTGGCCAGATGAATATAATTGTGATTTAGAGCATTCCAGAAAAAGAATCAGGTCAAAAGGCCCCACAGTTTGAAAGTTATTGCAGTTTTTTGAGTTTTGGAGACCTCCTAAGAATGCTTTGAAGTCAAGTTAGGGGCATTAAATGACCTTGAAAAGGGCCAAAAAATGGGGGACAAGAAAAGCTCGTCCACAAGGCTAAAGAGTGCTTCGAGAGCTTTCCAAAAATGTAAACAGTTCGTCAATCGGAGCTACGGTTCAAAAGTTATGCCTCCTGGAAGTTCGGTTACCATTTTTGGATTCTTCTAGATTTGCACCGACTTCTAACGCAGCTTTTGAAACCTTCTATTTGGTCAATGGATGCCTACTAGCACTTTTTAGAATGTACTCCTAGTCCTTAACCCTCTGGGGTCTATTTAAGGAGATTTCTGGCATTGTAAAAGGTAGTTCGGAGTGGAGTTTGAGAGGAGGTGCTAAAAGGAGAAATATTCTCTAGATTTATGCTATTGTAAGCCCTTAGGGCATGTTCTGAAGTTTATTTTCTCTGTACTATTTGTACTAGCTTATTTTCTCAGTTAATGTAATTTCCCTTTTCTGTTGTGTCCATTCTATTCCTGGGTTGTGTCCCCATCAAGTGGTATTAGAGCGGGTTTTCCTGAGTGTGTAGACAGAGCGCCGACTGTGAGGCAGTTTGCACCAGGACTGTGTGGTTGTGGGTTCGAGTTAGAAGATGCCTCCATGAAGAGAGTATGGCAAAAGGGCCAGAGCTATTGATCCTGAGGAGGTTAGAGCCCTCTAGAGGCAGGTACAAGCATTGCAAGAGGAGCTTTGTAGAGGAGAAAATGTTGCCGCAGGTGACAATAGTGAGGATGACAATGAAGAGGAAGTAATGGGACCAGAAGAGGAAGCTGACGGGGAAGTTCTGAATCCTATAGAGGAAAGGCTTTTTAGGGCCATTACTAAGTTTGGGAAAAGACCTACAATTGAAGTGGGTATATTTTCAGGAAATCTGAAACCAGATGAATTGATCGATTGGATCAATGAACTAGAAGAATACTTTGAGTATGAGGATATAAGGGACCCAAATAGGGTTAAGTTTGCAAAGGCCAAACTGAAAGGCCATGCCAAAATCTGGTGGCAAGAGGTTCAACTGGAAAGACTTAGAAGAGGAAAGTAGAAGATCACAAGATGGGATCGCATGGTGGACAAATTGAAGAAGCAGTTCATTCCTGTGGACTACGAGCTTGATCTGTTTAAGAAGATGCATGGGTTAAAGCAAGCAGGAAGATCAGTCCAAGAATATACAGAGGAGTTTTACCAACTCTTGATTAGAATGAGGCATGCAGAAGAAAATAAGGAGAAGGTTGCTCGTTATATCAGTGGTTTGCGACCTAGCATCCAGGAGGAATTAAGTCTAGTAAGAATGACCAGCGTTGAAGAAGCATACAAGTTTGCCCTACGAGTTGAAGAGAAGCTGAGTAAAAGGTTTGAAGGAAGACAAAGAGGGCGCGGTCAAGGAGGAAGGGGAAGCGGTAGATCATCTGGAGGCTGCAATGAAACCCAAAAGAAAAATGATGATGTGGGTACTGGCAGAAACCAGAGGAATGAGGGTTTCAACCACTCCCATGATCAAGACTTTGGAAATCAAAGAGGAAGAGGTAGAGGACATGGACAAGGAAGAGGAGGCTTCTGTAGTACCTATTTCCATTGCAATGAAGAAGGTCATCGTGCCTTAGAATGCCCTCAACGACAAGGAAGGACAGATAGCAGAGCTGAGGGCCAAGCTAGGGTTGCTCATGTGGATGAGGATGCACAATCATCACATTCAGAGGATGCAAAAAGAGGAGAGACCTTGGTAAATGAAAGAGTCCTACTAAGTGGTGAGAATGAACCAGGACAACGGAGGAGTTTGTTCCATACCAGATGCAAGTGTGAGGATAAATGTTGTGATATGATCATTGATGGTGGTAGCACTGATAACTTGGTATCAGAAGAGATGGTCTCTAAGCTGAAGCTCAAGAGGGAGAAACATCCCCAGCCCTATCGGATCTCTTGGGTAAAAGATGATCATAAGGTCCTGGTAAGTGAACAATGTTTAGTGAAATTTAAAATTGGGAGTTACCATGATGAAGTTCTCTATGATGTTATTTCGATGGATGTTTGTCATCTATTGTTGGGTAGACCATGGCAGTTTGATAGACATGCAGTGCATGATGGACATGCAAACACATACTCTCTAACAAAGGATGGAGTTTGCCACAAATTGAAGCCCATGAAAAATGAAGGTGAAAAGGTATGTAGCAGTGCTAGGATTTGTCTTGTTGATGGAAGGAAGTTTTTAGATGGCATGAAACATCAGCATATGTGCTATGCTTTGATTCCTAGGAAAGATAAAGAAGGTAGTAGTGAAATACCACTTGAAGTTTCAGATTTACTAGGGGAGTTTGGAGATATTTTCTCTGATAATGTTCCAGATGGATTGCCACCAGTAAGGCAAATCAGTCATCAGATAGATCTGATTCCAGGAGCTAGTTTGCCTAACAAGGCTACTCACAGGATGACTCCTACTGAAATAGGGGAGCTAAATAGACAGGTTCAGGAGCTGTTGAGGAAGGGCTTGATTCGAGAGAGCTTGAGTCCATGTGCAATACCTACAGTACTTGCACCAAAGAAGGATGGAGAGTGGAGGATGTGTACAGATTCTTGAGCTATAAATAGGATAACCATCAAGTACCGGTTTCCTTTACCAAGGATGGATGATCTTATGGACTGCTTAAGTGGAGCTCAGTACTTCACAAAGATAGATCTGAAGAGTGGTTATCATCAGATACGGATTTGAGAAGGAGATGAGTGGAAAACAGCCTTCAAGACCAAGGAGGGTCTTTATGAGTGGTTAGTGATGCCCTTTGGATTGACGAATGCCCCAAGCACCTTCATGCGGCTCATGAATGAGGTACTTAAGAAGTTCTTGGGAAAATTTGTTATTGTCTATTTGGATGATATTTTAATTTTCAGAAAGACTTTGGAAGAACATTTACTGCATATTCGTAGTGTCCTTGAAAGGCTAAGGGAAGAGAAACTATTAATTAATCTAAAGAAGTGTGTCTTTGCAAAAAGGGAATTAGTCTATTTGGGGTTTGTTATATCACCTGAAGGTCTCAAAATGGATCTAGAGAAGGTAAAAGCCATCTTGGAATGGCCTACTCCAAGGACTGCTACTGAGGTAAGATCATTTCATGGTCTGGTTAGTTTTTACAAGAAGTTTATTAAGAATTTCAGTGGCATATGTGCACCCCTAACTGATACAATAAGAGGGGATAGAAAAGAGTTCAAATGGATTGCAGCTGCTGCAAGAAGTTTTGAATTGCTGAAGAAGAAGGTGACAGAACAGCCTGTGTTGGCACTTCCAGATTTTAGAAAAGTGTTCCAGGTGGATTGTGATGCTAGTGGTAGTGCTATTGGGGCTGTATTAAGCCAAGAAGGTAAGCCTATTGCATATTTTAGTGAAAAATTGAATGATGCAAAGAAGAAGTATTCTGTTTATGATCAAGAGTTCTATGCAATAGTTCAAGCCTTTTAAAGAAATGGAGGCATTATTTATTGCCAAAGGAATTTTTTTTGTATACTGATCATCAGGCATTACAGTACCTAAATAGCCAAGGTAAATTGAATTAGAGGCATATGAAGTGGGTAGAATTCTTGTAGAGTTATACATTTGTGTTGAAGCATAGAAGTGGAAAATCTAACAGGGTTGCAGATGCACTAAGTAGGAGATAGTCACTGCTTACAGTAATGCAGGTTGAAGTAGTTGGGTTTGATGAACTCAAGAATTTGTACCCCGAGGATCTTGATTTTTCTGAAGCATGGAAAGCGTGTAAAGAGCCTGTTGCTGTAGATAGAACAAAGTGGTTAGATTATTTGATTTAGGATGGCATGTTGTTCAAAGGTAGTCAATTGTGCATTCCAAGGAGTTCCATGAGGGAAAATCTGATTAAGGAGAAACACAGTGGAGGGATGGCAGGACATTTTCGTCAAGATAAGACCATTTCCATTCTTAGAGAACATTATTTTTGGCCTCAAATTTGACAGGATGTGAAGAAGTTCGTACAAAGTTGCCAGGTTTGTCAAGTTGCCAAGGGGTTTAGTCACAATATTGGTCTATATCAGCTGTTGCATGTTCCATCAAGGCCATGGGAGGACATAAGTATGGATTTTGTTCTTGGATTGCCAAGGACACAAAGGGGTAATGACTCAGTATTCGTGGTGGTTGATAGGTTCTCCAAAATGGCACATTTCATTCCATGCCACAAAACTCATGATGTTGTCCATATTGCAGACTTGTTTTTCAAAGAGGTGATAAGACTACATGGTCTTCCAAGGAGTATAGTTTTTGACAGAGACACTAAATTTGTGGGGTATTTCTGGAGGACATTGTGGAAAAAGTTGAGGACAGACTTGAAATTCAGTTCCATGCATCACCCGCAGACTGATGGCCAAACAGAAGTGGTAAACAGAAGTCTAGGAAATTTGCTGAGATGTTTAGTTGGGGATAAGCCCAAGGGATGGGATTTGATTCTACCACAGGTAGAATTTGCTTATAATAACTCTATAAATAGGAGTACTGGAAAATCACCATTCCAAATTGTATATGGGAATAGCCCAAGGACTACACCAAAGCTAAGGAAGATAGAACAAGGGGAGAGGACAAGTGTTGAAGCTGAGGAATTTGTTGAACATATCAAGCGTCTACATGAGGAGGTTCAAGCACACATTACCAAGATGAATCAAGAGTATAAAGCTAGGGCTGATCAAAGGAGAAGACATAAGGAATTCCAAGTAGGAGATTTAGTCATGGTGCACTTACGAAAAGAAAGATTTCCAGCCGGTACTTACAACAAGCTGAAAATGAAGAAATTTGGCCATTGCAAAATTCTGAAGAAACATGACTCAGGAAATGCATATGAAGTGGAGCTGCCATATGGTATTCACATTTCTCCCATTTTCAACATTGCAAATTTAACAGAGTCTCATGATGATGGTGCAGATGAGGAGCTAGTTTTAGAGCCATGTCCAATTCCTACTTCTAAGAAGGAGGAGATAGAAGACATTCTAGATCATCGTGTGGGTAGGAGTACCAGAAATAGGCAGTATGAAGAGTATTTGGTCAAATGGAAAGGACGACCGATCGAGGACTCAACTTGGATTTCAGCAGCTGAGGTTTCCCTTTTGGGATTTCCTCTACCATCCATAAAGTGACAGGGTCACTTTTCAATCTACCCTGGGTGTCTGATGCAGGAGCATCCAGAGGTATAAGGGCAATCTTGTGTCACCCAAAAAAAAAAAGTACTTAGACTTAGTTTCTGTTTCATGTCTTTACATTTTTGGATACCCATTTGGGTCAAATAAAGGTTCCAACTCTCACAGTTTCACTATCAGTGTGTTTGAAAATCCTGAAAAAATAGGAGCATGCAATTTGGCCATCATTTTGGTGACCTAGACGGTTACCGTTTCTGGATTCTTCTAGATTTGCACCGACTTCTAACGCAGCTTTCGGAACCTTCTATTTGGTCGGTGGATGCCTACTAGCACTTTATAGAATGTACTCCTAGTCCTTAACCCTCCGGGGTCTATTTAAGGAGATTTCTGGCATTGTAAAAGGTAGTTCGGAGTGGAGTTTGAGAGGAGGTGCTAAAAGGAGAAATATTCTCCAAATTTATGCTATTGTAAGCCCTTAGGGCATGTTCTGAAGTTTATTTTCTCTGTACTATTTGTACTAGCTTATTTTCTCAGTTAATATAATTTCCCTTTTCTGTTGTGTCCATTCTGTTCCTGGGTTGTGTCCCCATCATAAACTCCCCAAGCTAGATCGAACAAGACTAACCTTGTGAAAAAACCCACACTCATAGCTCCCAGAATGAACATAATTTGAATCCTTTAGAAGAGGATTCTCAAAAAGCTCTCCATTTTCTTTTTCAAAAAGTTAGAAGTGAATAATGAATTCACTTTTTCAATACTTATTCACTTTTCAAGTGAATAGCCGATTAGGGAAAATAGCCAACTATAATAGCTAGACTCCAAATCGACCCAAACAAAAATAGGTTATTCTCTGTAACAAAAATTCACCTAAGGCAAAGCTACCAGAAATTAAATCCAAAAATATTTAAAGCCCGAAGACCCAAAATCACATAAAATCACTTAACACTTTTGCGACAATGTGAACTTCTAAATGCACAGACACACTTGCTAGTCTAATCACATAATGCAGATGATTTTGAATGTACTAATCATCGAAAGGTTTTAATTAAAAAAATTACATAAGGATACACCGACCATATAGGGATGACATTGGTAAAATATGAATAGTTGAATCACTAACTTCATGTCCCACTGTCGGGATATAAATCCTGCACACTAAAACACATGATCAAGTGCAATTGCATATAATATAATAGTTGAAGCAATTAATGCATTAAATAACTAATTAATCCATTTACACCACTCATGTTCGCAGAAAGTGTAAAGATACCTGAATGGAGTAAATCACCATAGCATAAAATCCATCACATATCATAATCAACAAATATGCCCAATAACCATAAAACTAGATATCATCATAGATCTATTGTCATCTCAAAATAGCATCAACATGCAAATATGATAAACTGAACAATATAGCAGTAAAGCATCTATGGTAATGAATCAAAGTATAACATATGATCCTCAAGTCATCTCAAGGTACAAATAACAATAAGAGTATCAAGTATCTCTCGAATCAAAAATGGACAAGGTATAGACTACAAACACGAGAGGCACTACACAAGGGGATCCATATAGCAAAAATAAGAGTTGATAGTTTGGAACAAGTATTTTCTTCTAGTGATCTGCATTGCTAATAACCCACATAGATAGTTTGTTGGCATAATTGATGCAACTTGTGTTGATGAAATGTTATTATATAGGTTTGATACTCTGTTAATTAGTTATTATGTTTTCATTAATGATAGCTTAAGAAATTTTGGCTAGCATTTTACAAGGAGCTTTATTCTAGTATTAGAATAATGGAAATTAGTGTTGTGGCTATGTTGCAGTAAGAGTCAAAGTGCATGGTTCCAATGGGAGACTTGGAGATGTCTCTAGTGTTGGAAACTACAATTGGAACAATTTTTATATTGTCATTGATGTCAAACCTATTAGTGAGGCAGTTTGTTATATGGTCTAAGTGTCACATCTATTTGGTTGATGAAGAGGATCTGAGAAGGTGTTCATAACAAAAGTATCTAGAAGATAGGTTGAGTAATGAAGAGGAAACTACAAATGGACATTTGAATAGTTGGAATTTGACTTGAGATAAAGTGATTGTTTAAATCATGTTACAAGTAGAGAAGATAGTACTGCTCAAGTCTTGAAGGTGTGATCACAGACATATCAAATACATAGGCTTGATCGATTAACAGAGCAGAAAACTAAAGAATTTGAAGTACATATTGAGTGACGCTAATGTCGACCAAGAGCCAAAAAAAGTTGAGTAAAATTAGTGTTGACCAAGTATTAGTATCGACTAAGTAACATTGTATGTGCCGAGAAAGAAATTTAGCAGTGACTGAGTAACCTAGTGATAACCAAGTGTTAGAATATAATGTTGGCTGAGGAACAACATTTTAAGTGTTTATGAGAAATCATAACCTCCATTCGTCTAAGTTGATTTCTTGGAATATGGAAAGTGTGTTGAAGATAAGGATCGATGAGTTGGATCATTTAATACTAGAAGAGGATTAGATAAACAACCCAAGGAGTGGATTCCAAGAGAGTTTTCTAGAAAAGAAGAGGAATAACAAAATGGTGATCAAATACATTGTATATGATGGATCTAATCGTAAACCCTAAGATCTACGGTGATGTTTAAGAGAGAAAATATCATAATTACCTATTTAAGGAGGTACAAGGGTAAACTTTCAAGATGTTCCAAAGAGAGTATTATTGAAAGTTGGATTAGTTGTTGATGTTATTGAATAGTGAATTTAAGTAAAAGGATGAGATGAGTTGAGAAGAAGTGAAGAGTGATTGCTTGAAGGGTTTCCAAGTGAATCAAAACCAAGATGAAAATGGAGGACAAACAGTGAATCAATGCATGAGATTTGAACTAAGATCTATACATGCAAAGTGAGTTGTACTTAACATATCAAAACCCATTGTTACTTTCTAACCATTATAAATAGTATTTGAATTCCTTTAATCTAGGTTGACCTAACAATCATATGTAAATCCTTTATCATTGTGACATTCTAATGGAATTCTCTAAAGTCCTCTAACAAGACCACTCCTAACAGGGTGATAAAATCCTTTAATATGGTCACATTTAACAATATGTTTTGTAACTTTTAACATGGTTGGCTCCTAACAGAGCTCATTTCAGAAGAGTGGAAATTAGTGACATGTTGCTAGTGGTTTTTCCCAATTTGTGTTTCCCCATAAATCCTAGTGTCAAACTTATGTGAATGTTATTTATGGTGTTTTATTGACTAACATTAATATTCTACAAGTCTATTATATTTAGGACAATGGAAAACTAGTTGATGTTACTAAAAGTTAATTGTAGAGACCGATCTATGAAATGATAAGATTTGAAGTCATTTAAGTGTTTGTTTATTCAATTGGTACATCTAGACCTTGGATAATTGATTCAGAACCTCTCCCCCCTGCCCCCTCCCTCAGTTATTCTAAATATTCTAACATATGTGTGTGGTCACACAAGATGGAAACAAGATTGGACCAAGTTATGATTGTTTGAAGTGTGATAGAGAAACTAGGAAGAATAGTTAATGACAATGGTGAATGATTTGATTGGTTTATCAAATCTATTCAATTTCAAGAATTGTGGTTCTATATATGTATGATCTAAACTCAGTCATGTGGTTGGTTTTTTATTATACAATGTTTGATTCACTAGAAGATATGGTTTGGATCAATTGATGATCTTTATGTGGGAAGTTGACATAAAACTTAGAAAAATTTATGTTTGATCCTTAACATGTGATATTATAGCCATCTTTGGTGAATCTTTCATGATATAAAGTGTTGTGATAATGATGCAAAAATATTGGGTCATGATTATTTGGTCTTGCATCAACCATTGTGATCAAATTTCTTGAAGTCTTACATAAATATTAGAAAGAGTGAAATAGCCTAGTTGTTCTTGGTCAAATGGAAAAGTGATTCAAATTAGTGGTTGATTGGACCCTAAAAAAGGATAGATTAGGGTTTTATAATATGTTTTGGCACGCCATACTTGAAATTAAAAAGGAATACAATTCAGTTAAGGCATTGGTCACCCTTACAAGTGAAGAATGTATTTAAATTGCAATATGATGTATTTTCAAGTTTGTAGGTTGTGATTTGTGGGTGCGGTCAAGCAGTTTGTTGAATGTCAACAAGAAGAAGAAAAATATGAGAATAACTAGATCAATACAAGCAAAGAAGAAGTGTTATTTCTATACCATCTTCCTTTTTGAATACTAACAAGTGCTCCAAGTTAAATTCGTTGATAGGGTCACTTCTAATTGGGTGTGCAAGATCTTAACAAGTCTGAAGATTAATTCTTCTAACCTAGTGAATCATTAACTTGAGCTAGAAATTATCCAATGAGGTTACTTCTAATAGCATAAAGATCCTAATAGGAATAAAGGAAAATCCCTTAATTGGGTGACCCCTATAGGGTCTACTCTTAATCAGAAATTAATGTAAGAACATAACAGGGCTAGTCCTTTAATCGAGCAGACTTTGAAAGAGTGCAAATTACTTGTGGGTACTAATTTTCATCATTTTTTTTTCCTCTAACCAAGGGTTTTCACATGAAAAATAATGGTATTTTTATGTTACTTGTGTGGATTATTTCATGTGTTATTGTGTTTGTTGCTTCACAAGTCAACATTGGATGAATGTGGTTAAATGTTTATTGAGTAGATAAGATTTGGGTTAATCATTTGGTAATAATTTTATAATGGTTTCCAGATATAATAGATTATTGATTCACCACCCCCCCCCCCCCCCCCAACCCCCTTCCCCCCCGTGTAATCTCGGGCCTTATATTAGTTACATAATTACTTTTTGTTCACAATTTTCTATTTGACTTCAATTAATCTTACTTCCATCGAATTGGTTTTTAATTTTTAATTTTGCTAAAATTGATTCAAAAAGTTTCAATGATATGTTCATGAATATAATTTTCCTAGTCTAATTTAGCAAATAAAATTGAATTAAAAATAAGGTTTTTAAAAATATTTTTTTCCATTATAAATAACATTTTGTATTATTAAAATTACACATGTATACATTATTTTAGCTCTATTAAATCAATGAACTCATAGAAAATAAGTAGAAATAATTGATTCCCTTAAAAAGACTAGAAATTGCTGATGAAATTTAGATTTTGGATGCATCAAAACATAAATTTTTAATTCATTAAAGAATAGTTTTTAATTCATTAAAGAATAGTTTTTTAATAGGAATTTATGAAATATTACTGTTTAGAAAATAGTATAGATATACTACCCTACATGATTGAATCATTTAAACTAAAAGAAATATAATATAACACTATAAGTAAGAAAAAGTAAAAGACATGTGGGCCAGCAATTAAAATAAAATAAAATTTAAGACTAAGTTCTTTCATGTTTACATTATTCAATGAATGGACTATTAGGGTCCTCAAGCTCTATAAGAAAAAAAATAAGCTTCCCAAAAAAAGGCACACAATGACCAAGAGTACTATCATGTAAGAGATCAATTTGTGTATGTAGAAGGATCTCTTACATAACAAGCAAGTGAAACATGTGAATGTATGGAATAATGACTAACTACCCCTCTATATGTGGAAAAACTATGACACACTTAACAAGTATAAGAAGAATTACTAAATGTGCATGCAAATATTGCATCGCTAAGTGAGAACAAGTCTCAACCACATGATGTGTATTACTAAATGGCCACTAAGAAAACCTAAGATAATGTGAATAAATCACCACCTAGAAAGGTTAACTACTAACCAAATCATATTTTATTTTTCTTAATGTAGTATTCTTGCTATGACATATAATAACTTTGAGTCTTCACATCCATTTTCTCAACCTCAAGGTCATACATTATTATAAGTGAAATGAATTTGAGGGTAAATTGGCGATGTGAAAAAAAAAAACTAGTATAAAAATATCCAAAAGCGATTTGAAATTCACTTTTAATTTTCTCCCCCAATCCTAATACCAATGCAAAAGAAAACTACATAGTCATTCTAGGTATCCAATATATCAAATACCTGAAACCTACACACAAGTTTTAAAGAATCTGAATGCTTTTTGTCATTTCCTTTTCAACATCAATGACCTCCACTACTGAGTATAGGAAATAAAATCGAATATACAATATAAGCTTGCTATTTTTCCACTCCACTTTGCATCCAACCACGAGTAGGTTTATTTTTTATTAATTTTATTCATTTTATTAAAATTTTGGTTTATGTAATGAAAATGAAATATTTTTAGTTTGATTTATAAATTTTTCATTCAAATTGTAACTCTGTTTATTTGCATTATAAACAGGCATGGTAGACCCTAACCAACCTCTAAACAATCCTCTGCCAAATGAAGATCCTCAAAATAATCCACAACCACAACTACCCCCTCAAAACTCTCCCCAAATTCAAGACATAATTCACAAAAATCAAAATCAATTAAGGGTTATGCAATAATTATATAACACTATTCCTACTTTATCTCCCATGCTCATCACCCTTAATACTATTGTGGCTAATATTGAGACCCTTACCAAGCAGAATGATGCAACTCTTTGTTGGCGTGATATCAACTTTGCAACTTGTGATAAAATATTGCCATAATTACTCCCATCAACTTGGGATTATCCTTTCACAACCAAACTTGCCTTATACTTCTAAAAACATCTATCTAAACCAAATTTATTTTTGGAGATCCATTTAAATTCAATTATTTACATCAATCAAGAAGAGGTAGATTTATTATTTAGATATCTCCAAAAAACATCTTATGGAGGAGAGATTGGTACATGATATTGATTGGGAATTATATCATTGAGGGAGATCTATGTTTCTGAGATTCAGATTTGATTGATGAAGAGGTTTTGAAAAGAGCATAACTATAGTGAACGGTTGCAACAGAGCATTTGGTATTCATGGAACTTAGATTTTTTTCATCTATGTTTCCATAAATGCCAAAGGGGGAGATTTTAGCATGAATGCCGATGATATTCCTATGGGGGAGTATCTTAGCATTGCTCGGAGATGATGTAGTGATCATATGCTATGTTCATGGCATTGTTTGCCATTGATGTCAACATACATGTTATTCTATAGAAGATTAATAGAGCATCAGACTAAGATTCTAGTCATGCAGTTTGAGCATTTAAGATGAGGCTATGCATAGTTGAGGACATTTTGTATAGAGGGTCTTGATGGTGTGGTTTAATGTGCATATGAAAATATGAAGACAATTGACAGTTATTTGAGATTTATTGAAGACAACATTTTGGCAGAGTTCCTAAGAAGTGATTATTATTGTTTTGATTATATCTCCAAACAGAGATAGAATCAGGTTAAGTACGATTGTATAGTGGTTGAAGACATGTTGAAGATAGTGTGGTTAATCATGCTAAAATGTATGTTACACGTGTAAATAATTATGAAGACTATGAGCCAACAATATTATGAAATTGTCAAAAGATGTAATGTGACATGTATTGTATTATCTTAATGTGGTCCTATATTAACTATAAATTGAGAAAGCCTCAAGGCCAACTCAATAATTAGTTTAAGGACTTGGTATGAAGAAAAGTTATTTTCATTGGTCATTAGAGTGATCAAGTGGTGTGATTTATGTGTAATGTGAGTATGTGAATATGGATGTAAGATTCAATGAACCTAATATTGAATATCTTTAGACCAGAGAAGTGTTTAATGCAGCTAAGGCATGGTGAGATGATAGAGAGATTGTATTTGGAAAAGAGGTTGTTGTGGACAATTATTTATTTGCATTTTAAGGATAGTACTAAGATCAACTGGATAGTTATTTTGGTGATCTTTCCTTTGAAGCTATTTGGACAATGGGTCATTCTGCCTTTCACAACTCCTACATGGTTGAAGTCTCCTCATAGGAATTCAAAGTCTCCTAACAGGGACTGATATGTACTAAATGTATTTCATTGACTTGTAACATGGTCCATCCTCTTACAAAGAACTTATATATTAGTACATCATTTTGTGGTTACCATCCCCATCAAGGTTTACCCCATTAGTTAACAAATCTAGTGTTATTGTGTATGGTGATCCTGCTATGGTCGATGCATTTATTGGTTAGTTATTTCAAATTTAATAAGGTTGATAAAAGTTCTTTTAATTATTCACCCCCCCCCCCCCCCCCCGCCCCCCTAATTATTATGGAGGATGGCGACCTATAGAATTTGTGACCACACCCCCACCTGTAGCACACCCACGTCTCACAACACCATCAAAATTTAGTTTCAACATGGGAGATTGGCGAGGGGTCCTATTTAGTATTTGTTCAAATAATGGATTTCAAAGGCTTTTGTAAGATTCCAAGTAAGAGAGTTTTTTTGTCTCTAATAGATGGGGGTTGGGGGGTTTCTACTTACAACAATCTGAGTTTTCCTTTAAAAGTTTAGATATTCTAGTAGCCACTACCTCTTCCTAGCACTCCTCTTTTCTAAAGATTGTCATTCTTTGTTCCTTCCATATCCCCCCACATATTTGGGCAGCAATCATTTTCTAGAGTAATCTGATTAGGGGGTGATAAAAAAAGACAAATCCCAGTTTAGAACAAATTATTTCAAGTCATTTAAAAGATCCCATGAAAGAGGGAATTTTTGAAAGACCATCGACCAAATTTCTCTAGCAAATGAGCATAGAAGAAAAGTGGATGATATCTTCCTCCTCTGTCCCAAAAAGATAACACCTATTTAGGATTTGAAACCCCCTTCTTCTCAAATTATTAATAGTAAGAATCCTTCCATGAAGAACTGGCCACTAGAAGAAGTTGATTTTAGGGATCAGTTGGCAATTCCAAACCCATTTCCAATATTGAGGGGCTAAACCATTCTTAAAGGTGGTAAGCTGATTTAATAGAGAAATTCCCCGATGCATTTCTATCCCAAACAAACTTGTCCTCCTCAAGGAAATTCTTTACTCGCTTGATCTCGATAATAGTCTACACATTCAATAGCAAGTGGTACAAGGTTATAATGTAAACTCCCCACCCCCTCCTCCATAATTTTCCTCCATTTTCGCTCTAAAGTAATATAGTCACTTATTTTCTCCCAAAAATTTTATATAGGTGATCCTTAAGCTAAGAAAAATTGCTCATTACTAATGGTTTTCCCCAAGCTAGATGTCTTCTCATAATCTCACTCTATTTCCTCTTCCCAACATCCATTTGAGACCTTCCCATAGGATGTTTTTGTTTTTAATCAAATTACTCCAAATTTTGGAGCCTAAGGGTCAATCAATGTCCTTCAAACAAAACAAAAATGACAAATTGTTAAGGTATTTTTCTTTCATTATGTCTCCCCATCCAATATGATTCACTGCCATGCACCAACCAACCTTTGTTATTGGTGCTTTGTTCAAGTCAATGAAATTATGAATTCCCAACCCCCCTTTCTCCTTAGGTTTACACATTGTATCCTAGTTAACCAAGCTAATTCTATTTCTATTCATTTCTTATCCAAAGGAAATTTCTTTGGATTTTTTTAGTATTTTTAGCCATACCATGAGAGATTTTAAATAGGGAAAGGAAATGATCAAGTATCCCGTAAAGGGAGGCAAACAATAATTGAAGTTTGCATGTGCTACTTAGAACCTTCCCTTTCTAGCATGTCAATGTTTTTTGCATTCTTTCAAGGATGGTATTCTAGAATGAGGGGAAACGTCTTTCATAGTAAGAGGGAGGTCTAGGTAAGTATCTGAGAGACCAATTGATTGGCATCCCATTATAGTAGTGATATGCCCTTATAGATTTAGGTCAATATTAAAGAAGTACATTTTTCTCTTACTATAATTAATTTGCTAACCAAAAGTGGAAGCATAATCATCCAACAACCATTGCCAACACCTAACTTCAACCATAGAGGAACAACCAAATAGGAAGGTGTCATCCAAAAATTCTTGAATAACTTCATAAGGTAGTGACATGGCCACCTTAATCCCTTTGATATCTCCCAAACTAGCCAAGCTCAAGAAGGACCTTCCCAACACCTCTGCCACCATAATAAAGAGATAAAGGGATAGAGGGTCTCCCTGCCTCAACCTCCACCCAGTTTTAAAGAAACGCCAAGATCTTCCATTAACCAAGATAGAAAAATCAATAGTCTCAACCATAGTCCTTGTCATTTTAATGACCTTAGCATTGAAACAAATTTTGTGCAGGACTTTGTAGAAAAAAGTCCAAACAACCTTATCATAAGCTTTTAGAGCCATACTTAGGTTTCTGCTCTTATCCATTGAGTGAATGACTTCATGGTTTGTTATCACACCATCTAGGATCTATCTACCCAAAAAAATTCCTTTTTGAGAACCAATAAAATTACCCAAGAAGGGTTTTATCATGTTCACTAGAACCTTGGAGAAGACTTTATAAACAGTATTGTAAAGACTAATAGGTCTAAAATTAGCTAAGACCTTTGGTTTTGAAACCTTGTTGACAAGAACAATAAAGGTATTATTTAACTTTCTTAGGATCTTACTAGTCCTAAAGAAATTCCTGGTAGTTGTAATCAAGTTCAACTTGATAACATCCAAAAAATGTAGGAAGAAAGTCAGGGGAAAGTCATCCAGTCTTGGGGCCTTGTACGCTTTCATGGAGAACATTACATTTCAAACCTTCTCCTCAAAGACAAGACCAATAGTGATTTCATTATCTTTAGCATAAAGAACTTTAGGTAGAGAGTTGATGAGTTTATCGTTGATAATAGTGTCAATTATTCGGTTAGGTTTAGCACAAGAATTGGAAAAGAAATGGGCTACTCACATCCCAATTTCTTCTTGATCTTTCAATTGATTATTATTTTTGTCATTCAAGGTCATGATGGTTTCTCTTTTTATGCTTGGAGGCCCTATGATAGAAGGAGGTTTTTCTATCACCTTCCAAAATTCACTAAACTCTTTATCTTTGTTTCTAGTATGCTTCCTCTCTAGCAGTAGTTTACTTT
Organism: Cupressus sempervirens; assembly: GCA_028749045.1. Taxonomy (NCBI): domain Eukaryota; kingdom Viridiplantae; phylum Streptophyta; class Pinopsida; order Cupressales; family Cupressaceae; genus Cupressus; species Cupressus sempervirens. Next base: position 82,146,000 of record CM053791.1, on the reverse strand, counting down.
TGTTTATTTTTCCATTCCTTCTCCTCCTCCCTATGGGTGTCTATAGAATCATCTCCATTGGCCATGACCTACTAGAGAATTTTGATTTATATCCTCAATTTCAACTTTTTTTTGACATATGTCACCAAAGGAGTGTTTTGTTCAATCAATAGCATTCCTTTTAACATTTTCAAGCTTTTTGGACAATCTATACATCGTTATGCCTTCAACAACAATAGTCCACCACTTTGTGACACATCTACCAAAAATAGGGTGAGATCACCACATTATCCCATATCGAAATAGTTTAGGGCCACAAAAGATAGTGTCAGTCGAATTGAAGAGAATGAGAGAGTGACCAAATATAGTACAAGGTAGAGTGGAGAAGGTGGAGGCTAGTAGTTATTGTCAATCCACAAAAACTAGAAGTTTCTCCAATTTGATTGGTATAAATTCTTGATCTTTTCTATTATTTGATCAAGTAAATGGGGCCCCTGAAGATCAAAATCTTGAAGGTCATTACAGTTGATAAATTCTACCAATTCTTGCATGTTATTTGTAAATGGTACGATTCCTCCTAGTTTTTTTAGAGGCAAATAATGTTTTGTTAAATCCACCATGTACATAAATTTGAGCTCCCTATTATTATTCATGAAGTGAGAAACTTCATTCCAGGTAACCAATCTTTTTGCTCCCAAATTATGATCATAAATATTAAATAGGTACTAGAATTGGTCAGTTACATATATGGGAAGTGGCAATGTAATACCTATTCAGCAAGATAATATTCCCCAAGGAAATACTAGGTTCCAAAGAGTGATCATTTTGTCACATGCCCCATCAACTTTACTATAAATGAACTTTTCTCCTAGCCAAATCTTCTCTATCACCCTAGAAAAAGAAAGAAGAAGACGTCTTAACCTTTTGAATTAACAACACATCAACCTTCATAGTCAAGATTATTTTCCTAAGAACATTTTTTTAGGGTTGTTCATCCCCCTCATATTCCATGAAAGGAACTTCATTTTTTCCCTTTACTAGAGTTGTCCAAGGTCAAGTGCCTCCCACAAAAAAATTCCCTTTCCATCTGCTTAGTCTTTGTGCTTCTATTGGAGGGCCTACCTTGTTTGACTTCATTGCCTACATCAAATTTCTTGTGTCTTGTTGTCTTCTTTGAGATTTGTTATTTCTTGGTATCACTGCATAGAAGGGATGAAGGTGTTGAAAGACATTTTGTAGGGTTACTCACAGCCAGATTGGTTGCCTCCAACAAATGGGTAATAAAGGAAGCCACCAGTAACACCCCAATCTTTGGTATGCAAGGGCAGGAGTTGGTCCCCTGAAAACAACTTCTTCAACTCCAAAATATCACATACCCATACTTATTATTCCCAGTAGGTTCTATAGATTGCCCCTAAACAAGAGTAGTATGAACAACAATAGGAATATCTCCCTCTTTCAAAAGAATCCCCTGCTCCATCAACACATGTTGCTTTGAGTTATTTGGGGTGCTCAATAAATGGTTCAACCCCTCTAAAAAAGGATAATGTCCCTCCACATTCTCACTATTCATGGGATCTTCATTAATCGCAGGAAATTCCTTCCTATTCTCTTGAATTTTGTTTATATTGGTTTTCTCCATCACCTAATCCAACATCTTTGGAAGGGGCATCAAAGAGGACCCACCCTCAAAGGCATTCTCCTTAACTATCCCTGGGGACCACACTTTCTCTTTATATTTTAACTAGAGGAGTTCAAAATCAGAGACCACATGCCCAAACTTGGAACATCTTTGGTAGTATGGTCCAACATTCTCATATTGGGATGTTTTCCCCCATATTTTAACTAGAGGAGTTTACAATCAGAGACCACATGCCCAAACTTGGAACATCTTTGGTAGTATGGTCCAACATTCTCATATTGGGATGTTTTCCCCCATTTGGTGTTGAATGTAACAAAGTTAGGTAGGGGTTGGCTAACAACAACATTAACACAAAATCGAGCTTAAACAAGCCTAGATTTTTGGAGAGTAACAATATCAACATACACATAATGTCCAAAGGAATTTCCAAGCCACCTAAAGACTTTTTCATCCTAGAACTCTAGAGGGAGCCCATGTAACTTTACCTAAATCGAAGCTAGGTGACAAAGTTTCGTAGAAGGATCAAAACTAGGGTGCCACTTTACCAAAGCCAAGCTATGTTTTCCATAAGACTTGGAACTAGAGAGAAATATTGCCAACTTTTCAACAACAGTAAATTTGAACAAGAATAGTCCACTTGGCATATTTGAAGCACTTACACTCCCTTTTAGCTTCCATCTTTGTCTACACCACTTCCAAACCATGTCAATTAATAGTCTAAATGCAATAAATGGTCCAACCATACAAAGATGGAGAGGCAAGGAAATACTATCGAGCACCCCATCAAGAGAAAAAACCTCTAGTCCACCAAACTCATGGTGGATTTGTGGCTCATCGAGTGGGGGAGACAAACTTGATTTACCCACCAAGACATCATTCGAACCTTTGGCACTATGTGTAGAAGCCACCTCAGTTTGCTTTGTTTGAGGCACACTCACCTTGGAAGAGTTGCCCAAAAAGCCAAATCATCCCTAGAAGAATCTTCAACCGACTATGAGCAATGTGCATTAGCAAGGTCAACCCCACATGTGGATAAGTTAGGGAAAAATGTAGCAAAATCCACTCCCCCCTATTAGAGTTCAAAACTAGGTGTAGATCCGAGCAAATAGAGGGTCCTGGATCAAAGAGTGGATCGCCCTCACGAGCCATGGAAGCTACTACCAAAATTAAAACCAAGAGATAGAACATTGTGATTGTAATATGTTAAATCTTGATAGTGTTATACAATAATTTGAAATTTTTGAAATAATAATATTGAAACTTTTGTAAAGTGTAATAATTTGAAATCCTTTAAAAAATAATTGTAGTCGTAATTTGATAAATCTTGATATTGTTAAAGAAAGTTTAATCTTGAAACAACTAATATTAAATTTTAAAACATAAAATATGTTTTTTAAGTATACCAAAGACATATTGACAATTGTAAAAAATAGAATATGTAAAACTAACTCATTTATATAATGATAAAATAATAACTTCTAATATAAATATGATATAGTAAATAATATGCATAGATAATATTATAAGTATATGAAATTGTTATAATATATTTAATTAATACTTATTATATAGTCATTAATAATAAAAAGTAGAATAATGACCATGAATAATAATAGATATGTACAATTCATATTATAATAATTTATTATTATATATTTAAATATTGATTATTATATATTTAATTATTAATATTTATGGATAATGAGCTTTGGCCAATATTTTGTTGATTTTTTAAAAAAAAACATAATATTTACAAACCGAAAAAGGAAAATCTCTGGTATAATCCAAAACTTCCAAGATTCAAAATTTCATGAATTCATAATTTCCTTTAAATATTACGGGACTATAATCATTTGTTTAGTGCTGCCAGACTTGAGGAGAACTTGGATATCCTCGTTTATAGACAATACGCTCATCCGGGATTTTAGAGAGGAATCAGATTTCCTCTTTCACATACATATGCTCACTAATATTCTCACATCTCAGATGACCCTTACTCCATTAAGGTTCCATACAAATTACATTTCTCCCCGTTTATTTCGTTTGCATACAAGAATGTAGAACTCCAAGTCTTGCTCAGAGCTCTGACTAAAAGCTGACCGAATATCTCTTTTGTCCTCTTGTTGAGAATCCATTAAAAGAATACAGCATATTCCTGTAATCAGACATAAACCAAACTTCCCAAACTGCTATCTTTGTTTGTTATATTACCTTTGCTCTGCAGTCCATTCACTTATTCTTTTGTAAAACTTGATCCTATGCCATAACAATATGATATATGCCAAAGAAAATAGAAGAGCAACAAACAGAGCATACCACTTGAGCATGCAGCAACATCAGGAACAAACGGCGACAATCACTGAATACACAAAACACGCTTGAAAATTTGGTTAACTTCTATTAAATATTTATCAGCAACACTCTACAGCTTCAAGTTTCATTACATTCATTTCATTGCATTAACCACATACAAATGATACATTGAATAATGAATGTATACTAGCACTTGCACCCAAAGGAGGTGCAATGGGTATGTTGATAGAAGAAAAATGTGCAAGTTTATATAAGATGGTTATATATATATATATAAAATTTAGAATTGTGTCTAGCAACACAGAGATTCAATTAATTGCAAACATTCTAAAGCCTTGAAAGAAAATCAAACGTGTCATGACTATCATTCTCATAAACCATACTAAAAAATGTATACAAATGAAAGATAAAGGTTGGCAATCTCAATCATTTAAATAGAAGTGAGAAAAGAGGGCCATTTTGATTTCTTGTTATAGCTAGTCAAAAGAGGACCAGTTTGATTTCATGCTATAGCTAGTCACCTTCTCCTAGATTTATAATAATTTGGTGGTAATATCCTTAGTTGTGCAAGATAAAAACCATCAATTCGAGGTGAGATTCATTTTGCACCTATAGATTCCAAAGGAGTTTTAAATTTTGTAAAGTAAAGATATCTTTTAGAATGATTTGTTCAACATTGTATGCTAAAAACCCTATTTTGAGCATTTATGGTTAATGTCTGAGTATAACATAATATGGAACCTTAGGACATAACAATTGTTCTTGTGTGTTAAGAAATGATTTCTCAATCAAGCCAAATTATATTTAATTTATTCTTACAAGTGCACACATGGTAAGGCTAGTGTTATGCACTACTTACCTACTTAGAATTATAAACATGGGTAGAATGCATTTTTTAAATTATGATATATAACTTTTTTCAATTTTTAGATATACACAATGTAGACCAAATAAGAGGACTTATTGACCATTCAAATCAACACAAGTCTTAACATATAAATCCCCATGACAAGGCAAACAAAATCATATCTTTACTTTTGTAATTCTGGTTTACATAGACTATTAATGTTACTTGTGCATTTATCTCTAGCTTCTAGCACAATTTGAGACATCTTTCTATTTGATTTTCCTTACATGGTTTCTTTAGCCATGTGGGAGGTTGTGTTGAGCTAATTAATGCATAGCTTAGTTTTGAGGATTTATGAAACTCAAAGTCTTATCCTTACCTTTCTTTGATTTCTTTTTGCTTGGTATTAATTTAGAAGTGTAAGTTTGTTATTTTTATGGAACAATCATAAGAAATTGGCAAGTAAGTTTATTAGAATAAAATATTGTACCTATAGATAGAAATATAAATAGTAAGACAAATCATATAGAAATTAAACATAAAATTGTATTATTTTGTAACTATGTAAAAACATTGAAGTATTAACATAAAATAAATGAGAAAATATATTGAAGAATGTATTTTTCACTTTAGAATTAGTATAAGTATATTGATTAAATTTCATTTAAATGGTTTAGTTTAAACTATTTTAGCATTTCTTTTTTAATTATTGACTTACAAAATTTTGATTGTTGAAGTTGATATTCTTATTTATAAATAATTAATAAGTATTAGTTTATATTATATTTTTTGTATACTTTAATAACTGGAATGTCACTACATAAAATGATGTGAGTTGGCAATTGTTTGATAACATGATATGCCTTTATGTGGGAAACATGATTCAAAGCTTACTTAGCTCAACATTGTTCAAAATCACTCTTAAGAAAATGACATATGTTGAATTGTTTTTAGTTCATTGTTCTTCTGTAATAGAGAAACAAATTATATGACTTATAGTGTTTTAATATGAAATATGAAAATGTATAAGTCTTTCTTCTTTGTTTTGGCTTCACAAATGTAGATGCTAGTTGTATGTGGGAAGTCGCCTATATGTAAAAATATCTTTCTTGGTCCGTCTTCTATGCACATGACAAGTTAATAGTTGATCTTCACTCAAAGCTTATTTTCAAATGGAGAAGTACTAGACCTAATGTACTAGTCTTTTAAGTTTTCACACTTAAATTACACACATTAGTTATTAATGTGTCATGTCACCATTTTCCATTTATAACAATTCAATTGTACGAATTGTTCTCAGTTTTATAGAATACAAAATCATCTCCTTCATTGTTGTTTTGAAAATATGGCGAGGCTACTAGTAAATTAGCATTCAAAAATCTATTCGAGGATTCAATTTGTTTCGGAGGTCATGTCATAATCCTCAGGTTTGTGATGAATTATTAGTGGGTTACTTAACACCCTCCCTCTATAGAGAAGATGCATGGGCTCAAGTGATAGGATACAACGATTTTTTTAGTGTTACAATGCAGATAAAGAAAAAATATTTTTTAGGAGCCTCAAATTCTCAAATGATGTTAGGACCCAATTTTTAAAGAAGGCAAATGTGATAAGGTGAAGAGAATGATCAATAAGAATTATGACTAGGGTTCATCAAAGTATTACTTTGGGATAAAGTCAAAGAAGTAATTATTATCATATCTTACTCTTGACCAATCTTACAAAGTATCACATATGATTCTAAATGTTATAAAAAAAATGCATTTATCTTCCCTATTTCATATTCTTCTCTCCTACCACAGTTAAAAAACCCATGAAAAAGCATTTTACATTGTTCCTCCACAAGGGCCTCATTTTTCTCATTATTGAACATTTAAGATCTCTTTCTATTGAAAAAAAAATCTCTCGCAAAAAGTGGTATTGAGTTTGTGCAGAATTTCCACCACTAAAACCATCTTCATCTAGCCTTTATTATATTGTGAATCCTCGCCCTCTTATAATCCAGAATAAACTTTGGTATTTCCCACTCAGCACGCCACATAACATAACAAAAGTTTTCACCATAGTTATCAAAAGAGAGTTTTAAAGTGTCGCATCTAGAAGCATTTGAAACTGCTTCCATCCCACTGTAGCACTAACTTCTACTACATTTGTTTTATCGAAAAAGAAAACAATGTCTAAAAATGCCTTCTTAGAAAGCTCATCCAAACTTTCAAATACTTCATCCACCACTCGATTAATATCTGTCCAGTTGCTAGTAATTCTCTGAGAAATTGATTAAGAGGCCTGAATTCTAAAGATCTTGACATGAGATAGTTTTTAAATTTGGGTGCAACTAATTCAAATAAAGTATTCCCACAACACATATTGACCACATCCTCCACCTCTATGCCCTCTATGCCTAGGGGAAGTGATGTGTTGGCGCTACCTAGAGCTATTTTATACAAAAGCTTTCTGGAGTCTGAGGGGGAGACCATGTCTACCTAAAATAGAATGCGTTCAAAATCAGTTCAGTCAAGCATATCGGTATGATCAAGCTTTCTAGTATTTACCAGAATTCTCGTCCCATCAGAAGGCACAAAAAATCGGTTGGCAAAGCTTAGCGAGGTTGTTTGCTACAAGGGCATAGTAAAAAACAAGAATATACAATGATCACCACTATATTCTCTAAGCCTTTCCAAAATGTCCATCTTCTACATATCCTATTATCATTGCAGTCCATATTTCGTTGAGGCATTTTGTCAAACAGTTTACGTGTCTTGTCCATGCTTGCACATTTGGCATACATGTCTAGCAGGGCATCTACAACTACAAAATTTGAAGAAATTTATGTACCCTCTATGCTTTGATAGATCTCCATACGCTTTTCCAACTCTCCCATTTTTGCACTGGCTGGAATTACTTTCCGATTCAAAGGAAATAAAAGAAAATGGGGAATTCTTTGCATACAATCCAGAGGCCACGTTTGTAAAGAAAGCAAACAATTTTAAGGATAATGATAAGAAAGAAATCATAGCTGAAAAGGTAAAAGTTTTCAGGTAAATACGGATTCCCAAAAGCATTCCAGTTATTAATGGGAGAGCATTTCTGGGCAGTCGCCAAAGCGGAAAGATGGGATAAACCCCAATATTACTCACTAACCAAGACATAATATTTATTAAATGCATCTGCAACTCCATTTTTGATGTACCAGAAGTCTGAATGGTCAACATCGTAAAACAGGGGAATAATTCTGGCTTTGGTTTGAAACATTAGAGCAAGCTCAGCTAAACACCAATGAGACTACAAATCTGAGTGAGAAGATGGCTATGTGCACTGTGGCAGAGAAAATGGCATTCTTTATGGCAGAAGAAATTGAGTCTCCCAGCTGAGTCCCTTCACAATCAAGATACGCCTATATCCCAGCTTTCTTCAGAGAATTGTACATCTACAGAGCCAGATTTGCCTTGGTGTCTAGGCCTCGATGGTTGATGAATACATCAAAGTGTTTAGCAAACAAGGAGGACTTCATCTTTTTGTTGGGAGGTTCAAGAACCACAAATGGATCAGTTGCCTGGTCTGCTCGACCAGATGTGGAAGTGGAGGCCATTTAATAACAAATTTTGCATGGGTAAAAGTCTCTATTTAACGAGAGCATTGATCACAGGCTAGCGTTTTCTATGCCCTTACAAACCAAGGATATGCATTAGATGTCATGTTTCAATGACTCAATGCATGCACCAGAACACTTCTGCACCAGCCTATAGAATTGTAAGGACTACACTGGCCATGCCCGATTGAGCCCTTTAGAGATGCACCAGAACACTTCTGCACCAGCCTATAGAATTGTAAGGACTACACTGGCCATGCCCGATTGAGCCCTTTAGAGCTCAAAATCAATCTGCATCAGGAAAAATGTTTAAAATGTCAAGTACTATCTACATAAGGTAAACTAAGTTCCATATAGATTTACCTATTTAAATAAATTTATCGTTATTCAAATTATGTTTATTTCCAATATTTTCTAAACTTCTCAGTTTTCTATTTATTTTCTTACCAGATCCAAGTAATTTTCAAATTTAAAAAACAATAATAACCATTTCATCTTTCTTATAATTTTCAAATTTAAGAAACAATAATAACCATTTCATCTTTCGTATAATCTTCCACAAGAAATAAGAAGCGTAGAAAAAGAAGTATGAACTAAATGAAATAAATAACTAAAATAAATATAAACTTGTGCTGATGCTAATACCTATGTGAAATTTTATTTCCTTCTTCTACTTTTTTCCTTTGTATTTTTCCAATTCTTCTCTCTTCCTTTTCTATGGACTGTCTTATTTATCGTTCCTTCTCTCTTAATGGACTGTCTCATTGATTATTTATAAACTTTTGGTTTTCAATGGAAATATTAAATGTCAGTTGTTTAATAGAAAGTTGGGGAATGAGAATGGGCATTATCCTCTTCATGCGATGCCTTCCATTCCCTCAAAAGATCAAAGGCATGGGCAAACAAATATCAAAACTTTATCACTTAAAACAAGGGAAAGATATTAATAAACAAATACCCCACTATCTTGATAGTGGGGTATCTAATTTCTAACCAGGTGCTGCCCATACAGTAAAATAACTACCTAGACCTAGACCATTAAGTTTCTAGAAACTTCAAGTGTGTGCTTGACAAAGCTGGACACTTGCATTACTAGGTATCCAACACACATAATCTAACTCTGAAACAATATTGATTTATTCGGCATTAAAAAGGTGAAAAAGTACTAAGGCAAACCATACTTTACATTGCTTGACCTCGATGGTCCCAATCTTCGAATTGCACCTGCCTGTACTTGTACTGTAAAATGAAAAATAGATCATAATTATCCTTTAAATTTTACCATCACATCAAAAGCATGTACTGAGATTTCAGTTTCATGCAAAATATAATAGCTACTCCATATATAAGTAGAAGTAGTACTGAGATTAAGCCTCTAAATCATAACGAACTTGTTCTTTTTGGAAATGTTTGGGACGGAAGCCGAAATGCCTAGGGCCGAATGAAATCTCTTTAGGATGGTAGAATGACACAGTGCTGTCGTTCTTCAAACACACCGGAGCAGGATAAATGGAATAGCTCCATCTCAACCTGCGTGGAAGTGTGCATGAAAGTGACTGTGTGCCATCGTTTTGCAACTTCTGCAATACTTCTGCAATGTGAATTCCCACTCACTTGACTGAGTGATGCCTGCCATTGCATGCCCGATTACTTTGAGGGCTAATGGAAGCCCCCTGCACTCCTTGCAAACTCCCCTCGCAACATCTTCGTCAATGATCCTGGGCAAAATTCCTTGGCTATGCAGGAAAGCATGGAAACAAAACAAATTCCAACTGTCATCCTCTGTCAATCTCGCATTTGGATGAGTGATGATTTCAGAACTCCCAGCTGTGAGAGTACACTATTTGTTCTGGAAGTGGAAATGATAATTTTTGACTCCTCTGGAAAGAGAGGAACACACAACTCCTCTAGCAAAGAGGTTGCATTCATTTCCCAAACATCATCTAAAAACAGGGCAAACTTGCATTTTGCCATTGTTTCATTCAACCAAGTTTTGACATGATGTTCCTCTCTACTGTCCAAAACCTATTTTACCGTAAGAGCTATTTGTTTGACCATATCTCTTCTAATAGCATTGAAAGAGGGGTTTTGTGAAACAGTAACCGAAATCATCTAGTCATTAGAAAAGAGAGTTTGTATCTGGTTACTGTTAAAGATTTGTTTCAGTAGATGGGTTTTACCAGACCTGCCCTTGCCTACTATGCCAAATCGAGACAGATTGTTGTGGTGCTCTAAATCAATCAGCTCCTCAAGTCTGGTCGATGCAGAATCCTGTCCCACGATGAATGCCTCCTCAATATAAAGTGCTAGTGTGATTCCAAATCGAGCTTTGAGATCAAAATTCAAAGCATCCACTAAACTCAGAAAAAATACCTCTCTAGACAGAGACCACAGTGCACACGATCCTAAAAATGACTCATTAAAATCATAGCTACTAATGTAGCTCGAGATTTTGAACAAATCGTTAGCGATGTCCATGCCAAAATTGTTGCAGGAAAAATAACCTGTGAAAGTAGATCCAACTTATATTTGCAACCTATTTATATAACAATCTCAAAGCAAATCTGAAAAATCCAAATCTTTTGCAAAAGATTTGATTAGATCGCATGGACGATATCTGATTTGACTGCATCACATGGAAATCTGATGTGATTTTTAAAAAAATTGTTTTGATATTTAGAGATTTGTTTTCAATAGATGATTTTAGCATGAAAAACTGTCAAATGGTAAGTGGTTTTGCAGTCGGACAGGTTTGGCTGAAATGCCAACCTATAATAGCCTATCGGCTAAAAATACAAGACTAATAGAAACAGGGCGTCAAAAACCAATTTGAAAGTCCAAACTGGGTGCCAACATCTGGAAGCTTCATAAAGTAAAATTTCGCAATAAATGTTTCAACTACTTTCGGATAATTCTTATGCACGTGGTTAACACGACATGTCGCTATTTTGCAAGGGGTAACAACGCATAGCCTGCGAAATAGTGAAGCAGGCATAACGCACAGTTTAGCTGCAGAATTCTGATATTTACTACTTCATTTACTTCACACACAAAACAATTAAAATCTACTAAAATAGAGAGATAGCTTATCTCCATTTATGATATAATGAGTAATATCCTAAGTTAACAGCAACAGTCCAGCCCAAACTAAATTAGCTAAGAAAACTTATCCAATGTAAATCACACTAATTAAAATTTACCATTTCTAACATTGTATGAGTTCAAAGCACCGTTTATCCAAATACCAAACAGAACTATGATTGTAAATATGAAAAAAACACATTTATTTCTAACCATGCTAAGTTGAATATCCTCGGCAATCTTTCAGTAGTTCGGGAATTACATTTAGACTCATACTTGACTGGAGGAAATATATAGATATATGTATATAATGACAGACTAAACCGTCCTGCTCAGTAAATCCTGAAATCACTGTAAGGCCCTCAATTATACATAAATCTATAAATCTAGTAAAGAGAAAGATTCATTGTATTCATATTATAAAAACAGAGAAACAATAAAGTTCTTACCCTGTTTAGAAGATAATCAGCCTGAATCCATAGTTCACGTGACTGTAGATTGATTCATAATATAAACCAATCTATTTGGGATATATTCTATTCCATAATTTCTTAACCAATTGAAATCTTCATACACATACCGATTGAAGTCAAGCAATCTTCGGACACATACTGATAGAAATCAAGCAATCTTCAGCCACATACCTAATTCTCTTTAAATTGAACGGGAGGACAGTTGATTAAATGTTTACCAATCTGGGTATATACTAGGTTAAATCTGCTACCAAACTTGAGTTCTCTCATTAGTTTCTATAAAGTACTATCATCATACATCTCAATCAACCAGACTCAAACTACAACAGAGAAACCTAAAAGAAGCTATATATAACATAAGAACTCACCAGAGAGAAAAGAATATCCAAAACAACACAATGAAAGAAGCAACCACCAACAGATAATTTTTCATTTGTTGACAATAATATTTTTCTAACTATTACAATTATTTAGTTATTGTTATAATTGTATATATTTTTTCAATTATTAAAAAATCAAGGGGCTTCAGAAAAAAATGAGTCGCTATTGTGTCATGGTGCAAAGACGGTATCCAAATGCAAACAAAAATCTAAACATTAGGAATTCGGTCAATATATATTAATTTTTGCTTCTCATTGGTGGTTGCTTTGACATTTGAAAAGTGATGTCAATCCAATAAGACTGTAGAGTACTATATCCAATAGAACAATAGAAAAAGGAATTTGTGTGATTTCAATTAAATCTGAAGAAAATATAAACAATAGAGAAATTAGTCGATCTATTTTAATTCATGATGCTGATTGGTCAATGCATTGCGACTAATAAAATTTGGATGAATGCATAAGTATTCCTGCCATGGCAGGAACTAACAAATTGTAAGGCATGTAAATGTATACCTTGCATTCTTACCATTTTATTTATCCCATTTAGCCAAAAAAAGACTCTTACTTCACATTTGTAAGTGTATACCTTGCATTCTTACCATTTTATTTATCCCATTTAGCCAAAAAAAGACTCTTACTTCACATTTATATCTCAGATTATAGGTTCTATCACATCACAAATTGGTCAACAACATCACTGTTGTCAAGTGGTCAGTCAACATCACAGGTCTATCTTCAGAGTGAAGTGGTCAATTCCCACAAGGCCTTTCAGTTGCGAAGAGACACTATAACTGCTGCATCTACCATGAATCCCATCAGAGTTTCTCAGAACAAAATGTTGACAATGAATCCAACCTGTTAAACACACAAGTTCGTCAATAATAAGAATGATTAAGTCTATATGAAGAAATGATGTCAACCAGTCACCTGAGAATTGCCAGGAAAGCCTGAAATATGCCAGCAAAAAATGTTACAGTGAATACAATCTTTGGGTACAATTTAGGCTGTGCTATTTATTGGAAAGACTTCTGAGCATGGCCCGAAACAGCAAAGATGCAATAGAAACAGACAATCAAATAATTCGATGATGAGTAAAAATATCCAGTAGACTCATCAAGGGTTTATTCACAGCTCATAGCATAAAATACCCATATTATAAACCTATGATCAGAAGTAGACTACTAAATTTGGCATAAGCCCATACCCTTTATATTCATTGTATTAGCCTTTGAAGCAACAATATACATAATAAGTCACAGAACAACACTAGTAAATTGCCAATGAAGTGCAATTTACTTCAGGAATAGCAAGGTTTCATTCAATCCTCAATGACAGCAAGTGCTACAACCAGCTTTATAATGCACCGTGCCATCAGTGCGAAGCTTTGAGGAGTGCCGAACCTTTGATCTTCATTAACAGAGCTTTAAAAAGTCTATGTTAACCTTCTTCAACGGGATTTGAAATGCTAAGGAGCTGTTTTAGACCTGCAGAGACATAAATAAATGCAAGAAGAACAGTAAACAACACCAGAAAAAAAAGCCTTTTGAGTGCTGCTAATGAGCAATTGCATATAAAGCACCTAGATAGAACTAAGAAAACATATCAATATATCTGATCTGTTTCTTGATAATAGGAGCATTCGGAAATACACAGAAAAGAAAACCCGTTGCTAGAGCAACTGAGTTGCAAACAAATGTTCTTAGGATGTCTTGTAATATGCAGAACATCATTTTACTCATATCCTTTAATCATGAGACCACAATTTTGAGGGTGTTCTTGTCAAATAGTTCATGCATCTTGTCTATGCTTCCACATTTCGCATACATGTCTAAAAGGTACTAATAATTACATCTGAAAAAAGTCCATTTTCAATTGTACTTTGATGCATATCTATGGCCTTTTGCGAATCTCCTATTTTAGCACAGTTTTGTAGGATGCTAAAACAGGTTATAGAGACTGGCTTTACACCTACAAAGGGCATTTTCTTATGAGCTTTCAAGGCCTCCGGCTGAGGATGAAAGGGAATTATTTGAACCTCACTTCCTAGACATGAAACTTCTTAGCTAGAGCCAACAACTTCTTTGTTCCTTTCTAAGTTCTTTGACCCTCTTTTTCATAATGGCTTCTCAGACTGAGCTAAAGTTTTTATGTCTATTGCGCTTCATGAACACGTTGCTTGAATCTGCAAGTTAAGCAATGTTTTGTACTTATTGACAATAAACATCATATTTACTGGTAAGCACAAAAATTGACCTTTGAGACTACGTTCTATCTGAATGCCTTTGTTTTATTTCCATAAAGTTTTAAGGTTAGCTAGTAAAATCTTTCATGATTATTCGATAGCTCTCAATTTTGAGGATTAATGTTGCAAAATTTCCTTTTGACAAGCTTGTTTATTTCATCCAGCATTTCAGGGTAATTAATCTGCTCATTCCTGTGATTGTGAAGAAAACATTTTTTGGATGACCAACCGTTCAAGCAGAAAAAAAATTGACAGATGTCAGCTGAGACAGTGTTTGTAAAGTGAACAAAGTTGAATATACAATATTCTATGGGAACATTTCACTGCAAATGGTTCTTTATAGTTTATTCACACTGCAACACTTCGAATGAATAATTTTGGAAGCTTCATTTTCTCTCAGTGGTAAGTTGATAAGGAAGGCACAAATTCACAATAATCCCAACCCTTATGCCCCCCCCCACCCCCCTCCCTCTCACCTCAATAACCAACCATACAGTACGTACCTAGTCTGTAACTTCAGAAGGAGAATATTATCTTCTATTTACTAAAATCAATCAAACAAGAATGGATGGGCCTATGATTTTTTTTTGTTTTTTTGGCTTTCCATTTGCACTACAATATAATACTCAAATAATGACAGGTGTGAGAATATGTGGTCTCATTTACCAAAACACGTTATTGAGATAGTGAGCCTAGAAGTCTAAGCATAAATCTGAATAGCTGATCAAAATAGTACGTAATACTTAACTACAGTGTAAACATTCAACACATTGAATGATTCCCACAGATTGCCAGATGTGGAGAAGGGCATACATTTAGCCTCGGATATGCTTTTGTGATTGTCTGCAACAACAATACATTGTTTTGATAACAAAGGACCCCATCGTAAAACACCTAGAGGTCTAAATAAATAAATAAACATTTTTTTTGTTAAACAATAAAAGGACTTCAAAACATACAAAGAAAATCAGAGCACCCAAAACACCTAGCCTGCAAGAGAAATCTGCCAGCTAGGTCAAGCACTCAATGATCCAGATCCCTCTACCCTGCTCCCAATCTAGTCTTAGCTGTAAATATTAGCAGGTTGAGAGCAGAGCAGAGAAATCTAAATCACTCAAGAAATTACATAGCTAGACAATATAAAAAAACTAAGAACTTTATTTTAAAACCAAACACACATATATAAACATTGGATTAAAGCAAGAACATAAACTTTAATAAGTCCTACGAGCCAATTTTCCTTTCAATCTCATCTCATTTTTATAAGTATTACATCCTCTGACTCCATAAGAAAAGAAGAATTTTATGGTAATTACCGTCAGAAAGTACTGCAAGCAGAGACATGAGAGTTGTATATTCCAAAAACTGAAGCAGGTTGCAAGATGCCTTATTTTAACGTAACATGCCTTCTTCTCACTCCCGCAAGAATTATCTACAGTGGCAATGTGGTGGGCTTTCTCTGCAGCTCTGTTATTTGATAACATTTACCCTCTCAAGACTAACAACTTGAATGCCATGAGTTTGAGTAACAACTTCCAGTCTGTGAATCATGAAACTGCTCACCGCCATAACCACCACCACAGCCAGAATACAAGCTTGTCCAGAACATTTGCACTACTTATATATTCACTTCTCTTCAACTGAAGCATTAAGGCTTCTTTTACAAAAGCCTCTGAAAACTCTCCAAATGAGAAAAAGAACAGAGCTCATGTAACCACCCATATTTTAGAGAATTATCTTCTTCTGCAAACAACCCATGCCTTGAGCACCTTGAGAAAAGACAAAGTAGAGTCTCTCTAAACAACAGTACTGATCGACCACAGCCTTGCCCTACCTTCCCTTGTGCCTCTCAGCAACTGACCTGTCCAACAACAGCTGTCTAGAAAATGCTATCCAAAATGCAGTGAATCGGTTGTAAATCTGAAATCTCTCTCATACTCCCTGCTGCCTCAAGCAGCTTACCAATTACTCCAAGTTTTCCTTTCCTCATGTGTTTCCTGTTTTTTTGGCCACCTCCTCCAGCTTTTCACTTGAGATATGTATAGGTTTCCAGACAGACAAATCGTGTCAAGAAAACTACATGGTTTTATTGGCTTTGGCAAATACCACATCAGTGCATATAAGTATGGGCACATACTATACAAAGTTGAATACTTTAATGAGCCGGTATGTTGTGGCTGTTTTTAGCAGGAAGAGGACCTTATGTAAAGCACAACTTATGGACTGCTTAGGTTCAACCATAAAACATGGTCTATCACTCCCAAACATAGAGATAAACACATTTTAAGACACTGAAATATAACTTGATTCCAGCTTTACCATTGCGACTCTGATGTCACCCTTGTTATAGTGCATGGCTGTGTCTACAGATTGCTTCATTAAGCATCACCAGTAATCTCTATGTGGACATTTTCCATGTTAGATATGATTGAAGCGGTTTGCATCTCTCACAATAATTTC
This sequence comes from Cupressus sempervirens, assembly GCA_028749045.1. Classification (NCBI taxonomy): domain Eukaryota; kingdom Viridiplantae; phylum Streptophyta; class Pinopsida; order Cupressales; family Cupressaceae; genus Cupressus; species Cupressus sempervirens. The sequence goes on along the minus strand of CM053791.1, from coordinate 82,128,991 downwards.
TCTATCAACAATTTTGGAGATAAACTTAGTTACAGTGTGGCAGTCTCCACATACTCGGAGGTTCTTTGACAATTCTAATAATTGTTCCAGCAGACATGTTTAATAATCCGAATGCAATTACCAACTTCTCAACATGTGTTCCTTCTCCTCCTCCACATCATTCAATGGAGGTTTTTGTATCTGGAACATATCCAGCTGCTTTCATGTCCCACGGCAATTTCTCCAATGTTGAATAGATATCTGGTGTTTGTGGGTGTGTTTTTTCTCCTACACAAAAGACATGTTCCATCTTATGCAGTTGAATCCAACTGCATCCTGGCATCTTTCTAATTCCTCTATCTTTCATCAATTTCCTTACTGTTTGAGCATCACCCCACCTGCCCACTTCTGCATAAGCATTTGACAAAAGAACATAAGGCGCAGCAGTTCCAGGTTCCAACTCAAAAATAATTGTTGCCACAAATTCTCCTAGCCCTATATTCTTATGTGATCTACAAGCTCCAAGCAAACACTTCCACACAAGCACGTCAGGTTTTATTGGCATTTTGATAATAAAGTTTAAGCCTTCCTCGAGATAGTCAGCACGGCCAAGAAGGTCAACAAAGCATACATAATGATCCATTGTAGCAGTAATTCCATAAGAAGCGCCCATGCCATCAAAATATTTGCATCCCTCATCCACAAGACCTGCATGGCTGCATGCAAATAAAACAGATACCAAGCTTACATGGTTGGGTTTGATTCCAGAATGCTTCATTTGTTGGAAGAGTTCTAAGGCATCCTTGCCAAAGCCATGCATTGCATACCCTGCAATCATCGCAGTCCATGAGATGACATCCGGATGATGCATTTTATTAAACAAATTGCGCGCCTTATCTGTGCTTCCGCATTTTGCATACATGTCTACTAGGGCATTTGCAACTACATCATCTGACAAAAATCCATTATTAATTATTTTTTGATGAATCTCCATGCCATACTCCAAAGCTCCAAGTTTGGCATAAGCTGGGAGGATGCTGGTAAGGGTTGTTGGATTTGGTTCTACACCTACCAATAGCATTTGCTTGAAATTCTCAAAGGCCTCTTCAACAAGTCCATTTTGTACATACCCTACAATAATTGCATTCCATGAAGCCACGTTTCTTTGAGGCATTTCTTTGAAAAGCCTCAGAGCCTCGTCTAGAACACCATTGTGCACATATCCTGCAAGCATTGCATTCCAAGAGACCACATTTTGTTGAGACATTTTGTCAAATAATCCTCGCGCCTTTCCAATGTTTCCACATTTTGCATACATATCTACAAGAGCAGTTACTGCTTCCACATCTGAGGAAAATCCGCTGTCCACTATCCTTTCATGGATCTCCATACCCTGCTTCAGAGCTCCCATTTTGGCACATCCAGGGAGGATGCTGGCGAAGGTTACAGAGTTAGGCATCAGCCCCCAGAATTGCATTTGTTTAAAATAAATTAAAGCTTTTTCAAAAAACTCATTTTGTGCGCATCCAGCTATAATAGCAGTCCATGACACAATGTCCGGCTGAGGCATTTCTTCAAAAAGCCTTAAAGCCTCATCAAGAGCACCATTCTGGGCACAACCAGCAATAACTGCATTAAATGAAATGGCATCTCGTTGAGGTGTTCTGCCAAACAATCTGAGTGCTTTTTCTAAGCTTTCACATTTTGCATACATGTCTATCAAAGCATTCGCAACAACAACACCTGACCAAAGCCCATCTTCAATTAACTTTCGATGAATCTCCATACCCTTTTCCAAACATCCAACTTTGGCACAAGCTGGTAATATGCTGGCAAAGGAGGACGAGTCGGGTTCTACCCCTGAAAACTGGGTTTTCTTTAAAACCTCCAGAGCTTCTTCAACATATCCATTCTGTACGTAACCTACAATTATTGCATTCAAGGATACCACATTTCGTTGAGGCATTTTGTCAAACAGTTCGCGCGCTTTGTATACCATTCCACATTTTGCATACATGTCTATAAGGGCAGTCGCAGCTACAACATCTGAAAAAAACCCAATTTCTACTATCCTTGCATGAATTTCCAAACCAAATCCCAAAGCTCCCATTTTAGCACAGGCAGGAAGAACAGTTGCAAAGGTGAAGTTATTATGGCGGATACCTGTTCCTTGCATTTGGTGAAACAATGTCAATGCCACTTGAGGAAAGCCATGTCTTCTGTAAGCTGCAATTATGGTGTTCCATGAGGATGCGTTAGGTTCATTTATGTTGTCGAAAACTTTGCAAGCATCCTTCAACCTTTCGCACTTGTCATACGTGTTAATAAGCTTGTTCTGTAATGAAGTATGTCTGGCAAATTTGAAACCCTTTTCGGTGATGTGAGAGTGAATGAGTTTTGCTTCTGGCAGAGAATTCTTGGAAATACAGATCTCCAACAGTTGAAGATAAATGGAATAATCTACAGGAAGTTTGTTTGTTGTGAGCAGAATATGCATTGCCTCTTTCAAGCGACCCCTTCTACAGAATGTTCCGAGATGGGCAATGGATGTCATTGAATGGCAGAATCATCACGGACGAGAATTGTTATAAAATGTACAACATTCATTCCATCTCCTCCCGAATTCTCAAAAACTACATATTCTTTGTTTGCTGGAATACAACCGGAATAGGAATAAGAAATTAGAATATGATTTGTATTCTTTGTTTGGTGTGTGGAATAGGAATAGGGAATAGGAATACGTATTCTCATTTTAGCCCCAAAATGAGCTTTTGTCCATTCCAAAAAATACCTGTAATTGGAATTGCTATTCTTGCATTCATTTTAACTTTTTCAAATTTAATTAAATTTTCAAATCCGCTTTGACCTGGGGTGAGTGTTGGAACTTTGTTTTCAATATTTTCAAATATTTCAACGATTTTCCAATGCCGCCAATTGCATATTCAGAAATATTTTCAAATGACATCGATTGCAAGTTAACCCTATTCCAATTTACGCTTGCATAACCAAACAAGGGATAAACAAGATTGGATTGCATTTTTCCATTCCTATTCTTTATTTTCCATTCTCATTCAAATTTTCTATTCTAATTCTCAATTCCTACGCTTGCAACCAAATGGGCCCTAAACAATTGCTAGAGCTTTCGTGGTTGTTCGAATTTATTTTGGTTAGCGCTGATTATTTTGGTGAGTAGATAGTACGATAGACAATCAATTGTGCGATGTTAAAATGGTTTCAAATTGTTATTGCAATTTAATTGTGTATTGCTAAGCGATCTTAGAATGAATAGTTTTAAGGCAATATATTTTGAAAAATTTTGTAAGCAAAAGTTCTCGGAGAGTTTGAGTCTCTATCTTGAGTATGGTAGAATATATATGAGACGTGAATTTGATTTTGTTGTCATCATCAGTGAGCTCTAAACACTAAGAGGTCACAAACTTTTGTGAATGTAAATCCTTAGAAATCTTACACAGGCTAATATTTCAAAAGAGATAGATTTTGTGTGATGGTTTTTTAAAAATTAAGAGATATATTTGTGTGATGGTTAAAACATAATTCTTAAGTTGTGAAAAGAATAAAGAAAAGTTACATTACTCTTTGAATGGTTTTGTCTCTAAGTATTCAGTTTTCTAGAATTCCTTAAGCTAATCTCTCTAAGCTTTTTTATTCTAGGAAGCTCTTGTTATTCTAGGAAACTCTAGCTTTGGATTATCTTATTAAAGAATTTTAGTCAAAACTAAATTTGCAGGGACAAAACAAAAGAGTTCACAATGCAAAGTATGAGACACATAGATATTGTCAAGATATCTTATCTCTAATCTAAAAGTGGCATCCATGGTTGTATTATGTTGGAAAGTGGAGACAAATCATCCACTCTCAATTTTTGTGAAACTTATTCAAGTTACATTTTATTGATGAATATAAAATATTTTCCATAAATTAGGTTTTAGTTCTTGTAATAGAAAAGTTTCAACCAACAAAAACAATATGGGATGTGGAAACTAACGGCTCTCAATCAAACCCCAATGAAATGATCAAACAACATATCTACAAAATTATATTCAACTTTGAAATGTTCTAAAAACACTTTCATGAAAGAAATCACAATGTTCTCAACTATATTTAGAAATTTGAAATACTAGAATGCTTCATTTTTTTGGAAGCGGGAAAAACACCACTAAATTTTTATTCATGGATTTGTTGCAATTGCATTGTATCCCAATTTGGCCTTGCTTTTTTTGGTATTTTTATTATTTTGGAATAATTTCAAAAAATAATACTATCCATGCAAAGGCACTGGTGATAGAAAACAATCTTTACTAATCTTAGAAATTTCATTCATACAAACTTGTGATATTGTTATTAGAATTTTGATAGCAATATCAAAGTATACTTGTGTGCAACATATCTCATACTTATAAGACAAACTGAATATTAAAACATGTTAAGAGTAAATTCTTAATTTTATTGATAATTATAAACTATGTTCTAATCATAAATACTTGAACTTATTTTATCATTAATTTTCAATCATCTATATTGTACAAATTTTTTAATGAATTTTAAATAAACAATATGATAATATTTTAAATTTAAATTAAATTTGAATTTACACATGAAAATTTATAATATATTAAAAAATAAGAGAACAATGATATTTGTAATTAAAATTGAAATATTTATATTTCCTAAATTTATTTTTCAATAGAAAAATATAATTTATAATGAATGGGGTTTTTATATTTATAAATAAATGAGCCATATTTGCAAAGAATTTCGTTTAACATTGAAATGATAGTTTTATTTCCTTTTCATGAAATGAGAGTCAAAACTAATTTAAGCTTTACCTCATTTTGGTTTAAATTTTAAGATAATTGTATCTATCCTAATAATTATTCTACCACATTAGGGGTTATTCCAAATATAATGCAAGTATTTTGCTACATTTTTTTTATACAATAATGTTGAGAATATGCATTTTAAAACAAGTATAGAAACTATAGATATATCAAGAGTAAATCTTAAGAGATATAAATGAGTTGATCAAGGGCCCGACTCTTAGTTAAAGAATAATCAACATAAACAATACTGTTGCAAGTTCTTTGATACACCAGAAAACACATTATTCAATTGCAAGATGTAGTAATAGTAATAAAAATAAATGTGCCCTTAAAACTATAAACATAAGAGACACATTTTAGATTTTCAGTGTATTATAATTAGACATATTGAGATCTCACATTGCAACTGTCACATTATTCACCCCAAAACAAAATGCACTACCACTTCCATCTCAAAACAGATATTCAAATCCTAAACAAGAAGAAAAATTAGGAAAACCAAGTTGGAGCATTATCATTAATGAAGTACAATGACATTGTAATGAACGATTATATTGCCAAATCTCCTATTGAATGAGTTTGGGCAAGGGTGTACCCTTGAGCAAGCCTAAATTTCCCACTTCGTCCCATAATCAACATATCTCTAACGTTTTTTATTAAGAAAAATAGGTTTTAGAGGGACTTGAAACTCGAAAGTTTTAAGCATAAAAGTTAAGACATTAAAGTCTAGAAAAACACGAAATAGCAACCAACAGCCAAAAAGAAACAAAAGGTCAGAGGCCAAGAGGCAAATGCCAACCACTAGACTAACAAGGAAAACCAAACCTATTGGTTCTCCCTATCCAGATCATGCAGAGTTTCTATAGCTTCATTATCCTTCTGGTTGTCAGCTCCTTCTTGGTTAATGTTTTGGGCTTCCTCCTGGTCCAAATGATCCACCTAGTCCCTTCTAGCATTCAGATCGGCCTCTTCCTTACCAATGTTCTGGCTAGTCAGCTTCCCTGTGTTCCCCCTGACGTCAACTCTCATAAGAGTATCCCCTAGGTTGACAATGTTCTCATTCAAAGTGTGTAGAGTGTCCACAATTTGATTAGTTAGAATCTAGATGATGTTGTCTAACCTCTGGATTTTCTGTTCAACCAGGGAAAATCTATCCTCCTGATCATTTCTAGAGTCCTGGTCTACTGCAGTGCTTATGGTTGTCATCCTGGTCATTCATCCTTCTGGTGTTCTCCTGAACTCTATGGGGGCTCTAGCTATTATCTTGGATAATCTTTTCCTTAAGAGCCTTGATTTCCTAAAACAACCATTTGATAGATCGGAAGTTATCTATCAAGTTGTTCTTCGCATTGTTCAGAAGGTCGAAGCCAGATTCTCATGTGTTATCAGACAAGACCAGAAGAGCGGGGTCGATGAGCTCATCATAATGGGTTCTACCGTCGAGGTCCTCCATCACCTAGATGTTCATTGGCTCTCTGACAATTCCCAACCTAGCAGTATCCATGCTAAAATTCCTCCAAGCCCTCCTCCTATCCTTTCTTATCACCTCCCCACTTTTTTCCACAGTCTTCTCCTCAGGTAGGGAAGAGGGCGAGATAGGACCAGGGGTCTCGGAGGTCAAGGCGATGGGGTCTTCTTGAAGCAAGGCTTGGTCCACTTTTCTTTTTCTGGGGTTATTCGAGGGAGCATCGAGGGTATCGAGGGTTTCCTCCTTGTCTCTCTCCCACCCCTTTTCCTCATCCTTCACAGTGTCCTTCCCCTTCGCCTTGTCCTCATCCTCAGACTCAAACTCAGTCTCCTCTTCTTCTACAATATCTTCTTTCTCCTCCTAGGGCTCAGGCTTGGGAAGAATGGGGGGGAGATTTATAGGGCTCTTTTTGCTGGGAAAGCGGGGGTTGTGGGCAACAGAGATGGCTTTGGTGGAATAATCCCCATCCTCGGATTTAACAACTTGAACATCCTTAGAGTCTGAACTGGCAGTGTCCTCCAAAGCATTACCTGGGTCACCGAGGGATTTTCCCCTGGTTTGAGCTTTCAGAAACTCATAAACTAAGAGGAGGAGGCCTTCGTGGATGATGCAGGAGCATCTTGCATGGGAAAATTATTGAAAAAAAAAATTTGAAAAAAAAAAAATCTGGAGGAGAGAGAAAGTGACGAAAATTAGAGGAGAAATAATAAAAATAAATAAAAAGGGGGAAAAAAGGAGAAAAGAAAGGAAAAGGGTATTTCTATTTTCGAGGTGCATAGGTGGCATAATAGGAAAAAAATAAAAAATAAATGGTTGTCATTCCATTTATTGAGGTGTAGGTAGAATTCTAGAAAGTTATGAATATTGTAGAAAGTTGTGGAAGTTGTAGAAGGTTGTGGAAGTTGTGGAAGTTGTAGAAGGTTGTAGAGGAATTCTAGAAGGTTGTGGATAAGTCATGCATAGGGTGGTAAGTGCCTATTTAAGCAAGGCATATGAGCATTTCTAAATCAAGCTCAAGGGGAAGCTTGAGGAGTAGAAGCTCAAGGAGAAGCTCGAGGAGCAGAAGCTCGAGGAGGAGAAGCTCGAGAAGGAGAAATTTGAGAAGTGGAAGCTTTGGAAGGAAAAGCTTGAATGTGTGAAAGTTGGAAGGTGTGAAAGAGAGGAGAAAGTGAAGATTGAGTTTTCTTGAGTCTGTAGACAGAGCGCCGAATGTGAGGCAGTTTACAGCAAGATTGTGATGGAATTGTGAGTCTGTAGACAGAGCGTCGAATGTGAGGCAGTTTACACTTGGATCTTGGATAAGGTTGGAGAAGAGCTAGTGACTGTGGTTTAGAAACAAGGAGGTTGCTTGGTGGCTTGCGAGCACAAGTTGAGATCTTGGAGGTTTCTACCAGAGTGTGGATCTAGACTAGCTTGGGTTTGGATTGGATCTTGAGAGATCTTGCAGAAATGTTATTGTAATTGCTATTGAATTTTCAATAAAATTGTTTGAAGCATTTTGTCATCTCTTGTCTTCATTCTTGGTTGTGAGTTGGTAAGGGTGGTGTGGCCCTTCATCAAGTGGTATCAAAGTGTACCTTCATCAGTGGTATCAGAGCGTACTTCATCAGTGGTATCAGAGTAGGAGTTCCTGAGTGTACAAGTAGATCATCGAAGTGTGAGGCAGTTTGTACCAGGACCTTGGTTGGGTGAAGTTTATCAGAGCAGGAGTTCCTGAGTGTACAAGCAGATCACTGAAGTGTGAGGCAGTTTGCACCAGGACCTTGGGAGGACATAAAGATTGATGGATGGGGAGATGGAACACTGAACTTGTTGTGGCATGATCATAGAGAGCTTGTGGATTGCAGATCCGTTGTCCTAGACTTGTGACGTGGTTCTTGATTATTCGTGCGAGGTGGCAAGTTGCGCTCTGACTTGCAAACAATTTGGTTGTCACAAGGAGCATGGGAATGATTTGTTGCAGAGGGTTTACGAAGATCTTGGAAGATGGATCCGAGAGGATTGGACCCTAAGATGATTACAAAAATTCATGATATAGTGGAGAGGAATTTTTCTAAGATGATTTCTCGGTTGGATGCTAGATTGGCTGATCAAGCTAAGAAGGTCAAGGTGGAAGAGGTTGGTTTTGATGATCAGTTTGTCGAGTCTGATGTAGCACCTGCAGAGAAACTAGAGGTTGTTGTCGAAGATATTCCTAATGTTGTTGATGTTGCGATAGAGGTTGGTTTTCATGATCAAATGGTTGAGTCTGACATGGAGATTGTGGAGCACTCGGTTGTGGATGATCCAGTTGTTGGTGGTGACTTGTATCTTGCAAAGCATCTTGTTGTGAGCAATGAGGTTGCTGGTGTAGAGAGTTTGGCATGTGTTGATGGAGATCTACATGTGGCTGTTGATGTGGGGTTTGTTGCTATTGGTGTGGATTCACTAGTTGCTGATGTGAATGAGGGTTTGTTGATGAAGAATTATGTTCAGTTTGTTCTTGGGAGTGAGCATGCTAATTGGACGGTTGAGATTCTGGTGTTTGATAGAGTAATGCAGATGTGGAAGATTTGCATGGTGGTTTTCTTGTCCCTGTTGAGGTGAAAACCTTTGGTGAAGATGAAGATGGTGGTAGATCTTTCTTTTTTGGTGTCAAAGTGTGGGACACACTTTTCTATCTACCGGGGGAGTCTGATGCAGGAGCATCTTGCATGGAAAAATTATTGAAAAAAAAATTTGAAAAAATAAAATAAAAAAATCTGGAGGAGAGAGAAAGTGACGAAAATTAGAGGAGAAATAATTTTAAAAAATAAAAAGGGGAAAAAAAGGAGAAAATAAAGGAAAAGGGTATTTCTATTTTCGAGGTGCATAGGTGGCATAATAGAAAAAAAATAAAAAATAAATGGTTGTCATTCCATTTATCGAGGTGTGGGTAGAATTCTAGAAAGTTATGAATATTGTAGAAAGTTGTGGAAGTTGTAGAAGGTTGTGGAAGTTGTGGAAGTTGTAGAAGGTTGTGGAGGAATTCTAGAAGGTTGTGGATAAGTCATGCATGGGGTGGTAAGTGCCTATTTAAGCAAGGCATATGAGCATTTCTAAATCAAGCTCAAGGGGAAGCTTGAGGAGTAGAAGCTCAAGGGGAAGCTTGAGGAGTAGAAGCTCAAGGAGGAGAAGCTTGAGAAGGAGAAACTTGAGAAGTGGAAGCTTTGGAAGGAAAAGCTTGAATGTGTGAAAGTTGGAAGGTGTGAAAGAGAGGAGAAAGTGAAGAGTGAGTTTTCCTAAGTCTATAGACAGAGCACCGAATGTGAGACAGTTTACAGCAGGATTGTGATGGACTTGTGAGTGTGTAGACAGAGCGCCGAATGTGAGGCAATTTACACTTGGATCTTGGATAAGGTTGGAGAAGAGCTAGTGATTGCAGTTTAGAAACAAGGAGGTTGCTTGGTGGCTTGTGACCACAAGTTGAGATCTTGGAGGTTTCTACCAGAGTGTGGATCTAGACTAGCTTGGGTTTGGATTGGATCTTGAGAGATCTTGCAAAAATGTTATTGTAATTGCTATTGAATTTTCAATAAAATTGTTTGAAGCATTTTGTCATCTCTTGTCTTCATTCTTGGTTGTGAGTTGGTAAGGGTGGTGTGGCCCTTCATCAAGTGGTATCAGAGTGTACCTTTGTCAGTGGTATCAGAGCGTACTTCATCAGTGGAGGGCAGGATTAGTGATGGGTTTTCTCTTGAAACCCTCAATATTCTTAAACATGGAGGTGAAAAGAAAGAAATGAAAGGAAATTTTAACAGCATGTCTAAAGTGGTTAAGCAACACAAAATGGTGCATTCTTATCCTATCAAACCTGGAGTCAAGAGTGACATACTCAATGAGAATCCTAAGAACATACCTCCATAATTTTTTGATAGATTCCATCTCATAGTAAGTGTCTATCTTGATAAGTTTGTTCCTCTCAGCATCATCCTTGACAAATTCACTAACATCATTGGCCGACATCTTTTTATCCCTGAAGAAGTTTATGCCAACCTGAGGGATTTTCATCACCTCCACAATCAAGCCCTCAGTGATTTGGTGGGTGACACCATCTATTTTGACTTTCTCATTGTTCCATGTTTCCACCATCCCCTTGGTAACCCCAATGTCGAAGCTGTATGCGTGAATATGCAGCCTCTGCTAACACACACACTTCAACACGATCTTTATTTGCGGATTCATCTCAAAATGAACATTGGATTGTTCATCTGACAATCAGACGACAAGGTGACCTATTGCCTTCTATCTAAAGGGAATTGCTTTTTAGATATCCTCAGATTTGAGGTGTTTAAGCAACCAGACCCTCTAAGAATAAAGAATTTAAGAAATGAAATTAATCTATATGATTGTGCAGATTAATCTAGAATGAGAAATGCATTCTAATCTAGGAACAATTGAAACAAAACTAGATTAACCTATGCATATTAAGCTAAATGAATTTAAACTAAGAATGCAAAATGTATGCAAAAATGTGAGCAAATGTGAGTATGAATTTCAACAGCAATTCAATGCAAATTATAAATTCATCCTCTCCCAAAATGAAGAGATGAGGGTCTCTTAAATAGACTTTCCTGGAATCCATCAACGATTGAGATTGACTTCAATCAACGATCAGGATTAAACATGAAGTTCAGTCATAAAGGAAGATTCCCAAATTAAAAGGAGTTAACTGATTTAATTTGAGTAAAATAAGGAGTTAACTAATATAATTTGAGTAGAATAAGGAGTTAACTGATTTAATTCTTTTTTGATCATTAGTGAACTGAAATTTTCCCTTTTCTGAACTAAAAAGAGATTTTGGTGAGATATTTAATTTAATAAAATGAGATATACTCTCATAATTACCTTTTCTATTTAATTAAATAATCCTTTAATTAATTAGAGACACTTTTCTTATTTAATTAAATAACTTCATTTAATTAATTAGGAATGGCTTCCCATTTAATTAAATAACTTTGTTTAATTAATTAGAATTACGTACTCTATTTAATTAAATAATTTTATTTAATTAATTAAAATAGGCACATTTATTATATTAAATAAATTTAATTCCATAGTACATTAGCCTTAAGATATAATTTAATTTAATTAAAGTATAAATACTTAGTAATTAAATTAAATATTAATCAATAGGTTTAATGTGACTAATATGAGTAAATACTATAGGAATTAAATAATAAGCATGATGAATGTAGATTACGATTTTCTGCATCTGACAATTAAGTTAAGTAGCGAGTAGTCGAATAAGAATTTGCCTAATGGAATAGGACTTTAGAATTGATCAGAAATAGACCAGAATTGGTTGAGATGGCAATGAGCCAATTTTGGGGTATTACATTTTGCCCCTCTTTAAATGAATGTGCAAGCAACATGTTCAATTCAAAGATAATCAGAAAGCATGTTGCGAAGACGAGATTGGTTATGAAGATGATGACACAGAGACCAATTGATAAGCTTTTAAGGACTACCTCTAGAACAGAGCTTAATCCCAAGGAATCCAAGTAGAGCACTTAGATACCTAAGATTGGTAGCATTTAAAAGACTATCTCCAGAATGGAGTTTAATCTTTAAGGATCCAGACATAACATCTTAGATACCTGAAATTGAAAGTATTTAGAAGATTATCTCCAGAACAGAGCATAACCTTCAAGGATCCAAATAGAACGTCTAGATACCTAAAATTGAAAGCATTTAGAAGACTATCTCTAGAACGGAGCTTAACCTTCAAGGATCCAGATAGAACACCTAGATACCTAAGTTGAAATAGACAAGCTTTTAAGGATCATCTCTAGCATGAAGCTTCATCCTAAGGGATCCAAGTAGAACACCTAGATACCTAAGATTAATACAAGATAACAAGGTCCAATCATGAGTCGTAGAATCATCCCCAGAATGAGGCTTGATTCTTAGGTTTCGGGGTTTAGACTGTCCCAATACCTGTCCATCGAACTCTGAGAAGAGTTGTTATAAGGTTGATCAATTGATGAAAAGATAAGATAGATGGAAAAGATGCTAGATAGAAAGGACCAAGATGCCCTACGTGATGAGATGCCCCAAGTGATAAGGACATAAGATGGGAACCAGATGCCCCAAGCAATAGGTATTTAATGATGTAATCATCCTACCCCCTCGGGAGCGAAATCGAAAGATGACACACTAGAAAGAGATCAAAATGATCGAAAGAACATTCAGAGTTGATTTGAAATGATTGCAAAGTCGCAAAGACTAAGTTTGACCAAATGTTGATAAGATTTAGCCATGGTTGACTTGAGTTGACTATTTCAAAAACAATTTTTGAAAATATGGAGAATGTAGAGATGAAAGGATTCCAAGAATCACAAAGTCTCAGAAAGATTTGGGCTGCACAAGAATTTGATCGCGTAGGTCCCCAAAATTTTAAAATGCATTTTTGAGGCTCTTAAGTGTGTCAGATTTTGAATTTGATCCCAAAAATGGATCTAGAACGGTCCAACTAGCCAGGGGTTTGATTTTTGCACAAATCTGAGCACTTTGAAAAATTTGGGTCAACGGCTATATAAGGGCTCAAGGGGTCATTTTCAATTCATTTGTGATTTTTTTCTTCTATTGAGTTGAGCTCTGAGAGAGAGATGGTAGTTAGCATTAGACATCATCAATTTGAGCGCTCTAGACGTTACAGCCGCCCAGCAGACTACAGACCACCGGTGAGTCATCGAGTCCCTTCCTTCGTACTTTTGTTTTCACGCATTTTAAGGTCATTTATTGCACGTTTTAGCATGTTTTAGGATTGTCAATTTGGTCTTCATGTGAGGCCTATCTCTTCTCGCGCAAAGTTATTCTTTCTTCGCATGAAGAAACAGGATGCGATGTTTCTTCGCGCGAGATGCATTAGGTTTTGCACGAAGATGGAGATTCTTCGAACGAGGCGATTTGTTTCTCGTGCGAGAATTTCTTTTCTTGTGCGGACAACTCTTTTTTCGCGTGAGCAGTTCTTTTTTCACGCGAGCAACTCTGTTTTCGCACAAATACGAGAATCTTCGTGTGAAGAAAGAATGATTTCACGCGAATTTGGGAGAGCTTCGCGCGAGATTTCACAAATTTCGCACGAAATCTCGTGACAGTTATGTTTAAAAATTTGATTTTCGCACTCAAAAATTGCATTTTAATTGGTTTTGGTGCATCGTTTTGACTTGATACTGATCATTTTGTCTGTTGTTTGTTGTTGTGCGTGCAGGAGTCTTTTGGTGACGTTGCATTCAGATCTCATTTCCCACCATATGGGGAACTATCGCAGAGTCTTGATGATGCAGATTGGGCACACATGGCCCGATTGGGTTTATCTTCTTTGTGTCGGATTCCAGCCGTGATGGTGAATCATGGCCTTCTCACTGCTTTAGTTGAGCGTTTCCATTTGGAGATGAACACTTTCCACTTGTCGATGGGCGAGATGACCATCACTCCGGAGGACATCTGGAGAATTTTGAGGATTCCTTTCCACAGCGCCCAGGTTGTTTACGATACAGTGCCCTGATTAGGGACAGAGGCACTATCCATTGTATTCGGGAGAGAGTTACTGAGAGGCAGGGCCATCAGCTGGGATGAGCTGATGCATACCTATGGACCTACACACAGGCTTGCATCCGTGCTGGGTATATTTCTGAGCTGCTTCTTATTTCCTGACAGAGGACAGCATGGGTTGGAATGTGGATGGGGTGCCATGCTTCGCAAGATCCTGGAGGCACCAGAGATCTTCGAGTGGGGTCAGTGCATGTTGGGCCACATTTTCCATGAGATGCACGAGGTCGTCTTCCACGAGAAGAAGACCATGGTAGCCAGAGTATATGTATTACAGATCTAGGCCTAGGAGCATCTTTCCGTATGTCGGTCAATTTTTGAGGATGCCAGAGAGCCCATGGAGCTGTACATATGCAGATATCGAGGGCATATTACCTAGGCCCACCTGGGTAAGACTGAGCACTGGCGAACGCATCTTGATGACCTAGTCTCCGTTGTATGGCGACCCTAGAGAGAGACAGAGGACTGGGATGATGCCCCCAGAGAGCTGCCATGGATGTTTAGTTCTCGATCTCTAGCGGGCAAGACGACATCAGTTATTGAGAGATTTGCTATTTCACAAATGTGGCGGCAATATGGCCATCCCTAGGATATTTCACACGAGTACTATGCCTATGCCAAGGTGCAGAAGGATGTTGAGAGGGGATGGCCACCACGGATGGATCCAAGGTGACCTATGATAGATATCTGCAGTCTAGTTGCAGTTCAGTGGGAGTACCTACCAAAGGAAGTAGATGTAGGGATGACGCCTGCATATTAGGCATCTGTTCCCATGCTTCACAGATCCACTAGGGATGGCAGGGTAGGTACAAAGACAGGTGCCCTAGCAGTAGTAGGCACAGCCACAGCTGCTAGTTTAGCCACAGATTTTACCACAGGTCCAACACCAGATATAATAGATGCCTATTCCCCCACGTCATATAGGATCAGACCCAGGTGCTAGGGGCAATGGGACAGGATACAGTCTGTGGAGGAGGCAGAGGACAGAGGAGCAGGCCCCGAGCAGGAGATACCACAACAACAGGTGCCACCACAGCTAGAGGCACCACCACAGCGACAGGCACCAGAGATGCTTGATGAGGATATGCCAGATCAGCTAGCAGCTGGAGTGCAGGAGGTTGTACAACGGTACCGAGAGTGGGTTTGTGCGGCCTCCTGATAGTTGGGAGAGTTGTAGATTGCAGTGGCAGTCTGGGATGCGCAGCTGGTGGAGAGACAGTGGGAGACAGATCGACAGAGGGAGTGCGCGGAGACTGTAGAGCGGAGGTTGGAGCTAGCGCAGGATGAGATCCGCTTTCAATCAGCTAGGGCCGCCTATTATTATGCTGCATCTATTAGCGCGGTACTGGATGAGACATTGCAAGTTCAGCGCTTCTCTCAGTACGCGCAAGAGTCTGGAGGCGCACGACCTCCTGTCAGACCAGATATGCCACCGCCACCTCCGCCACCTGCTACCCCTGCTCCTCCTGGAGGTGAGGGTTCGGGACAGAGTTAGACGCTCTATGCCTGATCTTTGATTTTGATCCCTAGCTATGTATCGATTGGTGTGCCAGCACCACATGTATCATTTTTGATCGATTACGCTCGAGTGGTGCCCATTTTTGTACTGACCCATTCTTTTGATATATATATACGAGATCTGGAGTCAAGTATTCCTGTGTACATGTCATTGTCTGTTTTGTTTTACTTTGATGTACATGAGATGTATGTTGTACTTAGATAGAATGCATATGTATGAACTGACATCTCATGTAGTGTTGCATGTTTTTTCTTAACAGTCATAGGTATTCCATTGAGGAGCATGAATCAACAAACCAAATGCTTGTACAGCATGGAGGAATCTGATGCATGTGGAGTATGAACTGAATGACCATCGAATTGTGTGCTTATGCAAATGAAGTATGTAATGCAAGGCTATGTTAAATGCAACCCTAGGTCTGGTTACCAAGCCTCGACGATTTATCATCACTGGATATAAAATAAAGCTCGTAGGTCATACAATTCCCACTGACATTCCAATCATGTAAATATTAATATAACTTACGTGATTAGTTTGTCAGGATTAAATGTAAGCACTCGAGGCACAAGAAGCCAGAATGACTAGAACATTTGTCCCTTTTAATGTAGCAAGTTAACATAAGCATCAGAGCATAAACATTAGGATGACCTAAATGTTGCTTCCACAACAGGCACACCAAACACACGGGAGGTCCCTCTTATGCTAAGTCCTCAATATTCATTTTGTCCGCAACGACCCTTGCGTTCGTAACCTAAGACAGAAGTGTGCTAGATATACTCGCAGTGACCCGTACGTTCACTTAATAGGACGAGTATCAATATGTACTATAGCATGAAGAGTTCACTCCAACAAACAAGGAGAAGAACCAATGTCATTGATGTATCTGTATAAACGAAGTCGAGGTACACACGGCCATCCAATATGAGATGGAGGCTCTTATAGTGGACACCCCTTTTATAGGAATGTATCAACTTGTTGGAACTAAACCACAGACAGAAAGCAAAGAAAAGATCATGCCCCCAGTCATCACTTCTCTAGTCAAAAATGACATCATCCAGTTGTTCGAGGAGATATGATAAAGCAAAACAAAGCAAACAAAGAAAATGCTCAGCATATCCAAACAATTATATCATTTTTTGTAAGGAAACTCAGGTGCGAAAACAGCTTCCTACACTAATCTCATAAGGAAAGTATGATGCAAATCCTATTAAAAATCTTCTACACTTACAGATTCAATATCATGTAAACAACAATATTGCAGCCAACCATGCATACAGAAAATAGACAAAGAAAGGAACACATAACACAAGGATTTTTCAGTGGGGAAAAACCTTTCGGTAAAACAACCCCACCCCTTCAGAACCTGCACAATGTATTATCTTCAACACAAGGTTACAATACACTTGCAATGCAAGTTCAACATCAACAACAGAAGACTCCAGTAGCTACTCGCAGTACCAACAATATACCTTTTCGCATCTCTTCACAACCCTAAAAATGCTTATAACATGTGCTTCACTTTAGGGCTACTCCCAAAAGGTAAACCGTATTAGGGTTTTACCATTCTTCGAGAAAATAGGAACCCCAAAAAAATTTCGAGGGGTAGAGTGTACAATACTCAAATATCTTAGTTGCTACATGTCTTCACCTGTCATTGAATCTTCCTAACATAGCTCTTAAGTGTCATAGGAATCCGTCATAACCGTTTTAGTCATGATCTCCTTACACACAATTCAAGATGTCGACACATCAACATTATTTGCAAGAAATACATTTTACAAAACAAATAATAAGAATAGGAATTATACAAGGTTGAGAAACCTTATTCCTAACATTCTCCCACTTGTCGAACACCTTGTAAGAGCAACAAGAACATAATAGGAACTAACCGCTATAGGTCGAAAGGCCCATAGACTCCGAACACCATCTGAACTTCTCAGTGCCCATTGGTTTCATTAATGCATCTACAACATTCTTCACAGTATCTACCTTTTCCAAATTTATGTTTCCATCTTCCACCATATCTCTCACAAAGTGATACTTCACATCAATGTGCTTCGTTCTGGCATGGAAAGTTGGATTCTTTGCAAGGCAAATAGCACTCTGACTGTCACACCAAATAGTAATCTGTTCTACATCAACACCAACATCAAAACACAATCTCTTAAGCCAAATGGCTTCCTTACAAGCATGAGTAGCAGCCATGTACTCAGCTTCTGTAATGGACAAAGCAACCATAGGTTGTCACTTGCTCATCCAACTGATGGCACCACCAAACATAGTGAACACATAAGCACCGGTGGATCTCCTGGGGTCAATATCACCTGCCCAATCTGAATCCACAAACCCATGAATACAAACTGAATGCGAAGATCCAGAAGAGTTACAATTATAACATATGGAGTAATCTGATGTACCCCTCAAATATCTGAATACTCGCTTAACTGCATCCCAATGTATTTGTCCAAGATTAGCCATAAATCGACTCAGGACTCCCACTGCTTGGGCAATGTCTGGTCTAGTACATACCATAGCATACATAAGACTGCCAACTGCACTAGCATAAGGTACTCTACTCATGTCCTCCACCTCACTAGGAGATTTTGGACAATCATCTACAGATAACTTTGTTCCCACAGGAATAGGAACACATAGTGGTCTACAATCTGCCATGCTGAACCTGTCCAACACAGACTTCACATACTTACTCTGACTCAACCAAAGTTTTCTGTTAGACCTGTCTCTACTGATTTCCATACCCAAGATGTACCTAGCTGCCCCAAGATCTTTCATCTCAAACTGTGCTGACAACTGAGATTTAAAATCAGAAATCATACCCTTACCCTTCCCAAACAACAACATATCATCAACATATAATGCAACAATAAGAAGGCGATCATTTTCAATTATGAAATAAACACTATGATTTGATTTCGATCTTACAAATCCAATTGACAACACAAAGGAATCAAACTTAAGGTACCACATCCTAGGAGATTGCTTCAAACCATATAGAGATTTCTTTAATCTGCAAACTAAGGATTCTTTACCTTTAACAATGTAGTGCTCGGGCTGTGACATATAAATCTCTTCCTCCAAATCACCATGAAGGAAAGTTGTCTTCACATCCATCTGTTCTATCTCTAAATCATATGATGCAGCAAGAGATAACAGAAATCTAATGGATGTTAACTTTGCAATAGGAGAGAATATTTCACCATAATCTATTCCCTCTACCTGTGAATACCCCTTTGCAACCAATCTAGCTTTGTAGCTTTCAACACTGCCATCTGCATTGAATTTCTTCTTGAACACCCATTTACAGCCGAACGATTTTCTCCCTTTAGGAAAAGGTACAAGGTCCCATGTTTTTTTTTTCTCTAATGAAGCCATCTCATCATCCATAGCCTCAATCTAGGAACCTGCATCTTCCATGCCCAAAGCCTCTTTCACAAATCTAGGCTCATCAGTGTTAGTAATCAAAACAAAAGCACAACTGGAATCTAACATAGAATAACCAAACCTTTCTGGTTGCTTTCTTTCTCTCGTGGATCTCCTCAAGGGTTGAGGTTGAGGTTGTTCTTCCTCTTCTTCTGAACTATCAAAGCTGCAAGAGCTCTCCTCATCATTAGACCCAACATGGTCTCTCTGTTTAGTCTTCTCAGGGGTAGGAGGCAACTGAACAACATCTTTTTCCTTTTCTTTTTCATCTGGTTGTAGCACAATAGGAGAAGATGTTAGCTTTCTAAAAATAACATTTCTACTATACAACACCTTACTAGTCACAGGATCCCAAATCTTGTATCCTTTCACACCAGCACTGTACCCGATGAAAATACATTTAACAACTTTATTTTCCAACTTAGATCTTTTCTCCATTGGAACATGTGCATAAGCTTCACAACCAAAAACACGAAGATGTCTAATTGAAGGCTTCTTACCAGACCACACCTCCATGGGTGTCTTACCAAAAAGGGCTGATGTAGGAGATCTGTTAACCAGATAGCAAGCAGTGGCCACAGCTTCAGCCCAAAACCTTTGTTCTAAACCAGCTCCACTAAGCATACTCCTAGCCTTCTCCATCAGTGTCCTGTTCATTCTCTCTGCAACTCCATTTTGTTGTGGGGTATACGGAGTTGTCTTATGCCTCTCGATACCTTGTTCTTTACAGAACTATTCAAACTCTGCTGAGAAAAACTCACCACCATTGTCAGTTCTCATACACTTAATCTTCTTACTACTTTGATTCTCTACAAGGGCTTTAAATTCCTTGAATCGACTAAAGACTTGTGTCTTACTTTTAAGGAAATAAATCTATGTCCTTCTACTGTAATCATCTATGAAAGATACAAAAAATACGGACTTGGAGATTGAAGGAACTTTTACAGGACCAAATACATCAGAGTGAATAAGATCCAAAACATCAGAAGATTTGTGAGAACTAGAGTAAAACTGAACACGATTTTGTTTACCATATACACAGTGTTCACAGAAGTCAAACTCGAGATTGCAATCATTTAACCCCTCAACAAGATTTTTAGTTTTCAGGGTTCTAAGACCCTTCTCACCAATGTGACCAAATCTCAAATGCCACAACATTGTCTTTTCTACAGGAAGCTTTCCTTCCAAAGTGTTTGCACCCTTAGGTACACTTGTTGCACTACCATCAGAACCACTAACCACAGTCTTCCTTACTGCTTGTTCAGATGGTGGCGATGAAGTGATAGCTACTCTCTTCTTTGAAACAGAAGAACTATTACACTAAGAAATGTGTACATCAAGCTGAAACAAAGTACCTCTCCTAGTACCCTTAGCAAGCACCATAGCTCCTCTCATCATCTTACATCCATCTTTAGAAAAAACAACTTGCACACCTACATCATTCAGCATACTTACAGATAATAGGTTTTGTGCCAAACTTGGAATGTGCATAACTCCATTGATTCCCTTTACTCATCCATCAGGAAATTTGATAGTGACCCTTCTGCATCCAACTATCTTTAGGTGAGAATCATCACCCAAGTACACTTTTCCACCATTGAACTCTTCATATCTTGAGAACCATTTTTGATGAGAGGTCATGTGAAAAGATGCACCCGAGTCAACCAACCACACATCATCAGATGCATGGGCTGCCAAAGCTATGATGAATGCATTGCCATCTTCTTGAGATTTTTCAGAACCAGAATCTGAGGCTTTCTTCTTCTTCTTAGGCTCTTTACAATCTTTATGGAAGTGCCCAATCTTATCATAGTTCCAACATTTTTCCTTGGACTTATTGGAAGTCTTTGACTTCCCATGGGATTTGGATCTACCCTTATTGTCAGACTTATTGTCATTTTTCTTTCCTCTTTCCGTGGATCTCCCACGAACAGCAAGGGCTTCTTTTTCCGAAACGAAAGCCTTTCTCCACATCTCCTCTGATAGTAGTGAAGACACCACATCATCCATTTTGAAGGTGACTAATGTGCTTCTGAGAGCCATCACAAGATGGTCCCATGAATCCGGTAAAGAACACAAAAGTGTGTAGCAACGATCCTCCTCCTCTAACTTGACACCAGTTGATGTCAACTATGTAGCCAGTAGATTAAATGCATTTAAATGATCTGTTAAGGATCCACCTTCCTCCATTCACAGAGAATACAAATTCTTCCTCAGGAACAACTTGTTCACCAAAGATTTGGCCTGATACACGGCCCCAAGTCTCTCCCACAAACTATATGTGATTTTCTCATCTAGAACATTCAGAAGGACTGCATCGGTTAAACAAAGTCTTATGAGACCCTTAGCTTTACGATCTTTGATATCCCAATCTTCTTGAGCTATAGTTGTTGGTCTTGTAGCACTTGTAGTCGCTTCCCATAGGTCACGATCTTCCAACATTTCTTCCATCTTGAGTTTCCACAACTCAAAATTAGTGCCATTAAATTTCTCCACCTCCATTCTTCCATATGATGAACTCGCTATCTCAATCTGTAAATAAGATTCAAGATGCTCTGCACAAAACTCCCACTCAACTTGAGATTAGCTCAAAAAACCCTACCCAAAAACTAGGATCAAAAGTTGATCAAGCTCTGATACAACTTGTAAGGAAACTCAGGTGTGGAAACAGCTTCCTACACTAATCTCATAAGGAAAGTATGATGCAAATCCTATTAAAAATCTTCTACACTTACAGATTCAATATCATGTAAACAACAATATTGCAACTAACCATGCATACAGAAAATAGACAGAGAAAGGAACACATAACACAAGGATTTGCTGGTGGGGAAAAACCTTTCGGTAAAACAACCCCACCCCTTCAGAACCTGCACAATATATTATCTTCGACACAAGGTTACAATACACTTGCAATGCAAGTTCAACATCAACAACAAAAGACTCCAGTAGCTACTTGCAATACCAACAATACACCTTTTTTGCATCGCATCTCTTCACAACCCTAAAAACGCTTATAACATGCGCTTCACTTTAGGGCTACTCCCAAAAGGTAAACCGTATTAGGGTTTTACCATTCTCCGAGAAAATAGGAACCCCAAAAAAATTTTGAACCCCACTATTGGGGTAGAGTGTACAGTACTCAAATATCTTAGTTGCCACATGTCTTCACCTGTCATTGAATCTTCCTAACATAGCTCTTACTTCTCATAGGAATCCGTCATAACCATTTTAGTCATGATCTCCTTACACACAATTCAAGATGTCGACACATCAACATTATTTGCAAGAAATACATTTTAAAAAACATATAATAAGAATAAAAATTAGACAAGGTTGAGACACCTTATTCCTAACATTTTTGAGTTCAATGATTTGGGATTGATGTCAAGTGTCAATGTCCAGAATACATTTGAAAGAAATCTCTTCAGTAGGATGACAACAGTAGGCAGATGCAGTCAGAATGACTGGTGACTAAAGTCAAAGAGGAATCTTCATGAAGAAGAACCTAAGAAGGACTGAGTGACAGTAGGCAGACACAGCCAGGATGACTGGTGATTGACGCAAGAGAGATCTTCCATAAAGGAATCTGGAGACATAACCCGAGCAACGATAGGCAGACATAGCTGAAACAACTGGTGACCATTGCGAAAGAGATTCTATGAGGACACTAGCGATAGTAGGTAGACGCAGTGAGAACCACTGGTGACTTCGTGAAGGATATTCTATGAGGAGAATCTCAAAAAGAGTGACACTAGCGATAGTAGGCAGATGCGGTGAGGACCACTGGTGACTGTCGCGAAGGAGATTCTATGAGGAGAATCTCAAAAAGAGAGTGACACTGAGGGGGAATGCCCCCGAGCTGTGACAAGACTCAATCCATGGATACATGAGCAGGAAAAGCAGGAAAGTGAAAGCATGAAAGCGACTATGCAGAATAGCCAGAAGATGTGCTGCAAGATGGAGCATTGGGAACAAGAGGTGCCTGTTTACCAGATTTTCACCTTCTTGGCAGGATTCTCTTTTTTTGCTACCATGATGCCTGTTTCCAGGTTTTCATCAATGGCACTATTTTTTGTTTTTCAATTTTTTTTGTATTTTCTCTCTTCTTCTTTTTTTTTTTTTTTAGTGTTACCAATGCCCCTATTGCTAGGTTTTCACCAGGGTAACAATTTTTTTAGGACTTTTAAAGATTTTTTAAGATTTTTTTTAAGGACATATAGATATGTATAGAGAGCTTGCTGAGATTAAATCAACTGTAAAACCCATTTTGTGAAATAATATGTAGCCATGATAATAAACTTATGTCCATTAGAAGAGGTTGGGTGAATCTGCCCCACCAAGTCGAAGGCCCATTGTTGAAATGGCCATGTTGTAGTAGAGGGAATCAGCTCTCTGGCTAGAGCATGAATGCTCCCCTGCTGCAACCGAATCTATCTAGTTCTTTGCTTTAGGAAAATCCCAAATCCAAAGTCCATCCAAATCATCCCCCCAGCCAACTAGCAACCCAATCCAAAATCATCCAAGCCTTTAAGGAATTGTTGTTACTCTGCCAAAGTTTGCTATCCAATCAATCCTACCAATCAACCAATCTCACCAAGGTTATCCCTCTGATAGAGCATTGTCTAGGGTAATCCAGCTTTGTCACTTGTATCCCTCATCACCTTGAGCTAAAGGTTGGGATCCACAAGTGGTCAATCTCGTGTCATGCCCATAGGATCATTAGTCTATCCTCAAGTTGACACAGCCACCACCAAATCCAGTGCATAGGAAAGAAAAACCCTCACTTTTGACAGCATGCCCTTGAAGTCTTCCATCCTTAGAAAAGTCTAAAATCCCTAGCCAATCCTCCTTAGGTTTTTCATGCAGCTTTGACTCTCCCTAGGAAATCTTTGCAAACCCAATCCAAAATCTGAGCTTAATCCAAATCCAACCATGATCTTCCATGTTCATCCATATGCAAGACCCCATCCCCATCCAACTCATCATCAAAACATGAAATCCCAACCCTATCATGATGAGTTTGGTCGCATTGTCCTTTCTCCCACTCCATCCTATTCCAATGATGATGATGATCTTGTCGACTATGACAGATATATTGAAAGCCTTAGAGATATTACCCCCACCATCCTCCAAAATCCAAACATTCCTCCAAACTGCTCCATCCCTCCTCCAAACATGCCCACTAGCACTCCTTACCATGCCTTTGACAAGGGAAATCCATTACTATAATCATCCTTACCTCCTTCCTATATTGTGCCCACATATTCCTCTTATACATCAGTCATATCTCCATCTTCCTCTACCTTCATCTCTCAACCTCCACCATTCTAGAACAATTCTAGTAGCTACATCCCTAGTCCAAATCCACCATCCCAATCTCTTCCAAATCCTCCAACCAATCCTAGTTCTACAATGCAACACCTCAATCCCCTTACTCCTCCTAGTCCAACACACTTGTCTCCAAGGAATTTTACAAGGAAGCCCAAAGCAACTCCCTCTCCCACACCCATCGCTCCTCTTACCTCATCCTATCGCTACCAACCCTATCGCATCCACCCCACTTATCAAACCCCTTCCATCTCCTACCTCCCATCCATTGAATCCCTCCAAATCCAATCCACATCTCCTCCTCCTAGCATTACCCAAATCCCATATAATGAACCTAATGAGTCCCTCCCCATTAGCTCATCCTCATTGAAGAAACTCCTACCCATCCATCTATCTCACTTAAAAAGACCATCCATACTTCTCCTATCATACCATCCACTCCCATCCTTTCCCGTCAAGATCTTGTCCAAAAGCATGTTGAAATATCCCCTAACACAAAAGAAGATCTTGTCATCCCACGTATTCCCCTACATGATCCACTTTTACCATCTCCTCCATCTCTGAATCCTACCATCTTACGTACTCCATCTCAAAATCCATTTCCATCAACCCATCCAAATCAATATCCTCTCCTTCCATCCCCTTTGCTCCATGATCATACATCTCCCATAATCCATGATGCTAGATCCCTCGAAGAAGAACTAACTATCATATTCAAAGCTCCAACTCCTTCAGCTAGGAATGGACTCACATCTTGTGTTCCAAATAATGAACATCATACTAAAGAAAGAAATAAAAGTTTATCTCTAGATGTTGGTATCCCCTCTATCCCTCCATCATCCCAAGTCCTTCCATCTCCACCCCAAAGTTCCCATCCATCTTATCCTATATCTATTTTGGGCCCTTATCCTACTCCTTATCTCCAACCCTCCATTTTGGGTCCATATACCCCTTATCCAAATCCCCCACCCTTTCCATCCATTTTGGGTCCTTACATACCTAATATGAATCCTTTATCTCCTCCATCTATCTTGGGACCTATACCTTCCTCGTTTCCTTCTATTTTAGGCCCACATCCTTCATTCCCTGCATCCATTTTGGGCACTTATATCCATCCATATCCTATGTTCCAATCTATCCTTCCATCCCCTCAAATTCCCCAGCTAGATCATCAAAGGCACTCATCCTTGAATCCCTTCCAACCTTTAAACCCTATCTCTCCATACAATTATCCCTCCATATCCCCCATGCTGTTGTTCCCATACCATGGCTAATAAAAGCATATTGGATGCCACAACCAAAAAGCATAAATCCAAAAATCCACAAAAATCCAAGTCTCAACATGTCCCTTCTAAAATACATGTTCAAGAAGAGAAACACTTGATCCAAATCAAAGAAAAAGTCAAGAGGCCACAATGGCCCAAGCTGCAAAAGTCAAAGATCATGTGGATACCCAAGATGCTCATAAAAGAAATGCATCTCAAAGAAAAATCTCAATTGGCATCCATTCATGCTACTCAAAAAGCCTCATCCATTCATCCTTTATCCAAACATCCTTCATCCCCCCAATCCACTCTTAGTCCATATGCTTCTTATCCTAAATTTCTTGTCTTCCATCTTCCAACTCCACTTTTAGTCCTTATCTTTCTCTTCCTCCATTTTCTCCTCAACCTCGCTTAATACCATCTTTCCCACTACTTTATCACCTCTCAAGGTGTGTGCCAATGATGATCTTTCCATCCATTTACCTGCCTATCTTATGTCTTCCCATCCATTATCTGTTGAACTCCCACCCACCATTCCACTTGTTCAATCCAATCCTTTTCCATCCATCCTACCAACATCTATGAGTAAAAATGCATCAAAAAAGTCAAAAAAACAAAAAAGCAAAAAAAATTGTCCAATGGTGAAAACTTGGCAATTCAGGCACCTTGGACAAGTACCATGGTAAAAACTTGGCAAACAAGCGTCATGTGTAATCCCTCCATCCCAATGCTTTGTACACTTGTGGGCATGTTCCATCACCCATCATACCCATCTCATCCCACCATACCAACCACATCCTCTCCATTTCACTCACCATCCTCCTTTGGATCTTGAAAGAAGTAAAGTCCACCACTAGATACATGCTTTTGGTCATCCCTTTGACATCCATTTTCCATCAAACTTTGTATCCACCTCTCCTTTATCTACCCATTCTTTCATCTATACAATCCCTCCATTGGCCTCATCCACCCATCCTCCTTATCCTCTACCTCATTAACCTTTCACATCCTAGCTTCCATCCTATCTCCCTCATCCTCTTGTTGACCAATATTCAAAACCTACTGCATCCCTCATAAAAAAATCCTCTTGAATAGTATATTCTACCTGGGGGCACTCTATTCCTTGGAGACTGTGTCATGTCCATCTTTCCATCAATCCTTATCTTTTTGCATCCCTCCATCCACTGTTCCCTTTTTCATCTATCCTTGCATCTCCTAGCATTACCTCCATCTTTCCATCACCTAGTATATCCCTTGTCATTGGTATCTAGCCCTCAGCTATCCCTCATCCTAATCTTTTCATTGATATCTAGCCCTCAGCTATCCCTCATCCTAAGATTTTCATCTGCTATCTCCTCATCCTAAGCTTTTCATCCGCTATCTCCTCATCCTAAGCTTTCCCTCTGCTATCTCCTCATCCTAAGCTTTTCATCCGCTATCTCCTCATCCTAAGCTTTCCCTCCACTATCTCCTCATCCTGAGATTCTTACTCCCACTATCTTAATCTTTTCACAAATCATCTTCTCCTTTTGATCTTTTCATCCCCTCTATCTCCTTATCCCATGCTTTTCCTCTGCCTCCTCATCCCAAACCTTTCATCCACTATCTCTTCATGTTTATCTTTCCTATTGCTATCCTACCATGATGATCTTTTGTATCATAATCCCTTGTACATCCTTGGATCTATCAGTTATCTATTCCTCACCCATTAGTCCTTATCTTGGTCCCATTGTATATCTCATTTCTTCGTGTCAGTTCTTGCTTGATCACAAATTGCAATTCTCTTGGTTAAGTGCTTTAGCGAATCCGTGTACGAGATCCCTTGTCATCAAAATGTTGTCCTAAAGAGTTCTTCTTTCCTAGCTCACCCTAGTCCTTGATATTACCAATAGATCCTTGCAGGATGCATCCTTCCTCTCGTCTGATCTTGGTCCATTAGTATCCAGTCCTACCGATCTCTTTGGAAAATGGTTAACTTTTTTATGGATTTACATTTTCTTTCGATTTATTTTCTTTTCAGGATTTCAAGTTTGGTTCTTAAACGTATCTCTTCCAAGTGATTTGGTTTGTTCCCTCCTCACGGTCACCATGATCTTTTATATCATGGTGTGCTACAAATGGGGCAATTCAAGTACAAGGTCTTGATCAGGTCTTTCATCTTTTCTTTTCTGCTTGTGGGTTCCCCAGTATCGTTCCCACTCTAACTCTTCCCAGATTCATGTTTGATGCTGGGGCAATCCTTGTGTGTTTGTTTTGAGTCAGTCCGTCAGTCCTTTAGAAAGTTGGTGAACATGCCTTGATGTTCTTCGTAACCTTGGCAATTAACCAACATTCCTATAGCAAATTTAGTGCTCAACTACATGGTGGTACTTCTCTTTGAAGTATCCCCCCACTCAAAAAGCTTCAATGGATTCCCTTCATCTCCATTATCCCCCATCCATAACCAGCATCTATCTCTCCTACCCCAGCTTGTGCAACCATATCTCTCAGAATCAATCATCACTTTTAGCTTCAGGGATCCACAATCTTAGTCTTAGAAATCCACCACTCCAATCCATCCACCAAGCCTCATCTTTTGAGATCCACAATCCTAGTGTAGGGATCTCTAAAACCCATCTTCCATCAAACTGACTCTTTGAAATCCTGTTGCATAAGCTTTTATCTTCCCATCATCCCTCCCCTCCTCCTAGTTTCCTTTTATAGCGCTCCACTCCTTTATCGCCCCCCCACTCCTAGAACGTCTTAAGCTTGCTTCCTTTTGTGAATCTGACCTCCCTTTATCATTCTCTCATAGTGAGAGTTTGAGCTAATTCAGCTCCTTCTCTTTGCCAATCTGAGTCTCCTTGCTTATCTCAGATTCTTGTGCTTTTCAAGAAGCCATCGAGCCTCATTTTCTCTCCCCGCCGCCTTCTTGAGGGGGCATCTCATAGTCTAGTCTCTCCTCTTCTTATCCAAGATTGGGGCAACCTTGTTGCTAAAAACATCTTCCTTGTGTCGTCTCTGTTTGAACTTCTTTGAAATAGTGTTGTCTCAACACTATGTCAAAGACGGGCAAAATGTAGACACCTAAATTTGATTACACCACTTTAGTAATCCTATTTAGCTATCTTTAAAGGCACCACTAATTAAATTCCTATTTAATTAATTCTTTGCCATCCCCTAGCTGACTAATCTTATTTAATCATCTATAGTCCTAATTGATAAATCAAATAACCCATTATTTTTCAATTAATCCTATTCTCCTATCTAATTCCAAATCCAAAATTTATTAAAATCAATTTAATAAATAAAACCCTCAAATCTAATAACCCCTAAACTATCCTAAATCCTCCATTTAGCCTAATCCACCCCATCCACATATACTAACCTAGCTTAGCCACTAACTCACCCACCCTCATGAATACCATCCACTTGCACATCTCTAACATCCTTAATCTAATCCTAACCCAAGCCTAATCCCCCCCTAACCTTGTCACATTCCCTAAGTAAGCTTAAGACTTTCCTAAGCCAAACCAAAGTCTCCTCTCTCAAAATATCCCAACCATAAAACTTTATCCCAACCACAAAGCCTTCAATGCTCTTACATGCTCTTAAAAGCTCTTACAAGCACTTATGTGGGCCATTTAAGGCCTTGAGCCTCCTTTGTTGACTCATTCTTGCCCTTTTCTCCATCCAATGACCCTATGACATGTGTCACTCCCTGATTGGTGCTAAACAAGCACAATCCATGTGCTCTCCTTTGAATACATCCTAGCCCTCCCTAAAGCTCTCATCTCTCCTTGCATCTTAATCCTCCATCCCTCAAGCCCTTAGCCTATAAATTGAATCCCCTCCCAAGCCATTTCAATCGCAATCCTTAAGCTAAATTTATAATGCCATTTTGAGAAGCCAAGTTCATACCATTTTCACATATCCACACCAAAAATTCCAAATCCATCTCCCCCATTGAAGCCACTTTTGAAGCTTGAGCATACATCCCAAATTCATATCAAAGGACACCTCCCCAAATCAAGTGAGCATCCTCATTGAGAGAGCCCATCCATGGTTCATATTCTCATTTGAGGACCTCACTTTGTCTCATCTAAAAGTTTATATTGATTTTGTTGGTTAATGCTTTGGTTCTTAAATAGACTAGTGTTTCTTGCTAGCATATTAGTGTACACACCTGGCATTGCTTGCAAGACCTAGTGTGCTTAATAGCTTCTTGTTCCATTTTAGGCTAGTAGTAACCAACACGAAGGAGTTTGCGAGATAGTGTCAGGCCATTGGAATGAGATCCGCAAATGCCTTCATGAACATCAATTAGTGCGCGTTTGGACTCATCGGGTTCTAAACACCTAAGGAGTGTTCCGTCAAGACCTCTCCTATACAGATTGTCAGCAATAATGACATAATTTGAAGCATTAAGGATTAGGTAACGTTTTTCATTCTCGGTCAGACCTTACAAAATGGTTTCCTTACGAAGGTAGGAATAGATGTGATGGTAGCAGGATGATTCTTGTCCTATAATAGAACAGATCATCCTGAAATCAAGTGTGTCATAGGCTGGGTAGTGTAACGCTTCCACCAAGAACTCATGTCGGAGATCATTTTTTGGCATTTGTAGCAAGGAGACCACAGTGGCCATGGCATCAGCCACTTTATTATCTGCTCGTGGAAATTGTTGGAAGGTGATGTGTGTAAAATACTTTGTCAAGTCATCAACCATGCATTTGTAAGGAATTAGTTTCTCATCCTTTGTTTGATACACATCATTTACTTGGTTGATAACAAGTTGAGAGTCACCGAAGATGTCCAACTAATCTACTCTCCATTCACCTGCAATTTTCATACCATTGATCAAAGCTTCATATTCAGCAATGTTATTTGTACAAGGAAACATAATCTTGTACGCTTTGGGCAATGAGTATCTCTGTGGTGTAATGAAGAGTAATCCAGCACCTGATCCTTGTTGTGTGAAGGACCCATTGAAGAACATAACCCATGTATGGTGTGTGAGTGTCAGAATTGACTCATCTGGGAAATCAATGTTCATTGGTAGAAGACTTTGTATGGGTAACTCAGCCAGCTGGTCTGCAATTGCCTGTCCCTTTATAGCTTTGCGTTCAACATATTGGATGTCAAATTCACTTAGTATCATGACCCATTTAGGCAATCTTCCTGTGAGAGCTGCCTTACTGAGCAAGTACTTTAATGGATCTATTTTAGCCACAAGCCATGTAGTGTGGGCAAGCATCTAGTGTCTCAACTTTTGGGAAGCAAAGACAACTGTCAAGCAAGCTTTCTCAATAATGCTGTAATTTTTCTCATCAGAGACCAATGTTTGGCTCAAGTAATAAATAGCTCTTTCTTTGTTTTCATTGTCTTCCTGAGCCAACAGGATTCCCAAAGATGTTTCAGTGGCTGAAATGTATAAAAGCAAAGGCTTCCCATGCATAGGAGGCATCAGGATTGGTGGATTGACAAGATATTGTTTGATCTGTGTTAAGATTTGCTCACAATCCTGGCTCCAATTGAATTTCACACCCTTATGTAAGGTCTTTCTGAAGGGTTGTGATTTATCCGGCAACTGTGAAATAAATCTGTGAATAGATTGAAGCCTTCCCTATAGTACTCTCATCTGACTGATGTTCTGAGGTGGTGGCATGTCCATTATTGCTTGTAATTTTTCTAGATCTACTTCAATTCCCTTTGCAAAAACAATATATCCCAAGAATTTCCCTAATGTGACACCAAATGCACATTTCTTAGGATTGAGCCGAAGACTGAATTTTTCCATACGATCTAGGATGGGACCCAAATCTTGTAGATGAGTATTGCGTTTAGCACTTTTGACCAACGTATCATCAACGTAGTCCTCCATGGTTCTATGCATCATGTCATGGAAAATTGTAGTAACAACCCGTTGATATGTAGCACCAACATTCTTTAAATCAAATGGCATCACATTGCAACAAAAGGTTCCCCATGCAAATGTGAAAGCCATTTTCTCTTGATCTTCTGGTGTAATTTTTATCTGATTGTATCTAGAAAAACCATCCATAAGTGAGTACATCTCATAGCCATCCATCATTTCCACGATCATATCAATATTAGGGAGCAGAAAGTCATCTTTAGGACATGCCAAGTTAAGATCACGAAAGTCTATACAAACTCTGATAGATTTATCGTGCTTGGAAACAGGAACAATATTGGATATCCATTCAGCATAATCAATTGCATGGATGAAACCAGCCTTTAGAAGTTTCTCCAATTCAGCTTTGACGAGCAATGCAACATGAGGGTGCATTTTTCAAAGCTTCTGTTTAACCAGTTTGATGCCTGGTGCTATGGACAAGTGATGCATGATAAGATCAGGATCCAATCTTGGCATGTCAAAGTATGTCCAGGAAAAATTTATTTTCTTCTCCTTGAAAAAGGCAATGAATTATTCCTTCTCTTCAAGTGACAGTGACTGCGCCAGATGTATCACATGAGGATGTTCTTCTGTGCCCAAGTTAATTGGCTGCGTCGGCTCTATTAACACTAATGATCTCTCTTGAAAGTGACTAGGAAGGACATCAAATATCTCATCCGTGGGCACCTCAGAGAGGTTTTCACCCTTGGATACGTCTTTTGTTTTTACTTTTTTGGGATTTGACACTGCCACAATGTGGTTTTCACCATTGGACCTCTTGCATTTTTTCTTTTTAATTGTGTGACTGAGATATTTGATGTCGGCCTCAGTCATGTTGACGCTTTGCTCATTGGTGGAAGACGTTACAGGTTTGATAGTGTTTAGGTAATAGGTGAGAACATAGTCATTCTGGAACGTGGGGACTTCGTTAGATGCATTGGGGTTCCAGTCTATAAGCTCGGGATGTGCAAGTGAGAGAGTTGTGGCTAGTTCAATTGCGTTCACAGTATAGTCATTAAGTGCATGGACCAGCAATTCAAGACCTACGGTGACCTCATCCACAGGTGTGTTCAAACACCTTGGAATACTAACGTCAGGAATTGACAACTCTAGGACACTAGTTGGATCAGACCCCCATGACCTAATCCTAGATGTTTTACCCACTTCAATTCGATTTTCATAGACATGCACTTGATCAATGTCTTTATCAGTAGTCGCTTCTAAAAGAGATTCTAACTCATATTCATGAGAATCGGTGCTACATGGTGAGAGACTATAGAACTCCCCAACAGTGATAGGGACATATTCTCCTTCAGCCTCTGGATTCTTACACAAATACTCAATATAGCATGACTAACTAGATTCTCCCTTTTCTGAATGATATTTAAGTTTCTTAGTATTGTCCTCAGAAGAATCACTAGTATCATCCACAGTGCTAACACATGGCACAAAGTCATCTAGCTCAGAAAAGAATTTAGCAAGATCATAAGGAATAGGATGAGGGTAGGAATCCTCATCATTTGATTCTTCCTCTAGAGTATCTGACTCAACTTGTGACTCATTTTTAGGTGAACTCTCAAGTATGGGTATGAATTTATTGGATCCCAAATGGAAAGGGACCTTCTTAAACCCTAGGCCAGTTGTGTCACTATTGCTTCGAGCTTTTGCTTTTATAGGATCTATTAGGCCATTGTTATTGCACCCAATAGGGCCAGTTCCCTTGTAACCAAAACACTTCATAAGCTTAAGACCAGGTCCATATTTCTTAGGAGTGATTTCTCGAGCTTGTTCTGTTAGGTCCACTGCAGCCTCTTCTTTGTAAAGCCATGTAGCAATGGCTCTGTTTTCACTTTCATCTTCTAAGGGAACTGTAGCCTTGACAAAAGAGCCATTAAACTTGGTCTGAGGTGTCAGCACGAATGGCTTATTTGCTTCCGAGGGCCTCCCATAATGTAGAGGGGACTCTGGAAGAGATGTTAATGACAACACTGGTTCCATGTGGTACTCTCCCATACCATTTTCTTTTAGTTTAAATGACTACTCAATTTGTTTCAGCTTATTGTCATGACAATCAGTAGACTCACGGTTAGCAGGGACGAAAGTTTCAGCAGCTTTGAGCATATTGCAGGTGTAGCTAGTAGTTGCAGGAATAGTAACTTCGGAGCCATGAAATGGGAATTTGATGCATTGGTGGTATGTGGATGGCACAGTGTGCATCTCATAGCAAGGGAATGTTGTAGGCTAAGGGAATATCAAGCACCTGACAGGTGACATCCCTTTCGACAAAATCGACATGAATTGGTAAAATCACAAGACCTAGTGACTTTCGTTCCACTTCATCGTATGCTTTAACAGTGATCTTTCGTCGAGGATCAACAGAGTCCTTAGAATAATCCAATTGTCTAAGCAGAGCAACAGAGACAATATTTAGGCTAGTGCCATTGTCAATGAGTACCGGATGAACACGTGTCTGGTGGATCATAACCTCAATGTGTAGAGGCTGATTGTGTGGATGATTCAACGATTTATCATCCTCCTCGGAGGTCATAAGATAAGGTGAGGTCAGGTGACCTACCATAGATTGAAATCGCTCAAGATCAAGATCTTAAGGAACGTTTGCCTCAGTAAGGGCTTTGTCCAGAATTTGCCTGTGAGTAGGCAAGATTTAAGCAGCTCAAAGATGGAAATTTGAGCATTAGTTCGTTTTAGCCGATCGAGAACACTATAACTGGTTGCAGTCAAGTTCGTTATGTGTTTTGCACCTTTATTGGATGGACCAGCAAGGGCTTTGTCTTTGTGTTGTTCAAGATTTGAAGTAGGAGGTGCAGGGCCTTTGAGCACCAACTTTGCATGAGAGAAGGTAACATCGTTAGCACAGTGTTGCGAAGATGCGTTATCCATCTTATCAGAAGTAGGGCCTCTCAAGACAAATGGTGTCTTGGGTTTGTTGTTATCTTGGTTGCCCTTTATGGTAATAACGTCGCAGTATTCAGAATCTATAGGTTCAACCATGTGAATGACATTGTCATCATTGGAATATGTATAGTTGACCTTATTGTAGGGTTCTGGTTTCGAAGTCTCTCCTTTTTCATAAGCTGGGAAAGGCTCTTTGAATGCCTTGTGGTCCGAGTTTTTGTTATGTCCATCTACCACAAGATCACCAACATCAATCATGTCCTGGACTTTATGATGCAAGTTTATACAGTTTCTTGTTTTGTGTCCCTTGTTTAGGTGATACTCACAAAATGAGGTCTCATTCCACCATGGTGGACATGGTTGTGGATCATAGGGACGAGGGTTATCCATTGGTGAGATAAGCTTGTGTTGTAGCAATGTTTTGTAAACCACATCCAAAGGTTCTCCCAAAGGCGTATACTCTCGCTTGGGTCGTGTTGTCCATGAGTTTCTCGATTTGTTCCCAAACATTTTATTGTCAGGGGGAGGCTTCTCAACATTTTTTACCGCTTTGAGGCAGTCTGTGAGATTAAATGTCATTTTAGCAGGTTTGGGTGTGACACTGTCAACAACCCCATCATGTACAATTTCTTGGTTCTTGTTGACATGTTTGGTTTTATCCCTGTTGGAAGTGGAACCTTGTTTTGTGTCTCTCTGAAGAGTGAGCAAACCTTTCTTAACGATAAATTCCTCGATACAGATAGCCTATGTAATCATGTCTTCAAAGGTACGTGGACCTTGTAGTTGGACTTTATACCCAAAATCAGGTAAGAGGTTATCAGTGAAAATGTCAAGCTTCTCCATTTCTAGGATTTTATGGGAATACTTAGTGTATAGTTGTCTCCACCATTGGAGGAAAGTGAGAAAAGGCTCACCAACCTTCTGTTTAAGGTTGCATAGATCTCGAATATTGACAGGGTGTTGAATGTTATGAGAATATTGCTGAGCAAATGAATTGGCAATTTCGTCAAATGTCTTAATACCAAGAGGTAAATGTGAGAACCACTCCAAAGCCTAACCACCTAGGCTTCTAGGGAATAAATGCATGAGGTACGTTTGCTTGTGTATAAACTCCATAGACAGAGCACCAAATTCTCGCAAGTGATCTTGGGGATCAGTAGTACCAAAGTACTTGTCATATTTGGGTAGTTCTACGCCTCATGGGAAAGGTGGCATGTTTATACTTTTGTCAAATGGAAATGAACAAAGAGTGTCCAATGTGTATGTCTTTGTGGGTTTCTCTTTCTCATGCATCATCTGAGCCAATTGGTCTTGCATAATTTTTGATTATTTTTGGAGTTTGGAAGTCTCAGTTTCTTCTTTAGTTTTGACAATGGTTTCTACATTGAAATGAGAAGGTAACTTTGCTCCCTCTTGGGCAAGTTTGAGAAAGTATTTTTCTTTCTCTTTGTTGATTTGGATTCCCATGACCTTTTGGAAATTTTTTTCTCTTCAACATTTTGCTATGTGTTCAGGGAGTATTTCCACCTCTTCCTATTCCTCATCAGTGTCATAGTCTTTTTCTTTCTCTTTGTCATTCCTAGGTAGTTCTTGATATCGACTATGACTACCCTGTTCAGGTTCATGATTAGTTATTATAGGAAAGTGTTTAGTTTCAGTGTTTTGTGTTTCAAAGGGTCTCTAGCGAAAGGATCATACATCGTGTTTGGGAATGCATGACCTCTACCTGTCTCAGTATCCTCTTGGTAAAAAGGATTCCTAATTTGTTGCAAATTGGAAAATGTTTGTTGAACTTGAGATGACCTGGCAGGTGAGGGAGATCATGAAGATGCCTCACTAGCCAAACTGGATACAAATTGCGTAACAAAAGGTAAGCGACCTCTGCTGCGATTATGACCCCTAGCACGAACATGTCTAAGGTTATTGGGATAAAACACGTTGCTGCTTCTGGTTGTGAAAGTCATAGACAAGGACAAGAAGCTAGAACATGGACAAGGACTACACTAAGACTAAGTCTCAAAAAGGACAAGATAATAGTAAGAATGTTGTTTACTAAGGCACAAATGGTCTGATTTAAAGGCTAGAACAGCCAGAGATTATGACCAATGCGACACAAAGTATGAAAAGCATTAAGACAACACCAAAAATTACTTATGAGACAAGACTAGTCAAAGTACAAGACACAAGTCTTCAGCTAAGCGAAGTGTCACTGTTTTAGGACTGTTTGCAAACAGAGGGCAATAAACGGATGCAGAAAAGGACAACATGCAGGCCGCAGATAGCTAAAATAGACCCAAATTGGTAATGTTGATACAAAGTCTCATGCGAGAAAGTTTTTAGGCCACGTGAAGAATTTTTACAAGTCACGCGAAGATCAATGACAGTGGTTTAATTCTGCATGAGGACAAAATGACTTCGCGCGAGTATTAGATGATTTTGCGAGAGACCCAAATGATTTCGTGCGAAAAGGCAGAACAGTTTGACAACAACGACTAATTTTGACAAATTTTCTAGACTTTAAATTTGATCGTTTTAGTAAGCAACAAGATAAACAGGCACGTAGAACAGCAAGCAAGTGATTTCAAGCACGTCTGAAAACAATGAGCAAGAGCAAAAGAAACCTTGCGCATGAACAATCAAGTGACTTAGTTTGTGCTAATCCCTAGGAGAGCTATTTGTGTATGTTTTCAAAGAGCTTTGCAATCACGCATACATCCCTAGAAAAGAAAAGTTGGCTTCTCTAAGGTTTTTAGTAATAGTTTGACTTTGCAACTTTTATGACTCACAAGGGTGACCTCCAATCCCGACGCACCAAGGTTTTAAGACAGTCCGAGAACTTAATCTTCAAGAGCTGCTGGGGAGATCTAACAACCCACAATGAACCACACCCATGGAGATTTCTTCCACAAGGACATTTATATAGCAGTTGTCACTACCATGTCAAAAATGGCTATTACCGCTTGAGGTTTTGTCAATGCAGTTTTCCCTATAGAGGGATTGTCTGCTACGGTCAACCCTCTATAAAGGTGACCGACTCACAATAGTGTACCGCAAGGGGACTTAGCTTCCAGATTCAAGGTTTTGACACCTTTTCACTTTTAGCCCAATCAAAGCAAATAGATTAATCCAACATGCTAAACTAAGAGTATCTCTTAAAGATCTATGATATCAACTCCCAGTGATCTATCAACCTCTTCGGAGAAAGGATGCCTCAATCAACAAGTTGAAGATTCATCTATCTGCGAGATGCTCAAAGTATCCTCCCCACCTACAAGGAATCCATCTTAGAGAGGAGTTTCACTAGGAATCCACTCCCTCAAGATCCACGAATAGTGTTCATGGGGGCCTAATTACTATGTGTGTATAGATGTTAATTCCCGAAAGCAAATCTATTCAAAAGTAGTCAAAGAGCACAAGATGGTACACTTAACACCTTAACTAATGCGAGGTGAGTCCAAAGATGTGGAACATTTAACCCCTCACACAAGCCAAAATGAGTCCACAACTCAGAAACTAGTGAGTTCTAGAAAGCACAAAAGGGTTGCCTAGTGGAGCATTTAACGCTTCTTTCCTGTAAACCCCTCCCCTTTAACATGGTGCTGATCTTGCAACCACAGGGTGGAACAAGGGGCCGGTGGATTAGCGAGTCCAATAACCCAAGATAGCTACTTAGATCTATCACTAATAACTAAGCTTGCTAGATGAAACTAATAGAGATCACAACCTAGTATCAAATTATGCATGGGTTGTAAAATGAGAACATGGAAGGAAACACACACAAGCTTGACAACAGAGATGTTCATTTTAACTCCAAATGAAGGGTTATCAGTCAAAGAGAATTACCTGGTAATCCTCGCAACACGCTTAGTAGATGTTTTACCTGTTTTTAACAACTTTATCACGCTTTTCCAATTGTCCCGCAATCTGTTGTTATGTTGTTCCAAAAAAAATCAGAAAACACAGAAAAACTAGAAATAGTGAGTAGTTAGCAGAAAAACCGGAAAATATGAAAATCAATGCAAAAAAAGCCTCTGTCAGTAGAGTCTCATGCGAAATTCCTAACAATTCGTGCAAAGAAGTTTTACGACCTGCGCAAAATTATATTACGGCCCGCGCAAAGAAATAGGTGTCGCGTGAAGTTTCGTGCACCCAGGAACTTTCTCGTGCGATACGAAAAGAATCTTTGCGCAAAGATTCTAAATCCTCTCTCGAAAATGAAAAGTCTCGTGCAAAGATTCTTGAATTTGTACGAAACAATACGGACATAGAACAAAAAAATGATTAAAAAAATGCAGAAAGAGGCCAGAAAAATTGATTTTCTTGGCCCCACGGTGGGTGCTAGAAATGTATGTGTGAATATGCAGCCTCTGCTAACACACACTTCAACACGGTCTTCATTTGTGGATTCATCCTGGAATGAACATTGGATTGTTCATCCGAAAATCAGTCGGCAAGACGACCTGTTGCCTTCTATCTAAAGGGAATTTCTTATTAGATATCCTCAGATTTGAGTTGTTTAAGCAACGATACCCTCTAAGAACGAAGGATTTAAGAAATGAAATTAATCTATATGATTGTGCAGATTAATCTAGAATGAGAAATGCATTCTAATCTAGGAACAATTGAAACAAAACTAGATTAATCTATGCATATTAAGCTAAATGAATTTAAACTAAGAATGCAAAATGTATGCAAAAATGTGAGCAAATGTGAGTATGAATTTCAACAGCAATTCAATGCAAATTCTAAATTCATCCTCTCCCAAAATGAAGAGATGAGGGTCTCTTAAATAGACTTTTCTAGAATCCATCAACGATTGAGATTGATTTCAATCAACAGTCAGGATTAAAGGTGAAGTGCAGTCATAAAGGAAGATTCCCAAATTAAAGGGAGTTAACTGATTTAATTTGAGTAAAATAAGGAGTTAACTCATTTAATTTGAGTAGAATAAGGAGTTAACTGATTTAATTCCTTTTTGATCAATAGTGAACTAGAAATTTCTCTTTTTTGAACTAAAAAGAGACTTTGGTGAGATATTTAATTTAATAAAATGAGATATACTCTCATAATTACCTTTTCTATTTAATTAAATAACTTCATTTAATTAATTAGGAATGGCTTCCCATTTAATTAAATAACTTTGTTTAATTAATTACAAGTACTCCATTTAATTAAATAATTTTATTTAATTAATTAAAATAGGCACATTTATTAAATTAAATAAATTTAATTCCATAGTACATTAGCCTTAAGATATAATTTAATTTAATTAAAGTATAAATACTTAGTAATTAAATTAAATATTAATCAATAGGTTTAATGTGACTAATATGAGTAAATGCATTAGTAATTAAATTAAATATTAATCAATAGGTTTAATGTGACTAATATGAGTAAATACTATAAGAATTAAATAATAAGCATGATGAATGTAGATTAGGGTTTTCTGCATCTGACAATTAAGTCAAGTAGCGAGTAGCCGAATAAGAATTTGCCTAATGGAATAGGACTTTAGAATTGATCAGAAATAGACCATAATTGGTTGAGATGGCAATGAGCCAATTTTGGGGTATTACATTTTGCCCCTCTTTGAATGAATGTGTGAGCAGTGCATTCAATTCAAAGATAATCAGAAAGCATGTTGTGAAGACGAGATTGGTTCTGAAGATGATGACATGGAGACCAATTGATAAGCTTTTAAGGACTGTCTCTAGAACAGAGCATAATCCCAAGGAATCCAAGTAGAGAACTTAGATACCTAAGATTGGTAGCATTTAAAAGACTATCTCCAGAATGGAGTTTAATCTTTAAGAATCGAGACAGAATGTCTTACATACCTGAAATTGAAAGTATTTAGAAGATTATCTCCAGAATGGAACATAACCTTCAAGGATCCAAACAAAACGTCTAGATACCTAAAATTGAAAGCATTTATAAGACTATCTCCAAAACGGAGCTTAACCTTCAAGGATCTAGATAGATCACTTAGATACCTAAGTTGAAATAGATAAGCTTTTAAGGATCATCTCCAACATGAAGCTTAATCCTAAGGGATCCAGGTAGAACACCTAGATACCTAAGATTAATCCAAGATAACAAGGTCCAATCATGAGTCGTAGAATCATCTCCAAAATGAGGCTTGATTCTCAGGAGTTGGGGTTTAGATTGTCCCAATACCTATCCATCGAACTCTGAGAAGAGTTGTTATAAGGTTGATCAATTGATGAAAAGATAAGATAGATGGTAAAGATGCCAGATAGAAAAGAACAAGATGCCCCGCATGATGAGATGCCCCAAGTGATAAGGACATAAGATGGGAACAAGATGCCCCAAGCAATAGGTATTTAATGATGTAATCATCCTGCCCCCTCAGGAACGAAATCAAAAGATGACACACTAGAAAGAGATCAGAATGATCGAAAGAAGATTCAAAGTTGATTTGAAATGATTGCGAAGTCGCAAAGACCAAGTTTGACCAAATGTTGATAAGATTTAGCCACGGTTGACTTGAGTTGACTATTTCGAAAATGATTTTTGAAAATATGGAGAATGTAGAGCTAAAAGGATTCCAAGAATCACAAAGTATCAGAAAGATTTGGGCTGCACAAGCATTCGATTGCATCGGTCCCCAAAATTTTAAAATGCATTTTTGAGGCTCTTAAGTGTGTCAAATTTTGAATTTGATCTCGAAAATGGATCTAGAACAGTCCAATTAGCCAAGGTTGTGATTTTTACGCAAATTCGAGCAGTTTGAAAAATTTTGGTCAACAGCTATATAAGGCCTCGAGGGGTCATTTTTAGTTCATTTGTGATTTTTGTCTTCTATTGAGGTGAGCTCTAAGAGAAAGATGGCAGTTAGCGTGAGACATCATCGATTTGAGCGCTCTAAACGTCATAGTCGCCTAGCAAACTATAGACCACTGGTGAGTCATTGAGTCCCTTT
Source organism: Cupressus sempervirens (assembly GCA_028749045.1). NCBI lineage: Eukaryota > Viridiplantae > Streptophyta > Pinopsida > Cupressales > Cupressaceae > Cupressus > Cupressus sempervirens. The sequence continues at coordinate 82,087,817 of CM053791.1, read as the reverse complement.
CTTCATGCTTTTGTTTTCACGCATTTCGAGGTCATTTAGTGCACGTTTTAGCATGTTTTAGGATTGTTAATTTGGTCTTTGCGCGAGGCCTATCTCTTCTTGCACGAAGATATTCTTTGTTCGCATGAAGAAACAGGATGCGCTGTTTCTTGGCGCACAGCCGAAGGGTCTTCGCGCGGGACGCATTAGGTTTCGCACGAAGATAGAGATTCTTCGCGCGAGGCGATTTGTTTCTCGTGCGAGAATTTCTTTTCTTGCACGGACAGCTCTTTTTTCGCACGAGCAGTTCTTTTTTCATGCGAGCAGCTCTTTTTTCACACGAATACAAAAATCTTCGCGCAAAGAAAGAATGATTTCGCGTGAAATTGGGAGAGCTTTGCGTAAGATTTCACAAATTTTGCGAAAAATCCCGTGACAGTTATGTTTAAAAATTTGATTTTCGCACTCAAAAATTGCATTTTAATTGGTTTTGGTGCATCATTTCGACTTGATACTGATTGTTTCATTTGTTGTTTGTTGTTGTGCATGAAGGAGTCTTTTGGTGACGTTGCATTCAGATCTCATTTCCCACCATATGGGGAGCTATTGCAGAGTCTTGATGATGCAGATCGCACACATTTCTCGATTAGGTTTATCTTCTTTGTGCCAGATTCCAGCTGTGATGGTGAATCGCGGCCTTCTCACTGCTTTAGTTGAGCGTTTCCATTCAGAGACGAACACTTTCCACTTGCCGATGGGCAAGATGACCATCACTCTGGAGGACATTTGGAAGATTCTGAGGATTCTTTTCCACGGCACCCGAGTTGTTTACGATACAATGGCCAATTAGGGACAGAGGCACTATCCATTATATTTGGGAGAGAGCTACCGAGAGGCAAGGCCATCAGCTGAGATGAGCTGATGCATACCTATGGACCGATACACAAGCTTGCATCCGTGCTGGGTATATTTTTGAGCTACTTCTTATATCCTGACAGAGGACAACATGGGTTGGAGTGCAGATGGTGTGCCATGCTTCATAGGATGCTGGAGGCACCAGAGATCTTCAGGTGGGGTCAGTGCATGTTTGCCCACCTTTTCCATGAGATGCATGAGGTCGTCTTCCATGAGGAGAAGACCATGGTAGCTGTAGTATATGGATTACAGATCTAGGCCTGGAAGCATCTTCCCATATATCAGCCAATTTTTGAGGATGCTAGAGAGCCCATGGAGCCGTACATATGCAGATATCGAGGGCATATTACCCAGACCCACCTGGGTAAGACTGAGCACTAGCAGACGCATCTTGATGACCTGGTGTCCGTTGTATGGCAACCGTGGAGAGAGGCAGAGGACTAGGATGATGCCCCCGAAGAGCTGCCATGGATGTTTAGTTCTCAATCTTTAGTGGGAAGGACGACATCAGTTATTGAGAGATTTTCTATTTCATGAGTGTGGCGGCAATATGGTCATCCCCAGGACATTTCACATGAGTACTGTGCCTATGCTAGGGTGCAAAAGGATGTTGAGAGGGGATGGCCACCATGGATGGATCCAGGGTGATCTATGATAGATATCCACAGTCTAGTTGCAGTTCAGTGGGACTACTTGCCAAAGGTAGTAGATGTAGGGATGATGCCTGCATATTAGGCATTTTTTATCAGCCTTCTATTCCCATGCTTCATAGATCCACTAGGGATGGTAGGGAAGGTATAGAGATAGGTGCCCCAGCAGCAGCAGGCACAACCATAGCCGCCAGGTCAGCCACAGATTCTACCACAGGTCCAGCACCGGGTACAACAGATGCTTATTCCCCCACGTCAGATGGGATCAGACCTAGGTGCCAGGGGCAGTGGGATAGGACATAGTCAGCAGAGGAGGCAGAGGATAGAGGAGCAAGCCCTTGAGTAGGAGATACCACAGCAGCAGGTGCCACCACAACCGGAGGCACCACCACAGAAGTAGGCACTAGAGATGCTTGATGAGGATATGCCAGATCAATCGGCGATTGGGGTGTAGGAGGCTATACGACAGTACCGGGAGCAGGTTCGTGCGGCCTCCCGACAGTTGGGAGAGTTGCAAATTGTAGTGGCAGTCCGAGATGTGCAGCTGGTGGAGAGACAACGGGAGACAGATCGACAAAGGGAGTGCGCGAGGACTGCAAAGCAGAGGTTGGAGCTAGCGTAGGATGAGATCCGCTTTCAATTAGCTAGGGCCACCTATTATTATGCTACATATACTAGCGCGGTACCGGATGAGACATTGCAGGTTCAGCGCTTCTCTCAGTACGCGCGAGAGTCTAGAGGCGCACGACCTCCTGTCATACTAGATATGCCACCGCCGCCTTTGCCACCTACTACCCTTGCTCCTCCTGGAGGCGAGGGTTCGGGACAGAGTTAGACGCTCTATGCCTAATCTTTGATTTTGATCCCTGGCTATGTATTGATTGGTGTGCCAGCACCACATGTATCATTTTTGATCGATTGCGCTCGAGTAGCGTCCATTTTTGTACTGACCCATTCTTTTGATATATATATACGAGATCTTGAGCCGAGTATTCCTGTGTAGATGTCATTGTTTGTTTTGTTTTACTTTTATGTACATGAGATGTATGTTGTACTTAGATAGAATGCATATGTATGAATTGACATCTCACGTAGTGTTGCGTGTTTTTGCTTGACAGTCACAGGTATTCCATTGAGGAGCATGAATCGACGAACCAAACGCTTGTATAGCTGTGGAGGAATCTGATGCATGTGGAGTATGAACAGAATGACCATCGAATTGCGTGCTTATGCAAATCTCATGGATTGCAAAATAGGTTCATTGGACTCGCAATCTAGTTATTATGGAATGTTCCCAAATACGTTGACTCTAAATAAATGAACACTGTAACACAATAGACCAACAAGGTGATGTATGGATGGGTAAAAATTTATATCCCGACTATGTGAGGTCATACGGTGATGTTCCTGGAGGTTGTATAGTGTTCCTTACTGGTTGTACGTTGTCATAGGAGGGGTCATACAATCGAGAGAGGGTAGTTGATGGTTGTACGGACTACAAGATGAGCCTTACGGTGGAGAATTTCAAAGGGGTACAAACTAGGAGGTTGTGCGGAGATTGTTATATGTCGTATGATAGTCAAAGATGATTGTACGGAGGTGAGGAAGAGAAACGTGTATGGTGTGAGGCTGATATGGTTGTACAATAGGCCATACATTGGCTAGTGGAGGACAGGAAGAATGCACAGAGGTGTGGGTGGATGGTGAAGGCTGTATGACCATGAAAGAAGCAATTATGAATAAGGACAAGATGTGGTATGGATGGATATCTAAGCCCTACTGTGAGAATGTTCACAAGCACATAGATTTATATGGAATCCTGATACCAAATAATGAAGACTTGAATATAGATAATTTCTTCAAGATATATAAATGTTGAAAAGATGGTGCTCCAATTAGCCAAATTCAAGCAAAGGGTTATACGCGACGAAATAGGGTGAGGGTTAAATCCCACCGAAATTGAAAAGACCAAATAGGGAAGATCTTTCACTTCCGAAATGGCGAACAACAGAGAATCCCAACTAGAATTTGTGGTATACAGAAATAATCCAAATAAAATGCATACCTAAAGACTACCTACAAGCCATGCTTAAATACCCGTTGGGAAACTTTCTGAGGGTGTACAAAGATAGTTGATGGCAACACAAACTACAAAAATAAAATTTAAATGGGTCCATGATATAATAAATCAATTGGCCCATTAACAAGGTTTAATTGAATATATTTATTTTATGACGAGGACATTACAATCCTCCCATCCCAAAATTTTCTTGTCCTCAAGCAAATGCAAATCTAGTTCTAGGAAACCTTCCGTAATCAACTCCTTCAATTCTGAGTCAGGCACTGAGTAGATCTTCCCGCCAGAGTAAAAGATGTCATCAACAACTTTGTATCTTTCATCGCATACATAACCATCCATCAAGTCACATGAAAAAGTGTGCTTGGAATACTCGTCCAATAGATGGGCTCGCCAATCATCCAAGGAATGTGGTCAGGTGTTGACTATCTTGTTTTTACTTGTAGTGTCTGGGGCCAAATCCTATTAAAAAATTGCCTCCATCTTCTTGATTGTGACTTTCCTTGATCCTTTATTTGACATTCCTCTTAGCAACACCTTCTTGCCATCCGTCTCATATGAAAATTCCATCCTTTTGAAACTTTGGGTGTACTGGTCAAGAGTTTCCAACCACTAGATGCCCAAAATGATATTAGTATCAACCAAATCTATGATAAAGAAATCATCTGCCATGGTATTGTTTCCCATGGAAATTTGTAGTTGTGGGATCACATGAGTGCAAGGTAACAAGGTTCCTCCTACAACCTTAACCTCAAATCCTCCTTGCTCAACTACATGCAAGCCTTTACTAGTGACCAAAGATGAATTGATGAAACTGAGTGTGGTGCCACTATCAATCATGATTGGGACTCATTTTTTGTGAAGTGTGTCATGAACCTTGAAGATACCACCTCTAGTCAATGTAGTCAAGGTAGCAATGGAACCCCCTTTTTGTATCAGGGCATTTATTCTCTCCTACTAGGTAATGTCTTCATCAGTTGCTATAGGTATTTGTCCTTTGTCATCATTAGACATCACCTCAATGTAATGAATTTTTCCCTTCCCAAGGTAGTGATGACCAAGTCCCCATGGTTCTTTGCATGTGAAACAGACCTTTTTCCTTCGAAGTTCTTGTCGAGAATCTTCATCAATCTAAGCTTTCTTCTAAATAGTCTCCTTGTCCTTGTCTTCTTGTGGGGCTGGTGTTGGTGTAGTTGTGTGAGTTTTGGAGGAAGATGCGACTATGTCACACACCTTCTTAATAGCTTCATTGAGTGCACATGGGTTGAACCCTTTGATCCAACCTCTTTAAGGCTTCCTTAGCCCATCCATGAATAACACAATTCGGTGTCTTTCAAAGATGTCTGTGACTAGTACTGACAACCTTTGGAACTTAGTAATGTAGTTGTCTACCATGCCCATTTTCTTTAGCTGAGCTAGATCTTTGAAGTTTAGCTCAAGATCTTTCCCATCAAAATAGTTAATGAGTCTCTCAGTGAACTTGACATAAGAGGTCACTGGTCGTGACCAATCCATGATGCCACCACTCATGCACCACTCCTTCTAGATGAAGTGATGGAACTTGATTGCTTCCTCTTCCAGCATTGGATTGAGTTGGAAATAGGTATCTACCTTCAGGACCCATGATTGTGCGGTAATGACTCCAGATCCATCAAATAGCGATAAGTTTACTTTTCTGATCTTTCTTATAAGAACATCATTATAATAATTGCAATTTCCCCCACCAGAATATCTCATTCTTAGATCAACATAGTCTTTGTAAGATATATCACCTTCTATATTCACATTCTACCAATCTTCCCAAAGTTTTCCTTGCATTTCCTCAAAAGTGGGCTCTCTTCCTTTATGTGGTGCTTCCATCCTTTGAAGGAAGATGGGTATCGAGGGTTGAGAGCAAGAGGATTGAAAGTTTGTCCTTCCCGAAATAGAATTGTCGCTATGCCCATTTTGTTCTCTTGTCTTTCCCTCGGCCAATTCTTGTATAGTTTCCTATATAAGCCTTTGGGTTTTGTTGATTTGCATTTGGTTTATGTTCAACTCTTTTAAAAGATTCATGAGTTCTGTCATGGAATCCTGATGATCTACCATTCTATCAATAGGGTTATTTTGCCTTCTCCTTCGAGTATAAACTTGCATTCACTTCCACAGGCAGATAGGATCAAAAGCTTTGATACCACAGTAATGTTCCCAAATACATTGAATCTAAATAAACAAACATTGTAACACTATGGACCAACAAGGTGATGTACAGATGGGTAAAAATTGATATCCTGACTGTGTGAGGCCATACAGTGATGTGGTTGGAGGTTGTATGGTGTTCCTTATTGGTTATACATTGGCATAGGAGGAGTTGTATAGTCAAGAGAGGGCAGCTAATGGTTGTATGGACGACAAGATGAGTCGTATGGTGGAGAATTTTGAAGGGGTACAAACCAGGAGGCCGTACAAAGATTGTTATATGTTGTACAATAGTCAAAGATGACCATACAAAGGTGAGGGAGAGAAATGTGTATGGTGTGAGGCTGATATGGTCATACAATAGGACATACGTTGGCTGGTGGAGGACAGGAAGAATGTACGAAGGTGTGGGTGGAGGGTGAAGGTCGTACGGCCATAAAAGAAGCAATTATAGATAAGGACAAGAAGTGGTACGGATGGATATATGAGCCCTACTGTGAGAATGTTCACAAACACATAGATTTATATAGAATCCTAATACCAAATAATGAAGATTTGAATATAGATAATTCCTTCAAGAAATATAAATGCCGAAAAGATGGTGCTCCGATTTGCCAGATTTGAGCAAAGAGTTACAGGCGACGAAATAGGGTGAGGGTTAAATCCCACCAAAACTAAAAAGACCAAATAGGGAAGATCTTTCACTTTCAAAATGGAAAACAACAAAGAATCCCAATTGGAATTCGCAGTATACAGAAGTAATCTAAATAAAATGCATACCTAAAGACTACCTACAAGTTGTGCTTAAATATCCATCGAGAAACTTTCTAAGGGTGTACAAAGATAGCCGATAGCAACACAAACTACAGAAACAAAATAAAAATGGGTCCGAGATATATTAAATCAATTGGCCCATTAACAAGGTTTAATTGAATACATTTATTTTATGATAGGGACATTACATATTGGTCAAATTGTAGCTCAAACAACTATCGACCTTTGCAAAGAAGCTTGAACAATTTCAACAAATAACATTAATAATCAATTTCAACAAATAATAATAAATATTTAAGACTTCCACCAATTACCTTTTTTTAAAAATAAAAAAAAAGATATTATATTCTTGTCTTGGAATAGTCTATCATGTACAATTAATTATATTTTGAATTATAATTCTTTCTTATTATAATTTTTTTAATTGAAGGAATTGATTTTATTTTAATTTATTGGATTGTGGAAATGTAATAGCTTTAAAAGAATTAATTTTCTATGGTCCATAGAATTTGATTGCCAATTTCTAGATGCACAATGTATACTATTTTTAATTAACGCATAATATATCTCACAAAATTGCAATCATCTTTTAATATTTTCTTCAATTATTTTTATATTCTATCTTGATTTCTAATTTATTTTAATTATTCCTCATCTTTTTTAAAAGATTGATTTTTATTAAGTAATTATGATTATATTATTTCTAATGAAATTATAAAATAATAGCTAAAAGATGTTAGAATTAGTTTAACTTTGTTTTTTTTTATGTTATTGAATTTTATTTGTTGTAGGTTAATTATATTGAAATTTTTATTTTAATTTACATGATAAAATAAATTTTAATTTGAAATCTAAAGTAAAATCTTTATAGTGTGAGCACAAGATGGGAACTAACTTTTGATTACTTATTTCATAATTTAAGGATAACATGTGCCTTGGAAAATTGTGCTTAAGGTAGCTTCTATCTATCTATCTATATTTTCTATGAATCAAGCACACAAAGTTAAAGAGTCCACTTGTGGTGAAAATCTTGGAGTTAGCCAAAAAGGCTAAATTGCACCCAACAAAGTGAGATATTACTTAAGAGTGAATGGGATCTCAGTTCACTTCGAGATCCTGACTTGAAAATTAGAATATGACCACCTTCATTGGTAGGATCTTGACTTAATTTTTTTTAAACATGATACTGCTTGGTTTCAAATAGGATCCTATTTTAAAAATAGAAATAAATAAATAAATAAATAAATTTATAGAAAACATTTGGCGAATCATTTCTTTTTCCTGAAAATGAATAAGATTCTTATCTAAAAGATATTCCCTAGGAACCTTAGCTTGTAGGTAGTTATTGTTTCATTTTTTTTCTACTTTTGGTTTTTAGAATTTTATTCTAGATTATAAAAAAATATAATTTATTTGTTATGTTAGTATTTTTAATTTAAGTGTGTGTGTGTGTGTGTGTGTGTGTATTTGGATCAGTAAATGGCCGAAGCCTAGATTAATTATCGTTATTTATTTTAATTAATTATTTTTATGTGTTAAGCGAATTCGAACCCAAGACCTCCCACGTAAGAAGCTCACAAGTTATCGTTGTGTTGTAGACTATTGCTTTATATATATATATATATATATATATATATATATATATATATTTCAATTTCAAATATAGTTTTTATTTAGAATTCAAAAAAATTGTTTCCATTTTTTACTTAGTAAATTAAACATGGTTAACAGTTTGAGAGAGAAATAAGTTAGGGTTTAGAGAGAGAGGATTTATGGTTTGGAGAGAGGGATTAGTGAGATAGAGGGGTTAGGGGTTAGAGAGAGAGAGGGGGTAGAGGTTAGGGAGGGGGGTAGTTTGAGAGAGGGTTTAAGGTTTAGGGGTTAGCGGTTTGAGAGAGAGAGAGGGGGGGTTAGGAGTTGGGAGTTTGAGAGAGAGAGACAGAGAGAGAGAGAGAGAGAGAGAGAGAGAGAGAGAGAGAGAGAGAGAGAGAGAGAGAGAGAGAGAGAGAGAGAGAGGAGTTAGGGGTTGGTGAGAGAGATGAGGATTATGGGTTAGAGAGAGTTGGGGGTTAAAGAGAGAGGGGTTCAAGTGAGACGACTTGAGAGAGAGTGGAGGGGGGGTGGGTTAAGATTAGAGATAGAGAGAGGTTAGCTTGGATTAGGATTTAGAGAGAGAGAGGAGATAGGTGTTAGGGGTTAAGGGTTACTGAGAGATAGAGGGAGGGAGAGGGAGAGGGAGAGAGGTTATGAATATATGTAATTATAATTTTTTAAATTATATATACATAAATTCAATATAAATAATTAATTTTATATGCCTTATATATAGTTATATATGTATAAATATTTAATTATAAAAATACATACATAAATACAATATACCATTGAGTCTTTAATCTTTATCACATGTTTGGGTTTTTCATATCATAATAAGTTGACCACATGATGTAAATCTAGGAATCACACTTTAGGCATTCATAACCTGATCATGTTATTTAAAAAGCTAAAACTCAATCGAGTCATGGCTTGGTAACAACCTAGGGTAATGACCCAAAGGCCTTGGAGCTCGTATTCCCTCCAATTTTGTCCTTCACATATTTTTTCATCATCTAAGATGAATCTTCATCTTTCCCTTCATCAAGATTGCAAGTGGTGAAGTGGGTGTCTCTAAAATCACTACCATAATCTCACTCATCTTCTTAGTTTTCTAGCCTCTTTTTTTTTTTTCTATTTTTTGACAATATTAGCATTATAAACTTTAATTATTTTTACCATTTTCTTCACAATCCTCATAGACATATGTTTACATTTTCTTAATAAATTTTGATATACTTAACCAAATTCAAAATAAAGTACATGTAACGTCTCACTAGGGAACCCAAGAGAAACTAACCTACAAGATGTTAAGTTTTCTAAACAATCTTTTTTTTAAAGATTAAAACATACAAGAGATAATTGGGCAGAAGCAATAACATCAAATAGACGTCTCATAAATAGTTAAGTAAACAATAAAAATTGCATTCCTCAAGGATTTCATAACATTGAGTCACATGTGAAAGTTTAATTAGTTTTTTTTAAACCAATAATCAAACACATGTCATCATATAACTGCATTTGCAAAATCTTATAAAGGAATGTGCAAGTACATAATAGTGCATACTCATCCACATCAAATGGACCGCATGGTATGAAATGCTAAAAGAATATACATCATGATAAGATACACGATCCCATAGGATCTTAATGATTGAAATACAAAATATCAAGCATGATCACACAACATATAATCATCAAGTAGAAGGAATAATTCACAACACCAATGGTATGACCTGCATCAGTGTCCAGTTGTTAGATCTTAATGGAAAAGAATCACTACCTCTTGAGCTCATGGAACCTAAGTGGCCTCACTCTAACCATGCTGAGGAGATAATCTCAAGTCCCAAATGGATAGCAATCCAAAAGTCATGACAATAATCTAAGTCTCAAGATCCCGAAAGTAGTTTATCTCAAGTTACTAAGTACACATGGTAACATCTAATCCTAGAAGCAACAAGACACACAAGAAATCTAATGTGCATATGGGCAAGTGTTATCACATTAGTCAACTCTAAGGTTACCCTAGCAATCTCTCAGGACCCCGACCCCCTAGCGACTCTATGTAGCATCAATATCCTTTCATACAAACAAGGCATAACAATGAAGCAAGGTCATTACCAAGCACCCTCACTACTCCCATCCTAGTCTAGACTGGCACACGAGGCATGGGTGAGGTACCAAACTAACATCTTGTTAATTTATTTTAAACCCCATTAATGATCATGTTATCACTTATTAATCCTACTTACAATGAGTTACCCAGTCAGCCTCTTTAGGGCTCCAACCCCCATTGTAGGTCACTTCCCCACATACACATAGATAACCTACCCTAAGCTCATAGAGAATGTATTTCATAAAAATCATCATAATGTCTCAAGTCCATACATGTAATTGAAAACCTAATAGATCACATATCAAATACTTGCCACAGGTGGTAACATAATCTCAACATATGAGCTTACAAGAGAACTAGTTGACATCATAGGAACACATGATCATGGCACATTGAGTTGGAAATAAATTGATCATGACATAACAACATTTCAAACAACATCATCAAAACAAACACTTCCCAAGCCTCTGGTAAATATTCCTATTTGGCCAAAAACTAGTTTCCCAAAAAGCATCGCAAGATAAACATAGCATCTCAATAGACATGTACAACAAAGTAGTATGCAATCAATGAGTTTTTGATAAAATCTCATACAGTTTGAGTTGAGTTAAATAACAATTTCTATTTTATAATCATTTCATAATTGGATAAGGGTTTTCAAGTTTAGATCAATTCAAATATAAGTTTCATGATAATAACTTAATGGGTCTACATCTCCAAATAAACTACGTGTTTAAAAGAGTATGATGATAATCACATGACATCCAAATAATTTATCTAGTAGTTTACCTTTGGTTTCTATTCAGTAATACCTTTCAAAGATTCAATTATAAAAATGAAATATTGATTACATTTAATGAATCTTTAATTTCGTAACAAAAAAATCAGATTTAATATTTTAAAATTACAACCAAAATTTAATTAAAGTTAAATTCAATTTATAAATATTTCAAACTAAAATTAAGTTTAAATATAACTAAAAATCATTTAAAATATACTAATTTTAAACTGTATAATTTTTTAAAATAAATTATATAAAAAGAAAATTACAAAAAAATTAAAAAATTAAAAACATTTATTTATTTATCTATTTTTTTAAAAATCCCACATCGTGGGGGGGTCATTGCATGACTCTTAGAGCATGCGCAACCGATTGTTGTAATAGCTTTGGCTACTTTGACAGCCACCACAAGTGGCAAGGGGAGTAGGAGGTGGGGCGGTCATTGCCCCCACCTCCAAATTTTTTATTTTTTATTTATTTTTAATAAACATGCCATATATAAAAACAAGATTTATTTAAAAACAAATTGCTATCAATAGCCTGATAAGGAGACTAATTTCCAACAAATTATATTTGTGTATATTCAAATCTAGTTTTCATTTTCAAACCCTAATTAGGGTTTTATTTTCTAAATTCAAATCTTCTGATGAGGGTTTCAAATTGTAATTTTCATAGATGTTTCCCAATCAAGAACAATCCATTTTCCAATGAGGGTTTTAGATTCTTTCAGCTAGAATTATGGAAATGAAAGCAACATAAATTCTCCATAGATTTGTCATGGTAATTTTCTTGTTCTTACAAGCACAAAGAAGATAGAGGATTCTTAAGGAATTTTCAAAATAATTTGGTTCAAATTCCTACCTCAGTTTGATGCTGACAAAATCTGATGAATCCTTGTGCCCACGAATTTCCTATCTCCAAAAGATCACAAGGAAAATCCTGTTTGTCAATTCTCAAGTTGCTCCTCCAAACTTGTGCATAGAGGAATAAGCTCTAATTCCCAATTAATATGCCTCTAACCCTAGTTAGATTTATGTTTTCCAATTGGCCTCTCTTTTAATTAATTTCTTTTTATTGTATTTATTTAATTTTACTTACTTATTCCATGCACACTTAGTGCCTTTTTAATAAAATAATTCTTTATTTAATAATTCCACTTTGCTTTAACTAGCAAGATGATTTAGGAAATATATATTTAATATATTTTAATCAAATAATAATATTTAATGGCCATCATTTAATTGCAACTTATAATTCTATCATTGTTGCAAAAAACAAATATAATTATGCCAAATTTAACATTTTAATAATTCTAATTATTTTATTCTAAAATTAGAGTTTTAATTAACTCTTTTAAATTTCACTCTACCATTTTATTAATTTTCCCAATTAATTAAATAAATAAAGTGATATTTTCCTCTCTAAAGTTTTTCCATTAAAATGTTTACTTAATTAATTCCCCTTGCTTATTTATAACACTTGAACCACAAAGTAGACCACATACTCCAAAGAATCACAACAACTAGAGAAAACATAAAAATTCAAACTCCAAGCTTAAGTCATCAAATTCACGTCACCTCGACGAATCTAGAAGGGTGGATAAGTCAAATACTTGTCCTTTACCACACGAAAAATTGGCTTGGGGTAGGGATTTGGACTTAAAAACTATCTCCCCTCATTACCATTGAGATATTGTGTTAGGACACACTCATTGATGAAGGGCCACACCACCCTTACCAACTCATAACCAAGAATGCAACAACATGGAGACAAAGAGAGACAAAATGCTTCCCAAGCAATTTTATCATACTTGAAAATCCTTACAACATCCACAAGATGATATCATAGATATGACTTCTTCAAAAAGAAGTTTACAAATTCTTCAACATAAGAGAACTCCCAAATAAGAATTTCCAGAAGAAGAGTCTTCACACCAAAAGCTTCACCAAGAAGAACTTCCCAACTAAGGGCCGTCACCTCCAAAGCTTCCACCCAAGAAATTCTACTTGAAGAGCTACACCTTAAGAGCTTTCACACCTTGAAGCTTGACCTGCCAAAGCTTGATTAGAAATGCTCATATGCCTTGCTTAAATAGGCACTTACCACCCAATGCATGATTTATCCACAACCTTCTAGAATTCCACCTACACAATATCCACAACCTTCTAGGATTCCACCTACACAATATCCACAACCTTCTAGAATTCCACCTACATACCTCGATAAATGGAATGACAACCATTTATTATTTTATTTTTCTATTACGCCACCTATGCACCTCGAAAATAGAAATTCCTTTTTTCTTTTCTTTTCTCCTTTTTCCCTTATTTTATTTTATTATTATTTTTCCTTCTATTTTCATCATTTTCTCTCTCCTCCACAATTTATTTATTTATTATTATTTTTTTTTTAATTTTAAAATTTTCCCATGCGATATGCTCCTGCATCACTCATCCTAGCAATTTAGGGAAGTAGATGCTCGGTACCTACATAAAAGTCAAGCATGTACTAAACAAGAAATCATGGGGAGTGGTACATCATGTAGATCTTGACTAAGAGGTGACTATGACTCCCTCCTCTAACCACATATGTCACGACAATGAAAAAGTAAAACAGACACAAGCACCATACACATGCAAGTATGGGGTAAGTATCCATAATCCATATGAACATCATCGTGAATCTAACTATGAACATCATATCCAAACATATAGCATCATCATATGAATATCCATGGATCACAATAACACCAAAAATATCCAGAGTACGAAGTATCTCATCAACTATATGAGCAAATCATGAAAATAGTATCAACCAACTAGTTAACCAAGTACCACTACATCATGAAATTTGGCCTAAAAGTGTTTGTAAATATGACTGAAGCAAAATGAGGTAGGCACTACATTACACATTATTGTTCTACACATCATTATACACACTTTTTAAAAACATTGTTTTCATTTTTCAATTATTTTGATGCAAGTTATGCACAATGCATGAACATGTACCAACATCTCAAGATGTAGTCACTTCAAAAATTCATTAAAAAATTACAAAAAAATACACAACTTCTAGATATCACTCTAAACTATCATCGTATCAAAGAGATTTGCAAAATAATAAATAAAATTATGTCTTTTATGCAACACATAAATATAATTATATTATATTTTTTCTTTAAAAATTAGGAATAGTTTTATATGCATGCAAAGTTTGACCCACCTAATCTTAGTTGTTTTGAAAAAACCTTAGTAGTTTAGAAAGTATATTCAAAGAAATACAATTTTTAGTTCTTACACATCTTGTCATTTCGAGTGGATCACCCTCAAGTGTCTCATCCAAGTTAAGGTAGCATCTAGAGTTACATTGCATCCTTTCGACTCTTTAATGACAACTTCCTTTAGTCAACTAGTTATATAGATATTATTCCTAACATATATATTGTTGATAGGTATTATTACTTTTTAATATCCCCTAAATGTCAATATTGCTTATACATTCTTTCAAAATCATCCAAAGTTCTTCTTGAACTTCTTGATTCATTGTTTTTTCATCTCAACTATCATCAGTAGTCTTCAACTTGATTGTACTAACCTTTAGCTTCTCTCATTCTACCTTTGTTTTACTATTGCTTGTTGACTAAAGGATTCATCTCTTACTAACTTGAATAAGGAGTGTCTACATAGTTTTGTTAGAATACATAGTCCAAAAATATAACTAAGAGGGGGGGGGAGTGAGGGTGAATCAGTTATCCAACTAATATCACAATTATCAATTATCAACCTTATTAGACTAAATAACTTATGATAAATATAGTTAGAAACCACAATAAGATAGTCATGCACAATAACACCAGATATGTTAACTAGGAAAACCCTTGATCAGAGGGAAAACCTCGATGGAGATGGTACCCACAAGATGGTGTACTGATCTAAATATTCCTTGTTAGAGGATGGACCCTGTTAGGATTCTTTAACAACATTCAGTACATATCAGTCTCTGTTAGGAGACTTTGAATCCCTGTTAGGAGACTTTGAATCCCTGTTAGGAGATTTCAACCCTGTTAAGAGTTGTGCCAACCCTATTAGGAGTTGTGGAAGACAACTAGACCCACTACTCAAATAGCTTCAGGTGCAAGGCCAATGAATCCATTGTCCAAATAATTTTTGTATTATTCCTTGTAGAATAATAGAAATGAATAGTACTTCCTTCCTCTTCCTTTGTCCCATCAACCAGACTTCTGATCCTTCTAATCTTGTAACCAAATCATACAATTCACATCTAATAATCCCTTGGATCGCTTACATGCATTCAATAAACACTCTGCTCCTTTTTGCACTTGATTATTTACTTTGCATACAACTTACATTACAAATATGGAAAATATCTTTGCTTTATACCATATCTTCAAAATAATTCCTTGATTCGGCCTTGAGGCTTTCCCAATTAATTATAATAAGATAATTAATTAATTTACAATTACAATAGCACTGTCGACTCATAGTCTATACAACTTCTCACACTTGTGACACTAGGGCTTGCACATCTGCTGACGTCATCATCAGATTGGAATAAGTCACTGGTTGACTACATATCAATAGATTATATCTCTACTAGAAGATATAATGCAAACATTAGTAACTGCTTCTTAGGTGCTTTGTCTTTGAACTGCTCTCTGTAAATCAAGTACAACTTTCGTATGTCTTCGACTTACATGTTGCACATTTAACCACATCATCATGACATAGTGATGAACATGTCCATGAATGCAACATGTCAATACTCTCCAATGCTTAAGATACTCCCCGACAAAATATCATCAACATTCATTCTAATAGTTTTATGTTCCTTTATATCTATTGCTTTGTGCTTTCTTTATTTTTTATATGTCATAGGAGCACAAGAAAGGTCACATCCATAGGTCATGACTCAGCTAATTAGTATTATTATTCATAATATCCATATCTATCATGCTAAATCACTTTTTATCAACACTTATTGTATCATTTTCATCACTTACCTATATTCCTTTTATTTATTGTTGTTTAATTATGGTATACAATTATACTTACACTGCTAGAGGAGCTCAAGTTAAGTCATGATTATACTAGCTTAAAGTAGGGGATCATCCTACTAAGGAATTATTTTCAACACTACCCAAAGCCTTCCAATTCGAGAATTAAAAGGATCAAAGCATGAGGCTTTATTCGTACTAAACTTCATGACATTCTTCTAGCATTTGTAGCTCATTATAAGGATTTTTTCACTATTCAAGAATCAACTCTTGTTTCCCAACAAGCTCTTAGGACACGTTTGGTTGTTGGAATAGGAATAGATAGTCTAGAATATGTTTTCTATTCTCTGTTTGGTATGCCCAATCAAAATAGGGTTTCATATTCCAATTTTACCCCTAAAACAAGCATAAGTCTATGCAAAAAAAACATATTATTAGAATAGGGCATTCCTATTCTCAATCCTATTATCCCAAATTTTATATATTTTTGGGTCCATGAGTTTGCACATAAGGCCTGAACACAATGGCATTGCCCACAAGCAAGAAATCTTTGACATCTACATCGTTGGTGGAAAACAATCCTCTATCACACCCAACTGATTTCTTGATCAGGATTGGGCCAACATAATTGCTGAATTTAGGTGCACTAGAAGCATTGTGTGAAATAGGTAGAGAGATCAATTCACCTTTCTAGTTCTGACGGTTGAGATGCATAGATTTTTCAAAGTGCAAGTGGATGTCGATGGCATCAGGGGACTGTTCCAGAGCTCTATCAAGGCATTGGCAAGCTAACTTGTATTCTCTAAGATAATGAAAAGCCCTACCTTTGTGAAACAAGGATTTTAGGTGGTGTTGATCAAGGGCTAATGCATTTTCACAATCTTCTATGACATCCCCACATAGTTTCAACTTAATCTTTGCTTCTACCCTATTTGAGTATGAACACACAAGATTTTCTTTGACTTTCTCTTGGATGTTCGAAGTAGATGTACCCTGAGCATCAATTTTGTTGGGTGAGAGAGCCAAATCTATGCATTTGGAATAGAAGTCAATTGCTTTGTTCCAATCTTCACTATGAAAGTATTTGTTACCTTCACTATGCAGTCCAAGCAAATCCTTGGCCAGAGAACTTTCTGGCTTTCCCAATAAGGAGGCCAAAATCTCGACATTTTGAGGGTTGTTGACACGGAGCATGAGGATGCCATCTTGGGCACCTTGCTTGAAGTATGGTTGTTTCACTGCAACCTTGGCGCCTTTGGGATAAACATATATAAAATTATTTTCTTTACAATAAGTTGAAATAATTAACCAAATATAATAATATATTAAAACAAATAGAATAACTGTATTCCAATTCCAATTTTGTACAACCAAACAAGGGAGTAACATATTCCTAGTCAACTACTAGGCAAACCAAACAAGAATGGGATTACTCTTTTCCATTCCCATTCCCCATTTTCATTCCTATTCCACATTTGCATTCTAATTTTCTATTCCTATGCTTGCACCCAAACGGGCCCTTAGAGATTACTTGGCTTGTGTCCCCAATCATCTTTCTCCTTCTCAAATTGTCTTTTGTGATAGGATTTTTTCCGAGAAAGACCTTGGAGAGGTTTCCTTTTCCATGGCTGGTGACAAAGCTTCGAGATGTGATGGTCTCACAGTTTAATTTTATAAAGTCTTATGGGACACTTTAGGGAATGATTCTTACCAAGTCTATCTAGAAGCACTACAACATGTACTTTAGGAAGTGAAATTAACAAAGTTAAGATAAAGTTAATGCCTAAATCTAGTGATCTCGAGGACATCTGTAATTGGCACCCATCACTTTGCATAATGTTTCTTATAAATTTATTGCTAAGGCTCCAACTCTTTGAGTTTTCCATCTTCTCCCCAAAATTTTTAGACCAGAACAGACATGTTTTATCCAATTCCATTATATTCTTTATAACATTATTGTTGCCTAGGAAGGTATTGAATGGGCTTGTGTCTCTGGTCAACCAACTATTTTTTCCAAAAATGATTTTGCCAAGGCTTATAACCATATAAAATGACATTTTGTCTTAGCTATGTTATCTTCTCTTAGATTCAGGTTCAAGCAGACAAAGTTGCTCTCAAGGAGGCCCATTTGTAGAAGCTCCTACATCACTAGGCCAATGTGCCCTACATTATGGCTTGTGTGCCTCATGATATCTCTTCTTCTTGTGCACCTCCACATTCCCAAGGAAGGCGTCAATGATGCAAGGGTTCAAGTAGGTAGAGCAATTCTCTCTCTAGGCCTTAGGGAGAGCCCACTACTCCCCACCACCACTCGTGTATTTTTGACACTCTAGTGGGTTGACATTCCCCTCCTATTCAATTAGGTGTTCAGTCAACTCCCTACTTGGCCACCAACTTCCACCTTTGGTTGGCTAGTTATCGGTCCTAGTTGTTTAGCTTCCACCAAGGACTCCCCCTTGGCTCTCTTTAGCCATCTTGCCTCGATAAGACACATAGAAGGAGAGTGAAGATGATGAGGTAGATGGATGTAGACTCCTAGATTTGAAACGTTCTCAAGCCCTCGAACAAGGAGATTTGAATGACAAATTTGATCCTTCATTGCCCTCAAGCATTGCTCTCATGACACAGGAGTTCTTCCATGGCTAGAGTTAGGCCATTTGCTTTTTTGGTTTCTAATGCATATTGAAGTTCAACCCTTGTGATATTATTGACATTAGTTAAATTTGATTAAAAATTGACGATTCCTCCCAACCACAACTTAGACATTCCACTCTTTTAATACTTTCAAACTATAAATTGATTTAAATTAATAAAACTTTATTAATAAAAAAACTTAGTTATATTATATTTGTAAATAATACCAATGAACTTTATCCAAAAAGTCTCCAAATAAATCTACTAATTTTGATATTATATTTTTATAAACAATAATATCAATATCATTTTTACTATTTTTTTCAAAAAACAACGTAAATTCTCTGTTTTCTATATACTTGTCAATGTATCGTATCATCATTTTCACTTATAATCGTGCAATCAATCAAATTCATATGTGCAGGAGCGAGAGAGTAGAATACTAATTTCTTGCATGCAGTCAATGCAACCAAAGACAAACGTCAAGTTTGATCTTGACCCCTCTTAGCTAAGCTTTTTGTCGTTAACTTGCCTGGCATTGTTAGGCGATTTTGACGTGAAATAAATTGCACAATTTAATACGAAACCACAAGTGATATAATCTCAAAAGGCGTTCCAGTTGTCAATGATAATAAGAAAACTGATTTTAAATATGAAGATGGACAAGTAAAAGTTGCCTATAATTTATTAAAACTGTTTTTTCTATGAAGATGCACGGCAGCACAACAAGACAAGAAAATAGTATTCCAATAGAGAATGATCAGAGGAAGTGGCGAAATAATCTTGTCTGAATGACCATAATGGAATCTATTTAAATTAAAATAAAAATTCATTTGAAAATTTAAGCCTTTTAAATCTAAAATGTGTACCTGTCATTCAAATTCTCCGTCAACAACGACAAATTATTTTTAAAAAGCAAGATCATATAATATAATACAGAGTACAATATTTACAGTAGAATCGGCAGCACAATTTTAATTACCCAAACCATTCCAATATTTACTACTTTGTACAAATTCGTTTGCGACGAATTTCAATGGCCGTGATCCCAGGTTCGAATCCGCTCGAACAAATTCCACAATTCCGATTCTGCAAGCCAGCCCGGTAACAAAAAAAACTTAGGGTTTCCATGTCCTCCCGGCAAATTTATTCCATTCATAGAGCGGCAGTTGTTCCAGCTCCTCCCTTGAAAAGCTTAGAGGAGGATCCTGGACTCTCAGACAAACCCTGGCCTTGGAAACCCCCTTCATCGAAATTGAGCTGATAATCCATCTGATCGTAATGGAACCTCGCAGGCCTCGTACTGTAGATCGATCTTCCATCTGCCTTGCACCTCCGAACAAAATTCTTCCATTTACGCCCGCTGCAGCAACCCCCGGCATAATCGTCCACTAGGGTTTCAGACCATTCCCCCGCACGCCTGACGCTGTTCCAGCCCTTGCGCCACCACTTCGGAGAATCTAAATCCATGGCTGCCGCTTCCGAACCCGAATTCGACCTCGCGACCTTCTGGAGCCACGAGGGTTTCAGAAGTGAGCGCTCGGTATCCTCGGAGCCAAAGCAGCAGCAGCAAAGCAGCGCAGCGCTTCTGAGCCTGCGGTGGTGCATATTGACTCTGTCTTCCATCTCACGGAGATTCGAACTCCGGACTGGCGGTTTCCCTTTGACGAGATTCGTACCCTGGACCGGCAGTTTCCCTTTGCGGAGATTCGAACAATGGACCTGCAGTTTCCCTTTGTAGAGCCGAACTAATTTGGTAGAAGAAATTATGAAGACCCGTGAAAAGGGGCTGAATATAACGAGGAAGGTGGGAACGCGTGATTAGGGTTTGTCTTTTTTGCCACGTGGCATTGATTGCGTGGATGTGCCGCTGATATTTTTGATATGGTGTGCGCTCTGTCCCTATCCTGCCCTGGGAAAGTTGTATTTATAGCATTAAAGGATGCGCCTACCATATAAATCTTTTCAGTTGTTTAGTTTGCAGGATAAGGACAACCACACCGCCCTATATCTTATCCCAATTACTGATTTCAATTTTATTTTATGAGCGTGGGTGCTATTTTTGATTAAAATATGATTTTTATTTAAAACTAGGGGAACCTATTGCTATGGTTGTGCATTCTATAGTGGGACTGCGGTTAGTTAACTATATTTTATTTCTGGTAAATGATTGGTTTGGTATAGTGGGGTTGTACGCGTAAGAGTAATTGTTTTTCTAGTTAAGAAAATTAGGTGTATAAAATATTGTCCCTTCTTATTAGGAGAATAAAGTTGGTAGAAAATGGGATATGAAGTATAATTATTCTAATAAACTTTATGATAAGATTATGATAATTGTTTTTTAATAAGTTGGTATTTTTTTTAACAAGAGTTCATAAGCGCTTGAGTTCCTGTCTTTTGGGGGGTAATACGTGTGAGTTTGTAAAGGAAATTATCTTGCAATGTTTGTGTGAGATGAAATGTGTTGTACCATGACTATGAACGGATTAGCTTTGGGTACAAGTTTGTAGTGTTCCCTATTTTTAGGTGGAGAATAGGTCTGGTATTAACCTACAATAACATGAGTAATGTATTCATTTGCAAAAGAAAATTGATTGTAATGATGCAAGTCATATTTCTACTGTATTGATTATCTATTGTTATATGTATTATGTTTCAATTAAAAAAATTGATTCTTAGAATAATATTTGAAATGTATTTATATTTCTAAATTATATCTAACTTAAGAATAAATTAAATAAATTATAGTTGCTATAGTGTTAAATATATGACTTGTAAATCCTCATTCTTTTGTAAAAATTAAATGTAATAAATGTTGTCCAACTATATTAATTATGTGATATACATTTTCACAAATTTCAACATTAAAAGATAGATTAAATATTTATATTAACTAATTAGATTTTATATAGAATCGAAAAGCTATCTTCTATAATTAAAAAAATTAGGATCTACTAAATAAAATAAAATTAAAAAATTAATACAAAATTAAAGAGAATTTCACAAAATAACTAACGAGAAGCTCACACATAGTACAATCTCATTAATAGAAAAGCATTGTAATATCAATTTTCTATTAAATAAATTCTTATTTTAAACTTTAGTCGACACGTTGAATTTCAATAGGGTTTCATATCGTCGTAAATATTGCAGTTTTGAATAGGTGAATTGTGATGCCTGTAGATTAATTCTCGCCATCTGCAACTCATTTAAATTCAAGCTTATACTTTTTTTGTTTTTCATGCTATTGTACTACAACAAGCTATGATCTTCAAGCGATACATATGTACACTGATACTGGATCGAAGTTGAAATCTACACGCTACCCTAATTTAGTTTATTGCGTCGTATTGCAAATTGAAATTTAATAGGGCTCGTTTGGTACATACATCTCGAAAATCATAATGAAGTCCAAAGAATCTATGCAATGTAGAGTCTTTAGTCGTAGAAGAAAAAATTCAGGTTGTTCTTCTGTGCCAGTCGTAGTAATGGAATCTGAAGGCTATCGCTTCAAATTAATTGCGTGCATTTTGAATATATCTCAGTACCAGCAGCACATACATTTAATGGCTATATGATTTGTAAGGATTTTTTATTTTAATAGACACGAATTCTGACGAAGCTGCATGATTTTGACAAGTATTAATTACATATCAATCTGTTACTTTTTCATTGATTTTTTACTTTTTCATTGATTTTTTAATTTAGAAAAAAAGTTTAATGCCCAGGAAAATACCCTAGGACCAATCAGAAAAAATAATTTTACTTCTGATAAATAAATTTAAAATTAAATAGCCTAAAAACTTTAGAAACATGATACTGGCTTTCTAAAAAGAAATAGTAGGGGGGGCAAACAAAAACATTAGTATCCTACCTTATAAATAAGGCAGGGACTAATAAATGTGTATTTCAAAAATAGGTTTTAACAAGTGCTTGGAATCTAACATGAAACAAACAATATAGAAACAACATGCCAAAGAAGGCTAGGAGAACATGACAAAAAAATAGCCTCTGGAAGAGCAGGCTAGCCCAACAAAACTAGAAACCAAAGGAAAACTTGAAAAGCCAAGGTTTCCAGTCAAGAAGTTGTGTTGTTCTGACCTGGCAGTGTACGGAGATGAGGTCGTACAATAGTCAAGGGAAGGCCATACGTGGGTCAAAGGGAGGTCGTATAAGAGTCAAAGGGAAGGTCATACTGGGGTCAAAGGGAAGGTCATATCGAGGTCAAAGGGAAGGTCGTACTAGGGTCAAAGGGAAGACCGTACGAGAGTCAAAAAATTTGTACGGTGGTGGGTTGGGATGATGTATATGGTGAGTACGACTGAGAGGGTATCGTGATAGGTGAAGGATATGGCAAGAGTGGATGGTGTGTGGAGGAATGACCAACTGTGTTTCCTATGCCTGAGTATTTTATGCATCCACACAAGAAGACCACCTGTTAACAATTGACATATGATAGAGAAACAATGATAACACTCTAGATTTACCAGATGTAATGATACATAAAATGTCACTCCAATTTGCTAGATCTGAGCTAAACCATACAAACAAAATAGGGTGAGGGTGGAATCCCACCGAAACTGCACAGGCCAAATAGGGAAGATCTTTCACTTCTGAAATGATGAACAACAGGGAACTCCAATAGGAATTTGCAGTACAAAGAAAATAATCCAAATTGCATGCCTAAAACAACCTACAAGAAAGCCTTATAAAGGGCTTCGGGCAAACTTCCCGAAGGATTACAAAATAGCAATAAGCCGACAAGTACTAAAAAAAAATAAAGAGTGCGCTTGAGAGATTAAAAATATTGATTCTCGGCCACATAACGAAATAATATTATTTAATAATAATGGGGATATTATAGTCCTCTGTGCCCAAAAATTGCTTGCCCTCAAGAAATTGCAAACTTGGATGCTCTAGAATTTGCTCGCCTTCCTAGGTGGCATCCTCGACAGGAAGATCCTTCCATTGCACAAGAAACTCCTTAATGGTATGGAACATGAGCTTCTTCTCCTAGACATCTATGATCTCTGCTGGCTCTAAAATTAATTTCCCTTCTTCATCAATGGGATGCAATTCCTTCGACACTATGACATGTTGTCCAATGGCCTTCTTCAGTGATGACACATGAAAAACATTATGGATTTGACTCCCTTCAAGAAGCTCCAATTCATAGGCAACTTCTCCTACCTTTCGAACCACTTTGTATGGTCCGTACAAGCGTGGTTTTAGTTTCTCCTTACCAGATGACTTCAGGGAGGATTGTTTAGATGGTTGAAGTCAAAGGTATACTAGATCACCCACCTCAAAACTTCTCCCAATTCAATGTTGGTCTGCAAATATCTTCTGTTGGTTTTGAGCCCTTTGTAGATTTTCCTTGAGAGATCCCATGATATCTAAACTCTCTAGTAGCCAATCTTTAGCCCTCAGTGCATGATTGTCTCCCAATACCAAATCCATAAATGATGAAGGTTCATAACCATACAATGCTTTGAAGGGTGGCATGCCTATTGGCATGTGATAGGTAGTGTTGTAACAATGCTCACCCAGATGCAACCAACACACCCATGCCTTCTGTTGTGCTGAAACATAATTCCTCAGATAGCCCTCCAACCATTTGTTCACAATATATGTCTGTCCATCTCACCGTGGATGGTAGCTTGTACTTGGTGACAACACTGTTCCCACTAGCCTAAATAACTCCATCCAAAAAATGATAAGGAAACGACTATCTCTGTCACTTATTATATTTCATGGGAAACCATGTAAATGGAAAACCTCATGGAAGAACAACTCAGTCACTTGTGATGCTTGGTATCCGATGGAAATGGAAAAGAAATGGGCATACTTGGTCAAACGATCAACCACAACAAAAATGCAATCCTTCATCTGAACTATGGGTAGCCCAGTGATGAAATCCATTGAAATACTTTCCCACTTTTGATTAGGGATTGGTAATGGTTGGAGAAGTCTCGCAAGTAGGCTGTGTTGAGATTTGTTTTCCTGACAGGTAAAGCATTCTCATACATACTGTAAGACATCATTCTTGAGGCCTTTCCATGTAAAACGTTCTTAGATCTTCCTATAGGTTTTTAGATATCCTGGGTGTCCAACCAATGGTGAATCGTCACTAGTACATTTGACCCTATTTTTCGACCAAAATTTTCAACCATCTGTTAAAATGGTTTAGATTGGTCACACTATGCAAGGAAAAATATGTTTGTTTTAAAATCGATGCATGTGTTGGTCAAAATTTCAACCAACACGGGCTTCATATTTTTTTGAAAATGAAAAAGGTCAATGCCCTATTTCATTATCAATGTGGTTGTTTGATGTTTTACTGTTGGGGTTTCAAGGTTCACAGAATAACATTGTGATTTTTCCCTCGTAAGATCCAATGATGATAGAAATATTGGATCTCTGGCTAAGAAAAATAGGTTGTGCATTTCTGTATCGTGAGCAAGAGGAGCACTATATTTCTGTGGCAATCACAACTTGTTAGATTTCAAAGAACGGGATTGTTTGAGCGAGGAAATATATTTTCGTTATCCAAGACATCCTTGCGACCCTCCTTTTGTTCTACGCATTAAAGATGCATCTTCTTTCAATCCTCTGTTCTGCACATGGCCTTGTAGGGCTCTTCTCCAATGCGGTCACCTATGTGAAAGCACTTGTCATGATGGTAAGCATCCACTCTACGTCGAACAAGTTCTTTTTCACTTCAAAGATTGTGGTCACGAAGCAACAAAGAATTGCTCACAAGATGAGGAAACAAAGCTCTGTTTGGAGGAAATAAGCTACGCGTTTGATAAGTGTGGATCTTCATCAAATCTCTAGTTTCTCTGGCTGGTCCCTGGAAGCAGAATCCAGGTAAGTAGTTTGGATCTTCTTTTATTTTTCAGGCCAAGACCAAAGATATATGGCAAGATGGAAGATAGTACCTAAACATCTAATGTCAAATGTCCCTTCAAATCAAACAACTCATAAAAGTTATTGCATGCGCTTGAATTGCAATAAATCTTCTCTTAATGCATTAATTGTAGCTGGTAAATGCTTTTATCTACTATGTTGTAGATCACTGCCTTATGTGTCAACAAATAGAATCAATACCATGAGGAAAAATACAAAACCTACAGCAGACCCCTCAAAACAAAGTACCCAAAGGAGATACCACTGAAAAGAATTTGAAAAATTCATGGTACTTTCCTGTAAATTTTGCCCATCTTTTCTCATGTATATACATAGACATAGGAAAATAATCAGTCTCTATACAACAAGCTTTGATCTTTTGATTTGATATATTGACTTTAAGATTGGAACTTGTTATCTTATTTTCATACTATCTAAATCGAACTGTGTCTCCCAGCAAGCATCCAGAACTTTATCCCAAATTTTTAATCATATTTGCTACAACCCGTGTGAAAAAAATGAAATTGTAGATGGGCTACTCAGATCCAACACTTTGTGCAGCCATTTTAGAACAAGAAGCATTTTCGTATTTGCATTCTATCTTGTGTTGTGTTGCATTTAAGGAAGCCTTGCATATGATAACATTTCTTGTGTGAAAGCTCCACAAATGGTTGTGTAGGTGTGTCTATGACATCAGCAACACAAAAAAAAACTCAAGGATAGCTCTTCAAAGAGCAGAGGTAGCTACTCACTATACAAAAGCATTTTCCAAATGTTTTTAAGTTTATCAGCATATCCCTGCATCCCCTCTATGTAACTACTACTATTGAAAATAGATAAGAAAGACTTGGAATCAATTGAAAAACAACACATGATAATCTGATCAACTACATAAGAACTTCATTCAAATTAGGTCAAGTGACTTACACAAAGATTTTGCACTATTTTCTATTGTTGAGAATGTTGATGGGAAAAAATGATCACAGGTTGCTAGTTAAATATTATGACCCAACCAAAGAAGAACTATTTTTATAATGAAATGAACCAAGACTGCTTTCCTGCAACTGCCACTCCAATCCATAATTGCCTATGCATAAACAGGTAGCATTAATAAAATGTATAATATATGTTCGAAACAGTGATTGATAAGATACAATCCATAAGTAGGAGGTATTTTTCCACAACAATTCAAATTGTGATATTGCTATCAAGGTTTAATTGTGTGGTTTTTGAGTCAAATTCATTGACCCATATTTCATGACTAGTGGTTCACCGAAACCATCTCTCATGAGAATGAACGGAACACTTAGCACTCATTGGATCTAGGTGGTGCTCACAAAGGTGAAGCACCAGGACTTCTTGGGAGGTTACCCATCCCAGTACTACTCCAGCTCGAGTGTGCTTAACTACGAAATTTCATCCATCGTTAAACCCACTCTACCTGCAACCCCATTTGCAAAACCTTCACCAAGTGTTATGCCTTATGAACCATTCGTTAGAAAGCCCCTTAAGCATATCAATTGATAAGTAAGAGTTATTTTTGCACAAGTCAAATTGTGATATTGCTATCAAGATTTAACTGTGTGATTTTTGAGTCAAACTCATTGACCCATATTTCATGAGTAGTGGTTCACTGAACCCATCTCTCATGAGAATGAATGGAACACTTAACACTCATTGGATCTAGGTGATGCTCATAGAGGTGAAGCACTGGGACTTCCCTGAAAGTCACCTGTCCCAGTACTACTCCAGCTTGAGCACCTAAACTACCAAGTTTACTCTATGGTTAAACCCACTCTACTTGGAACCCTATTTGTAAAACCTTCACCAAGTGTCGTGACTTATGAACCATTCATTAGAAATCCCCTTAAGCTCATCAATTGATAAGTAGGAGATATTTTTCCACAAGTCAAATTGTGATATTGCTATCAGGATTTAACTGTGTTTTTGAGTCAAACTCATTGACCCATATTTCACGAGTAGTGGTTCACTGAACCCATCTCTCATGAGAATGAATGGAGCACTTAGCACTCAATGGATCTAGGTGATGCTCATAGAGGTGAAGCACTAAGACTTCCCAAGAGGTCACCCATCCTAGTATTACTCCATCTCTAGCGCAATTAGCTATGGACTTTCCTCCACGGTTAAACCCACTCTGGTTGCGACCCCATTTGCAAAACCTTCACCAAGTGTTGCGACTTATGAACTAATCATTAGAAAGCCCCTTAAGCTCATCAATTGATAAGTAGGAGATATTTTTCCACAATAAGTCAAATTGTGATACAACTATCAGGATTTAACTATGTGAGTTTTGAGTCAAACTCATTGACCCATATTTGATGAGTAGTGGTTCACCAAACCCATCTCTCATGAGAATAAATGGAACACTTAGCACTCATTGAATCTAGGTGATGCTCACAAAGGTGAAGCACTGGGACTTCTCGGGAGGTCACCTATCCTAGTACTACTGCAGCTCGAGCACACTTAACTACGGAGTTTCCTCTAGTTAAACCCACTTTGCTTGCAACCCCATTTGCAAAATCTTCACCAAATATTGTGCCTTATGAACCATTCATTAGAAAGCCGCTTAAGCTCATCAATTGATGAGTAGGAGATAATTTTCTACAACAAGTCAAACAAAGGCAAGATACTCCTACGATGTATGCATAAACCCACAAGAGCAAACAATGCTCAAGATGGGGCCATAACATAAAGAAATAATTTCTCAAAGATTGTTTACTTAAAATCTAAGTTATTGGCCTTCATAGTGGTTTGGGTTTAGGTTCGTAGGTCTGGTTTGAGGAGTTTATAAAAAAGAATCTGGTGTTGAGTTCATCAATACAAAAACATTTAAAATAAAAAATATGCATATTTGCAGCAGTATTTCTGTTCAAAATACTAATGATATATTAGTGAAACTCAAATATTATAATATATATTAAAATTAAATAATAATAATGTCAATTGTCAATAGTAAGTCATCATTTTTTAAAAAATAATATGGGACTTACAAAATATCATCACCATCTATATTAGATGATATAGGTAGTGGTAAATTAGAAGAACCACAAATAGGGCTCCACTAGCATTGGCATTGGCACTAGCACTCCAATGCCCACAAATTTGCCCATAGTCATCATCAACATCAAGTGCAACAAAGTGGGAAGTGGAAGATCCAAGTCAATATGTTATGGGCTTATTATCTCAGTCCCTTGTGTCCCCTCTTAGCCACTTTGTTTAAGGAGCAGTAGATTTGAATGCACGTAAACCAAGTCCTTTTCCTTTTTTTAGTGTAGCCAATTGCACTTTACTAAGCAGATCCAGGAGTGTGTGATCCAATTCCTCACAAGTGTAGATGAACTAGCAAGCTATTGCGACAAAATATAAGGGTTAAGAATTTTTTTTTAAAATTATGATATTGCTATCAGGAAACTTTGTAGTTAAGTGTGCTCAAGCTTTAGTATTAGGATGGGTGACCTCCTGTGAAATCTCGGTGCTCCACCTCTGTGAGCATCACCTAGATCCAATGAGTGCTAAGTGTTTCAATCATTCTCATGAGAGATGGGTTCAGTGAACCACTACTCATGAAATATGGGTCAATGAGTTTGACTCAAAAATCACACAGTTAAATACTAATAGCAATATCACAATGTGACTTGCTGTGGAAAAATATCTCCTACTTATCAATTGATGAGCTTAAGGGGCTTTCTAATGAATGGTTCATAAGGCACAACACTTGGTGAAGGTTTTGCAAATGGAGTTGCAAGCAGAGTGGGTTTAGCCATGGAGGAAACTATGTAGTTAAGCATGCTAGAGCTGGAGTAGTACTGGGATGGGTGACCTCTTGAGAAGTCTTGGCGCTTCACCTCTATGAGCATCACCTAGATCCAATGAGTGTTAATTGTTCCATTCATTCTCATGAGAGATGGGTTCCATTCATTTCATTAAATATGTATCGACGAGTTTGACTCAAAAATCACACAGTTAAATCCTGATAGCAATATCACAATTTGACTTGCTGTGTTAAAATATCTCCTACTTATGGATTGTATCTTATCAATCACCATTTCAGACATATATTATACATTTTATAAATGCTACCTGTTTATGAATAGGCATTTATGGATTGGAGCAACAGTTGTAGAAGAACAGTCTTGGTTCATTTCATTATAAAAATATTTCTTCTTTAGTTGGGTCATAATATTCATCTAGCAACCGGTGGTCATTTTTTCCTATCAAAATTCTCAATAGTAGAACAAAATCATGCAAAATCTTTGTGTAAGTCACTTGACCTAATTTGAATGAAGTTCTTATGTAGTTGATCAGATTATCGTGTGTTGTTTTTCAATTGATTCTAAGTCATTTTTTTTTTGCTTTTTGTTATTGAAGAGTCATTTCATAATTCGATTCATCCTCACTGTGATCACTGTCGATGTATTGGTAAGAATCGCTAAATTTCTCTCTGCCAAATTATTATTATTTGTGGATCAGAAGTATTTAATGCTCATTCCTTGATTGTAGAGTTAATGATGACATTTTCATTTTGTTTTTAAGTTTAGAAGTTTGACATTAAGAAGTTTTGAGACCCCAACTGAGACCCCCAAATCACCTTGCCAACTCATAAGGGTCACTGTTCAAAAGGCACTTAATTAGTTTGGAAATAGTCAATTCATTTAAGTAGCAGCTATTTGACTTTTGTAATTGGTCTTAAACCATAACAACAACAGATTGATGACTAAATGAGTCTTACTCATCTCAATGTTAGTTGGATTTGCTTTAGTATTGCTGATGTAACAAACCCGAGCAGTTGAACTTAGCAGCTCTAAAAGGATGTGTAGTAGGTTAAGATATGGGCAACCTTAACTTGTAGGTTGATGTATGGTAGCAGTTTCAATATTGTTCTAGCAATAGATGTTAATCTTGCAGAATAAATACTGGATCAGATTTGAGTTGCACCTTGGATTTCATGCATATTGCATGTATTATGAGTTAAGTTGAATTTACAATATCTCATTTTGTACAAAAAAAAATCTAATGTATATTGTGATGTAAACATAGATAGTCTATTCTAGTTATTGTTTTGTACAATTTCAGTTAAAGACACACAAGTCAACAAAGTTCCTATTGATGTACTTTGTTGGATTAAGTGAAAAGTTAATAATCAATTGTATTTGTCAACTTTTAATAAAGAAATGAAGCAATGGCCGGACTGCATTTAATATGCCTATTTTCTGTCATTTATTAATGATTTTTTCCCATCATTTATTGACAACATTTTTATGAATTTTCCCTGTCATTGGTTAAAACTAAGGACGAAAGATGTAGAATACATATTATTATTTTTATTTATTTAAGTACAACATAATCCTAATCAATAGCATTTTCCTAGTAATGATGTAATAAATACCTGTAATATGGATTCTTTAGAACATTATATGGATTTTTCTAATACAACTACATAGATAAAGTTTTAACTAAAAAAGAGATAGAGTTCACTCTTATGTGCAACTCCTCTTTCAGCCTGAGGTTTGGCTGTGGCAAATCATCTAGTACCATTTTGAAAGCAATTGAAATTTTAAACGACAAAGAATAGTCCACAACAATTGAAGTTGAAATGGGATATCTTGACTGCATGGGTTTAAGAACACTTTTTAGTTTAGAGAGATGCTTGTGCATTTTTAGCTAAATCTCTTATGATATTTTTTATCTAGCATTTCAAAGTGGAAACTCATAGATCACTTTCTTTATTTTGTAGGTACTTGATGCAACAAGCGATGAACCTTGGGGTCCACATGGGACGGTTATGGCTGAGATTGCTCAGGCTACAAGAAATTTGTAAGACAATCTTTAGGGTTTTGCATCAGAGCTCTCACACAGATTTACATTTCTTTTTGGCAGTCATCCAACAAATAATGGATAAAGCAATTTGTATTTGATGCAGCAATGAAAGCCAGTTGGTTATGGGTGTTCTCTGGAAAAGGGTTAGTGACACCAGCAAAAATTGGCATCATGTTTACAAGGTAGATTGTTCTGATCCTTCTTTGGCAGTTAGTAATTTCAAGCTACATATACTTGGTTCATGCCAAAAGTCAACAACAGTATATGACTTGCCTGAGCTGACATTTGTAATTTTTAAAAACATATTTTTTTTTGCAATGGAAGTGTTCCTTTTTTTATCTTCTGTCAAAACTACAAAATTGATTTTGTTCTCAGCTTATGGCACCTTTGGAGTTGTAAAATATTCTTTTAAGAAACTCATCTTTTGTCATTTCAAGGCATTGACTATTCTAGAATATCTTGTGGTAAATGGATTTGAATGTGTCGTTGATGAACTATTGGAACACACTTTCCAAATTTCAGTGTAAGACGTCCCAAGACTGCCTTTTTGTTGGCTAGGAAACTTACGACAAGGGTTAGGATCAGGGAATCAATGTGATCGACACTAGTACATTTGACCCCATTTTTAGACCAAAATTTTTGACCATCTAATAAAATGGGGTCAAATTGGTCGAAATATGCAAGGCAACATATATATATATATATATATATATATATATATATATATATATATATATATATATATATATATATATATATATATATATATATATATATATATACAAGCCCGTGTTGGTCAAAATTTTGACCAACACGGGCTTACACTGTGTCAAAATAAATAAAAACTATGTTTTCCGTCCTAATTTCATTGTTGCTGCCCTAATTTCTCATTTATTGTTACGCGAAAGATAGCTTGTGTGGCTTAATCATTTC
Organism: Cupressus sempervirens; assembly: GCA_028749045.1. Taxonomy (NCBI): domain Eukaryota; kingdom Viridiplantae; phylum Streptophyta; class Pinopsida; order Cupressales; family Cupressaceae; genus Cupressus; species Cupressus sempervirens. The sequence goes on along the minus strand of CM053791.1, from coordinate 82,055,426 downwards.
CTACAGTGCATTTTGTGGCCAGGAGTACATGCCAAAAGGGTTTTACAGCTTCAGCGCCAACAGGGGTTGACAACTTGGGTTCTTTGGTGCTTGATTGTAGTAGAAGAGAGCTCGTGAATGCTTCAAATTAGTTGACATTGAAAGAGATTTTAGAAGCGAAGGCTCTTGCAGCATCAAAGAGTCATAGTGAAGCTAAAAGAAGGTGGCATGAAAGAATTAATTCACACCTGGCAACGTTGAAGAGCTGACCCACACTAACACAAGCTACGTCATTTAGGGTAAGCTTGGGTTGGTGTTAAAGTCTATTTTTTAACCACATTTCTATCATTTGTATGGTTTAATGGTTGGATCATCTGCCTTCAAAAACTAACACTGATCACACAACAACTACAACATAATTTCTTAGTAGGAAAGGCCACTAATGTGGGACCAGTTATGTGCTGGTGTCTCAGGGACCTGCCACTGCTTGTTGTCAATGCAAGATACATGCTAGAAGCAACAACTTCTCATTCAAATGAAATGAGACTGCAAACTGACATCATTTGCTTCTTGCATATTTTGCTAGGCCATGTGTTAGAAGACATTCAACAATCATTTCCACAAAATTTCTTTTGATGGTAGATAAATGTAAAATGGAAATAACATCTAGTAGTGTATTTCTGTCACAGCAACCATTTCACTAACATAGGCTTGATGACAAAAAAAAGGAGTGGGTTATTCTGTGTGTCATCATATACAAGAGTTTGGCAATTGTGTAGTGGTTGTGTTATTTAATTACATTTTAATATTCTAGATTTTGAAATTATATGTGGTAAACCAAGATCAATGAGGTCGTTCCCAATGGATCAAGGGTTGACTTGTTGGTCTAAATATTTGTTTAGAATAAATCCATCCTGCTTAACTACCAATCATGGAAAGCCACACAAATGCATGATAGGTTTGTGAGTCAATATCCATGATTACAAGGCCAGTTCTTCACCTATTCTGGCATAAGCCTTATTGTAAACGAAAGGAGGAAAAAAGCAACAGAGGAAATAACAGAAATGAAGAGTTTCATGCTCAACATATATCCTCTTATAACTGAAATAGAGCTTTATGAATCATGGATCACTAGTCCATAAAAGTAACAATGATAAGACACGTACGCATTAGACATTCATAGACACAATTAAGAGTTAGACTTTTGAGAACAACCATCTACAATGCAAGACACATACACTTAGGTTCCTTTGTTGATTAATAAGGAGTCAAAAAGTGTTATATATATGAGACTCAATAGCTCATTTACATGAAATGGATTCTCCATTACAAATGGGCACAGGGCTGCTCACTTATAATAATATCTCAACAAGCAATAAATTCTCCCAAAAAATGAGTTTGAATTTTGAATCCATGGAGGTAGAAGTCATATTGAACATGGGTAGCATAGATCTCCTTTGCTGATTGTTGGAGCACCTATAGGATGGGTGCAAGGTAATTAACCTTGAACTTCAACTCTTTGTTTCACATATGCAACTAATGGGGTTGCATTTCTTGACAATGCTTAGAGCATGGCCACTGAGCTTTGAAATCTTTTCAAAAGCCATCCATGATATTGTCAAGATTTGGATATGAAACAACTCAATTCTTTTTAGTCCCACCTAGCATAGGTGGAGACTAAAGTTTTCAACCTTCTTTTTTCAATTAATTCATTCCTTAAAATCTATGCACAATTGTTTTATCCATGGTGCCTACGAAATTTCGTATTAAAATGTAATTATTTCATTTTATTTCTTTTTTGTCATTGGTTGTCCTTCCTTTTCTCGGTGGTCTTTTCATATTTTCTTTCAAAAATTTAGAAAAAAGAGGAGGGGTGTAAAAAAGTGGCATGTGGCATGTGGTTTGTTTTCGTTCGTACATTTTGCCTACATGCATAAAGGGTAGTTGCATGGAAAAAAATTAGCAACATGTGTGGACATCTTCACTCTCTTATGTGTTGATGGAAAACTATCTTCACGGCCTTATTTCAAAAATGGAAAGGAGAAACTATGTTTATTTGTCTGTTTTAGATCAGATCAAATGTTGAAAATCTCACGATTATAGAAATATCGATTAGTTTAGGGCGAGTCCCAACTTTCTACTTGATTTCTGCAGTCTATCACTTTGCGAAGAGGTCAAACCTTTTGTGGTAGGTATTCTTTTTGTCAATTCTGAGGATTCTAGGTAAGTAATGTGCCAAGGTTTCTACAAATCTTGAGATGAAATTCTTCTTTTTCTATAACATTTAATTCTTCCTTGCATTGTGCAAACATTGAGGGAAATCCTACTATTTAGATTTAGATTTAGGGTTTGAATTTGGATATTGAAAAATATCTTACCATTTTTCCCGCACATAAACAACATTAGCAAGCTACTGGCAACAACCTAGTAAGAGTGTTAATCTTGCAGACATTTTGAACATATTCAATCATACCCACCTTCCTCCTACTAACATTTGAGAAATATGAATATGTATCTAAATTTTTGTTCTTTCAAATATCAATTTCTATTGATCTATCTGAATATGGTCGTATTCGGTTTAATGGAAGCTACAAAAGGCTTTACTATGAACTCTATGCAAACAAATTCAAATAAGAAAATAGCTCTTATTGCAAGCCAACTATTCCACATTATGCTCAAGGGGGGAAGTAGAAATTTGAGTGAAAATCAGGAGACTTGCAAATTATAATGCATTATGATGCTCATCCTATTGTTCTAATTGTTTTAACCAAAAGTATAACACAATGTTTATCGTAATGTAGAGGCGAGGGATGGAATGTGAATATTGTATTAAACAATGTCAACAAATGACTCGGATGCATTCACCATTAATAGCCATTTGGAAACCTAATTCCATGATCTGTAATTACTATTCATCTTTCGGTTCAACAGATCATTACTTATTCTTGTACATTTCTCTCTCATCCCATATTGAGGGCGAATAGTTACTAATTCTTGTTGATGAAGAGTACATTATTACAAAAGAAAAGCAGTGTAGGGCATAGTTGTTGAATTATAAACACATGTAATAGTTAATATTGGCTAGCCTAGATGTGTGAAAAAAACTTATTTTGAAATTTTATGTTCTTACCCCAAATTTAGTAAGATATAAAAATTTATATGATTAAATTCAAGACAACAGGAATGTAGTTGACAATTAATTTGATTATGTCCATCACTTGTCCGCCCATGCCTCGTGCCTATTTTGGGGGTTGTAACTGTCCATTTCGGATAGATTCTATTGTAATTGTGCCATGCGAATTTTAGGCATCTCACAGGCTGCAGCACGAGCTCTTCATCGTTGCTGAAAGAATCTAAAGTGGCCAATTTGTTTATGTTGTTAAGAGGGCTAATTTGAGTGTGGGAAATGTGCTGCTCCTCAGATGTATTCCTTAGGATGTCGTGGTCTGCAATGTAGAACAACATGTGGGAGATCATGACTCCTTTGTTCGGGCCTCCAGAGACTACACAATCATCATTAGTCATAATCTGGATAATAAAACTTTCAGGTAATAATAATTTCTCGTTAGCATATATAATAATCAAATATTTTTTTCTTTCTTTGTTCCTCTTTTCATCTTTTGTTTAGTATATTGATTCAAAAGTTGATTTTTAGTCAATGTTTATACTACATTTGATTTTACAATTATTTTATGCCCTGGATCAGTACTTGTTTGAAATCAGCTTCAATTTACAGGATAGAACTTTCATTTGGAGCTAGAAAGATTGTGCCAAGCAGCTACAGAGCCATGATCGGTCAAACTGCTGATGGTGGTCGGACTGGAAGCCAATGCTGAAAGCTCGCACTGCCTAACCCAAAAGAAATTGTTGGCCCAAGGTGCATGGAGCCGCGATGAATCCAATAGAACATCCGCATGGTGGTGGAAACCACCAGCATACTGGGTATATACGAGTACTGTCCGCTGCTATGCTTTGTTGTTTGGTGCTTGAATTGATTTTCCTTCATGATTTTTTCTAAGCTAATCCATTATTTCCCTAAAATGATATTAGTTTCTACTGCGTAATGTTTACAAGTTTCCAAATAATTTTTTTAGGTTTTTTCGCATATGCTTATCTATTCAAGTCTACTATGAATTGATTCCCTAAAAATATGACCTTTATCCATCAATACTGACTATAGCGTTCTGTGGGTCTGCTGTGAATGTTAACTAGCTGAGTGTGTGTGACTAGCTATTGATTCTCCTTATTGTGATTCTAATATGCTCTCATCTGTTTGTATACCTGTTCTTAATTGCCACCCCTCTCCTATGTGAGCGGTGTGTAGTCCTACTTATATCTTTAAAAAGATTACTTGCATCCATCTCAGGTTGAGTAAATTTGTGGCCAGACTTTTTAAATTTTATTTTTTTGAAGTTCTAAAAATTGGATCCTCCTGCTGAGTGGATTTAGAGCACAATGGACTATAGTGTATGCCCATAGTCATTTTGAGTTGAAAATTCTCGTAGCTTTCTTGTTTCCTTTAAACAATAGAATAGTCATAAAGGTTATATTTATAGGGAGGAGATTGTATGTGTGCATTTCTTTCTTTAAAACTATAAAATGATAAAAAAGATTGTATGTGTGCATTGTATGTTTTGAAGACTAAAATATAAAGGCATGTATTGAAGTTAAGGGAATTGTAATGTTAACATGCACCTAGGAGGCTACTGAAAGGTCAATTTTTTTGGGGATCTAAAGGCCTATAAGGTCTAAAAAAAATGTAATATGGCCTCTAAGGCCAATTAAAAGTTGTGAAAGTACTAAAAGTGCTCAAAAGTTACAATTTGCCATATTGGCAATTTAGGCCTAGTAAAGCTTGTAAGGGTTTTACGTGTCTTTGGAAGGGTTAGTGAAGTTATAAAACCTTTGAAAAGGTTAGTGAAATATATTAAAGGCATATATGATTGTAAGTTGTTGAAGTTGACACTTTGTGTCAACTTAGACAACACATTTCAGTTTATAACTAACTGGTAACAGTCAGATAGTTAGACATCAGTGGTTGTTTACTATTGTTTGGTGATTTAGAAGGGATTTTTCAAGTGTTTGATGGAGAAGTAGAGTTGGGGTGGTGAGACAAGGCATTGTGAAAAAAATTTAATCAATAAAATAATCCCGTTCTCTGCAATTCAGTCTCTGTCCCATGGAACGGTGAGTTCCTATGATGTATCAAATGCATTTTGACTAATATTTAATGTGAGAAAATTTTATTATTTTTGTTATCTTGTCCACGCATTCTTCTAATTTTCATTGCGGGTTGAGTAAGGAATAATAGGCTGGTGCATTCAAACTAGTGACTAGTTAGGCACAGTCAACTGTACTTATTCTGAAGTTTCCAATGTAGATTCTCTCCTACCACCTGTAGTCACTGTTATTGATGGGAGACAATGAGGTTGTGATAATTTATTTGTACTATATTAACCAAATGAAGGAGAGTGGGAAAACTTGGTCTAAGTGCAGTGTTGGATGGTAATTGTTGATGGAGGTTTAGCCTGGATTAGATACCAGTCTAATAGACAGTGGATCATTTCATGTTTGAAGATGTTTGGGGGGTGAATCCTTCATGTTTAGGGGGTGTCTCTGTTACCAAAAATGAGATAGTAGAGCACTGCTAGTGTTATGATGGGCAAAATATGTCTTTCATTGTGATAGACTATTTCTAAGTCATCTGTGTTGTTTCTTGCTATTGTCAAGCAATCTTTGTTTTCCTTAAGACCATGAACAAAATTATCTACCATTTTTGCTAATGATAAAATTTTGACTTGAACAATGATAAAGTTTATTATTAATCATTATAGTGGAACAACTTTTGACTTGTTCAAAAATTTTAGTCGAAGGTGTTGGAATTGATAGTGAACCCCAAGCTCCTAGAAATCACCTACAACCAAAATGCATGTTACATCTGTGTCTGAGAGAGAATATGATCCAAAAAAGCATGCCTACTTTGGTGATTTGGCTATTATTGCAGCACTACAAAGTGTCTTATAGTGTTTCTCATTTTCTTAAATAATAGGCAATTAGTTCATGATTTCATCATATCTTATAGTGGAACAACTCCAAGAATCTTGGGTAAATTGCTTGCTATAAGACTTTCTTGTATAGGACACTCAATAATGTGGGCTAAGTGGTGGGCACAAAGAGGAACAAGAAAGGATCTCTACAAGTGCACGGTGCGGTAGAATTCAAAAATGAAATTGAAGTGCTCTCATAAATTCATTATAAGAATCTAGTCAAGCAAATTTGCTTTCATCTCCATTCATGATGGAACTTACAATGATGCATATCCACAACAATCTTTAACTTCCAGCAAACAAGTTAAACCTGAAGATAAGCTGTTTGAAGACCTGGTTGACTTTACCAAGGCAAAAAGTAAAACTTCACCTAGTAAAAGCGAAAGTTTTTAAAAATTAGAGGTTGTTCTCTAGGATGGTTTGTACTACATATCTTCAAGTAGCTTGCTACAAGTGATGGTTTAGGTGTAGCATCAGTTTTATTGAAGCCACTATATAGTCTTTTGTTCAATTGAGGTTTAGTATTCATTATGTGTTATATTATTCCTAGTGCACTACAATTTAATTTATTTCTTGTTACTTTTTTTTTTCTGATATGAAATTCCTTTTGAAGATTTGTATATTGAAACAAACTTATGTTCTTACCTAGAAGGTAAACGATTTTAGTAATAGTGCCAAAAGATCCATATATATATTGCAATGTATTGCTGAAGCTTGTTCTATTTCAAATCTCAAGTAGTGTGTGAGCATTATCTTTTCTTATCATAGTATTTGTGTGAAGTAATTGCCTGTGTGGCCTTCCACTATTCTCTAGTTCATAATTCGATTGTGGCATTTTGTTTGAAGCAAAGCTTTATAATTACAAATCTAGGATATTTTAATAGATCATTTACTTGTGTGAGGGGATAAAACCCATTTTGGTGCCCTAAAATAAGATAACTATATATAGAAACTCAATCATTGAGACATTTCGTATGGACTTGAGCTATCTTGATCTAGGCTTAGATCTGTTTCTATGCATTTGCTATAACTATTTTTGGGCTTTAATCTGCAATGTGAGACACTTATTTTGTTGGCAGGTAATTTAAATAGGAAGCATTTTCTACTGTTAATGTCTGAGAGTTTGTTTTATAAATGATATCTAAGTTTATTATTATCAATATGCATGAAATCTTATAATAGGAGAATATTATCAATATGCATGAAATCTTTAAGATCATACAAGATATGCTTTCATCTAGAGTTGCATAGGTGTTGAAACTCCTTTATTATATACGGGTTGTTGTTGGAACTAACTGTTTGAAAACATCATAATGTGGGTTATTTTCATATTGCAACACTGTTAGCTAATTAGAAAAGATGTAGATTTGAAATCTGTTTCACTTTTTTTTCATCCTAAATTAAAATACATCTACATTATTAATAGTCATTTTTTGTGTTTTAGGTGCAATTTATCAGATAACCCCCTTTTTGATATGTCTTTTGAGTTAGTCCTTTGCTTAAACAATAAATTAAAAGATCATTTTATTGTAGGGCCCTGAAGTTAGAAGTGGAGATCTACCACAACCTATCATGCTCACAAAGGGCCAAGAGTTTACTTTCACAATCAAAAGAGGAGTGGGCTCTGAAGATTGTGTAAGTGTGAATTATGATGATTTTGTGAATGATGTGGAGAAAGGAGACACACTACTTGTTGATGGTACGTTCTCTTGTGCTGGCTTGAAAATTCATTTATTAACTGAAAAGAACAGAGTTACTAATGCTATTCACAACATTTTTATAGCTTTCTATTTCTTATTGTTATTTGAATTTCTCTAGGGGGGATGATGTCACTGCAAGTGAAGTCAAAAACATCAGATTCTATAATTTGTGAAGTAATCAGTGGAGGAGAGTTTAAATCACGACGATACTTAAATGTGCATGGAAAAAGTGCTGCCCTGCCTTCCATTACAGGTTAAGACCATTTTATCAACTCTCATACATGCATAGCAAATTAGATTTTTGTTGCTTATTAACATGTACATCTCAATTTGCTTCTTTCTTAGGGACTTTGATTTCATTGTGATTTCCCTTTTTTGTACCTAATATTGATTGATTGAAGTTACCTAGAATATAATTGAATGATATGTTTATCAATCTTGAAATATGTGTAATATTTGCATTTTGTTGTTGCTTGTATATGTGATGAGTTGTTTTGACCAACACAACATCTGAGATAGCTTAATTTGGTATTTGATAAAATCTATTTCTTGTCTTTTTTTTTCGCAAATAAAGATTGGGATGATATTAAATTTGGAGTTGAGAATGGCATAGACTATTATGTTGTTTCCTTTGTTAAAGATGCTAAGGTGGTGCATGAGTTGAAAGATTACCTTAAAAGTAAACCTTTGAAGCAAAATTTTAACTTTCCAGTGTAATATAATCCTTTGCAGATAGTATTGGGCTTGATATAGCATGTTCCCTTAATTTATATTTTAAATCAGAATTTAAAAAGTGATAAAATATCAATGCATTTGTATTTGTAATTATGTGAAGGTTTTGGTGCAGATATCCATGTGACTGTGAAGATTGAAAGTGTTGATTCAATACCAAATCTTCATTCAATTCTTTCTGCATCAGATCGAATAAGTATAGTCTCCCTAGATCAGAGGTTTTAGTTGGATAAGTTGTTACTTTATGATTGGCGATATTGCTTTGAATGGGGTTAATAAATTATGTGAAGTCATGCTTGTCAAGCATTATATAGAAAGTTAAATGCACATGCTAATTTGTTTACTATTTAGTCATGCATGTATTTTTTTGGATGTTGGTGCTTTTCCATTGTTGGTTTTTGATGGTTTTTGTACATTTTTGATGTAAAATACAAAATATAAAAGCTTTACTTGTGAATATGTTATAATCTTCTTTAAATTGTTGGCAAGGACTATGAGCTTCAGTAAAGATGTTTTTAAATCATTTTTTTTTATTGTCTATCATTCAGTGAAGTTAACTAGAATGAGACCATCATTTAGCTGCCTAACTAATTCCTAGTTATTGAGTCTTCAGATTGTAGTTTCCTCATAGAGCTCAAGATGGTTTTGTCAAGAAATGAGAGAGCAAAACTTAAACGTGGACAATAATATCTAAATTGACACTTTGAAAGGAGGGATAGATATATTCTTTATGCTATAATTTTCACATGAAATAAATTAATGTGAATTTTTTCCTGTGTGAGTAAAATCTGTAAGGCCATATAGCCTTTGGAGATTTTTCTAAATGCGACATAAGTTGGTTAAAATGGCATAACTCTCAACTGTGAAAATCTTGACATCTTCCTCATTCTGAGACTGTTTGCTTCTGATGGGCATTTTTATGTCATCACAACTTCTCATAATTGATTGCACTAGGTACATTCCCATGCAAGACTTGTTGGTATCTTATGCTTGTGAAATTTTAGTGTATGTATTTAAACATGGCATTCTCTTCAGATTCTACTGTCGTAATTCATAAATTTGACATTAGTTCAATCTCATAAATTATGCCTTTGTTATCTTTGTCCTCTCCATCTTTTAGCTTCACAAAAAAGGGCTTAGAAGTTGTGAACTATCAAGAAACAATTTTTTGCGAGAGGAAATGCACTTTTCCAATTCCTAACAGAGATGTTGTGGCATGCAAGGGCTATGGGTATTTTTGTGTAGCTGTCATACCATGCATGGGAAAAGATCTTCTATTTGCCATAATTTTTGTCAGTGCTGCCTTGAGAAGAATTTAGGGTAATCTTTAGGTTCAATCTAGCTCTGATTCCATCTTGTCACCTTTTGTTTGGGTATGAGATGCCAGATTTTGAATACATAGGATACAAGCTAGGTTTTAAAAGCTAAGAAACATTGTCTTACAAGTTAGATTTCAACAACTAAGAAACAATGATCTTATTGTTTTGTTAATTTTTACCTTCTTTTGAACAGTATTTGGCTAGTCTCTAGCATATCTCACACACCCAAATATTCAATCGGCTCAATTGAGGTTGAAAGATACCACCTAAAGGACTGACCAAGACAGTCTCCCAAAGAACAACACCCTTGTCTTTTGTCAATATTCAAGTAAATATTTAGCTTTCCAGATTTCCAGAGTCCATATAGCAATTTATATATCAATCTGATGAAACTGTGAATGATCATGCATCTCTTAGTATTCAAGGCTCCACTATTTGTCCAAACACCAGTGTCAAAGTGTAGAATTTTCGTGGAGTAATGTTTCTGCAAAATAGTTTGTGTTCTCGATTTGTAGGATATCCATTCTTTAGTACATGTGTCTAGTTTTCTGATTTGCAGAGGGAAGGGCACCATTCTTTAATGCAAGTGTCCATTTCTAATGGCCATATAGGGTTGGAGCACCCAAATATTGTGCAAGTGACCTGTAGTGGTGAATATAAGTTGTGTGTCTTTGTCCTAGTCTCTGTCCTACAGAAGCATCCATATTGAATGCTAGTGCTCCATTTGATTCTCTAGAATAAAAAATTTCTTGGATCCTTGTTCCTGTGTTTCTATTCCCTTTTCTTCTATTTGCTACAACCTACAATATACAAAGGAATGCATACACGCTCTCTCTCTCTCTCTCTCTCTCTCTCTCTCTCTCTCTCTCTCTCTCTCTCTCTCTCTCTCTCTCTCTCTCTCTCTCTCTCTCTCTCTCTCTCTCACACACACACACACACACACACACACACACACACACACGTGTACGTGTGCATACATCCATGCACAGATTTACTTGTTTACATTTTACATTTCCTAACTTTGTATTGATTATAATATTTATTAAATCTGAAATGGTTTTAGAGTACGCTATCATGTATAATATGATTTATTTTAGATCCGAGTGAATATAGTCAAATACAGTGAAGGTTTAAATTTAGGCCTAATTCAAATTTGTAACTTCTTGTGACCCAAGACTTAATTTCTGTTCTTTCAATAGCATAAACTGCTTGCTTTGAGAACCCTTTTGGCTTTTTTTGCTAAATTCTTAGTTTCTTCTAACCATAAGGTTATTGCTTGGCAAAGGGGTTGGTGATATGATGGTGATGAGAGCTTCTAAAAATGCTATCCTTAAAAAGAAATAAAGAAGCACAAGTATCATGACTCCCACGAGTTTACTTAAGAAGACTTAATTTCTATTCTTTCTGTAGCATAAGCTGCTTTCTTTGAGAACACTTTCAGCTTTGTTCCTGAATTTTTAGTTTCTTTAAACATAAGGTTATTGCTAGTCCAAGGGTAAACTTTTTGCACGAGTTTACTAAAAAGTTCATAAATGGATAGAAATTGTTGATCTAGACAGTTGTATAAGCTTACAGTTTCATGAAAGTACTTCGTTGGAGGTTTTTGGATATTTATATGCTGGTGGTCCCTTGGACATTATTGAATGTTTTCTTTCATTTAGTTTATTTATGACAAGCATTTACACATTGCTTGCATGTGAATGGTCATAGCCAATTTCATTTTTAGCCACACTCATTCAAGTTATGCATGTATTGATTTTTTTATGGTATTTGTATGTTGTTTAGGATTCTAACAGTTGTCTCTTCCTTCCTCTTCTTTAGGCTATGGTAGCTCAAGGGGATCTTGGAGCAGAGCTTCCTATCGAGGAAGTTCCTTTACTCCTGGTAATTTTATCGAGTTTTTTATCATTAATTAAAATGTTACACATATCAATGAAATTCATTTCCTGAATTTTGTCTTTGCAACCATTCTTATTGAATTCCCTGTTTACTACCCAAGATCAGGCTAATATTTCAAATCACACTGGGTATGATGCAATCTTCCATGCTGACACAAGCAGTGTTAACTTGGAAGGGCTTTCTATGCTTCCCTTATCACAAGGTGCACCTTCTTCTACCATGGAAGTCCAACTATATGCCCTTGGCCTTGGAATTCAATTAAGCTTCTTGACATTATTCATCTTACTTTTTAATTATTTGGAAGCCAAAAAAGAAAAGATGGAGGCCAGTTTCAAAATAGCCTCTAATTTGTCATCTTGCTTGGTTTTTTAAGAACTTTTTTGTCCTTCATTGTACTCATAATGCAATTTCCTAAATATAATTTAGTTTTCACTTGCTTGATTCGATAGAAGAGCAGAATTGGGTGTAGAAGAATTGAATTTAGTGTTAATTTGTTAATTCAGCCAGCTGAAGAGAACTATAGATTACTTAGCAATTAGTTTTGGAAGCCTATCATTAGATCCATGATGTAACCTGCAAGAGTGAATGGCGGATTTAGCATTTAGACTTTGATCTATATTTTAATTTATTTTTTATAATTTCTAAAATGAAAACTATTTTTATCTATTTAGTATGTAAAGTTTTGATATTTTTTCACAGCAAGTTAAATTATGATACTTCTAGAACTAGAATTTATTTGTGTAGTTTTTCAGTTAAATTTGTTGGTCTATTTTTCATAAGTAATCAGTGATAAGAACCCACTTAACTAATCCATAATAACTTGTCCATTTATTGCCTTCCTCTTTATTTGTCTTTTTATTGCATCCATCTACTACCATCATTCTCATGAGAGAGATTCTTGTATACAGCCACTCATGAGAAATGAGTTCATAAATTCAACTAAAAAGTCATAGATTTTTATATATAGCCGATCATTTATTCATGTAAATGAATCAATAGATTGGATTCAAAAATTATATAATTGAATCCTAATAATTGTCTTATAGTTGGAATATATTTATACATAAGTAGAAAACATTAGTCCATAGTAAATTGGTACATATGAAACTGAGTTTAACTATGAAAAGCTTTGTGATGCACAATTTTTTTGTTAAATTAATATGTGCTGAGAATTGTTCTTTTTATTTCTTACCAAGCTAGACTTTGCCTGAGAGTGGCAAGGGAGGTGGAGGAAAAGCTCATGGAGAACATCAATAAGCTAAAGGCAGAAATGGTGAAATTGGAGGAAGCGGGACATATGGCAAGACTAAGAGATTATATAAACAGATGTGTGAGGATGAAGATTGTATACTATGATGCCTTCAAAGAAGTGAATTTCAAGGAAGAAAAAGAGAAGCTAGATTTTCATGCCAACCTTAGCAGGCTTAACCTTGTTGCCTTTTATGATAAGTTAGAAGATATGGTGGAAACCCATGATCGAATGGGGATTATTATTTAGACCAATGGGGATGAATATGATGGGCAATGGCTTAATGGGTTGAAGCATGGCCATGGAGTTTACAGATGGGCAGATGAGAGTTGTTATATGGGGACCTGAAGTAAGGGGCTCAAAAATGGGAAAGGTACATTTTATCCTGCATGTGGCAATCAGACATTTTATCCTCAAGGCAATTGTATCATTAAAAGAACTTACTACAGGAGTGTTATAAACTACAGTACAAATTTCCTGAACCTGTTTAGTTATCCTATTCTGAATATGACTTTTTTGATTGCATTCTGATCCAAAGCTATGTAAAAGTAAACATGTTCTACTGATAAAATGTTCAACTGAGCATCTAATACCATCTTCATCTGTAGATATGGGATATCTTGAGTTGGATGTGAAAATGTTTATGGGTGCAGTGGGGTAATGTACAAAATGCATTTCAATATATTTGAGTTTGTGTGTTTGTCCCTAGACATATTGGATTCACAAAATTTTGAATTTGCCACACTTGGTTTTGGGTGTACAAGAGATTTACATTTTAAACACCATGCATACTAATTTAGTCTCATCTATGCAATTTTTGCAATTAGTCAAAGAAAGTGGGAGTTATTGTTCTTAATTTATATGGCAATTTTTGTCAGCATCCTTGGAAATTGATGCATCTTTGTATCTTAAGATGCTAGTTGTAACTAAATGAGTTCTTTAAGCTATACATTTAGGTCTGGTAGCCAATTAATGCTAGTTGTAAGGTACACAAATTTTATATTGTGGGATTCCTCAATTTTCCTTAATGTTCCACAGGGTTTCAACATCCTATTGTTTTTCTTTTCTTCATTATTCACCAGTGTGACCATTTTACAAGTACTTCTTCGTATGCTGCCAAATTACTATAATCATGTTCATACTTATGAAAGCACATTGACCACTAAATTTTTTGGTCTACACAGTATCAAAGAAGTAGGAGGACAAAAGGTATTTTCTATACCTTCTTACTCTGTTTTCCATTTAATCGTTGACATAATATGTTAATTTTTGGTAACTAGATGTTATTTTTAAAATTAAACATGGTGAGTGGGCTTAAAGTGGCAACTTGGTGGGGCAAGTTGGCGAGCCGACTTAGTGAGGCCACTTCGAGACGCGACATGGCGAGCTGACTTGGTGAGCAAGCTCGATGAGCAGACCTCAAGACTGACCTTGATGAGGCACTTTGGTGGGGTGACTTGATGACCGAACTCAAAGAGTCAACTTGGCGAGCATACTTGAACAATCAACTTGGTGGGGCAAGTTGGTGAGCCGACTTAGCGAGTCCACTAGGTGAGGCAAGATGGTGAGTCGACTTGATGCAGCGACTTGGCGAGCTGACTTAAAGACTGACCTTGATGAGGTGCTTTGGTGGGGTGACTTGATTAGCAAACTTAAAGAGTCAACTTTGTGAGCGTACTCGAACAATCAACTTGGTGACATGACTTGGTGGGTTGGCTTGGTGATCTGACTTAGCGTGCGTACTTGAATAGTAGACGTGGTGAGTTGACTGAAAGAATCAACTCATTGAGGTGGCTGGGTGGGAGTGACTTGGTTATCTCACCTGGAGAGTTGACCTAGGGGATGGGCTTGGTGAGCAAACTTAAAGAGTTGACTTGGTGAGCGCACTTGAATTGTCGGCTTGGCGAGCGAACTTAGGGACTTGGTGGGACATGTGGCTGAGGCGACTTGATGAACGAACTCTGAGTCAACTTGGCGAGTGCACTTGAATAGTCGACTTGGTGAGCATACTTTAATTGTTAGCTTGCCGAGTTGACTTGGGAGTCAGCCTGGCGAGCTAACATGGTGAGTGGGCTTAAAGTGGCAACTTGGTGGGGCAAGTTGGCGAGCTGACTTAGCGAGGCCACTTAGAGACATGACATGGTGAGCTGACTTAGTGAGCAAGCTTGATGAGCGGACCTAAAGACTGACCTTGATGAGGCACTTTGGTGGGGTGACTTGATGATCGAACTCAAAGAGTCAACTTGGCGAGCATACTTGCACTAGTACATTTGGGTTCAATTTTTGACCTTTATTGGTTGAATTTTTGAAACAATTTTCGACCAAATTTTGACCAAATTTGACCAACCCATTGGTCAAAATTTTTTTGCTCAAAATTTTGACAAACTCACTGGTACATGATTTTTCTCAATCATATAACTAATTATATATTCTTCATATTAGTTATTGTCGATGTTTTTAGGGCATTCTATAAAATAGTTCACATGTCTTGCGTATGATATGACATTTTGCATGCATCCTGCACTCTCTCTCATGCGGCTAATGATGGATTACACAGAGTGATCTGAAACCATGATGCTAAAAAACACACAATCAAATCCAAAATGAACTTGCACTACAAATGGATTGTGGAAATATGATATTGGTAAAATTGCACGCATGTCTACCAGGACAATCACAACTTAAACATATATTTGTCCTGGTAGACATGCATGCAAAATTAACAATATTAGATTCCCATAATCCATTTGTAGTGCAAGTTCATTTTGGATTTGATTGTGTGTGTTTTTTAGAATCATGGTTTCAGATCACTCTGCATAATCCATCATCAGCCGGATGAGAGAGTGTAGGATGCATGTAAAATGTCGTATCATAGGCAAGACATGTGAACTATTTTATAGAATGCCTGAAAAAAATTTACACCTTCCTGTTGGTGGAAATTTCCACCTTCATTGGTCAAAATTTCCACCAACGCCTGGGTTTTTTCGACCTTTGTTGGTGGAAATTTCCACCAACGCTTAATTTTTTTTCTACCTTTGTTGGTGGAAATTTCCACCAGCACCTCAATTTTTTTCTACCTTTGTTGGTCAAAATTTCTAGCAACGCCTAAATTTTTTCCTACCTTTGTTGGTCGAAATTTGCACCTTCATTGGTCAAAATTTCCACCAATGCCTAATTTTTTTCTACCTTTGTTGGTCAAAATTTCCACCTTCATTGGTCAAAATTTCCACCAACACCTAAATTTTTTTTCTACCTTTGTTGGTCAAAATTTCCACCAATGCATAATTTTTTTTCTACCTTTGTTGGTTGAAATTTCAACCTTCATTGGTCAAAATTTTGACCAATTCCTATATGACCTTAAACAATGGCTTTGGTGGGTTTTTGACCAACCAGTGAGTTGGTCAAAATTTCAACCAGAAAAATATCGACCAATGGGTTGGTCAATTTTGTTCAAAATTTGGTCAAAAATTGGGTCAAAAATTCAACCAATAAAGGTCAAAAATTGAACCCAAATGTACTAGTGCATGCATCTCCTTCAGAATTCTTTCCTTCATTTTGGACTTGGTATCAGATAAATCCTACCCTTGTAGTAGATAATATCATCTACCACCTTATACCTATCATTTTGTACTTGACCATCCATCAATTGGCAGGCAAATATGTTCTTGGAGTATTCAACCAATAGGTGTTCCTTCCAATCTACTAAAATTTCAAACAACGAGCATATTGCAGGCCTTCTTGATAGAGCATCAACCACTACATTATGTTTTCCCTTCACATACTCAATATCAAAGTTAAAAGCTTGGATTTTGCTCACCCACTTCTGTTATCATTCATTTAAATCTTTCTACTCTAAAAAATATCTTAAGCTATTGTGATCTGTCCACACTACAAATTTTGCTCCAACAAGATGCTGCTGAAACTTTGTTAGTGCATGTATGATTGCAAGCATCTCTTTATCATAGATGGAGTACATTTATTCAGCTTCTGAGAGTTTTCTACTCTCAAATGCAATAGGGTGATGATTTTGTGTCAACACTGCCCCAATACCTTCTCCTAAAGCATCGCACTCCAAGATGAAGGGAAGATTGAAATTAGGTAGTGCCAGCTTTAGGGATGAACTCATGAATTCCTTCAACTTGTCAAAAGTGTGTTGTGCCTTCGTATCCCAATGAAAAGATCCTTCTTTTGTCAAACCTATTAGTGGTGCACTAAGTTATGAGAACCCCTTCATGAACCTTCTATAATAACTGTACAATCCAAGGAATCCACGTAGATCAAAGAGAGTCTTAGGAGGCAGCCAATCCAAGATGGCTTGAATATTTTCCTAGTGGACCTGAACCCCTTGAGCGCTAATTATTGTGAGAAAGGCTTTATAATAACTGAGAGGGGGGTGAATCAATTATTCAAGGCCCAAATGTCCTATTCAAACTTTTTCACTAAGTGTAGTGAGCCCATTTAACCATTCATTCATCCGAGCTTTAACTTTTCAATTCAACAAGTTACTATAAATCAACATGCAAGCATAATACGTAAAAGATCAACACATAACATAGTGATTTACGCGAAAACCCAATTTGGAAAAAACCACCAGTAACATGCTACTCAATTCTCACTCTTTTGAAGTGATGTCTTGTGAAAGGCCTACCTTGTTAAAGGCTTACAACACAATGTTAATTGTAAACTAGTTAAAGGATTTAACCACCCTATTAGAAGTGGGCCTGGTTAGAGGATTTTAGAACATTCACTTGGAATGCCACCTTGTGAAAGGATTTACAAATGGCTATTAGGCCAACCTAAGTCTATAGGATTTTCCTTTTATCCTAACTGATACAATTGCTAGAGAGTAACAATTAGGGATTTTGACTTGATTATAGAATAAAACTCAATTTGTAGATCTCAGATCACTCTTTAGTTCTTCACATTGCCTGGCCTTCAATCTCTGCAACTCTTGACAACTTGCCCTCCTTTCGAGCTTAGTCTCCTTGAGTCTCCATGCTCAATGTACCAATGTAATCATCTCTTCTTGACCACTTGTAAAAGTAGAGCCTCTGTGCTCTTCCTTCTCCTAGATGCCTTCTCCTTGAAACCCTTCCAATCACTTCATAATTTGGCACTTCAATAGCAGCAGCAACAGCATTTGCTTCTTGGTCTGTGACTTCTTAAATAGAAGTTTGGAACTCCTTTTCCCAGTCGATTCTTCCTTCCTTTGATTTCAATTCGTAGGATTAGGTAGGATTCATTGTATCTAGCCCATATTTTGTTTTCTCTAGAAACTTCTTGAATAATCCTTTTGAATTTGCCCAAAAATGATTTACATAGAATTCTGTGCCATTAGCTCATCATCCTTATCCTCCAACTAGTTCACAAAATTCAAGGTAACAACTATGTCGGCTCAGATTTGGCGATTCTTCATCATTTAAAATAATGTAGTAGCTCAACACTATTGAAATCCTTATGCTCGACACATACTATGTTACTCGGCACCTACTGTATATGTGAAAATGTGGCCGATGCTAACACACACACACTTCAACATGGTCCTTATTTGCGGATTCATCCTGGAATGAACATTGGATTGTTCATTCAAAATTCAGCTGACAAGGCAACCTGTTGCCTTCTATCTAAAGGGATTTTGCTTGTTAGATATCCTCATATTTGAGGTGTTAAGCAACTAGACCCTCTAAGAACGAAAGATTTAAGAAATTAAATTAATCTATATGATTGTGCAGATTAATCTAGAATGAGAAATGCATTCTAATCTAGGAACAATTGAAACAAAACTAGATTAACCTATGCATATTAAGCTAAATGAATTTAAACTAAGAATGCAAGATGTATGCAAAAATGTGAGCAAATGCGAGTATGAATTTCAATAGCAATTCGATGCAAATTCTATTCATCCTCTCTTAAAATGAAGAGATGAGGATCTCTTAAATAGACTTTCCTGGAATCCATCAACGGTTGAGATCAATTTCAACGGTTGAGATCAATTTCAATCAATGGTTAGGATTAAAGGTGAAGTTCAGTCATAAAGGAAGATTCCTAAATCAAAGGAAGTTAACTGACTCAGATCTGAGTGTAAGAGTCAGTCAACTCAGATAGACTTTAGTATGAAAGCAAGTGATCTGGGTCATTTCTAATTTGATCAGTAGTGAGCTAGGGATTTCCCTTATTGAAATGAAGAGAAATTAGGAGAGATATTTAATTTAATAAAATGAGATATGCTCTCATAATTACCTTTTTCCATTTAATTAAATAATTCTATTTAATTAATTAGAGACACTTTTCTTATTTAATTAAATAACTTTGCTTAATTAATTAGAAATAGCTTTCCATTTAATTAAATAATTTTGTTTAGTTAATTAAAAATAGGTGTATTTATTAAATTAAATAAATTTAATTCCGTAGTACATTAGCCTTAGGAGATAATTTAATTTAATTAAAGTGTAAATACTTTAAATTAAATTAAATTGTAATCAGTAGGTTTAATGTGACTAATATGAGTCAATACTATAGGAATTAAATAAAGAGTATGATGAATGCAGATTTAGGTTTTCTGCATTTGACAATTAAGTCAAGTAGTGAGTAGCAGAATGAGAATTGCCTATTAGAATAGGTCTTATGATTGATCAGAAATAGACCAGAATTGGTGATCGTGGCAATAAGCCAATTTTGGGGTATTACATTTTGCCCCTCTTTGAATGAATGTGTGAGCAACACATTCAATTCAAAGAAAATCAGACAGCATGATGTGAAGATGAAATTGGTTCCAAAGTTGATGATACGAAGACCAATTGATAAGCTTTTAAGGACTATCTCTAGAACAGAACTTAATCCCAAGGAATCCAAGCAGAATGCCTAGATACCTAAAACTGATAAGCATTTAAAAGGTTTCTTTAGAACAAAGTTTGACCTTTAAGGATCCTAATGGAATACCTAGATACCTAAGATTGAAAGCATTTAGAAGATCATCTCCAGAATGGAGCTTAACCTTCAAGGATCTAGATAGAACACCTAGATACCTGAGATTGAAAGCATTTAGAAGATTATCTCCAGAACGAAGCTTAACCTTCAAGGATCTAGATAGAACACCTAGATACCTGAGATTGATAACATTTAGAAGATTATCTTCAAAATGGACTGTAACCTTTAAGGAACTAGATAGAACACCTAGATACCTGAAATTGATAGCATTTAGAAGATTATTTCCAGAACAGAGCATAACCTTCAAGGATCCAGATAGAACACCTAGATACCCGAGATTGAAAGCATTTAGAAGATTATCTCTAGAACAGAGTTTAACCTTTAAAGATCCAGATAGAACACCTAGATACCTGAGATTGATAGCATTTAGAAGATTACCTCCAAAATGGAGCATAACCTTCAAGGATCCAGATAGAACACCTAGATGCCCGAGATTGAAAAAAGATAACAAGGTCCAATCATGAGTCTTAGAATCATCCCCAAAACAAGGCTTGATTCTCAGGAGTCAAGATTTAGACTATCCCAATACCTATCCATCGAACTTTGAGAAGAGCTATTATAAGGTTGATCAATTTGATGAAAAGATAAGATAGATGGCAAAGATGCCAGATAAGAGGGAGCAAGATGCCCCGAGTGATGAGATGCCCCAAGTGATAAGGACATAAGATGAGAACCAGATGTCCTAAGCAATGAAATTGAGATTGAGTTGAAATTTAGTTCAATGATGTAATCATTCTGCCCCCTTGAGAGCGAAATTGAAAGATGACACACCAGAAATACAATGTAGGCAGCATAAAGAGATATTGGAGAAATCCAAGATTTGGTAGAATATGGAAGAGATCAGAATGATTAGAAGATGATATAAAGAGAGATCATAATGATCTGAAGAAATATGAAGAGATCAAAATGATCTGAAGAAATATGAAGAGATCAGAACGATCTGAAGAAATTTGGAAGTTGATCCGAAGTGATTTTGAGGTCCAAAAGACCAAGTTTGAATTGAAAAGATTCCAAGAATAGCTAAGAATTAGAAAGATTTGGATTGCACAAAAAATTTTAAAATGCATTTTTGAGCCACTTAAGTGTGTCAGATTTCGAATTCGATCCCAATAAATGGGTTCAGAGGAACCAAAGTAGCCAAGAGGGTGATTAATCAATCATTTGTGTAGTTCGTGAAAGAACATGATTCTTTGAAGAGATCAGCGATCCCTCATCAGAGAAGGTGAAAGTAGATTTACAATTGAATCGCATGCTTATGCAAGTGAAGTATACAATGCAAGACTATGTTAAATGCAACCCTAGGTCTGGTTACCAAGCCTCGATATTTAATCATCACCGGATATAGAACAAATCTCGTAGGTCATACAATTCCCACTGACATTGCAATCATGGAAATATGAATAAAGCATATGTTATTGGTTTGTCGGGATTAAATGTAAGCATTCGAGGCACAAGAAGCCAGAATGAACAGAACATTTGTCCCTATTAATATAGCAAGTTAACATGAGCATCAAAGCACAAACGCTTGGGATGACCTAAATGTTGCTTGCATACAAATACGCCAAACAAATGGGAGATCCATCTTATGCTAAGTATTTAGTATTTATTTTGTCCGCAATGACCCTTGCATTCATAACCTGAGACAGAAGTGTGCTAGATATAGTCACAGTGACCCGTACGTTCACTTAGCAAGACGAGTATTAGTATTTACTGTAGCATGAAGAGTTCACTCCAACAAACAAGGAGAAGAACCAACGTTATTTTTCGTATTCATATAAAAGGAGTCGAGGTACACACGACCATCCAATACAAGATGGAGGCTCTTATAGTGGACACCCCTCTTATGAGAACAGGTCAACTAATTGGAACTAAATCGCAAAAAGAAAGCAAAGAAAAGATCATGCCCCCAGTCATTACTTCTCTAGTCGAAAATGACATCATCGAGTTGCTTGAGGAGATATGATAAAGCAAAACAAAGAAAAAAAAGAAAATTCTCAGAATATCCAAACAAGTATATAATTTTTTGAGTTCAATGTTTTTGGGATTGATGTCAAATGTCAGTGTCCAGAACATGCTTGAAAGAAATCTCTTCAGTAGGGTGACAATAGTAGGCAGACGCAGTCAGAATGACTAGTGACTGAGGTTAAAGAGGAAACTTCACGATGAAGAACCTAAAGAGAACTAAGCGACAGTAGACAGACATAGCCAGGATGACTAGTGACTGATGCAAGAGAGATCTTCCATAAGGGAATTTGGAGACGTGAACCAAGCAAGAGTAGGCAGACACAGCTGAAACAACGGGTGACTATTGCGAAAGAGATTCTATGAGGAGAATCTTTGAAAAGAGTGACACTAGTGATAGTAGACAGACATAGTGAGGAGCACTGGTGACTATCGCAAAGGAGATTCTATGAGGAGAATCTCAAAAAGAGTGACACTGGCGACAGTAGACAAATGCAGTGAGGACCACTGGTGACTATCACGAAGGAGATTCTATGAGGAGAATCTCAAAAAGAGTGACACTAAGGGGGAATGCCCCCGAGCTGTGAGAAGACTCAATCCATGGATACATGAGCAGAAAGCAAGAAAAGCATGAAAGCAACTGTACAGAAAGCCAGAAGAGGCGCTGCAAGATGGAGCATTGGGAACAAGAGGTGCCTGTTTACCAGGTTTTCACCTTCTTGGCAAGATTTTCCTTTTTTTTCTACCATGGTGTCTGTTTCCAAGTTTTCACCAATGACACTTTTCTTATTTTTCAATTTTTTTTTGTGTTTTTCTCTTTTTTTGATTTTTTTGTATTTTTGATTTTTAACTTTTTTTTGGTGTTACCAAGGCGCCTATTGCTAGGTTTTCACCAGGGTTACAATTTTTTTCAAGACTTTTTCTGATGTTTAGATTTTTTTCAGGACATATAGATATGTACAAAGAGTTTGTTGATATTAGATCAACTGTAAAATTGCTTTAGGTGGAAAGTGTTGACAGGTTCTTTGAGCACTTCTCCCTCGGTTGTAGAAAGCTGATAGGTGCCAGACCCATATACTGTAGTAATGATGTACGGACTGAGCTAGTTTGGTTCAAAATTTCCCTTTTGTACTCACTGTGTTGATTCTTAGGGTTCTCTCTTAGGAAAAGATCACCCAGTTGGAAGTCACGTGGCTTGACCTTCTGATTGTAGCTTATGGCCATTCTTTGTTGATATGCTCGCAGATGATCACATGCAACTTGTCGTAGTTCATCCAGTAACACAAGCTCTTGAAGCCGAGCTATCCTATTGTCATCATCAGTGATAAGGCCCTTCATAGAGATTCTCAAGGTAGGGATCTCAACCTCTATTGGAAGCACAACATTCACCCCATATACCAAAGCAAAGGGAGTCATGCCCGTTGGAGTCCTGATGCTTGTCCTATATGCCCACAAGGCTGGATTGATCTGGAGATGCCAGTCTCTCCCTGACTTGCTGACTGTGCGATGAAGAATTTTGAGGATCGCCTTATTGGATGCCTCAGCTTGGCCATTACCTTGGGGGTAATAAATCGAAGACCAATGTTGTGTGATCTTGAATTTCTTGCACAGTTCCTTGAGGTCTTTATTCTTTAATTGTCCTCCATTGTCAGTAATGATTGAGGACGGTACACCATATTTGTAGATGATGTAGTTTGTAATGAAAAGTGCTAAAGTTTTGCTATCAGTAATTGTCAGAGGTATTGCCTCTACCCACTTTGTAAAATAATTTGTAGTCGTGATAATGAACTTATGTCCATTAGAGGACGTTGGGTGGATCTATTCCACCAAGTCGAAGGCCCATTGTTGAAATGGCCATGTTGTAGTAGAGGGAATCAGCTCTCTAGCTGGACCATGGATGAGATTCTTGTGTAACTAACACTACTTGCAGGACCTAGCCTACTTGATAGCTTCTTGCTCCATTTTGGGCTAGTAGTAACTAGCGCGAAGGAGTTTGCGAGCTAGTGTCAGGCCATTGGAATGAGATTTGCAAATGCCCTCATGAATGTCAATTAGTGCGCGTTTGGATTCTTCGGGTTCTAAACACTTAAGGAGTGTTCTATCGAGACCTCTCCTGTACACATCGTCAGCAATAATGACATAATGTGAAGCATTATGGATTAGGCAACGTTTCTCATTCTGGGTTAGACCTTTCGAAATGGTTTGATTACAAAGGTAGGAATAGATGTGATGGTAGTGAGATGATTCTTGTCCTATAATAGAACAAATAATCTTAGAATCAGGGGTGTCATAGGCTGGGTAGTGTAATGCTTCCACCCAGAACTCATTTCGGAGATCATTTTCAAGCATTTGTAGCAGGGAGGCCAGGGTAGCTATGGCATCAACCACTTTATTATCTGCTCATGGAACTTGCTGAAAAGTGATGTGTGCAAAATACTTCTTTAAGTCATCAACCATGCACTTGTAAGGAATTAGTTTCTCATCCTTTGTTTGGTACACATCATTAACCTAGTTGATAACAAGCTAAGAGTCACCAAAGACATCTAACTGATCCACTCTCCATTCAGCTACAATTTTCATGCCATTGATCAAAGCCTCGTATTCAGCAATGTTGTTTGTACAAGGAAACAAAATCTTATATGCTTTGGGCAATGAGTATCTCTATGGTGTAATGAAGAGTAATCCAACACCTGATCCTTGTTGTGTGAAGGACCCATCGAAGAACATAACCCATGTGTGGTGCGTGAGTTTCAGAATTGACTCATCTGGAAAATCAACGTTCATTGGCAGAAGACTCTATATGGGTGCCTCGGCCAGCTGGTCTACAATTTCCTATCCCTTAATAGCCTTGCGTTCAACGTATTGGATGTCAAACTCACTGAGTATCATAACCCATTTAGCCAATCTTCCTATGAGAGCAGCCTTACTGAGCAAGTACTTTAGTGGATCTATTTTAGCCACAAGCCGTGTAGTGTGGGCAAGCATGTAGTGTCTCAACTTCTGGGAAGCAAAGACAACTGCCAAGCAAGCTTTCTCAATAATGCTATAGTTCTTCTCATAAGAGACCAGTGTCCGGCTCAAGTAATAAATAGCTCTTTCTTTGTTGTCCTTATCTTCTTGAGCCAATAAGATGCCAAGAGATGTTTCAGTGGCTAAAATGTATAAAAGAAAAGGCTTCCCATGAATAGGAGGCATCAGGATTGGTGGATTGACAAGATATTATTTGATCTATGTTAAGCTTTGCTCACAATCCTGGCTCCAATTGAATTTCACACCCTTATGTAAGGTCTTTGTGAAGGGTTGTGATCTATCCGCCAACTGTGAAATAAACCTACAAATAGATTGAAGCCTTCCCTGTAACCCTCTCATCTGACTGATGTTTTGAGGTGGTGGCATGTCCATTATTGCTTGTACCTTCTCCGGATCTACCTCAATTCCTTTTGCAGAAACAATGTATCCCAACAACTTCCTTGATGTGACACCAAATGCGCATTTCTTAGGATTGAGCCGAAGACTAAACTTTTCCATACAATTTAAGATGGGACCCAAATCTTATAGATGAGTATTTCGTTTAGCACTTTTGACCAAGGTATTGTCAACATAGTCCTCCATGGTTCTATGCATCATGTCATGAAAACTTGTAGTAACATCTTTTTGATACGTAGCGCTAGCGTTCTTCAAACCAAATGGCATCACATTCTAACAAAAGGTTCCCCATGCACATGTGAAAGCCATTTTCTCCTGGTCTTTTGGGGCAACTTTTATCTGATTGTATCTAGAAAAACCATCCATAAGTGAGTACATCTCATAGCCAGCAATCATGTCCACAATCATATCAATATTAGGGAGCAGAAAGTCATCTTTAGGACATGCCAAGTTAAGATCACAAAAGTCTATACAAACCCTGATAGATTTATCATGCTTGGAAACTGGAACAATATTGGATATCCATTTAGCATAATCAATTGCACGGATGAAACCAACCTTTAGGAGTTTCTTTAGTTCTGCTTTGACAAGCAATGCAACGTGAGGGTGCATTTTTCGAAGCTTTTGCTTAATTGGTTTGATGCCTGGTGCTATGGACAAATGATGCATGATAAGATCAGAATCCAATTCTGGCATGTCAGAGTATGTCCAGGAAAAATTTATTTTCTTTTCCTTGAAAAAGGCAATGAATTGTTCCTTCTCTTCAGGTGACAGTGACTGTGCCAGATGTATCATATGAGGATGTTCTTCTGTGCCTAGGTTAATTGGCTACGTTGGCTCTATCAACACTAATGATCTCTCCTGAAAGTGACTGGGAAGGATATCAAATATCTCATCTGCGGGCACCTCAGAGAGGTTTTCACCCTTGGATACATCTTTTTTTTTTTACTTTTTTGGGTTTTGACACTGCCACAATGTGGTTTTCACCATTGGACATTTTTGCATTTTTTCTTTTTAATTGTGTGACTGAGATATTTGATGGCAACCTCAGTCATGTTGACACTTTTCTCATTGGTGGAAGACATTACATGTTCGATAGTGTTTAGGTAATAAGCGAGAGCATAGTCATTCTAGAATGTGGGGACTTCAGTAGATGTATCAGGGTTCCAATCTATAAGCTCAGGATGTGTGAGTGAGAGAGTAGTGGCTGGTTCAATTGCGTTCATAGTATAGTCATTAAGTGCTTGGACGAGAAATTCAAGACCTACGATGACCTCATCCATAGGTGTGTTCAAACACCTCAGAGTACGAATGCTAGTAATTGACGATTCTAGGACACTAGTTGGATCCGACCCATGTGACCTAACCCTAGACTTTGCACCCACTTCGATTCGATTTTCATAGACATGCACTTGGTCAATGTCTTTATCAGTAGTCGCTTCTGAAAGAGAGTCAAACTCATATTCCTTAGAATCAGTGCTACATGGCAAGAGATTACAGAACTCCCCAACAGTGATAGGGACATAGTCACCTTCATCCTTTGGGTTCTTACACAAATAATCAACATGGCACGGCTGATTAGATTCTCCCTTTTCTGAATGATATTTGAGTTGCTTAGTATTGTCCTCAAAAGAATCACTAGTATCATCCATAGTGCTAACACGTGGCACAAATTCATCTGGCTCAACAAAGAATTTAGCGAGATCATAAGGGATAGGAATCCTCATCATCAGATTCTTCCTCTTGAGTATCCGACTCAGCTTGTGACTCATTTTTAGATGAACTCTCAGGTTTGGGAATGAATTTATTTGATTCCAAATGGAAAGGGACCTTGTTTTGTGTCTCTCTGAAGAGTAAGTTCACCTTTCTTGACCATAAATTCTTTGATATGGATAGCTTGTGTAATCATGTCTTCAAAGGTACGTGGACCTTCTAGTTGGACTCTATACCCAAAATCAGGTAAGAGGTTATCAGTGAAAATGTCAAGCTTCTCCGTTTCTAGGCTTTTATGAGAATACTTAGTGTATAGTTATCTCCACCTTTGGAGGAAAATGAGGAAAGGTTCACCAACCTTCTATTTAAGGTTGCATAGATCTCGAATATTAACAGGATGTTGAATGTTATGAGAATATTGCTGAACAAAGAGATTGGCAGTTTCATCAAACATCTTGATACCAGGAGGTAAATGTGAGAACCACTCCAAACCCTGACCACCTAGGCTTCTAGGGAATAAATGCATGAGGAAGGTTTGATCGTGTATAAAATCCATAGACAAAGCGCCAAATTTTTGCAAGTGATCTTGGGGATCAATAGTACCAAAGTACTTTTCATATTTGGGTAGTTCTATGCCTCATGGAAAAGGTGGCATGTTTATGCTTTTGTCAAATGGAAATGCACAAAGAGCGTCCAATGTGTATGTTTTTGTGGGTTTCTCTTTCTCGTGCATCATCTGAGCCAATTGGTCTTGCATAATTTTCAATTATTTTTGGAGTTTAGAGGTCTCAGTTTCTTCTTTAGTTTTGACAATGGTTTCTACATTGAAATGAGAAGGTAACTTTTCTCCCTCTTGGGCAAGTTTGAGAAAGTATTTTTCTTTCTCTTCGTTGAGTAGGATTCCCATGACCTTTTGGAAGTTTTTGTCTCTTCGACATTTTGCTATGTGTTTAGGGAGTATTTCCACCTCTTCATGTTCCTCATCGATGTCATAGTCTTTCTCTTTCTCTTTATCATTCCTTGGTGGTTCTTGATGTTGACTATAACTACCATGTTTAGGTTCACGATTAGTCATTACAGGAACATGTTCAGTTTCAGTGTGTTGTGTTTCAAAAGATCCTCTGTAAAAAGGATTAGACATCGTGTTTGGTAATGTAGGACCTCTGCCTGTCTCAGTATCCTCTTGGTACAAAGGATTGCTAATTTGTTGTAAATTTATAGAAAATGTTCGCTAAACTCGAGATGACCTAGCAGGTGAGGGAGATCGTGAAGATGCCTCACTAGCTAAACTAGATACTGATTGTGTAACGAAAGGTAAGCGAACCTGGACAAGAGCTTCACTAAGACTGAGTCTCAAAAAAGACAAGATAATAGTAAGAATGTTGTTCACTAAGGCACAAATGGTCTAATTTAAAGGCTAGAACAGCTAAAGATTATGACCAATGCGACACAAAGTATGACAAGCATTAAGACAAGGACAAAAAATAACTTATGAGACGAGACTAGTCAAAGTGCAAGATACAAGCCCTTAGCAAAGAAAAGTGTCACTGTTTTAGGACTGTTTGCAGATAAAGAGTGACAAATGGACACAGAAAAAGGTAGCGTGCAAGTCGTAGATAGCTAAAATAGACCCAAAGTGGAAATGCTAACACAAGATTTTGCACGAGAAACCTTTACAGGCCGCGCGAAGAAGTTTTCTGAATCACGCGAAGGTTAGTGACAGTGGTTTAATTTCATGTGAGGAAGTTCAGAGGTCGCACGAAGACTCATGACAGCAGTTTAACTTCATGAGAGAACAAAATAATTTTGCACGAGGACAAAATGATTTTGTCACGAGACTGAAAAAAATTTCGTGCAAGAAGGGATAGCAGTTTACAATAGCGACTAAATTTGACAAGATTTTTGGACTTTTCGAACAGAGTAGACAGATTTATCAGACAAATCTGATTGGATAGGCAGCAAGGTTGACCAAGTAAGATGTTTGGACAAAGTTTTCAAGTTTTCAATCCAGGCAAAGTGTTTAACAAGATAGTGGGAAGCAAGTAGTAGTTGAAAACAGTCCTGTCAAGGACAAAGCAACTCAACAGGATAAGGGAGTCTTGACCTTGTTTGTTGTAATTGGTTTGGACATTGTTGATGACTCGATAAAAAACACACTTTATCCATAGAAAGAAAAAATGGTAGAGAAGGCAAAACCTTTGTCCCACATCTTATGTGCATGCGTGTACCTCACACAGTCGTGTCACCCCATAGAGAGTGCCTGTGTTTTTGGTAAATTCAAAGGACTCAATAGTATACGCTGAACAAGCGCCCTTGTGGTAGGGGGCAAGCACGTATAACACCTTCAAATGTCCAGTAGCATGCCTATGGTGAGTTCTACAGGAGAGATTCTTCCCCCTCCTTGCACAAAGATTATGCCTCCTTTCGGAGGTGAACCGGGTGGCTTCTAACTAAGAGGTTTTTACTTGGCTTCCATTCAAATTAATCCTTGGTGGCTCCACAAGCAGAGTTGAGGCCAACAGCCCACACCAACATCTGAAAGTGCACACTACTTGCTTAACAAGCCAGGGGTCGTCGTCGACCAGTGCACAGACAGAGCTTCCCCTTGATATGTGATATCAAGAATTAAGGGGAAGAAATTAATCTGGCTTTGGAGTCTTTTGCTCTACAAAGAATCTTGATTATAGTAAGTTGGAATCTCTTGCGAAAGGAGTGTGCTCACTTGGGTCATTCCCGGAGGTTGAATCACTCTGGCAGGCCCTCTAAAGTATTGACACGAACTAGTGGTTTAGATCTAAGGGTCTGAGTTTTTGATTTCCCTCAAGGGGAAAGAGCATAATCCTCTACCTTATTTCCTCGCCCAAACATGGAAGACAAATTAATTATCGACTTGGCTTAATCAATCTAAACACATTCTTCCTTAAAGATTTTGATTCCCATAAAGGAAATCATTTTCTTATCATAGAAGAGAACAAGCTTTGGAAAACCACCAAGCTTCTTGCCTTCTTTGGAATGCCATCTTTCAAAAGCGTCTAGGTTTCTGATTCACTCTTGGTCATGACCTCCAAGAAGTGAAGAGCATATTCCCCTATTCTTCCATCTTGCACCCTAGGAAGTTCACAAGCCCCTAATTAGACTAGTTTTGAAAGCAGGAAAAGAAGACACACATTGTTTTGTGGGTTTGAAATATTGTCTTTGACAAGTGTATCTTCGACAAGCGTCCTGCAAGCAAACAATCAGTCTATTTTTGAGTGGGTTTTAAAAGGAATCTTTGGCTAACGTCTTGCAAACAACGATTAAGTTACAAGAAATCCAGAGAAATAGATCAAGACAAGCACGTTAGTAAAATCAAACAATTTGAAGATCGAAAAATAACACTTAAAATTGAAACTGCTGTCACAAGATTTTGCGCAAAATCTCTGTCATGGCCGCGCGAAATTGTTTCAGGCTCGCGCGAAATTTCTTTATGGCTCGCGTGAAGAAATAGGCACCGTGTGAAGTTTCACATGCTTAGGCACTTTCTCGTGTGACACGCAGAAAATCTTTGCACGAAGATTCTCGATCTTCGCATGAAAATGAACAGTCTCACGCAAAGATTTCTGAATTTGTACGAAACAATACGGACAAAGAACATGAAAATGATTTTAAAAATGTAGAAAGAGGCCAGAAAAATTGATTTTTTCGGCCCCATGGTGGGCGCCAGAAATGTATATGTGAAAATGTGGCCTATGCTAACCAACACACACTTCAACATGGTCCTTATTTGCGGATTCATCCCGAAATAAACATTGGATTGTTCATTTGAAATTCAGCTGGCAAGGCGACCTGTTGCCTTCTATCTAAAGGGATTTTGCTTGTTAGATATCTTCAGATTTGAGGTGTTAAGCAACTAGACCCTCTAAGAACGAAGGATTTAAGAAATGAAATTAATCTATATGATTGTGTAGATTAATCTAGAATGAGAAATGCATTCTAATCTAGGAACAATTGAAACAAAACTAGATTAACCTATGCATATTAAGCTAAATGAATTTAAACTAAGAATGCAAGATGTATGCAAAAATGTGAGCAAATGTGAGTATGAATTTCAACAGTAATTTGATGCAAATTCTATTCATCCTCTCCTAAAATGAAGAGATGAGGGTCTGTTAAATAGACTTTTCTGGAATCCATCAACAGTTGAGATCAATTTCAATCAACGGTCAAGATTCCTAAATCAAAGGGAGTTAACTGACTCAGATCTGAGTGTAAGAGTCGGTCAACTCAGATAGACTTTAGTATGAAAGCAAGTGATCTGGGTCATTTCTAATTTGATCAGTAGTGAACTAGGAATTTCCCTTATTGAACTGAAGAGAAATTAGGAGAGATATTTAATTTAATAAAATGAGATATGCTCTCATAATTACCTTTTTCCATTTAATTAAATAATTCTATTTAATTAATTATAGACACTTTTCTTATTTAATTAAATAACTTCATTTAATTAATTAGGAATGGCTTCCCATTTAATTAAATAACTTTGCTTAATTAATTAGAAATAGCTTTCCATTTAATTAAATAATTTTATTTAATTAATTAAAAATAGGTGTATTTATTAAATTAAATAAATTTAATGTTGTAGTACATTAGCCTTAGGAGATAATTTAATTTAATTAAAGTGTAAATACTTTAAATTAAATTAAATTGTAATCAGTAGGTTTAATGTGACTAATATGAGTCAATACTATAGGAATTAAATAAAGAGTATGATGAATGCAGATTTAAGTTTTCTGCATTTGACAATTAAGTCAAGTAGCGAGTAGCAGAATGAGAATTGCTATTAGAATAGGTCTTAGGATTGATCAAAAATAGACCAGAATTGGTGATCATGGCAATCATAAATAGACTAGAATTGATCCATCTACCCTGTCGGGAGCAATCAGTAAGGCACAAAGTATGGCATCGTCGTCAGCATCATCCTCATCCTCTCAAAGTCACTCACATCTAAAACCATTGACATTTTCAAGGGACAAACCTCCACCTAAGAAGCCTTCATTGGATGAAGCCACCCAATAGGAACTCCACAGGAAGAAGTTGTGTTTCAATTGCAAGGGGTCGTGGGAGCTTGACCATCGATGCCTTGGGAAAGGGAAGATCCATTACATCGAGATGGTGTCTGATGATGAGGATGAACACGAACAAGAAGAAATGTCGGTTGAAGATGACCAACCTAACAATGACACCAACATGGCCAATTTAAACCATACGAAGAGGATTGCCGCCTTGGTACAATGCAGAGGATCCATTGCTTTGGCTGGCAGTCTGAGGTGCATAGTTTTCTATGTGTGGGGTACCCTTCAAGGACAAAGGGTTATGCTGATGTTGGATAGTGAACCTACCTTGAATTTCATAAATTCATCCTTGGTAAAACAAAGAATTCTCCCTACGGAAGCACATGTAGGCTTTCGAGTCAAGGTAGCCAGAGGGACTTTCATGCCTTGCACGCACCTTGTTCCTGAGCTGAGCATCACAATGGCAACTCACATGGTGACAAAGGACTTTTTCATAGTGGACCTCACTGACATGGAAGTCATTCTGGGCATACAGTGGATGGAGACACTTAATGAGTACACTTAGAGTTTCAAGCAGATGGACTTCACTTTTGTGGTTGATGGAAAGAAGGTTGTCCTTGAAGGGATGGAAAATGAAGGGCCGAAGGAAGTTTTCACGCATCAAATGGAGGCAATCTTGTGGCACGATGACATTGCATGGGCTACGCATTGTTTTATCTCAGTGGAACCTATAAAAGGGCATCAAACACCTCCACATGATGATGAACTCCAGGATATCTTAAGTAGGTATGAAATTTTTTTCATGGATATTCCTCCTGGCATACCTCCTCGTCGGGGGTTTGAACACACAATCAATTTGGAATTAGGGGCAAAACTAGTCATAACCACACCATACTACCACCCTAAGAAATTCAAGGATGAGATCGAACAGATGATTCAGGAATTGCTTGAGAAAGGATGGATCCATCCCAATTCTAGCTCGTTCACATCATCCGTGGTGTTGGTCAAAAAGAAGGATGGAACGATGCACATGTGTGTGGACTATCGCGTGCTAAAAAAAAGAACAGGTATCCCATCCCATGGATAGATGATTTGTTGGATGAAATACATGGTGCGGTCTATTTTTCAAAAATATAGCTCCATTTTGGATACCATTAGATTCAAATGAGGGAAGAAGATGTGGAGAAAATGGCTTTTCGCTGCCACTACAGAGACTATGAGTTCCTGGTCATGTCGTTTGGATTGACCAATGCACCTACTATATTTAATTCATGCATGAACTGGATCTTCAACAAATAGTTGCGTAAGTATCTATTGGTAACAGGACATGGGAGAAGCACCTGAAGCATCTGAATCAAGTTCTAAGTATCATGGAGGAACAGTCCCTATTCACTAAGCAATCCAAATATGAGTTTGGTATGATAGAGATACTGTACTTGGGGCATGTTGTCAGTAAATACAAGATTCAAGTGCATCAGGAGAAGATTCAGGTTATCCTCGACTAGCCTCCACCAAAATCACTCACGAATCTGGGAGGATTCTTCGGACTGTACAGTTATTACAAGAGATTTTTCAAAGGATTTTCTTAGCTCAGAGCACCTTTAATTGGTCTGATAAAGAAAGGGGCTTTCCAGTGGAATGAAGAAGCACAACTCACCTTTGATAAGCTAAAAGAGGCCATGAGCACTTGCCCAGTTCTTACATTGCCTAACTTCACCTGACTGCTCATTTTGGAATGCGACACATCTGGGGAGGGCATTGGAGCGGTTCTGATGTAGGATAACACCCCATCACCTATGAGAGTAGGAAGCTTACACCAAAAAATGCCTATATTTCATTTACGAAAAAGAAATGTTGGCCATCGTACATGCACTAACCAAGTTCTAGCAGTATTTGGTAGATGCCAAGTTTGTCGTCCATACGGATCACAACAGTCTGAAATATTTCTTGGAGCAGCAGGACTTGAACAAACAACAACAAAAATGGGTAAGCAAAGTTCAGTCTTTTGATTTTGACATTGAATATGTAAAAGGGAAAAATAATGTTGTTGCAGATGCCTTGTCTAGAAAACCCACCATCTGCTTGCTAGACTAGATCTCAACTGACTGGAAGGTACACCTATTAGTAGAATATTCCAGCAATACATTTTCCTATGAGATAATGGATGAACACATCCATGATGATTGGTACAGAGTGGTGGATGATATGATCTACTATAAAGACTAGATATACCTAGTGCCAGAATCCAAACTGAAGCAGAAGATTTTGAAGGAAGTGCATGACTCGCCTCTGGCTGGGCATCCCAACTTTCTTGAAACTTACAGAAGTATTTCGGAGAGATTTTCATGGAAGGGACTGAAAGGGGACGTGTTGCAGCATGTAAGAGAATGTACAGTTTTTTGACAAAATAAGTTCAAACACACTCTTCCTGCCGGGCTACTACAGCCTTTGCCAATTCCCAAACATAAGTGGGAAAGTATATCAATGGACTTCATAACAGGTCTTCCCAAAGTGAATAAAAATGGTTTTATCTTCATGGTAGTTGATAGATTGAAAAAGTATGCACACTTCTTTGCTATCCCCTTGGACCTTCAGGCTGCACAAGTCACCGATCTGCTTCCCAGAGAAGTCTTTCACCTGCACGGGTTACCCCAAAACATCATCAGTGATCAGGATGGATGATTTCTTAGTATTTTTTGGATAGAATTGTTTCAGATGGTAGAGACATAATTATCACCAAGCATGAGTTACCACCTCTGGACAGACGATCAAATTGAGATTGTGAACAAATCGCTCGAAGGCTACCTTTGGAACTACGTCTGTGTACAACAAGCATGGGTAAAATGGATCCATCTCGGGGAGTACTGCTATAATATCACGTATCACATGTCTATCAGGATAGCACCATTCAAAGCTCTATACAAGCATGAACCCCTCTCCTTCATCGACATAGTTCTGGGTGACAATTGCACTCCAAGGACGAAGGATTGGCTTTAGGAGGGATAAGACATACTAAGGAGCTTGAAAGAGAACCTGCAACAGGCACAAAATTGATAGAAGGTGTATGTCGATAGACACTAGATAGAGAAGAGTTTTGAAGTGGGGGATCTAGTCTATCTCTGGCTTCAGCCATACGGAAATCTTCATTAAAGGGAACAAGAAAGGAGAAATTAAAGCCTCGCTTTTATGGTCCCTATTGTGTGATCTGTCGCATTGGTGAGGTAGCGTATGAACTAGAACTTTCAGAGGGTAGTCGAATTCAAAATGTCTTCCATGTTTCTTGTCTGAAGAAGGCTATAGGGAAAAATGTCATAGTCACTACCAACCTTTCGCCACTCAATGAGGAAGGGAAGCTCATTCTAGAACCTGCTGAGATTCTCGAAGTGTGTGAAAAAGGCCCTATAGAATTGCACTGTGAAGGAATACTTGGTACGCTGGCAACACCTACCATTGGATGATGCAACATGGGAAGGCGAGCACATCCTCCAGCACCCGGCATTGCACTTGCTTGAGGACAAGAAAATTTTGGGATGGGAGGACTGTACTGTTCTTGTTATAAAATAAATAATAA
This sequence comes from Cupressus sempervirens, assembly GCA_028749045.1. Taxonomy (NCBI): domain Eukaryota; kingdom Viridiplantae; phylum Streptophyta; class Pinopsida; order Cupressales; family Cupressaceae; genus Cupressus; species Cupressus sempervirens. The sequence goes on along the minus strand of CM053791.1, from coordinate 82,019,791 downwards.
TTTAATCTTTGTAATGGGCCGATTGATTTATTTTATCTTGGACCTATTTTTATTTTTATTTTTGTGTTTGAAGTTTGTGTCGCCATCAGCTATCTTTGTACACCCTCGGAATGGTTTCCCAACGAGTATTTAAGCACGACTTGTAGGAAGTCTTAGGTATGCTTGGATTATATTTTCTCTATACTGTGGATTCTTATTGAAGTTTGGAATTGTTCACCATTTTGAAAGTGAAAGACCTTCCCTATTTGGCTTGTGCGGTTTTGGTGGGAATTTTACCCTCACCCTATTTCGTTGGTCTTCTTCTTGGTCTATATATGGAAAATTGAGGACTTAATTGCATATCAGTATCTATTTGTGAATCTTTCAACTCTTCTTATGAAAATTGTGTATGTTATTTCCTGCAACTTTAAGTGGTATCAATTGGTTTGTATTGTTGAATAATCCATCAGCGCTATGGGGACATTACTATTTGACATTAAGCACTTTAGATTGACCCTATGACCTCATTATCTCCTTTTGTTTAGCTCTTTCCATCTGTACGACCTCTAACTCCTTCATAACATTCTCCATCCTCACCGTACAACTTCATTAATCCCTCTGTACTACCTTCTTAATACACCGTACGGTATACTATTCTTGGCCACCGTATGGCCTTCTCACATGTCATACAGATTTCTAAAACATCTGTACACCTAAAATATCATTCTCGTATAGTCACCATACACTACATCTTCTTGACTCCATATAGATGTTATTTCCTGCTATATCCATACAGGCATCTCACCCCACCCTCCTGCACACCGTACGGCCTTTCATTTGCTACCGTACGACCCTTCATTTCCTCCTATATGACCACCTTAGACTCCTAGTTGCTCTAAACAAGTCATCTATTGTATGGCTCTATTTCCTTAGCCATAGATCCTTCCAATGCAAATTGTTGCATCTGTACAGCCATTCTAGGGTCTCCTGCAATACACCTATTGGGAATTAGTTGGTACATTACACATTGCTCTTTTTCTGTTATTCTCCATTCTGATTAGCTTCTTCATCTTTTCTACTGTTGATCATTTCTGTCTACTTTTCCATCTATCTTCATTTGATCAATTTCTGCACTTTCTCCCTCATGTTGTTGATCACTTGCTATTGATCAGTTTCTCACTACTTCTCCCTCTTTGACAACAACACCAAAGATGTATTGTTTCAACATCTTAATATGCAAGTGTAGCTTTTGCAAGTTCATTCAATTTCTCCCTCTGTCACTTTTCTTGTAACTGATTTGAAACTTCATGACTTTAATTACTTCAGGCATGAGTCCTAAAGTAAACATCCTCTGCATCAATGTGTAAAATCTTCAACAATCAGCTCATTTGATGTGGTAGTCTTGCTTATTCTTAAGTAGCCTTGGCTAGGGGTATTACCTCTAACTTACCTCTAAGATACTCAAAAGCATCTTTAGGTAGAGCTTTTGTGAAGATATCAACAATTTGTTCTTTTGAGCTAACATATTCCATCTTCACTTGTTTGTCTTCCACCAATTCTCTCACATAGTGATACTTGATTGTAATATGTTTGGTTTTAGCATGTATTACAAGATTCTTTGATATGTTGATAGCACTTGTATTACCACAATAAAATATCACTGGCTCATTTACCTCTTCCTTCATACCTTGCAGAAAATGTTTGATCCATACAATATTGGTGCAGTTTATAGTAGCTACAACATATTTAGCTTTTGCAATGGACTTTGAGGTACAACTTTGTTTTTTGTTGGTCCATGTAATCAATCTTTTTCCCAAGAAAAGTGCTCCTCCACTGGTGTTTTTTCTATCACCAATTTTATCTCCCCAATTTGCATCAGTGTAGGCTCTTAACTCAAACTTTTCACTCCTCTTGTAGTACAAACCAAAGTCATTAGTTTCTTTTAGGTGCCTCAATATTCTCTTCACTACCATCAAATGCTTTTCTCTTGGATTTGTAGAAAATCTTGCCACTATTCTAAAAACTAATGCAATGTCTGGCCTACTATGTACAACATACTACAACTTTTCAATCATTGATCTATGCATTATTTGATTTACTTCAGTTGATTCATCATTCTTGGATAACTTATGTCCTATTGCCATTGGTGTGCTAACTAATTTTGAATCTTCTAATCCAAATGTCTTGAGTATCTCCTTAATGTATTTTGATTGGGTCACAAATATGCCATGCTTCAATTGATGTACTTACAAACCAACAAAGAATTTGATTTCTCCAAAAAATGACATCTCAAACTCATGTTTCATTTGATCAACAAAATCTTTGCAAAAAACATCTTTTCCTCCAAATATTATATCATCAATAAAGATTTCTGATATCAAAATGTCTTTACCTTTTTCATCCCTGATGTACAAGTTATTGTTATATGTTCTCTTAAATCCTATCTTACAAGGTATTTGTGCAGTCTCTCATACCATGCTCTAGGTGCTTGCTTCAAACCATAAAGTGCTTTGTGCAGTTTGCAAACCATATCCTTGTTCTTGTCATCAAAAAATCTTTTAGGTTGTTCTATGTACCTTGAAACCAAATCAATAGATGACTCTGATACCAATTTTTAGAAATACTTTAGAATAACTAAGAGGGGGGCTGAAATAGTTATTCAAGGTCCAAATGTTATTTTCAACCTTTTTCACTAAGTGTAGCGATGCCCCGAACCCCACTAATTATGAAGTATGTACAGTACTTTCCTAATCAGTCACCACAATCTAACAATTGTCTTTCCCTTTTTGGGTTTCCTCAACACTAATACATAACATATTGTACAAGAAATTGGGAACATTCATTGGAAAATTATGCCTTGGATAACTGAGCAACTTTAAATGATGTGCATGCAAATGTGAAAATCTTCCTTCACAGGTAAAATACCTGATAATGTTTATGACTAACTCATTGTATGGTGGTAGAAGAGATGTTCTTTTGCAACCCTGCTTGGTTATATCCAATGGAGGGTCAGTTGGTATGAAAAATTGGGCCCTAGCTAACCTTGCATCATGTGCATTAGGGTAGTGTTCTCCCACTACAGGTAAGCTGGTCACTTCTGCTATCGGTTCTTCTATGGCAACAACCGTTAACCCCCAAATCGTTGCTTCTCCTTCCTCAAATGTACATATAAATTTAGTGGTTGCTTCATCATCAAACTTTGTTAGTTTTAGAAAATACCCTAACTAGCCACATGCATTAAATCTTCTCACTGCCTCCACATCTGAAAAATAAAACACTATGCTCCACTGGTTCTCGTCGCTGCAATTGTCCTCCCATTTATGCTTTGTCAATTTCAGACTGTGCTCTACTTGCACTATTAGCTTCTTCCCTTCTATAAATTCAGGCTTCCTTTTGTTTTTTAAAATCACAGAACTTTTCACATTTCACATTCTTTTATGCTAATTTCCATCATGAACAATACGTCATGAGTAATAATAATGTGGGTTTAATAAAAATAAATCATAGATATGCAAAAATCTTCCCAAAACTAAATTCACGTCACATCAAAATTGAATTTGGGTCATATCATAGCCTATCAGTAAGGAATTATTTAGGAATAAGAGTACAACACATTACACTTGTGTACTATGGCAACTGGGTTTTAAAGAGGATGTACATATTTGAAGATCTATAATAAATAAATAAGTATATCATTGGGAATTAGTAATCTTCCCTGCCCCTTATGGAACATGGACAAGTGTCCTCACTTGTCATAATTGGCATGGGGTATGGAACTAGCACAACGCCACAATAATATGTATAAGGTAGTAATAAATATAACAAATGAAATCTATGTTCTATAAGTGAATGAAATTTTGAAAAGCTTATACCTACTTATTTGATCATTCATGTGCCGAAAGGTGGCGAGAGTTGGAGGTCAGCAACGACAGCATACACTAGCAAACTTATAGTGTTATTGAAAACATTGCAAAATGATGATATGGAAAATGGGCGGATAGAAGAAAGAAATGAGATGGGTTGAAAAAGAAGAAATTAGAAGTTGAATGAAGAATTTGAACTTTATGTGGACATAAAGTGTTTATTATGGGCATGCTTGAAGGATTTGTTATTAAAGAGCTGCAAGCAGGAGGTCAACACCTTTTGTTGCAGGAAGTGTGTTAGCTGGGAAATTGTGTAGTTGGAATTGCTGGAAGAACTCTTCTTTAGTTTGTGGTTTGTGATAGAGGTGCAACTGATGACTATTTACAAGCAATTTGAAGTGGACAGGATCAATAGTTGTCAGCTAGACTACTCCATTGTCACAGACATACTGAATTTCATAAGGCTATAGCCATCGAGTTTGCAACTTCCCTGGATTCTCTTTGAAACAAGAATCATATAGAAGAGCTCAATCTCTTACTCAGAATTGTTTATTACGGATATGCGCATCATCCCACTTCTTTCGTTGCTATTGAATGATCTCCATTATTTCTAATATTTTTTTCTCATTTCATCCAGTGAGTTCAAGTGGAGAAGTCTCTCTTGTTGTGCTCTAGGAAGACTGATGTTCAATTCCAAAGTAGTGTGCAGGGTTTTATGTTGAAATTCAATAGGCAACATTGCTGCTTTTCCATACACAAGTTCAAATTGAGTAAAGCCAATGGTTTTCTTCCATGTAGTTTGGTATACCCATACAACTTCAATTAATTTGTTGTTCCAATCCTTCTTGTGTATATGCATTGTCTTAGTCAAAATGGCTTCAATTTCTCTATTGGTGACCTCTGCTTGCCCATTTTCTTGAGAGTGATAGGGACTGGATTTGCGGTGCCTTATGATGTATTCTTTCATAACCTTAGTGATCAAGTTTGATGTAAATTGGGCTCCTTGATTTGTGACAAGCTCTCTAGGAACTCCATAGCGGGTGAATATTTCTTCATATAAGAATTTAGCTACCTTCTCATCTCTTACATTTTTCATTGCTCAAACTTCCACCCACTTGGTTACATAATCAGTATATACTAAGATGTAGGATTTTCCACTTGATGGTGGGTCAATTGGACCTATGATTCCCATACCCCACTTTTCAAAAGATGTTACTATAATCTATGGATTGAGTGGCATCTCATCAGTTTTAGTTGGGCAGCCCATCCTCTGGCATTTGTCATAGTTGGTTGTATAAGTTATTGCATCCTTATGTAATGTTGGCCAATAATATCTAGTAGCCAGTATCTTTTGTGCTGTTCTCTTTCCTACAAAATGGCCTCCACATGGTTCATCATGACAAACATGTAGTATATCATATATTTCATCCTCTCTGACACATCTCCTCATGATCTAATCTAGTCCAGTATAGAAGAGATTGTTATCTATCCTTGAATTTAATGAAAACTCTTCTTTGCTAACTTCCTTTTATCTTTGTGAGAAAAGTGTGGGGGCATTATATTTGCAGCCAAATAGTTTGCTATGTTTACATACCATGGTGTATGAGTTTCTATTTGGAACAGGTGCTCATCTGGAAAGGTATCTTCAATGGGAGTTAGATCTTAATCAGCAATGTACAATCTAGACATATAATCAACAACTATGTTGGACTTTCCTGACTTATCAATAATGGCAATATCAAACTCCTGTAACAACAAGAGCCATCTTGCCAATCTACCAGTTATAACATGTTTTTTCATTAAGTATCTTATAGCTGAGTGGTCAGTATGAACAAAAATAAGATCTCTAGTTACATAATGTCTGAATTTGTTCAATGCATAGATTACAACTAAAAGTTCTTTTTTAGTTATTGTGTAATTTAGTTTAGGTCCATGAAGGCTTTTACTAATATAGTAGATGGCATTTTCAAGATTAGCAGGCTTTTGTCCTAATACAACACCTATAGCATAGTCTGATGCAACGGTATGAATATGAAATGAAATTTGACCAATCCGGTCCCTTTCAAACTAGTGCTATAGTAAGGAGTTTCTTAAGTTGTAGGAAGGCTTCATTACATTCAGGTGTCCAAATGAATTCAGCTTCCTTAGTCTAGAGTGTATACAAGGGACTAGCTATTTTATTGAAATCTTTTATGAAACGCCTATAATAGCTAGCATGACCTAAAAAATATCTTACATCCTTGATTTTGTAGGTATGGGCAATGTTAGAATTACCTCTATCTTAGCCAGATCCACTTGTATTCTTGCAACTGATATGAAATAACTAAGCACCACTCCTTGCATTAGCATGAAACATTTCTCATTATTAAGTGATAGATTATGTTCTTTGCATCAGAGAAGAACCTTTTCAAGATTCATCAAGGCTTCTTCAAAGGTGATTCCAAATGTTGTGAAATCATCCATATATATTTCCACGCAATCATGTGATATATTAGCAAAAATGTTGGTGACAGCTCATTGAAAGGTTGTTCGGGCATTACACAGGCCAAATGGCAAGATAGAATATGCAAAATTTTCCCATGGGCATGTAAACGTGGTTTTATCTTGATCTTTAGGAGCTATACTTATTTGATTATAACCACTGTACCCATCTAGGAAAGAAAAATATTTCTTACCAGCCAAAGTGTCCAGAACTTGATCAATGAAGGGCAAAGAAAAAGTGATTCTTCTTGGTTGCCTTATTCAATTCTCTGTAATCTACACAAAAAAACTGGCCAAAATTTCGATAAAAGGTTGAAGACCACTGATGTTCAAGGGTGGTGTTATAGAGGAAGATTCTATAGGAAAAATAGGGCTTGCATCTTCAAATGGAAACTCAACTTTTTCAATTTCTTTGTTCAAATTAACAGACTCCCATGGAAGAAATCTGCCATATTCATCTCATTGTCTTCCTCTTTGATGCATGCAATTGAATTCTTCATGCTTGTGAAGAAACTTTTAGGACTGCAAATATCTATAAAACAACTATGACTCAAAAATGTTCCTAGCTTGACACCATCACCGCAATAGTGCCAAAAATGATGGTCCGCCTCACAATAGGTGTGTGATAATCATGCTCAAGGCCTTTCTTAGGAATATTATATTCAATCTAAGGATTATTCTCCCTACCATGAGGTGCATTTAATTTGTCAACCCAAGGACACATACTTAAAATGGTCAACACAATATATGTACTAGGCTTTTTAAAGAGTCATTTCACTTATGTTGTAGGAAAGTAAAATGCAAGGAAAGAACCTACACTAGTACTATAGGAAACTAACACATTTAACTCTTCACTAAAATGAAAGCTAAAAATGCAATTAAATGCTAACCTATATTCCTACTTAGACCATTCACTATAACTATTCTCATAGATGTTGTAGGAACACTCACAAAGTATGATACTGTAGGAAGAAACTTACAACTTCTACTTGAAATACTGAAAATGCTGGAAGTAAATCTAAAATACTCTAGTCTAATCCACCTCTTGAGTGGGCCCCCTTGGTCAACTTCTACTAATCTACTAACACAGAATGTAAACCAAGGATTATTTCATTATGTTCCAAAATTCCTTACATGAGAACAATACATTAAAACTGCGAAAACAATTCATCATGAGAGTCAATAGTTTCTTTTCATAAACTTTTTCCAACTTCTAAAAATATTGATCCAATCCCTATAAATAGAGGATCAACACTTATTCTGAAATAGAAAACAAACTTGATGTAGGAGCATCTTGCATGGGAAAATTTTAAAAACAAAAAAAAAAAAAAAATTGTGGAGGAGAGAGAAAGTGACAAAAATAGAAGGAAAAATAATAATAAAATAAAATAAGGGAAAAAGGAGAAAAGACAAAAAAAAAAAAAGGAATTTCTATTTTCGAGGTGCATAGGTGGCGTAATAGAAAAATAAAATAAAAATGGTTGTCATTCCATTTATCGAGGTGTGTAGGTGGAAATCTAGAAGGTTGTGGATATTGTGTAAGTGGAATCCTAGAAGGTTGTGGATATTGTGTAGGTGGAATTCTAGAAGGTTGCAGATAAATTATGCATTGGGTGGTAAGTGCCTATTTAAGCAAGGCATATGAGCATTTCTAATCAAGCTTTGGAATGTCAAGCTTCAAGGTGTGAAAGCTAGAAGGCGTGAAGGCTTCAAGGTGTGATCTCTTCTTAGTAGAAGCTTGGGGAGAAGGAGGAAGCTAAAGGGTGAGTTTTCCTGAGTCTACGGACAGAGTGCTGAATGTGAGGCAATTTACAGTAGGATTGTGATGGAGTTGTGAATGTGTGGACAGAGCGTCGAATGTGAGGCAATTTACACTTGGATCTTGGGTAAAGTTGGAGAAGAGCTAGTGGCTGCGGTTTAGAAACAGGGAGGTCGCTTGGTGGCTTGCGAGCACAAGTTGAGATCTTGGAGGTTTCTACCAAAGTGTGGATCTAGACTAGCTAGTGTATGGATTGGATCTTGAGGGATCTTGCAAAATTGTTATTGTAATTGCTATTGTATTTGGCCGTAACCAAGAAGGCCTTACAGCTCGACACATTGCATGTAACAAATATTTTATGAATAAAGAGTTGTGATTTGATATCAGATCTTGCATTCTTGGTTGTGAGTTGGTAGGGTGGTGTGGCCCTTCATCAAAACTTATTATAAATCTGCTAGAGAAAAAGAAGGAAACATAACAATTCGAGGCACAAACAATAAAGTCTGAATAACCAAGTCAACATAATAGTAAATGCAGAGGAAATATACAAGCTTTTCATTCATGCATTCATGAAATAGTGGCTCCTCCTTTGTAGTGGCCATGTCCTCAATAGTTACCTTGTGCGCTACAGCAAAGGTAGCTTGCATAGGTGTCATATCTTCATATGGTACCTGTCCTATGGAAATCTCCAACAATACAATGCCAAAGCTATAAACATCAACCTTCCTATTGTATGAATAAAGAGTTGTGATTTGATATCAGATCTTGCATTCTTGGTTGTGAGTTGGTAGGGTGGTGTGGCCCTTCATCAAAACTGATTACAAATCTGTGAGAGAAAAAGAAGGAAACATAATACTTCGTGGTACAAACAATAAAGTTTGAATAACCAAGTCAACACAATAGTAAATGCAAAGGAAATATACAAACTTTTCATTCCTGCATTCATGAAATAATGGCTCCTCCTTTGTAGTGGCCATGTCCTCTGATACTGTTATGGTTCTTCCATCGTGACTAGACTTTAATATTTCTCCTTGAATGCTATCAACCATCTCCAACTTCTTCCCTATCAAGTTAGTTATGATGCGGAAATATTTGCAAACAAGCAAAATCAAATTAAATCCAAATATTATAACACACATTCTGATGCTTATATAAAATATTGTATTATATATATAATATTGGCAAAAGATGGCATACTATCTACCCATAGGTTAATGGTTCTATCCAGACTTAATCATAGATTCAACTAAACGTAAGTTCACAAATGTCTTAGCAATGTTAAAACAAAGTATTTTAAAATTATCATAAAATAGAGGCAATAATTAGCCTCATCACCAAGAATGACTTCCATGTCATCTAGATCTACTACAAAGAAATCTTCAATCACCGTATGGTTCCCCATGGTAATGCTAAGTTGTGGGACCAAATCGGTACATGATAGGTGGTCTCCTCGTGCTACCTTGACTTGGAATCCTATGTGTCTCCGTAGTTAAACCTCTTCGTTTCACAAGTGATGAATTAATAAAATTAAGTGTGGCCCCACTGTCTAGCATGACTATGACCCATTTTCCTTGGAGACTTCCTCGTACCCAAAAAATAGTACACCTCAGAGTGCCCACAAGAGCAATGGTTCCTCCTTTATGTACTAGTGCAACAATTCTCTCTGCATGATTTATGTTACCCTCTTTGGAAACTTGTTGATCATCATCTTTGACTTCTAGTTCCTGATCCTCTTCACTATCTGACATCACCTTTATGTAATGGATCTTCCCCTTCCCTAAGCATTGGTGTCCCAGTTCCCATGATTCCTTACAATTAAAATATAGCTTCCTCCTCCTCAAATCTTGACTCATAGCTTCATCTATTGAGTGCTTCTTTAGAGGGGGCTTGTTGTCTTTCTCCTTTAGAGCCATGGGTGGCCTAGCATGTGAATGAATTTTAGAAGAAGTGGATGTTGCCATGTCCTGTGCCTTCTTGATTGTTGCCACAATTGTGTCTGGATTAAAACCCTTCACCCAACCTTTTAAGGGTTCAGTCAACCCATCCATGAATAAAATAAGTCTTCTCTCTGAAATGTCTATTACTAGTACTATTAGCCTTTGAAATTCTGTAATGTAGCTCCCTATTGCTCCAATTTTCTTTAATTGTGCCAACACCTTGAAGTTTAACTCTAAATCCTTTTTGTCAAAGCGGTCAATAAGTCTCTCCATGAATTTGGGATATGAAGTGATTCGATCATGACCGAGGTTAACCATCCCATGGTGCCACCATTCATGGGTGGTTCCCTCCAAGTGAAGTGTTCCAAATTTGATTGCCTCTTCTTCAGGCATGGGGTTGAGTTGGAAGTATGCATCAGCCTTTTGAACCCATGCTCATGCTGATGTATACATTGATCCATCAAAGTATGATAAGTTTATCTTTCCAATCTTTTGTCTAATGTCATCATTGTAATTGCCCTGCCTCCTAGAATATCTAATCCGAAAATCCACATAGTCCTTGAAGGACAATTCTATACCAAATCTGACATCAAACGAGTCTTGACGGAATTGATCTTTCATTTCAAGGGAAGTAGGCTCTTGTTCCCTAGGTTGTTCTAACTGTTGGGGAAATTTTGGTATCATTGGTCGTGTGTGGGATCGCTATGTGTGAAGCCTTTCATTGACAGAATTGTCACCATGCCCATTGTGTCCTCCATTTGACCTTCCTTGTGCCAAAAGCTAGCAGGTCTCGCCAATTTGATCTTTTCCCCTTCGCCAAGGTCTCACTGAGTTGTCATTGTTCATTTAACAAGGTTTCACTAAGTTGTTGTTGTCCTCTTGTCAGTTCCCTTAGAATTTGCATCATCTCAGCGCTTGATTCACCCACTCTTCCTACTAATCGGGATCTTGGTAGCATCCAATATCACCGACAAGCTGGCAAGATCACCAGCTCTGATACCATTGTGGTGTTATGACCTGACAGTGTATGCAGATGAGGTCATACAACAGTCAAGGGAAGGTCGTACGAGGGTCAAAGGGAGGTCATACGTAAGCCAAGGGATGGTCATATGAGGGTCAAAGGGAGGGTGTACGACTGTCAAGGGAAGGCCATATGGGAGTCATAATTGTTGTATGGTGGTGGGTTGGGATGATGTATATGGTGAGTACGATTCAAAGGGTATCGTGATAGGTGAAGGATATGGCAAGAGTGGATGGTGTGTGGAGGAAGGACCAACTGTGTTTCCTACGCCTAAGTATTCTATGCATCCACATAGGAAGACCACCTATTAACAATTTACATATGATAGAGAAACAACAATAAGACTTCAAATTTCTGAGATATAATGATAGATAAAATGCTGCTCCAATTTTCCAGATCTGAGCCAAACCATACAAACAAAATAAGGTGTGGGTGGAATCCCACCGAAACTGCATCGGCCAAATAGGGAAGACCTTTCACTTCCAAAATGGTGAACAACTGGGAACTCCAACAGGAATTTGCAATATAGAGAAAATAATCCAAATTGCATGCCTAAAAGAACCTACAAGAAGGCCTTATAAAGGGCTTCAAGGAAACTTCCCGAAGGATTACAAAATAGCAATAAGCGAACAAGTACTAAACAAAAATAAAGAGTGGGCCCGAGAGATTAAAAACATTGATTCTCGGCCACATAACAAAATAGTATTATTTAATAATAATGGGCACATTACAGAAGCAGTATTCTTGACCAGCTCAACAGCCTTGAGCTCCAACATTTCCATAGTCTCAACCCTGTTACTGATCAACTAATTGTCATCAGGAGAATTATCCATGTCCCTCTTCTTGATGCTTGATCTAGTCCTATTGCCAGGGTCCTCTTCTTGGGGGTGGACCTCATATTTTATGCCCTTGTTATGCTTATTTCCCTTCTCATCTTTGACCCCTGTGCTAACCTCCATTATATTGTGCAACTGTTTGATATTATCATTTAACGCATTGATAATTTGGAAGCTCTGGTTAATGATGTTGTGGAGAGAGCTCTCTATCCATCCTTTTTCCCACCTCGATAACCCTATTATCTAGATTGTTGATTATGTCATTATCAACAACTTGTTATGTAGTAATGTTCGAAGTCATTAATTGTATTCAATGAAAAAAGAAGAAGAAGATAAGATGAAATTATAGCAATTTTTTATAAATAATTCCACCTCACCAAAATATTCTAAAAGATATGAGTTTGTTATGCAAATTAAATTATCATCTAACAACATTGCAACCAATTAAAAATACACCAAAGACATACTAGTTGATGCCTTTGAACTAAAGTAGAAGTTGCTTTCTAAGAATTGATTATAAAGATCGTTTGTCTTTATCAAATGTATTTTATTTAATTTTGTATTAATATCAACAAAAGATACAATATTGACCCAAAAAAAGGAATAGTGGTAGAAGGGCAACCTAAAAATAAGTGGGAATAGAACATTAAAATCAAAACCACTCTCATTTAAAAATAAATATTCTAAAGAAAGAAAAAGAAGCAGCTCTTTAGATAACAAGTCACATTAAATTTTCTATCTGATTTGTATCCCTTATTTCTTGAAAAGGTCTTATGTTCTATTATAGGATCTAGAACTGAACTAGTGTTACTACACGCTTGTAAACTTGACCTTAAGTAGGACATGGATGAATGTAAGGATCAAATTTGGTTAAAAATGATTGTAGATAAAAGTTCAAACAAAAGATTAAACTATAGATCAACTATAATAAATGTATAATACATAATTTTCATATAAAGATATGTTTACAAATTTTATTTTTGAATAGAAAAAGAATAAGATATGTAATTCTAGCCATTAGACGAGACATAAATAAAAGCTTTATATTAGTTAAATTTACTCATAATTAGTATAGAGAAGAATGTTGATTAAAGACATTGGAGAGACTATATATATATGAAAAAATCTAAAATGAAAATGAAAAACTAACATTAGGACAAAGTTGATTACAAAAATGAAAAGTTAAGACTAAAAAGTTAATAATTAAACTAATTGTGCAACTTTGCTAACACCAATTGTGTGTGATTGTTGGACAATTTCTACATAATGAACTCCACAATATTTGTTGTAACTAGTAAGAAGCCCAAACAAAATCCATAAACACTAAACTATTAAGAAGCCCAAACAAAAACCATAAACACTTAAAATAAGACAAAAGAAAAGAAAAAATTCAATTTAATCATCATTGATAATGAAAAACTAAAATTAGGACAAAGTTGATTACAAAAATAAAAGGACTAAGATTAAAAGACAAAAGTTAATAATTAAACTAATTGTGCAATTATATGTGTTTGTTAGACCATTTCTACATAATGAACTCCACAATATTTGTTGTAACTACTAAGAAGCCCAAACAAAATCTATAAACACTAAACTATAAGAAGCCCAAACAAAAACCATAAACACTTAAAATAAAATAAAACAAAACAAAAAATTCAATTTAATCGTCACTAATAATGCCTTCAACACCTTCAACTAGATCCAATTAAAACAAGAGCTTTGGTCGAGCTAGAGTCACTCCCTTTTGGGAAAGTGGATTGAGTCTTTGTTGGCTTTAATTTAGGTGTGAAGTCAAAGTTTTGTTGAATTAAGTTTGAGTGCATACTAATTTGATGTTATATGTGGGTAGAAGATTTTATCATAAGATTTTACTAATATCATAAGAATTTAACAATATCCTAAATTGATAAAATAGGTTTTAGAACTAAGTGCCCAACCTTTAGACATGATAGTATCAAAGTAACACTATTATTATTGATTCTTTAAGATGATGGTGTAATTTTATTATTAAAATATTTTTCCATGTATAATAAAATAACTTTGCATCTTAAGTACATTGTCTTTTACAAGAATGAAGTCTAAATAATTTCTTATCAATTTTCATCTTCTTAGAGGAAATTGATAATTTAGTATTATAATATAATAAATAATAAATAGTTTATAAAGATAAAATTATAAGATGCTATTTTAAAGTTTTTAAAGAATAATAAAAAATAATTAATGATTTTTCTTTTGACTATTCAATATTATAGATGAAAAATAATATGATTATATTTCAATACAATTAAAATATTCTAATAATTTAACATTATAAATTAAAAAATTGTATTTTTCAAGTGAAAATGACTGGTCCACTGCCATATGTTTTTCTGAATTTTCTATTTATAAAAATGGCCATAAAGCTTACTAAAATGGGCATAAAGTCGACTAAATTCAATCTCAACCAACTAGAAATTAGAAAATATCAAATGATAATTGATTTATAAAATATAAGCTCCCAGAACCTTAGCACACTGCATTTGTTTTCTGAAAAATTAATAGCGGAGGGGCCAAACGAAAACATTAAATTATGTAATCCTTCGAAAGTAAAGTACATAAATATGTTTCTTTAAACCCCCAAACAAAATCACTTTATACAGTAGGCCTATACAAATCCCATGCACTTCTTCTCGTGTTCCCCCACGACACTGTCATATTCAGAAAGCACTCGAGGAATTCGAACTTCTGGAGGGTTTCATTCATTTATTCGCTTTCTATCCTCATCAGAAACCTTCGAGAAACCCTCATTTTGGTAGTCTCTGAAATCGCTACACCCCTGATCAAAATTGAGCTCGTAACTCACTCGATCGTAATGAAATCTGCCGGGCTTCGATTTGCAGATGAAGAATTCCCCAGCGTGACATCTTCGAACGAAACGCTTCCATTTAGGGCCGAGGCGATCCTCCACCACCGATTCACACCATTTCAAGCCCTGGCGCCACCACTTGACTGAATCTTCTTCGTCTCGCGCGCCGGGATTCGATCCCGCGACCTTGTCGAACCACGAGGGTTTCAACAAAGAGCGCTGGGCCGTGTTATCGGCGGAGGGGAAGCAGCAGCCGCAACAGAGCAGGTTTTGGTGATGCATTTTGCTCTTGTAGTGATTCGACCTCTGCACCTACGGAGATTTAACGAATTTGTATGAAAATCTCTGGAAATAACCTCACAGTGAGTGCAGAGTATAGGACTGATTTTCAAGTTTTAAGGGGATTCCCAGCGAGTGAAGGGCGCGGAATGTACTGCCCGCTGTGCCGCGTAAGTTAGAGACAGTTTGTCGGTGTTCTAACTGCTTTTATTAGAGCAGCCGGGTCGCCAATGTAAAGTTGTTTTGGGATACGCGTAGCAATTATTGGAGACCGTGTTTTGATTCAACGGCTTTTATAGACATAATACTTTGAGATTTAAAGTTTTATTATTAGAGATAATGGAAGAATTCGAGAATTGACTAAAATTCTTTTCTAAATTAAGAAAATTAATTATTATTTTTATACTTTTAAGTGGTCTTCTTTCTTAGTGCAAAAATAGGGCACTGTCTACAGTGCAACTTGTATGCACCTTTTTTGAGTGTATTTCATTTGTCTATTAAAGACTTAAAAGACTATTTAACACTAGTGTGGGTGCATATAAGTTGCACCATAACCACTACTCAAAAATAGAATGGAGGGGATATTTATAGATTTGACTATTGTTGTGGAAGTAAGATTTGGAGTCTGGTAGACTAGAACTATAGACAATACAAGAACTTAAATAGTGATTAAACAACTCAATTATAATCAATCATAAATCATATTTTATTATCTTTAAAAAAACTTGTTAATGAAAGTATAAATGCAAATTTCTCAATTTAATTTTTTGACAAAAACAATTATGTAGAATTTGATTGGCTAAGGAGGCTTTTATCAAAAATCTCCACATATACATTTAATTATTTATAATGTTTTTGATCATGTGTTTTTCTTTAAAGAAATCTTCATATTTTTTTCAATTATTTATAGAATTAGATTATTTGATCATTATTATTATATTTATATTCTTTATTCTTGTTTTCAAATGTATAGTTATAATTACAATTATTATTCATATTTCTTTTTTAAACTAACTTTTGAAGTAAGTAGTTTTTGTACTATTATTTTTGTTATTCTTTGGAAAAAGAATATTAAAGATTTTATGCTTAAAACATAATAAACAAGAGACGCAATGCGTCATAGTTCCTGCCTAATGCATAATGGTTGTAGAGGTGTAGATGAGTGAAAATCTAAATTAACATTGTGAATGCATTAATTTTTGCCTAGAAATGCACTTGTGATCTGATAGGATTGCTCATATTTTGTTGTTAAATTCTCGTCCTAGAAATGTGTTTGTGATCTAATAGGATGACTCATATTTTGTTGTTAAGTTCTTGTGCTATATTATTATATCTTTGAGCATTTAAGCCCAAGAATAAGAGGCCAAAGCCCCCAGTATGGCACTAAGTACTTAATATCATACTACGATCAATACATATGCTTTAGACAAATTTGTACCTTCTACATTGACAACTTAAATTATGTGCAATGAGGAAATATATCCATACCAATATTTGAATCATAGAACTTGAAGAAGTGATGAAGCATTTGGAGTATCACATTATATGTTTAAGCATACCATGCATGCTACTAGAGAACCATAAGTAGTTGGAAAAACTCCCCCAACTATGCATTATTTTCATCTTGATTATCAAATGGAACTCACACTATTTTTAATCATTAGCACTGGACAAAAACTAGGATAGAGATATAGATAGAGATAAATAGCAGTATACAACAATAACAACATAAACATATATGCAGAGGAAAAAAGGATAGATAATACAGAGGAGGAAGAGGAAAAGAGATAAAATAGTAAGATAGAGTGATACCAACATAAGTTGTGTGTCTGTGTGAGAGAGAGAGAATTAAAGATAATTATTTTTCTTAATAAAAAACATAGTCAAAATAAAATCATGGTTATAATACAAAATTAAAATATAATATATTTTAATTAATGAAACTAAGAATTTAATTTTTATATTAAAACTCACATTTCTATAAGAAAAAATGAAATGTTTTGAAATATAAAAATATTTTATAAGTAAAACTAATTGTTTAATTTTACACAATTAGAGAATGTTTACTATTTAATATTTTGTATTTCCAAATTTTTCATAAAATTTAGTAATTTTTAATTATGAAATAATATCTATATAATTTAATATGTACATTTGTAAATAATAAATAGATGCAATACATATAAATTTGATGTTGATGAATAAATATGATGTAATAAATAAGAAATAAAATATAACTATTTAATTTTAATACATAGTTTATAAAAACTTAATAATAATTTATATATCTTTTAGAATTGAATTATTTCTTTTTTGTGGTTATTTCTTTAGTATTTTTTTGATATAAAATATAATTATTAATTTAATATTAAAATATATATTTAAGTCTTAAATGTATTTAAACTAAATGATAAATTGTTTAAATAAAAAATATTATTACTAATAAATGATATAATTTATAAATTGTAACACTTATCAATTATACATATTACAAACACTATTATAAAATATAATTAAAAAATAATATTGTCTAATTTATTTTTAGTTCCCGTCTACTGGAATCATTCAGTTTCCTAAAAATCTATAAAATATATTACTTGAACCAATAAGATTCAAATATTTTTTTCAGTTGTAAGTTTTTTATAAAGTTTGAATATTTTGATTATTTTTTGAAATGGAAAAAAGCTATTTAACTAAAATCTTATTGGCCCTCACTAATAATAGTAAGGGAAATAATTAATTTTTAAAACAAAAAAATCAACAAAAATTTAAAGCTCTAACTTTTAGCATTAATTGTGCAATTAATGAATGAAAATATCATAAAAGATGATTTGACACTACATTTACTTTATCATTTCAAGAATTTGAATTTAAATTCTTTATTATGATTAAAAATATCATAAAAGATAATGTGACACTACATTTACTTTATCATTTAAGAATTTGAGAATTTAAATTCTTTATAAAGCTTGAATATTTTTATTTTATTTTTTGAAAAATAGTATTTAATTAAAATCTTATTAGATCTAACTAAATAGTAATGGAGAAATTCAATTTTTAAAATAAAAAATCAATGAAAATTTAAAATTCTAACTTTTTCTATAAATTGTGCAATTAATATAACTATTATAAAAGATATGTCACACCACACTTCACTTTACCATTAGTCAAAATAATAATAATAATAGAATGTGCTAACTCAAATTTTTTTGATTCATTTTGTTCTTAGAGCATTATCTTTTAAAATAATTAAAAGTAATAAAAACTAAATAATGTAACAAAGAATTTTAAAAACTAAAAACTAAATAATGTTACATAGAATTTGAAAATAGTAGTTATTGTAAGTACAATTATGTTTATTGTTTCTGTATTTAAAATTTAAAATATCTTATATCATTTTTGGGTGTCAAGTTGTTCATTAAATATTTTTTTTATAAATAAAAACTTACAATGCTAATTACTAATGATATTTTGCAATATATATTGAGAACTATTAAAAAAATATTATCTTTTATTGAAATGAACCTATTTTCCCATGTGAATGAGTATAATTATATTATTCAGTCATTAAATATAAATTTTAGTTATAATATTAATTCAAATTATTTAAAATATATAAGCTTTTCAATTCTGTTAGTTAAATATTCTTTACATTTTTCAATATTTTTAGTTAAATATTTTTTTATTATCAAATACAACCTTTTACCATTAGATGAAAGTGTCCTTCAAATTTTCAATAGTTCTCCTAAAAGTTCAAAAAAGGATTATACATACACAAATTCTATTTTTTTTCCCCTTCAAACTTGTACTCATATTTACAAAAAAATAACATATCATGCTTAATTTCTATTTATGAATTAAAGACCAACACCAAAAACTTCTTTCCATGTCCTTGTGCCAACAACACCACCAAAAGCAGGAACGTTGGCGCTTGCACCTCTTGTTCATACAGGAGCTAAATCATTATCACCACGAATCATGTTATGCTCTAACAATAAATAAATAATTATCATTAAGAATCATGCTTTGCTTCAACTTTTATGTTTTCACGAGGTCAAATTTCTTTTTGGGTAGGGACAATTGGGTCGAGGCTGATAGAGGGTCACACCACTGTAACAACTCACAACCAAGAATGCAACAATATAGAGACCAAGAAAAAAAAAATGCTTCACAAATAATTTTATTATACTTGAAAAATCCTTACAACACCCACAAGATGATATGACTTCTTCAACATAAGAGAAATCCTAAATAAGAGTCTTCACACCAAGAGCTTCACCAAGAATTTCTACTTTAAGAGCTACACCTTTAGAGCTTTCACACCTTGAAACTTTCCAAGCTTCCACTTCTCAAGCTTTCCTTCCAAAGCTTTCACCTTTCCAAGCTTCACCTTGAGCTTCCACTTGTCAAGCTACTCCTTGAACTTCTCCTTGAGCTTCTACTCCTCAAACTTGATTAGAAATGCTCATATCCCTTGCTTAAATAGGCACTTACCACCCAATGCATGACTTATCCACAACCTTCTAGAATTCCACCTACACAATATCCACAAACTTTTACAACTTCCATAACCTTCTAGAATTACAACTAAGCACCACCATGTGGCCCAATTAGAAAATTACATTTCTTTTATGGATCACAACAAATATTAAATGCAAGATTTAAGAAACTTTCCACAAGCTTCTAAGATGCCACCTACACACCTCGATTAATGTAATGACAACTATTTTTTTTAATTTTTCTATTTATGCCACCTATGCACCTCGAAAATAAAAATCCTCTTTTCCTTTCTTTTCTCCTTTTTATTTTTTTATTATTTCTCCTCTAATTTTCGTTACTTTTCTCTCTCCTCCAGATTTTTTTTTTTTTTTTTTTTAAATTTTAAATTTTACATTCAACATGTCTCCCCTTTATTTTGGATGCAAGATGCTCCTGCATCAGAGGCTCTCTTTTAGGGGATCCTAATTGATAGCTTCATATTTTTAATTGTAAAATTTAAAACTTATTATTCAATTTTTTCTTTGAGGTGGGGATACAAGAAATTCATTTTTTAAGGATGGTGAAAAAATCCCCTCCTAGCTTTGAGGTTGGGAGGAAAATTCACTATTAATCCCAATCCCAAAATGTTGAAGAAATCAAATCATGGTGAGCTTGAAGGTTGGGATAAAGGTTGTGACGTTTAAGTTCGGTATAATATTAGGGATTATTTTTTATAGATTTGAGAAGTTTATCTAGTTGAATGATGAAGTGATCACTTTGTATAAACAACAAAAAGGAAATTCAAATAAAAAAATTCAACATATTGTTATAAAAATAGAGTTCCATAAATTATTAAGATGTTAGATTGGAAAAGTGACTCTTAATTTGTATTGCCACTTAAGTTATGTGTATATTTATTAGGATTAGGAAACTAATGGAATCATTAGATTTCATATTAGTTACATAAATCTAAAAATTTGAAGATATACTAATGTTTGCAAAAGCTATATTAATTTGAATGTTTTTTTGAAATTGAAAAATACAAATTTTTGAAAATTGTATTGGCCCATGATAAAAAAAGGCAATGAAAAAATTCAATTTTCTCCAACAAAAATACAAATATTTTATAACAAGTCTATTAATGAATGCATTAATTACAACTTTATCTTTTCTACATTTGTGACAAGTGGATTAACCTTTTAAAAAAATAGGCAAGAGCCTACAACACAACGGTAACTTTTGAGCCTCTCATGTGGGAGGTCTTGGGTTTGAATTCTCTTAACACATAAAAATAATTAATTACGAAAAATAACAATAATTAATCTAGGCTTCGGCTATTTACTAATAATAATAAAAAAAACTTAAAAAAAAACAATCATTTTTATCTTCCACCTCACAAATGAATGTCTAATCAATATTAATTATCCATGTCTATTTTCTTTACCAAGTTTAAATATAGAATTAAACTTTTTTATATTTATTATTTTAAATATATTTATGATCAATTATATTTTAATCAAAATTAGAGTTAAATGTTTTATATTTCTTATTTTAAATACATTTATTATTTAAGATAGTTTATGAAGAAATTGTCATATGAATTTATAGAGTTAAATGTTTTTTAAGTTGTATAATTTAGATATTTTAATCAAATATAGAGTTAAATGTTTTATATTTCTTATTTTAAATATATTTATTATTAGTTTTACATTGATGTTTATTTTTGTAATTTGTAGAATGTTATTTCTTTAAGTTTACACTATATTTTACTAACTATCTTACCAAGTTCAAATATAGAGTTAAATGTTTTAAATTTCTTATTATATATATATTTCTTATTAGTTTTACATTGATGTTTATTTTTGACAACTATAAAATGTTATTTTTAAAAAGTTTACACTATGTTTTACTAGCTACTATTTTACAATTTTGGTAAAAAAAAATTTAATACCATTAATACTACCCCTCAAACTTAATACATATTTTGATACTTTGATTTAAGTAATCAACAATTTATTTTTTTGATTTAAGTACCTAAAAAAGTTTATTGTCAACAAGTTTTTTCTAAAAATTGTAACTAATTTAATTTCCCCTTCATGCGGTACTACTTTAGTCAACCATAAAAACATGAAGGCAGGAACTTTGGCGCATGTGCCCCTTGTTATAAAAGTAAATTAATAGTAATAATTTAACTACTTTTATTAAAAAGAAAAGTTTTAAAAAAATTAGAAATTCAAATACAAAGATATAACATATTGAAATTATATTAAAAAGACATATATATATGAACTTATGCATTATATGAAGTTTTAAGAACAAGTTTTATCAAATAGTAAAAAATAAACATCAATGTAAAACTAATAATAAATATATTTAAAATAAGAAATTAAAAATATTTAATAGATTGTGATAATTAATATTGATTAAACATGTTGTGTGAGGTGGAAGATAAAATGATTGAAAAAATAAAATCTTATCAACTTGTCAAAAATGTGGAAAAGATAAAGTTGTAATTAATACATTCATTAATGCGAGATAAAGTTGTTAGAAAATATTTGTATTTTTTATTGAAGAAAATTTGTAGTTATTTGAAAGCTTCTTGATTTTTTAAATCCTATATGATGTTCCACCATATGTTGGCATGTCTCATATATGGTGACTATTGTCCTAGATCATGAATAAGCATAATAGAGAGATCATCAAATGGAATTTAATTGAGTTATGTGAATGCCCCACATAACTTGTTGCTAATGCATTGGAACAAGCTCTGCTTAGTTAAATGGAACTCGTTTAATGGACATTTTTCCTTCTCTTGTTGTGTGATTATTCTTGCCACAAGTTAGATAATAAAATTGAGAATTTAGTGTTGTGAAAGAAGTCTTAAGACTACTGAAATTATTGAAAAATAAGTATATTTTGAGTTGTTGTATGAAGATATCTATTTTAGAGGTCTCAATTTTCTCTTTGAATAAATGAATATCTAAATAAACTTTAATTTTGAAGGGATTATGATGCTAGACAACTTGTACAAAGTTTTATGATGCTAGTCTAAGTTGATTCATAAATTTGCATTTCTCTTCCAAGAGTTATTGATATATAGTTTCTAAGGTGATGTTGAGAGTTCATTGAATGTTTATGAGATCTCTAGTATGTGTTTATTGGCCAATTGTTTGACATTCTTCTAACTTTCACAAATTGATCCAATTGTGTTGCATTCCCTTACTTGTTTCACATTAGTTTTCCTTAACACGAAAGATGCACTTTAACTCTGATAAGTTGGTGATCCAAGTCTAAGATTGGATTAGTGCATGATCTTGCAAATTAACTAATAATGCAATAATATTATAAAATGCACAATAAAAAATGAATAGTAAAACTAAAGATTCATTTAAGTTGAGGAAGAATCTTAACATATATGTCATTTCCATAAAAAATAAACATGGAAAAACATACACAAGGTTTGAATGAGAAATTATGTATTCCTCTCCCACATTACACAATGCACAAAATAGTTCTAGTCTCCATATAAATATTGATAAATGTCCAAGATGTATGCGGATAGAGATGGCAAAAAAAGTCAAATTCATATAGCACCAGGTAGAAATATATGGCATGAGACAAATGATACCATGTGTCGAAAGTACATATGATTTGTATAATCATGTTATGTAACACCAAGACTACTACATGATATATTTATTTATGGAATCATAACATTTTGATATCAATCTAATTAGATAGTGACATGTGCAACTATGTGGGGCCACACTATAGATGTAAGAAGTGCTATGTCATTGCACACAAAGTTATCTCTAGACAATGTTATGCATAGCTTGACAAAGCACTATGTTGGGGGAATTGAGAAAACTTGATTGTTTCGATGAATATCCCTCAATGATCATATATGTTTTGTAAATAACATAGAGCATGTCCTTCAATATAAAACCCTTATAATACATGTAGAGTCAACATCTAGGGCTCCAAAGGCTCAAGATTCATATCATATTATTAAAAGTTGTTGCTTCTATTTATTGTACATTTGGATGAACAAACTAATGCTTATTGTATCTTCAAATATCTAAATAATATGCAAGTACTCTATAAGTTGGGTTGAGCAAGATAACTACTAACTTGTGAAATTAGTGGTGGACTTGTATGTAATATTATCATTTCAGTGAGTAGTTGGATGCATTACTGAATTGTATTTCATTATCATATTTACAAAAACACACAAAAAGGTCAAAGGGTGCATATTATAGCAATATATGAACTAAAAATCCCACTAACTTGTTGGAAAAATAATAGATGTACAAATGGGGTCAAAGGAGAGACATTGGTTGGTGAAAGTTCTACATGAAACAAGTAGAAAGCTCAATACTGATCAACTAAAAGATGAATGCTTGAGCATGGTCGAGCAATTATCCTTAAATTTGATATAATGAGCTCTTGTCCCTATTTTGATTTCTTTGAAGTGATAGAGTTTGATGAGGCATAAAGGGCCCATTTGATAGTGGGGATTAGACTAGAATAGACATATGTAAATTCCAAAAATCTCAAATCCTTCGTTTAGGTGCACCAAATCGAAATTGAGAATAGGAATACGTATTCCAATTTTAGCCCAAAAATGAACATTTTCTATTCCACCTAAATAGGTGGAATTAGAATACAAAATTCCTATTCCAATTTTGACTTTTTCGTATCTGGTAAAAATTTCAAATCCACCTCAACCTCATTTGACAGAAAAGTTTGAAACTAATGACAAATTGGGGACATTACATATAGAGTAGACTGAAACATTTTAGCGGTATGGTTATTGTAAAGGATTTCAAAGATTTCGTGGATGTCCATGGAGTGTTGTTGACATATTCTCATCTTTCTTTTTCTTCAGTTTGTCTCTCTTGTCAACATATAAAGATTTAGAAAGCTTTTTATTAGAGAACATACGTTGAAACCTCGAGTTGATTCGTACCTTAAATTTGTTCCTAGGAAGACACATAAAATGAGGGCCTCAATGAAGATGCAAAAATTGGCCCGTGGCTATACAACCATGAAAATGCACTTCCTTTACATTGCTTTTTCTGACTTTTCAAAAAAAATTCTAAGTCCTCTCCTTCGTAAGGAAGTGCATTTTCGTGGTTGTATAGACGTGGCCCAAAAATTGCTTGTTCGAAATGACACCATGAATGCTCGCTTTTGTAGGATTATCCTTTGCCATATTCTCCTTCTTATTCTACTGGATACTGTTGAACTTTTACACCCTTCTAAAATCCTTAGCCTATTAAAACCCCCATCTATGTTAAACATCGACACTCTTGACTTTGCACAATACGTAATAGTCTAAGCTTTTTCATTTCTTTTAATAGAAAAAATATGAGTAGTACGGTGATTATCAAGGAGTTCAAAGATTTCATGGATGTCGATGGAGTGTTATTGACCACATCCAAATTTGGGTGAGGCTAATTGAGACTATGAATAACAAATCCAAAATTATTTTTGTGGAACCTAACATATTTAGAATAATAAATCTAGAATTCATTTTGTCAAACTAAACGAATATAGAATAAAAAATCCAAAACAACAAATTTCAATATAACAACCTATAATAACAAATTCAAATAATCAATTCCTATTCTAGTAGCCAAACAGGCCCTAAGATGATGGGAGTAGTTTAATTCCTCCTCTATGCTTAAATGTGATTGAGAATCTTGCACCTAAATTCCACAACACAAAATCTCAAATTTGCAAAAAAACACCGGCCCCATAAAATTATGTTGTAGCACCCATCTCCTCCCACTACACCAAGCCTGACCCCAATCTTTGTAGGGGGCCCTATAGGGGGCATGTTACGTATAGAATCTTGAACCATCTATAGCCCCTACAATAGATTATAAATGCAAGTTGCGTATGAGCTTAATTCAACTAAAAATTATGATAGAACAATTTATAAATGTTTTTTGTAGTGTACTTGATTTTATCAAGGATGATGAAAAGGTGAATTTCCATTTGTTTATACTTCTATATGGAAGTAATTTATAAAACTCAAGTAGGGAAAGATGTGATTAATGAACATTACTTGAACCCTATTGTATGTACATGTGAAATATTGATGAAAAAAAAAATACGTTAGAGAATTAGGAGTTTATATAGTTATGCATGCTAATTTTCTACTTAAGATGTTACAAAAAATACTTAATTAGCTTTATTGTGGAGATAATGACCCACTTCACATTCATTGTATAATTTGCATGCAACTAATAACAAATAATGAAAAAAGTCTAAACTTTTGTGTACTAGTTAGAACACTATTATGTTTATTAGGGATATGCTCACTCTAGTATTCCGGTAAGTAAACTTGTAGAAGAACACAAGGTTATTTTCAGTTTGTTAATCTATTACCTTTTGCAATTCAAGATTGTGTTGTTATGCTAGATGTGATGCTTGTAACTTCAGGAGGTTTTCACATTTGACATATATCTACTATAATTGAGATATTTGAGATGATACTATATTATATTTTGGTGGAGGGACTCCTTGGGAAAATGCTCTAAATGCATTGGATGATCAAGTTACAAACAATGCAAATACAAATTGGCATAACATGAAGCCTATAATACTAAAAGTGCCATCCTAATCACAAACCAACTCCACCAACATATCTACTTGCTTCTTATTTGATTGATTTATAATTCGATCATTGATTGGATTGCTTTCAATATATGAGTAGAACTAGTAATACTGAAAAATTAGGGAAGTTGGTAGAATGTATAGTAAATACAAATAAATAAATGAAGACAAATTCCCATCAATATTTTTGGCAAGAATCTAAACCTTGAAATGGCTCACGAGTGCCATAAAAGATTGTAAGCTAGCAAGACAATATGTAGTCCCACCTCATTGTCCCATGTTCACATATGCAACCCTAAAAAGTAGGGGGTTCTATTATTTAGCAAAATTTTCTAGTGAAATCCCATTGCATTTTTTCCTTAGTTTTGATAGGCCTTGAAAATGCCCTCTCATCAAATCCCAACCTAATGATCCAAAATGAAATAATCAAATGGGAAGGGTAAAGATAACCCTAAAATTGAATTTAGGTATTTAAAGTTTAGAGGTCATTTCCATATTTATGCATTTAAGTGTAAGGATTAAAATTGATTAATAATTATTCTAAATAGATATACATAGAAAATTGAAATATATATCAATTATAAAAATGCACCATTCATATTTTTTATCCCATAAAGATAACCTAACAAATAACAAAAAGAAAATCGAAAAGAAGTGTGCAATTTCCATTATTTATAATTAGCGCTTGAGAAAATAATAAGTTTTTAGATATTTAACACAGAAAAGAGTGATGAATAAAGACATTGGAGAAAATATAAATCCTAAATGAAATAGTTTATCTTTTTACTTAAGTATTCGTTAAATCAAAAATATAGTAACTCCGACAATCTATGGTTCTGAATGAAAATAAAAATCAAACTCTTCTTAAATCTAATCATTCGGAAGTAGAAGTAGACAAAATCTCTGTACACAGTATACAATGGGGATCGCCAAAATAATTAATTTTCCGACAAGCCCCAAGCACCCGCTCGGCACTGTAGAAATCTTGATGATTTCGAATTCCTTCAGATTATTATTTTCATTTATGTATTCGCTTCATCACAGGCCTTCGAAAAGCCCTTATTTTTGTGGTCATCGAAATCGCTACGTCCCTGATCAAAATTAAGCTCGTAACTCACTCGATCGTAATTAAATCTCCTGTGATTCGATTTGCAAATGAATAATTCTCTGGCGCGACATCTCCGAAGGAAAAGTTTCCATTTAGGGCCGAAGTGATGCTCCACTAGCGATTCACACCATTCGCCGGCCTTCCTGGCAGTTTTGCAGCCCTGTCTCCACCACTTGACTGAATCTTCTTCATCTTGCGCCCCGGGATTCGACCCTCCGACCTTGGGGAACCATGAGGGTTTCAACAGAGAGCGCTCGGCAGTTTTATCGTCGGAAGGGAAGCAACAGCAGCAACAGAGCAGGCCGAGGTTAGGCATTTGCTCTTGTGGTTTCTGTTCCTGGGATTCGACCTCGGCACCTGCGGATTCTTACGAATTTGAATGACAAGTCTGTCGAGATGACCTTTACAGCGAGTGCAGAGTTTTTGAAAGATTTTCGGGTGTTTTAAAGAGGATAACAAGCGAGTGAAGGGCGCGGGTGGTGCTTTCCCCGTTGCCACGTCAGTTACAGGTATTGTGTCGGTGTCTTCAACGTTTTTATTGGAGCGTGGGGTAAGCTTATGTAAAGTGGCTTATAAAGTTGGTTTTGGAAAACGCGTACGAATAAATACTAGCAATCGCACCTTAGTGTGCAATAGGTACGCGGTTTTTATTTGTAATATATCAATTTTACTAATTTTTTTTGTAATACATAAATTTTAATTTTTTAATAAAACCCTCAAAGTATATATATATATATATCAAGTATTGATTGTTACATTAACAAAAAAAATGAGCCCTTGATTCAAATGATTTTGACATTTTTAAAAAGAAGATTTTTTTTCAATTCAAATAAAATTCCGAAAGTGTAATATCTAAATCATTGACCCATGTTCCATAGAAATCGTATGTTGATTTAACCAATACTAAATGCTATTAGTATAACAAGTTAAATTTGAGTTTCCAAGCACAATAGGGGGAAATCATATTTGTTATAGTAGGCACTACCTAGCAGGGGAAAAATTATAGCCAAATGTTGAAGAGGTAATGTCAAGGGGAACAAAAGTCATCAAAATGTGAATAAGATAATGTAGAAGAAGAAACCCACTCTTATAATCAAATTTAACAGCTGTAATTATATGGAAATGAAATATATCTCATTGAGCAGAAGCTAACACCCATTAGGAGAGTGCCAAAACTTTCAATAAGATGGAAAAGATTGTATCTATTATACAACAAACCGTCTAAGCATTAGATGATTTCTAGTTTTTAGAGGCCTACTTTTCATAAGAGGTGTACTTTTTTACAGAACTTCAATTTCAAGGCATAGAAATCGACACTAAGAAATCATACGGTCAAAAGATTGCAATGAACTAATGTTAAAAAAATTCAACCATTTAGGGCTTAAATTGGATTTTATCTCTAAGCATTACCCTCCAAACTCTAGTAGAGAGAATATTTGGAAAACTACTCAATACAATAAAAGGAAAAGTAGATGATGGAAACAACACAAAATCTCAAGATACACATTTATAAAAAAATTGGGAAGGCAAAGAACTTTGCATTTGGGCTTGGAAAACATATGCCCCAATGTTGTTACAACTATGGATTGCAGACATCAAAAGAACCAACCCAAGAATTTTTTGAAACCAAACTAACTAAAAGCATCAAAAATTTGATCTATTGAATATATTCTATCTTCAATCAATGCTATCTGGAAAAACAATTTCACAATGGATAATGCTCTCATTGCAATTACTTAATCAGTCTAATTGTGAAAGATAGTTTTCAACAAGAAGCAAAACCAATACAAAGTCTTTGCTAAAATCAAATTAAATGAAATAACAAGAACTAGTTTAAATTATTTGTTAAAATCAAAATAACTAGAAACAACAATTTTTTTTACTCTAATATCTTCTGCCATCAATCAATATTGTTATTAGATAAAGCTACTTCAAATAATTCTATTGATACGAAGAATGATATTTTAATTATAGAAGATGAAATAACAAGAAAGATACAAAATTTTGTTAAATCATCCTAAAAGAAAGTGTCACAAATTTGTATCTATTTAACGTCATCTAACTTTGACAATTTGTAAAAATAAAGCTATTTCATGGATATTTATTGATATAGTGCACGATGTTCTTATTATAACTTTTTAATCAATTATTTCATGGAAGATAAAATTAAAAATTCACCAGTAATCTAAAGGGCTACTGATATTTTGAATAATTTTGAAATTAATAAGAAACTATTTAATCTAAATTTTGATATCACTACCAAGATTTAACTATATAGTTTTTGAGTCAAACTTGTTGCCCTATGTTTCATGAGTAGTGGTTCACACAAACTCATCTCTCATGAAAATGAATAATACACTTAGCACTCATTGGATTTAGGTGATGCTCAAGAATGAAGTTTCATCCATGGTTGAATGTCCTGTTTTCAACCCCATTTGCAAAACCTTCACCAAGTGATTTGCCTTATTAACTATTCATTAGAAAGCCCCTTAAGCTCATCAATTGATAAGGAGATATTTTGCACAAGAAGTCAAATTTTGATAATTGTGATATTGTTATTAAAATTTAACTATGTAGTTTTTGAGTCAAACTCATTGACCCATGTTTCATGAATAGTTAAGTCCTTTTAACAATATTAAAATTTGACTTATTGTAGAAAATATCCACTACTTAAGAACATCTATCTATGTTACACAAAAAAATAAATTTATTTAAAAACTAATTTATATATTCTACTAGACATATACAAAATGTAACATCTTAATTCAAGTCAAGATATCTAAATTCAATTTACATATATTCCACTAGACAAGTGTATAAACTTTGACATATTAATCGTGGAGGATGTTTATGCCAAGATGTTTCTTTGTCAGAAGAATATGGTGGCTGCTAAGGGAAGGCTCTGGCATTTCAAATTTGCCTACTAAACTTGGGGCCATCACATAAATCGTGGAGGATGTTTATTCATTTAATTATACATCTTTATCAAATTTATGCAAGCAAATAAACTTTGACATATTCCACTGGACATATACAAAATCTGTATATACTTCACGTTTCATGCGTTGATGAAGTGAATGACTGCTCATAGGTGGATTCTTTCGTATGGCTAAGAATTTCTCTCTATAAACCCTACACAAAAAATTCATTTCAGAACCTGGCCATGGAAGACAAGGCATGATTTTTTAATGAATGGCCATATAAATCAGGACCTACACCGCATAGGCAGCTGCTTTGTATTTCATGTGTTTTCTAGACTCCCTTGTGCTTCTCTTTTTGCTTTCTCGTCCTTTTCAACTCACCTGCAAGCTGGCTTTTACCTTTCAAACAATGAACCACACTGATCTATTTCATGGTCATTGAAGGCCTTTTAGCAAGACTCCATTGTTGATTGGAAAAGTTAGCCCGCTTCTTTCATATGGGAACGCCTACAACGTAAAAATACAAATAATATTGTAAAGTGTGTGTTTTAATTCAACTACTTTTTATTAGTTCATGTCCACTACCATGCCATAGCAAAGAACTATAGCAGAGACTTACATTCTTAAATAGTTATTAATCTTGAACTATGTCATCTAATCAAAATGTTTATTTTGTTTATTCTTATTTTAATATTATAGCAGCTCAAAAAAAACATGCTAGATTTTAAAACTTAAAATTCATAAAAAATATTGTTTTTGATCTAATTGAATTAAGATAGGTGGGAGGGAACATGATGTCAGGCAAGTTTTTATATTATCTACAAATTTGCACATCTTACGAGGCAAGAGAAGGCACTAATATCAAGAGATCACGGGCAATGATACAGACATTGTTGTAGACAATCAAAGGCTCATGTGATTGTCACATGGCAAGGGAAGGTGTAGATACCTGTATACTTTTTGATGAATAGACTTTTTCCATTAAAAAAAATTAAGGATACATATTCACAAAAAAAGGGCCGGAGGATACAAGATCTCCTTGCGAGTTCAAACAGCCCAAGGCTGGAGATCAACTATTCATCAAAAAACATAAAACTTCAAGCTGCAAGAGCAGTGTTAGCCAAAGGAGAGTCTTTGTCATCAGATCCCCAAAAATATTTGGGGTTATTGGTTGGCTCAGGAGGAGCCCAATCGTCAGTAGCAAAAGGATCTTTATCAACATCCTTGTCTTTATCTTCCTCGGCCTTGGGAGGAGAAATGGCTAAATCCAACTGGGGGAAAGGCCACTTGGGGTCATGGTGAGCAGACGACCAACCCTCATCAATGACAGTAGGGGAGCCACAGGGACCAGTTTGAGCCTAGCCTTTGAGGAGGTGAGGCTGAGTGGTGACGGCCACGGAAGCCACCATTGGGAGAGCGGCGAGGAGGCTGCGACTTGGGGCTCTGCAAGCGGCAAGTAGAATTGCTTCGGCTTCAGCGGTGATCGTGAGGAGTATGGTCACCGAATAAAGCATCCAGAGGTACTCAAGCAACTGTACAAGGGGCATTTCCCTAGTGAGCAAGTAGCTCCTACAGGTGAGCCACTTCCAGCATGACTTTCTCAGTTTGTACTTGAATTTTCATCATGACATTATTACATATAGTGCTTTAAAGTACATTGCAACATGAATATCAAGAAAGCTATGAGAGAATAAAACAACATTGCGATCTTTTCAGATTGTAAACAATATCTCCATTCTGAAAGCATGCCAAATCTGGGCATATCTAAAAGGGAGTCTGGGAGCATCACCCAGAACCACCATATGCCAAGTGAAGACCTCTGGATAGAAAGGCCTGAAAAAAATCATAAATCCAGAGCCAATAATTTTGAGGTCTTTTGCAAAACCAAAAAATATGAAGAAGGCTTTCAGTCTAACCACAAAAGAGCATCTAGGATTAGGAACTCCTAGATGTCGAAGCCGAGAAACCAAAGGCAAACCCTAGAAAAGGAGACACCAAGCAAAGTGAGAAATCTTTGACTTTGTGATGGTATGCCAGACAGTGGCAAATCTAAGACTCTAAGTCTTATGTGAAGAATGCAAATGCCAATGCTGGTTGAGAGTATCAACCATCAGAAGATGGGGCACCATCCACTGATACCCTAGCCTGGGTTTATACTTGGTCATTGGAGTGGCAGGGTACCACTTCCAATCTTTTTACCAAGGGTGGGATGAGTGAATTCCAAGCTTGTGTAACAAATTGGGAGGAACTACAGAAACTAGAAGAACAATTGTCTATCGATTTGGACAGATAAGCCTATACTGCACCTGCAGATCCTCCCATGAGTGAAGGCTCATAGTAACCCTAGAGAATAAATCTTTGGGTGTTTTAATACCCTTGCAAAATAAATGCAATGCACTAGCTCCTTGAATCTTGGCTAAAGGCACACCTTGAATGGAAAACAAGGGCGACCACCAAAGGTTGTGTTGGTTCATTGAGAGCCCATCTCTGAATCCATTACTAGCCCAGCGAAGCCAAGGTTTTATGGCTTCCTAGGATTTCCAAATGCTCTTGGCAACAAAAGTGCCCTGAATCTGAACAGGTTCAGAATTCACAAGAAGGGTTTAAAAACCAATCCTCTTCTAGGTTGGTCGGTTGATTAGAATGCCTCAAGAAATGCAATGTCGTAGAAAAATTTTCCAGGCCTCATCTCCAGAGAGAGCTTGTATGACCCACTTGGCACATAGGGCTATCCCCTGCTTGCGGGTGGAAAGCAAGTCAAGACCACCAGAATCTTTGGGTAAACAACAAAAGTCCTAGGCAACTCAATGAAAGCTATGATGCACAGCATCAGAGGCTTAGAGAAAGTCCCTGAGAAGACATTCAAGCTTAAGGTATGAGGCTTAGGAGGGATCCTAACAAAAATAATAGTACACATGTGTAGTAGTAAGCACTTTGGAGCATCTTTGAAACTTTCCCGCAAGTGAAAGGGCTTACTAATCCAATATTCCAGCTTCTTCTCAATTCAAGCAGCCACAACATTCTACAACTCTGTAGGAGATGCTTGAAAAGAAAATGGAATGCCCAAAATTTTTAAAAATTCACCATGTTGGACCCATTTCCACCCATACTACTACAACCAGTGAGGGCCTGGCAAAAAAGATTGTTGGTAGCAAAGGGTTTTGTGCCATTGGATAGTAAACCCTAAAGCAAGGCAAAAAGTATCCAAACATTTCAAAGCATTGACAATATTCTCCTCATCCTCGATCAAAGTGAGGAAAGAATCATCTACAAAATGACCATTAACTAGCTGAGTGGTCAACTTCGGTAAAGAAATATCACGTACTAGCCCTTGTGAAATGGCATTGGCCAACATATAAACAAAGCCCTCGGTTGCCAAAACATAGAGACAAGGTGCAAGAGGACAACCTTGACGGATAGATCTGAAGAGCCCAAAAGCTTCAAACTGATGATCATTAATGGTGATGCAAGCATAGGCATCCCCAAAAAGCATCTACACCAATTGACGAAATACTGGGCCGAAACCTAGAGCTTGACACATAGCTAAAATAAAAGGCCATTCAATTCAGTCATATGCTTTGCCAAAATCAATCTTCACAAATAGGGCCTGTTATTTGGATTGCCTGGCCCATTCCATACCTTCCTAGATAGGAATGATGTTGTCCAAGATATAATGAGACTTGATAAAACTAGTTTTTTTTTTTAGGTCGAACAATCTGAGGGAGCAAAAGATGAATTTTGAGAGAGATGGCTTTGGCAATGATCTTGTAGGAGACATTCAACAAAGTGATGGGCCTCTAGTTGCAAATTTCTTCAAGTTGCCAGCTTTAGGTATGAATTTAATATTCCCTTTGTTAATGATGTTGTCCAATGAATTATAATTGTATGCTTAATGATAAACATGAAGCAAATATGGGCCAATGTCATCCCAAAGCACCTTGTAGAACTCAGAAGGGAAACCATCACATCTAAGGGCTTTGTCATCAACCATGGAAAGGATAGTTTCCTTTAAGCCTGCTAGCGTTAGCTTTTTCTCACAAAAGACATATTGTTTAGGAGCAAGCCTATTAGGAGTAACATCAAGGTAGGCTTGCAACGCTTGATCATGCGCAATAGAGGGCCCCTGAGCTATAAAAACCTACTCATAATGATGCACAAAAGCCTAGAGAATATTCAATAGGTCAGTGAGAACCTACTAATCTTCTTAGATGTTTTTAATACCCACTGTAGAGTGATGAGCTCTCAAAGCACTAAAGAATTCCTTGGAAGCCTGATCAACGACCTTTAACCAATGGAGACGGGCCTTGATCTGAGCTCCCCAAGCAACATAGCTATCTGTAACCTATTTCTAGTGCTGAAGGTTGGCAATCTAAATTGAAGATTCATATCAAATAGATTCATGGCAAGAGCCTCAAAAGCAATATGTAGATCGAGAGTAGTGGCTTCATAAGATCTCCTGTGGTACATAGCTAGTTGTTTATCGTAAATGCGAAGAAATCTCACAGTACAGAGGATAGCATCATTCCACTATTGAATCCATCCAAAATGAGAGTGGGTCCAAGGTTCAAGATTCTAGACACATAGGATGTGAAAAACAGTTGGCGGATGGGACAGTAAGGAGGTGTTGATGTAAAACTGGGTTTTATTTGGGTGAGGATGAGCTGTCTACCAGGTGATAGAAAAGAGAATGGGGGAGTGGTCTAACAATGTCACATTGGGCAAGGAAGTGATAGGTAAGGCATGCTTTTGAGAAAAGGAAAAAAAGGACTGCATAGAAATTATAGCCCTGTCAAGTCTCTTGAAAACTCTATTAGACTTAACTCAAAAATTGGACCAAGTGTGCCAAATCCCATCTGGGTGGCAACCAGTAACATTAGGATCATAAAGGCCTAATTTGTTCTGCATGTAAAACCAGGCCTCCCATTCACCAGTTGCCCATCTAAAGGGCAAAAGGCCTTCCTTGTCAGAGACTAGGTCAACCATGTTGAAGTCCCCACAAAAAACTCATGTCGTAGGTGGCAAATGATCTGCCAAGCAACGCCACAAGTGTGAATGCTCAATAGCATCATTGGGAGCATAAATGTTAACAATACCAAAAGAATGATTATGAAAAGACAACAAAATCCAAACCACCCTATGCAAAGGGTCAAAACCATGTGAAATAATAGAGGAAATTAAATGAGGGGAGAGAGGAGTAACAACACCACCTTGACCAGCTTCATGCTAAGAAGCAATGACACTATCTGGCCAAATAATATGACAAGTTGAGGTGAGAAGAAACCCAACAACTTTAACTTCCTAGAGATAAAGTACATCAAGATCAAACTGACGCTTGGTATAATGAACAAAATATTTTCTAGGGAGGTCTGTTAGCTCTTGCACATTCTATGAAAGGCAATTCATGGTAACCTAGCTTGCATGTCATCCTCATCCCCCAGAGAGGAGAAGTTGTGCAAAAAATAGGGAGGCTCAAAAGAGGGGTCATCAATATCAATGACCCTTTGAAGTTTCTCCCCATTGTCAAAAAACTCATTGCGACCATCTGGGTTGCGAGATCAGCGTAGCTTTTGCTGGGCAATCATTGAGGTCATTTGCGACACTCAAGTCCAAAGAGGGCATGAATTTGGGGTAGGAACACTCACTGTCCCCTGGCGTTTAGCGTTTGAAACAGGAGGTAGAGGAAGTAATGGAGCTGAGGAGTCTATGGGTATTTGGCTTGAGCTACATTTACTATGATCCACATGCAAAGAACTCACCTTAGCTGTAGTCGAACCCTTCCCTTTTTTTACCACCATCGTCCATTCATATTTCTTGGCAGTCGTAGCAGGCTTGGTTTTCGAAGCAAAGGGATGGTTACAATCCAACAAGGGACAATCCCTAATCTTATGCTCAGTTGACTAGCACCAATAGCAACTATTCAGAAGGTTGAGGTAAAGAACTTTTTGAGTAAAGGTGGTACCACCTATCTGGATTTCCACTGTATCTTTGAGGTCCCTAGACAGGTCAACCTCAACACAAACCCTACATTGGGGATGAGAGTTGAAAAACTTGTTTGGTTCAAGGCACACAACCTTGCCTACAGTGTGCACAATAATGGGTAAAAAAGATCGGCAAGGAATGGGAAGCCCAGGGAACTCCACCCAAACTAGTAACTTAAGCTTTTGATCATTAGAAACAACAAAATCTCGTGACCAACATTGAAAAACCAAGAGGGAGGACCTAACAATCCCGGGGCCTCACAAAAAAAACCTGTTTATCTTGGCTTGCATTGCCAAAGTGAAAAAAAGAGAGAGCCTTTGGTAAGGCTTTGAACGCCTTCAAGGTGAACACCCTGAGGTGTCTAGACCTTGGAAACCCATTCCTACAACGTGCTTTTAGAAGGAGTATGACCCACAAAATACCCAATAAGGGTTTGTTGTTCTAACCATGTGCATGGACTATCAAACTCCTTAGCATTCAAAATAATATTAGGAGAGGAATTACCCCGTGAAAAACCTTAGGGACAAACTTGCGCAGGCATTTGGTTGGTGGAGCCATAATCTCCAGTAGCAACAGTAACTCCAGCACCGGCATCAACTATTGGATTGGAGAAGGCTAAACTAGTCATAAATGAAATCTTATTCCCGTAGTAAATGTGGTATGACAAACAATGGAAATTAGGAGGGATTCAGACAGAGGCTATACAAACCCTAGCAGAGCTCATCTTTCTAAATCTAAAAAATCCAATCCCCATTTAAGATTTTTAAATGATGCAACCTATCTACTTTCAAACAAGTAGCTTTTCTATTTTAGATGTGTTGGCTAGAGAATGGAGTAGTTACTTTACACATGCTGAAGAGCTGCCAAACAACTTGCAAAGCCATGTATTAATTGAAGTCTCAATTACTACCTTTTGAAGAGTCTTTCTCTTTTCTGGAGACTACAAAAATCACAAGTTAAAAAAGGATGTGATTATCCTCCCTACAAATTGCACCATTTACTAAATTTCAAAAAAAGGAAAAACACAATGATTTTTTTTTTGAATTTTTCAGCATTTCATGTATATTTTGTGATCGAAAAGAACAATTTTTTAAAGAAAATTTTATAGTGTTTTCGTGAATCTAAAAAAGAATCATGTTTGACTCTCTTTTTTTTTGTCTTTGTTGCATTTTGTTTAGAGATTAGCCATTGAAAAATACAAGTCATGTTGTGCACATCCTCTAGGTACTATTGCATTCTTATCAACTTCCATCGCCATTAAAAAATACAAGTCATGTTGTGCACATCCTCTAGGTACTATTGCATTCTTATCAACTTCAGTTTTTTGGTTTAGTTAATAATTCTCCCAACAGCCTCCACCTGCAATGGATTATAGAGAGCCCAAGCGATTGTCTTGGCATGATCAGAGAGAAATTTGAGAATGCGTTGGTTGGAAAGTTGGAAACGACCAATTTGCATGATGTGGTGTTGGGTGTGAGTGCCCTCAAGCTCCATGTTCTTCTTTCTAACCTTAATTCAATATTAAAGTATTGTCTTGCCTACAGTTTTGGTTATTGTGTTGGACTGTGGATTCTTTACATTTAAGCTTCAGATGTTATTTGGGTCTTACATGATGACCCATTTTTCTTCTCATGGGTTCTACCCTCAAACTGGTGTGAAAATTTGTGCGTTCTATTATGTTTTGTTCCACTACAAAGATTACAATCAATCAATTTTTCTCAAATTGAAACTTCATCTAACTATGTGTATGTTTTTTGAGTCAGAGAAAATTACACCAATGAAATGGATCATTCAACAAACAACGATCGTCAGAGGTACATAATACAAATGGTCCCACATTTTGAAATGCACAGATGGCCTTGGACAGAGGTATTTTGGACAACATTTACCCGGACCCCACTGGGACTTTAGAAGAAGTTGTTCAGAGGTAGAGAAGCGGACAACCAGGGGTTGGAAGAGATAGGTCTACTGTGGCCTCAGCTTAGCAACATTTCTTGGGGTTGTGGAGGTGCTCGATGCTCATGTCGATCCCCATGGCTTTTACCCTATCGCTTCCACACTTTGATGCTAATTTTGCTTACCTGGATTTACGTAAATTCTATATTTTTATTGAAATGTTTGTTTTGAAATTTGGGTCCTTGTATTAAAACAGTTTTTGGAAGAGAATATGTCTATTATAAATCACAATTGGGCTAAAATAAATTCCAATGGATTATAATATACTATATTAATGCCCTTTTTGCATGTTCCAGCATATGTGGTGTTGATCTCTTAGGCCCCGTTTGGTGAGCGGAATTGGAGTGGAATAGGCATTTGTCTATTCCAAAAAATGTCGAATTCCCCGTTTGGGTGTGTCATGTAGGAATACGGAATAGGCATATGAGTGGAATACGTATGCCATTTTGTACCAAAAAAGAAGGTATTGCAATTCCACCCAAAGAGGTGGAATTGGAATACGTATTCCAATCCCACGTTTTTATGAGCTGAAAAATATGAAATATCGGGTCCGTGTCCCATGTCCGTGAAGCCCTATTCTTTTTTGGCGCTCAGATGTTGCTTCGTCGCGAAATAGGGTTTTTGGTTTTTTTCGTCCGCAGCGATTTTCGCAGCCAGCAGTCATTTTCGCAGCCAGTGCAAAGGAAGCTTAGGGCCACACAACTGCGTTCACGGTGAGAAATGTTGCACACAATTTTTTTTTAAGCATAAAACCTGCAGATGTGTTGAATTGTTTTAACTACGCAAGCTATGTTTTTTTATCAGACGGCCATGCTGATTCAGGGTTAGTTTTTTCGTATTAGTTCTTTGCTATTTCATATGATTATTTCCTTCAGAACTTACAATGTATGAAATGATAGATGAAGTTATACAATCACAATCACAATCTTGTGCCAGTTATACAATTATCACCAGCAACGTGTGATCCAGCCACTACACAGTCATGTAGCTAGTTATGTTACACTAATCACAAATAATTAAACAACCCATTAGTTATATAATCAACAATGCCATCATTATCACAAACGAGTCAATACCCATCATTTCTGTTGACAGTATGCAGAAGTTAGTCACTCCCTGCTTATGCAGTCATGCAATCCATCATGGACTGATGCTTATGACCTGGTCTTACTACCACCAAAAGAAACCTAAAGACATTTTGACTAAAGAAAATCACCCACATATGGGAAAAGAGATCAGCGAGGAGAAGAAATTACAGAGGGTCTTTAGTCCTCAAACTAAAAAACTAGATAGCTCTGGCATTCTTAAGGACTGTATGCCCTTGGATAGGCTTTAATCAGCATCTGTCTCTTCTTGGGAAAGCCTCTACTTACCCTATGGTCTATAATAAATATCACATTTTAAACTACATTTTTCAATAATAATGAAAGCATTTTATACAGCTTCACCTATCTTATAAATATCTTTGTTCATATATTTTGTGTTACCTTCTTCAAATCTAGTTTCCACTTCAGATTTTGATGTTCCAGTTCATTCAAATATCACTCTTGTCTTTGTAAATGGCAAAGATCCTATTTATAATTTCAAGCACCAGTAATGCCATTTTTTTGACAACAAAGTCTTTAATCCAAACAAGCTTTTCAATTCTAGCTCAGTTGCCTATATGAGCCAAGATTTGGGTTTGGCAGTTCACTGATATTTTGTACAGGTTCAGTCGAGTTCAGCCATACAAGATATATGTGATATAAAAATAAAAACTATATCAAACACCCAATATGAGTTTTTTAGAATCATTAAATGTCATTGTAATAGTGAATGCAATGTATGCACAGTAATCATGCTGCATTATGGATGCTGGGTACTTACCTCCAGGCTGGTACATGTGCTTGCATTTTCATTTTGTTTGGTATATCTCAGGAATTTGGTTTACTGCAATGGCGTATAATATGTGTGACAGTTCTAGGGAGCTGCTGTTGACAGGGTTTTTTTTTTAAAATGAAATGGTGTGTCTTGGTGGAGGCAAGAGTGGATTACATGGCTTGTCTGGATAGACCTGGTCTTTGGCTCTGGATGGTAAGAATGTAGGAACTTCTAGAAATGTATTAATATAGAACCATAAGTTGCACAAGTGTACAAAATTAAATTCATTATTTAATGTCAACTATGAACCAATAAAACATATAAAACAGTTGACATTACTTTAATTGCACATGGATGATCAATGCAAATCAGCGTATTATTTTTCACTTGAATCATCAAAATCACCATCTACTCCAATAGAGACACAAGAAGCAACTTCACTATGCAAGTCCTATGTACCAGCCACGGGCCCCTTATCCTCAATTGAGACTATTTTGAAAATAGCTATCTTGTCACAGGCAGGTTCTTCGTGCATTCACTCAAAACCTGGCCTGCGGTCCAATTTCCAGACAGACATATAAATATTTAATAACATATTCATGATATTTATCTTGTTTCTTTAGGCTATACACAAAAGCATTGGCATACATAGAGACACATCTGTATTCTACAATACAGACATAGACATATGTGTCTTCTAAAATAAGATAAACATACACACATGTATGCATGTAATATTTATGCCATAATCAAATAGGCTCCACAGAACCAGATATTACTACGTATGAAACCCCCCTTTTCCATTTACCTCATGTATTTTTCAATTTTGTACCGTCCAAGTTCCAACCCAATGATCTTGCTCCCATTTTCTCCATCTCTTAACAGAAATAAAGTTAACGACTGAGATGCTAATGATGTGGCAAAGGCTTGATTTCTAGTATTGAAAGTAATAATGATAAACTAAGATGATTCAGCCACAAGAAAAAAAACGAAAAACCAAAAAGAGTGACCATCATATGCCTAGTTCTAATGTTGTGTTGCCAATCCCCCTGCCTGAAGTTAACACCGCATTAACAATGCCCTACGAATAAAAGCACTATTATTTCATTCTAAAAATTCCAAGAAGCCTAAGGGGATTTTCTACAAATAAGTCACACTAACCCTTTTAGCCTTGATCTCATCCTCCAGTTCATGAAACCTATTATTAAGCCTGCCAAACTTATTGATATTCTGTTGGTCCTCCCATGTCACCTCGGTCTCAACATCTCCACCCTGTTTGTTAAAACTCCTGGAATAAGTTCGAGTAGGGATTATGAGTCAAACTCCTGGAATAAGTTCGAGTAGGGATTAGCAGGGAACGATGCAGAGTAAAAAAAAAAGTGGGTATAAAGCCTGCAACCTCCAAAAGTTTTATTTAATGAAATTGAGATTGACATAGAATCTAAACTAGTAACTAGTGTATCAGAAGAGCACAGATTCCCTCATTAGCTTTTCAATTCTAGAAAACAATCAGAAAACCATCCTAAGCTCCCAATTCTGAAAGAGCAAAACAATTTGTAGTCCATTAGCTGTATGATCTGCGAAAATGGCAAGGAAAGGCTATGGTTTGAATGTGCATGTGCATATTAAGCGTAAAACTTTGGTTTTATATATGTTTTCAATTGTTATTTTCAAGTAAAACCGAAAGAATTAGAACTAAATTATATTGTATCTTATTCTTGGACTGTGATGCCTTAATTAGTTGAATTTGTAGGAGGCTGCAAAAATAGCTTGAGAATGCAAACAATCATTTTGTGGAATATAATGGATTGTCTATTTCAATGCTCTATAATTTCTTTGGTTGTTGGAATCAGCAGATGATGTGAATATATTGTTGGAATCAGCACTACCAACTTTAGCACTAGTTTGTTCATCATGGTTGCTTTGAGCATTTTCTAAAATTGGGGACATCCCTTAACCTCTGATAATTTTGAGGATATGGAGAGAATGTCTTTTTTGCCCCTTCTCCTCATCTTTATTAATATGGAAATCTAAATTAAATCTATATATGTGTTTATAGGGCGTTCGATGGATCCTATTGTTGATAAAAGAGTTTATGGAAGCATTGTTAGGAAGATCACTCTCTTGCGTGTACTTGCTGTTTTGCTTGCAGCCCAAGCAGTACTCATAGTAGCATCTTATGATGATGCTAGAAGACAACGACGCAAGCGAAGAAGACCTGCTTGTCCTTTTTTTAAACGTATTATATATTCTAATGACACAGATTGCCATGACCAAATACGCATGAGTAGAGGAGCTTTTTTCAAACTCGCCAATATTTTAAGGGAGAGAGGGACCATTAAAGATACGATAAACATGAAATTGGAAGAACAACTAGTCATGTTCCTACATACCCTTGGCCACAATTTAAGGAATCGTAAGGTTGGCCATAACTTTGGTCACTCAGGAGAGACTGTGAGTCGCCACTTCCACAAGGTCTTGAAGGCAATCATATTGCTCCATGGCAATTACTTTTTGCCCCCTTCCATAACTACCCCTCTAGAAATTCTTGGGAAGGACCGTTTTGATCCGTACTTCAAGGTAAATCTCTTGGATTCATGTACTTTCTTGCTTGAGTATATTGTCACATATTTGACTATAATATTTTTAATGTTCTAGGATTGTGTTGGAGCAATTGATGGGACCCATATACCAGTTACCATTGATGTGGACAACCAAGCAAAATACCGCGATAGAAAAGGCAACCTGTCACAAAATGTAATGGGTGTTTGTTCCTTTGACTACAAGTTTCAATATGTTCTTGCTGGTTGGGAAGGTTCAGCTGCAGATAGTCGTGTTCTTGCTTCAGCTCTATCAAGAGCAGATTCACTAATAGTCCCCCCTGGTATATTTGATCATATTTCTAATGATTATTTAGTCATTATTGTAAACCATAGTGTTTATGTTATTTCAATCATAATATTTATTGTTTTTCTGTATAGGAAAATTCTATTTAGTTGATGCTGGCTATCCAAATGTTCCTGGATTTCTTGCCCCTTATCGATGTACACGATACCACCTAAAAGAGTTTTCTAGAGCAAACTCGATCAACAATGCCCACGAGCTATTTAACCACCGACACTCCTCTCTTAGGAATGTGATTGAGCGCACATTTGGTATTTTGAAGCAACGTTTTCCTATCTTGAGGCATGCGACATCTTATAGTATCACGACTCAAACAAAGATTGTGTTAGCATGTTGCATACTACACAATTTCATTACGATCGAGGACGGTGTTCCACACGAAGTGGAAATTGAAGAGGAAGTTGATCGTAGAGGGATAAATGTCCTAATTCTTGAGACTTTTGGGATGACTCAACAAGATAGAGATGATTGGGGAAATTTTCGAAATGAACTAGCAGAAAAGATGTGGGAGGACTATAGATCTCGGCATTAGTTGATCATTTTACTTGCATTGATACATTCTATTTCAATTTTTAATAGCTAGATACTGCAGATTTTTGATAGCTTACCCCATATCAGATGTAGAGCTTGCCAACACAAACTCCATTGAAACTGATTTCTCACTATAACTGAGATCTTAAGTAGAGATGCTAGTTTAGAACATGTTCGATGCTAGTTTTACATGAGACCATTGAAGGGGAGATGTTTGAACAATTGGTTGTTCTCGACTAAACTAATAGTTTATCTCAAGGCTTGGAATTTTGACACTGTAATCAAATAAGATATACGTAGGTGATAAAGTTTGCTACTATATTTCCATCTCGTGTACTGTATAAATTCTTTGTTTTATTTATATATACTGATTTGGGTTTAATGGCAGCGCCTGATTTGATTGCATTATTATATGCTTTGAACTTGGTCCATTCATAGGATTTATGCACATTGCTTGACTGCCATGTTTTGCTCTCCACATTCATAGGACCTCCAAATTTGCATACATCTATTCTCTTGTCTAATTCTGCTTTCCAAATTTGTATACCTGTATTCTCTTGTCTACAATTTCAAATTCGATCTGCAAACTGTTTATTTGATTGGTTGGAGAAGAAAAACTATCCTACTACATAGAGCTTCAAACTATCAAACTGATTCTCTGCCTACTTATACTATGATATAATTTGATCATTGAGCCATAGGGGATTTACATGTATGTAAAACTGCAAATGTCGAAGAACTTATGTTTTTAGCTGGTCCATTTCTATGGTGGATTTTACAATACACTTTTTTGTATTATGTTACCTCAACCTAGAGAGATTGAGACTGAAAAATGTGAACCCCTTTCATGGATATAGAAAATGTGAACATTGCTCTTTCTTTCATTTTGAAAAACAGAGAAGCTTTTAGTCTTTGTAGATGTATCACACATTCATTATTGTTTTGGGCAACAACTGTCAAAATAAAATTAAGCACAAGAGTACAAAATTTCATTCAAAACTGAATCTGTATGATTTTGTTTATCTCTGGTGTAAAACAGTGAATTGTGAGTTGTTTAAGGAACTTGTGTGTTTAAGCTTGCTGCATCAGACTGTGTTCCCTGTACCAAAAGGCAAATCTTGTGCCAATGGGCTGATATGACACATTTATCCTTATTAGTTAGAAAACTCCCAAGCTATACTGAGGTTGTGTGGTTGATAGTAAGA
The DNA here is from genome assembly GCA_028749045.1 of Cupressus sempervirens. NCBI lineage: Eukaryota > Viridiplantae > Streptophyta > Pinopsida > Cupressales > Cupressaceae > Cupressus > Cupressus sempervirens. Next base: position 81,975,224 of record CM053791.1, on the reverse strand, counting down.
ATTCCTTCACTGTGATCTGGAAATATTTATTGTATAGCTGTTCAATACTGTGAATGATTATTAAATTGGAAGTTTGGAATTTGAAATTATGTCAAGTACTTTGATAAGAAACGAGAAAGATGGATTTTGGCACTGGGTGCACAAGAAGTCAAATGGGTTGGATCTAATGTATCCTGGCAAATTTTGGAAATCATTGGGCATCATCAATCTGAGGGAACATACCTGTCATACTATTTCTGTGTGTAGTATGTAAAAAGTAGATAGTAAAGTTATCCAAGAAAACCTATAATGATGCTCAGCCCTGGCTGTAATAAGCACATTGAGTTGGACAGAGATGGTTGGCCTGTGGCAGAAACCGAAATAGTATCAATCTCTGAGGATAATACTAATGAGCTTCATAAAAGGCACAGATTGATCATATATTAGACTTGTGTGATGCAGTCCATATTTGGAAAATAGGAGGATCCAATGTTCTTGCTCACAAATTTCACAGCACCAATACAGTAGGTTGCTTTGCACTCTAAAATCATTAAATAACTGGATCATGGAATTGTCTTCAGCAAAGCCAATTTTGATGCAAGTAAATAAAGATTTATGGTGGACACTCTGTACCCAAAATAAGTTAATAACTAGAGTTTTAGAATATATCCTATCCTAAGTTATAACAAAAAAGACATGGAATATTTCATCATCTATAAAAGTTGGCATAGATTTAGGGTCTTTGTATGCTTAGAGGAGAACTTTTTAACAAGTTGCTTGCTACTAGTAAAGGTTGAATTTGAGATAAATTGGAAATATATCCTTATCTGAATGAGTTGACACTATTACAGACCCTACCTTCATATGGTGATAATTCCAATGTAGAAGTTTCGATGGGAAAATGGAACCTTTAACTGATGTAAAGGCGTCCATGTAAAACCTACAGAAGCTTTAGCTGTTATTTAAGTGTGAGATAGTTAATCGTAATTGGACTTGAATGATATAGAATTGGTCCTAGTGTCTGAGACTACTATGCTGGGGGGTGTGAATCAATGCAGATAAGAATCAAAAACAACTATTGAGAAACTTTAATAATAAATAACATGCAACAGAAAATACCACACATATGAAAAACACATAAAGAACACTTGACACACAGATGTTTCCCATGGAGACCCTAGTTAGAGGGTGAAAGTCGTGTGGAACGATCCCCACAATCTTCCACTCGTGCATTGATGAAAGTTCCCCTGTTATGAGCATATACAACACCTTCTTAAAGGTATGCCCAGTTAAGAATATTTAGTCTGGTTAAAAGGTATACCCAACACATTTGAAAGCCTCCTGTTATTTAGTCTCTGCAACAGCAGTCTTTGGCTCATTCTCAAACTTTGATAAATCTCCACACAATTGTTATCAGAAAAACATTTTACTTGTACCGAATAATTAGTCCATGTGAATGAATAAATAGGTTTCTTGAGGGGTTATTTCAGAGTACGGTTGATATTTGGTGATATATATTTTTAGTTGTTGTTGACAATATATAATGTGCACTTTTATTTTATGGATGTTTTCCAGCAATATAATAGTTGCCTATTGCAGCAATATGTCGTTCACAAATCATTTGATGAGCATACACGAGGAGATAAATATGCCCCCCACTACCACCCCTGTTGCTACTACACCTGTTTCTACTCCAACTTCATCTAGAAATCCAAAAATTGTATGGACTAAAGAAATGGAGAGAAAATTGTTGGATTTGCTCCTTGAGCAAGTCAATCTAGGAAGGAAAGGTGAAGGAGGTTTTCGCAGAGAAGCATGGAGTGCTATCGAGAGGAGATTCAATCAAGAGCTCAAATTGAACCTTGGAAAGGATAATTTCAGAAATAAGTTGAAAACATGGAAGACGGGGTATAGGATAATGAAGGAGTTACGAAATACTAGTGGCTTTTCTTGGAATGAGGTAACTCAATGCGTGGATGCTGAAGATAGTGTGTGGGATGAACTTCTGAAGGTAATGTCCTCTTCAATTTTTTTTTCAATACTAATGGCATAAAAAGTATCTAATTATTTAATTTTTGCAACATGTATAGAGAAAAGAATTCAGAACTGCAAGAGTGTATAGGAGGCAGCCATTCAACTATTTTAATGATCTAGCTATCATAGTGGGAAATGACATAGCGGAAGGAAGTGTAGCTGGAACACCACAAGATGTTGAAGATGGTAACCTTTATGATGATGTTGTTGATCTAGATGATGATGATGATTTGAATACGCCTGTGAACGATGCTGTTGATTTGGATGAAGATTTCATTCAGTCAAATCAGTCCAGTGCATCCGCTAGAAGCATTCCTTCAACACCAACGACAAGGAGACCAAAGAGGAGGAAGGCAAGCATGGCCGCTTCTTTGGATGTTATATCTGAAAGCATCCATGAGATACGGGAGGGAATCAAACAGTCGCACACCATCAAATTTGATAAAGAGGATACTAAAAAAGAAGCTGCAGATTTGTTTGCTGCCTTGAAAGCCATCCCAGAAATCAGTCAAGAGACTATGACTATCGCATCTGATCATTTTATGCAAGAACCAACAAGAGCTATTTGGTTCTTACAGATGGATGATGCAGCGAGGGAAGCTTATATTAGATATAAATTTGGAGGATTGTAATATTCTCAAGGATGAGGAAATTAGTATTTTATATTATCTTCAGTTTTCTTTAGAACTATTTAGCACTCTATATTGAGTGTTCACATTTTTTTGAGCACTGTGGTAATATTTATCAACCATACATGTCAGATTCCTAGAACTTATTTTCATTTTTAGCCCATTATATTATAGGTGTGACTTTTCAAACATAAAAAAGTGTCTCTCCATTTAATTAATAGCTATTAAAACTTTATTGATTAATCCACTTTAACAATTATTATTTGCCTCTTAATTTTATCAAACCTCATGCCATTAAATTGTCGCTGCTTAGAATATGCATGATGTGCAACTTTTATAGCTATGAACAATGACTTTTATCTATAATTTTGGTACACATTTGACTTATAATTTATAATCATATCTATGGAAATGATCATATCTCACCATATTTCCACATTATGGTAGTTCATACTTTGCAAAATATTGACAAGCTATTGATTGTGAATATCCTTGATGACACTAGAACTTTAGAATTTTCATGCAAACCAAATTTGAAATTTCCTTGGTGCTGAATTAAAATGACTATGATTTATAGATTTTAAAAATGACCGATGCAGTTAGATCCAAAACTATAATTATAATAGAAAAAGATTCTCAGTATTATTGTTGTTTGTATTTAACTATTTAAATTTACTTATGAATTTTTTAAATTATAACATAAAATAGTGTCATTAGTTCTAAGACAAGGTTTGAACAGCATCATATGTTGTTACTACATATTTATTCCTGGTTATTTAGTCTCCCTAGTTGAGAAATTATATCTTGAGGCTTTTTCTTTACATGATAATTTTCTCTTATTTTCTTTAATTTGAATTTTGGTTAGAGTTGTTGGAGGTCATAGCTTGAATGCATGCTGTTGGTTTCAGGTTTCATGATGCTATCAACTCACTATAATATCAACATTCTTTATCAGTGCCATTTTTATGTTTTCTTATGTACAATATTTCTTTTGAATACAAAAAAAGTTCCAAAATTGTAGTCATCTCCTTTGTCAGGTATCAATTCATGTTAGCTTTATGGGATAGTTTCATTCCTCGTGCAGATACAGGAGAAAGAGAGAAATTAGTTGAACAATCTGTCATTTCTCATTTGCCAACAAAGTGGGGCTCCTTTGAGGTCTATTGCTATCATTGATGTTCAGCTAAAAAATAAATGGTTTTTTTGTTTGACTCTATTGATTTGAGGTCTTATATGTTGGGTCATGACTAATTGAATGTTTCAACCATTTATCCTCACTATCCTTATTATAATACTTGCTAATTAAATGTTTAATTTTATTTGTATTTGTTCGTATTTTATACAGGTTTGATGGATTTAAATTTACCAGTGTGCGAGTGTGGCGCTGGAGTAGTAGTGAAGACTTCGCATACTAAGGATAACCCAGAACGTAAATTTTATTCTTGTCCAAACTCAAGAAAGGTTATTACTAATTTTTGTTGTATGAACTTACATTTTTGAACCAACTAATTGTTCTAGATGCTACTAATTTAGAATTTGTATTGCAGGGGGATGGTGGTTGTAATTTCTTCCAATGGGTCAATCAAGGCCCCCCAACATCTGTCGTATCCAAATCCGTAGCACATGAAAGTACTGAGTGCAAGTTGTGCAAGATTCGAGAGAGTGAAAACATGTTTCTTCGAGGCATGTTGGGAGGCGCATTGGGAATTATAATTGTTTCAATGGTAGTAGTCTTTTGGGACCATATGCGTAAATGACATTAAAAGCCCAATCAACTATTGTAATTTATTTTATGATTTTGAATAGAAATGGTGGACATATTTAATAACAATTTGACTATTTTATTGTTTGGAACTTGTTTCTAATGTATTTTGGTGACTAATTTTATTAAAATGATGAATAAATTATATTAGTTTCATTACTATTTCAATTGATTTTGGAGAGTTGAGTTTTGATTAAGAATTTGTTACATTGGAAAGAATGATTTTTTATTTAAAATTATTTAATGGAGAATTTTATTTTTCATAAGACGGAAAAATAGTGTTTTTAAAATAATTTTATTAATAGAAGAATAACTATAATGCGTTAATGAAGTTTGAATCTTACTTACAAATATTATGACGACTAATGATCTTTCAAAAAATCATTTCAACAATTTATTTATTAGCTTATTAATATTTATTATATTATAGGTTATGCACAAATGATAGGCAGCGTTTATTATGCAGCCGACCAAATCTACCATTTGCTATTATTTAAAATTACAATAGAAGTGTTATGATAATTTTAAAATAATTTAAAAATGACATTAACCAAATATTTCGCCGGCTGGATAGCCATTTCGCCATAAGGTTCTCATGTTGGAGAGTATATATGATCTTTGTGACTTACATTGTAAAAATTGAAAAACATAAAAAATAAAATAAAATCAAGTAAAAGTAGTCTAACTCATTCAAATGTATAATGGAAAAAATATTAAATAACAATAAAAAATAACCTTATTCCTAATCCGCTTTTGCACAACCAAACATAGGTTATACATATTCCCTATCAAATTCTGGGTGAACCAAACAAAGAATAGAAATACGTATTCCATTTTTGTATTCCTGGAATAGCAAACCCGGAATAGCTATTCCTATTCCTGTATTCCTATTCCGCTCACCAAACGGGGCCTTAGCTCTCTTCTATACTTGTATGGCACGCCTTCAAACCGCTCCTTTAATTTTCTATTGATTTTTTCTAGTAGTGAACAACCAAATAACCAGATTCATGATCTCTATGTTTAAATATAAGATAATAACATGCTCCGGAAGTGCACACAAATGAGAAGGAAAGGACCCCTAATGCGGAAATCCTCTCCATCCATTTCCTTAGAGCATACTGAAACTTTAGAGGAGCTCCATACATATGACATTTGGATACGATTAGATAAAACAACCGCATCTCATATTGACATACAAGAGATTAAAATCATAATTTTGTAAGCTGCTCCATATCTTTATAGAAGTCATTTCCAAAATTGTCAGCTGTCCTTGTCTGATCACACATGTGGGAGCAAATTGATATCATAATTAAACTTTTGTTTCAAATTGAAGAAGATTTTGTGAGTCTCTTCAAAATTATTATTTTTTCTTCATTTCGTTTATTTCTATCCTTATCAGCTCCTTGGAATTACTTATGACAAAATCGTGCTCTTCTTTATCTAATTTTTTAAATCTCCACTTTGATAAGATTCTCTTAGAATATGCTTCTACTAATTCAACCCTATTAACTACTAAAGTTAATTTTCTTTTCTAATGCTTCTACATGGCCCCTTTCTTTATTTTTTCATTTTTCTTAATTTTATTATGTTTCAATTTTCCTTTTGTTCACAAGGATTATCTTGTTCTACAGTTTATTGTATATTTGATTTTGTGTAACATCCATATGATTGAATATACAAAATCATAATCATTCATATTGATATACATTGTTTGTAATATATGTTTACTTTGATGATCACCTCCATTGATGTAGCTGACTATAATATAAATTAAACACCTAAAAGGCCATAGTCAAAAGATTCACATTTTCAACCTATTGGCATCAGAAGATAAAAGTATTAAAGATACTTACCATGACTCCCACATACAATAAACCATCAACCCACTAGTGGTAGTCTTTAATTTGACTATAACCATAAAAAAATTATAGTACTTAGTGTATTACTAGCATTATCGTCAGGCACCTAATTAATAAAATTGATGATCTTACACCAAGACCAATTCAAATCATCCTTGGAGTGGAATATATAGACACAAGGCACTCCTAAAAGGTTAATAGTGCACGCTCCACTTATAGTCCCTACAACCATATCTTTAAATACTTGAAATCTTTCTTGGGCTATTTTTCGTTTCAAAATCCTACAAGTACCATCCGTTAACTTGGTTACTCCAATAGCCATCCAAATCCCTAACCCTAATAGTTTTCCTTAAACTATTATACTTATCCATGTCCCTAGGATTCCATACCATCCTTAGAATAAAAGAATTTATTCTTAAAATAAAAATGGTTGCAATTCAGTGGCTACCATTCCAAATATTTGAATGTTTTAAATATAATGGTGGACTGAAAATGACCCTTACATTGTTGCTTTTTAATCTCATACATTTTACATTGTTTCTTTTTTAATCTCATACATTTTACCCTACCTTCACTTAGCAGGAACTATGCTACCCTACAACTCTCGTTATTAAGGAATAATATTTCTAGTTTCCCATATGTATTAATTTTGAGAATCGAAAAAATTGAATGCTTAATGTTTGGGGTGTGTGTGTGTGTGTGTATATATATATATATATATATAAAATTATTTTTTTATAGATATTCAAATTTTGTGATTTAGCATTGGAAATTTTTTCTAGGTTAAGACATTTTTACAAATGAAATAAAAAAGAAAAGAGGAAAATGAAGAACAATTGTAGATATAGATGAATTAAATTTATTTATAACAAGGATGTTGAAAGGATTAACAAGAGTTGAATGCATTTACACTTCGTTTGGAGTGATAGTTGGTTGTCTATAATTTTCTATCATTAAAGATATTTTTTTCGGTCAAGTATATTATAGAAATATAGTAAAGTGTGCAAGCTAATGAGAGAATCTGGATGTGTGAAATACTTCAGCACACTTATATTTGATTGAGCTTGATGATTCTTAGGTATGTTTAGTTCACTATTATCGTCCACTTTTGGAAAACCATTTTTTCTATAGCTGCTAAGAAACAACCATATGTGCCAACCATGTTAGGGTTTTAGAGTTACACTCTGCTTTATTATTTAATTTTTGTCAATTCAAAAAATTTGGAATTTTTCCTACTTCGAAACTGACTAATGGTGGTGGTATATTTGGTTGTTTGATCTTGTAGATTTTGGTTTTAGATGCCAAACAATTTCAAAAAGACCTTGAATGCATATAGACTAGTTGGATTGGAAATAAATTATTTAGACCTTTTACACTTCGACAAAAGTCATATTTATAATATCAAATAATTATTTACCTTCCAATTTTTGTTGTTAGATCCTTTTTAGTAGATAGGTATGTGATTTTGAAGTCAACTACAACAGATTAACAGTTTTATAGTGAGGTCTCAAGAATCTTATTATCTCATTGTTCCTTATGTATGAGCTTTTAGTCAATATTGTAGAACAAGTCATACTATTTTCATTTATTATAACGTGGACCTGGCTAAATTATTCATTATTTTTTGCGCAAAATTCATGTTTTGTCTAAGTTTATATTAATTTAATGTCCATCTTGATGCAAGAGCATCCTGAGGTAGTTAGCAATCCTACATGTTGGATATATTCTGGCTTTGGAGTTGAGGAATTGGTCAATTCCCAGTGGCACTCAATTGTTGAAGGTACTCGACATACATTGGGAGCTCGACTTATATTGCATGACTCAGTTATGCTTGGTTGCAGTGTTGACCAAGTAGCTTGGTCAATAAAGGGGTTCAGTTGCTAGAGAACTCGACACATATTGGTGCTTGAAAATGCTTGTGTCATCTCAGTGATGCTTGGTGGTTTTGCTGATACTCAACAGTTTGGCAGTTCTTCTAATGCTCGATTATGTCTTGGTCTTTCTTTGATCGAGTTGTTGCGATCGTGTAATGTCCCCATCTTTTTAGCATATCAGTGGAGTTCTTAGCCTTTACATTCTCCGAAGGCTAAGTGGAGAAATAAGAAGAAATTGATTAAATTAATTTCTTATAAAGTAAAAAAAAGTGACTTTATATTTAATTAATTTAATTTATTAGAGAATGCATTAATTATTGGAAGGAAGAAGCTTCTAGTAATTTAATTTTCTAGAAGCACAATTAATTATTGTATTGCAAGGGAGAAGCTTCTAGCAAGTGCATTAATTATTGGAAGGGGGAAACTTCTAAAGAATGCAATTATTAAATATTTTAGTTAATTATTGTATTGCAAGAGAGAAGCTTCTAGCGAGTGTATTAATTATTAGAAGGGAGAAACTTCTAGAGAATGCAATTATTAAATATTTTATTTCCTTCTACGAGGGTCAAGGAAAAGTATAAATAGAGGTGAGAGCTTGATTGTTTATCATCTGATTTTCTGAATTGCATTTGATATCAAGTTGGGAGAAGAAACTAAGTTTTCTGATTTCAGTCAGCCACTGGAGAACGTCAACTCTTCAGCGTTGCAACCATTTGAGGTGGTGAAATATCCATTGAATTTGGTATTTAGGAGAACTTCAATTCAGGAATTCTATTTTGTGCTTAAATTGGAGGATAGATTTTGATTGCTACAGTACGCATGCATGATGTTGCGCTATAGTATTTTCCATTCTCAGGCATCACTATTATCATTGTTCTTCATCAACATATGATTTTGCTGTGATAATTTAAAATCAAAATTTTGGCATTACTGTAGTCATTATCTTGCATCTAGTTTCCATGTATTTGCACTAATAATATCAAAAGAATTGCACTTGCGTATTAGTTCCTTGTAAGAGGATACTACATTGGTATCAAAGTTTTCTTACAAAGTGTTTGACAAAATGTCGAGCAACTGAACTATAGAAGATTTTGGTGTTTGAAGAAGTTATAACTAGTTGGGGTTACTACAGATGAGTTTCTAGTTTCAGAAAATCTTTGCGTTTAATTTGGTTATATGTATTAAATGGTTGTTGCAAGCTGACTTGTGGCTTAAATATGTATTTAATTAGAAAATTTCATTTCTACTTTATGTTATGTAGTTTAGAAGTTAAAAAACCTTGTGTTGATAAATTGTATAAGCCTTTTGCTTTTACCTCAAAGAAATCAAATATTGATTACACTTTCTGGTCACTTAGTCTGCGATTTCTAAGAGTAAATTTCAAGTAGACCAAATAATCAAACAACTCTTCTACAAGACACGTTACTAAAGCTATTGGGTTTTCCAACAACTTGCTAAAATAATCTAGAATTTAATATTACATAAGACTGTTTGAAAAAAATATGGCTATGCTCTTTGCAAACTCTCAATCAAAAATTCACGATGGGAAACACTTCACACACACCAAATATGTGTACCCAAACTTTGTGTCCTTACAAAATAGATTCGAAGCCCTGGCTGATTTTTTAAGAGCTCAGATCCAAGAAGAAAACCAGTGTAAGCATACACAACACCTAATTAGACAATCCTAATTGGACATCAACCCTCAACAAGTAGGTAGGCTTCTACACAAAAACAAAATATGTGCTGGGGGGTAAATTTTGACGACCACCAGATCAATAAGATGCTAAAAAACCATGGGAAATGACTAGCAAAGAGTTGCAGACCCCCAAGGAAGGTAAATCTGGAAGGAATGAAGCCAATGCTAGATGGGTGATAGTTATAAAAAAAAAAAGGAGAAAAAATGACTTGATTATAAAGGCGTTAACCCTAACCTGGTAAATCACCTTCAAACATAGAAAATTTGAATATCTAATAGGGGTACATGGAGATCAAAGGAAAATCAAATTAAAATTTTTGTAAATTGGAACACTCCAAAGCCCCCTACACCAAGAAATCAAAAGAACAACAGTCACCCTACCACCAATTCTCAAGTCCCTCCAAACCCCCAGTCCTTGCACATTGCTGAAGTGAACATAATCCCCTTAGGCTCTAAGACCTGAACAAGTGCTCCTAGACCCTTTGTTTATAAAGATAACAACCTAAAATCCACAAATTGACCTATGGACAATCTTACAGATCCTAAACAACAAATTGACCTAAATCCTATCCATATTTTTGTCCCAATCTCTAAACCTAAGGAAAAAGGGGACTCCCAACACATAGTCATCATCACCAACCCTTATAATGATTATCTATAGGAGCAATGCGTGCAATGGTAGTATCCATTTTTTCTCAAAGTGCACCAAAAAAAGGCGCCTCCTCTGAATTGAATAATTATAACCACAAAAAGTTGGATTTTTCATCTTCAAATCACGGCTTCAAGATCTCCAAACCAAGCAGCAACAAGAAAGCTCTGATACCATGTAGAAGTTGAGAAAACCAACTTCAGAGTTTTCCAAGAACACCTCTATGCAAAATAACCTATTGCTGGAAAGAAACCAAAGAGGAAAAAGAAAAGCTTGGAAATCTCAGTGGAGTGAGAGAAAATTGTATTCCAAGATGTAAAAAACAATAATTACAAGAGTTCAAACTTAAAGGTGAAAAAAACCCTAAAAAGGAAAAAAAACTAGGTTGCGCATTATAATTAATATAAAATACTAATTATATGCACCTAAGAGATAGCTTAAGTAAACTAGAGTAATAGACAACTTAATTAATTAAATCAAAGTGATCTAATTAATAAGTGTAAAAAAAATAATTACTCTAACAGCTTGGTCAACTCCTTTGGAGACACAATTGTCTTGTAACACATCATTCTCTTAAATAGTGCCAATAGTGTATCATATTTTGTATCTTGATGTTGCACTACTACATCTAACCTCATTTTTCTACCAAAACTTTCGACCATCAACTAAATACGTTTAGGTTGGTCAGAATGTTAAGGAAAAACTTTATTTTTTTAACATGTAAGCCTCGTGTTGGTCAAAATTTCAACCAACATAGGGCTTACATGGTAAAAAAAGAAACATTTTTTGCTTGTATGTTTTTCGCGTGCGTGGGTTCATTTAGGTTTTGTGTGTTTTCACATGGTTTTTTGCAGCACGTTGAGGCAAGTTTAGCTCTGGTTGGTTTTCGCATTATTTTCCAGCACGTGTTTTGGGAAGTTTAGACTTTCTAGTAATTTTCATAGTTCTGTGTGGTCTATTGGTTTTGTTGCATTGGAGGCAGGGGCGATAGACATGACTTCTTTGAGCAGGGAACTGGTGTTCCTAATCTTATAGTTTCTGGATGAGGAGAAGTTCAAGTAAACTATACACAAGTAAGCTTATGGAAAACAAAAGATACACATCTTTCTTTTCATGGATGTTCTTATGTTTTTATTTTTTGAATCTAGTTTTGTTGGCTTCTGATGTTTTGGGTTTGTGGATATTTGTAGATTGGAGCAAGAATCTGGGTATTTTTTCAACATGAAGTACTTTGAGGATCAAGTGCAAGCAAGGGATTGGGATGAGGTAGAAAATTACCTTTTTGGGTTCACCAAGGTGGATGATAATTGATACTCCATGAAAATTTTCTTTGAGATCATAAAATAGAAATATCTAGAGGCACTTGACAAGTAAGTTTTTAAAGTTCCTTTGTAGATACTTATAATTTGCATTTGTTTATTAAAATTAATAGTATTAGAACGATGACCTAAATTTTAGTCTTGTAGAAATCTATGCTCCTTGTAAATAGTAAATAACTTAGGTGCATAAAAAAAATGTTTGGAAATGTTGTATCTTTTTCCAGATGTCTTTGTGGGAACCATATTAAGGATTGCTTAACTTTTGTTTAGCTGGGATTTAGATATCCAAGAATTTTTGAAAGACGACAGTTATGATTGGTTATGGAAAACTAATTCGAGATTGTGTGTGTTTAGACAAGATCGGGCTAAGGCTGTGGACATACTAGTGAAGGATCTCAAAGTATTTTCTTCTTTCAATGAAGAGCTATTCAAGGAGATTATACAGCTTCTTACTCTGGAGAACTTCAGGTCCCATGCCATTTTTTCAATATTTAATTCTTCATTTTCTCACTTGTACTTTAAAATTGTCCATTACTGTAATGAGTTTGAGAAATTGATTGTTTCCCCATAAATACAAATTATGATAGATTATTATGTATTATTGGGAACTAAAATTCTCATGTACGTATATACAACTACATTTTGTTGAAGCCCTTTTTTGACAAAAGCATTCATATTGGAATGATTGACAAGCAAAGTTTAATTTATAGGAGTTGTGTTATGTTGAGCACAACATTTAAAGATTGAGATTGTGATTCATGCAGGGAAAATGAGAAGCTATCTAAATATGGGGAGTCCAAGTTTGCAATAAATGTTATGCTGATGGAACTTAAGAAATTGATAGAGGCCAATCCTCACTTTTGTGACAAGCTCCAATTTCATGGCCTGAAAGCATCTCGTCTTAGAACTCTCATAAATCAAAGGTATGTTGTAGCTAGCTAACTTGGTTTAGGAATTTGCAATGTTTAAGTTAATGAAAGTGGTGTGAGAAGGTTGAGTAATACTTGTTGAATGTCATATAATCTTAAAGTGTTAATGTAAAATAGGGGTTTAGTTAAGGTTATTATATTCTGAAGTTTAATATTGGATTTTCTATGTTCAGTCTTAATTGGCAGCATCAACTTTGTAAGAACCCTCGACCCAATTCCGATAGAAAGACATTATTTGTAGATCATACATGTGCACCTACTAATGGAACTCGAGCACCAACTCCTTCAAATAACCCTCTTGTTGGGGCACTCCCAAAAGGAGCAACCTTTCCTATTTCTCCCCACAATGTGAATCAGCTGGTACATCACTCGTTTAAGTCTTGTATTTTATCAATTCTTTTATAGCTTTTTATTTAGTGATTTTTTCATTTTGGTGTTACTGTTAACAAGACAAGTTCCTTTGCAATATGATTTCAGCCATTTCAACCCACAGGTGCTCCTTCTGCTAGTTCTCTGGGATGGATGGTGAGTCAAAATCATTTTGCTCCACATTGTGTAGTAGCTCCTGGGCCTACATCTCTTACACCACCTCAAAATATAGGTGAATTTACTTGACCATATCTCGAGACATGGCTACTGGAAGCATAAAATATATATACTTTTTAATAAGGAGACACATTTCACAAGCTCAGTGGCATGTGAAAGAATTTTTATTTCTTATGAGCTGTATTGGATAACATTGTCTTTTTTAGATCTTGTAAGAAGTGTAAGATTTTTTTTTAAATTATTGGATATTTCAATACATAGAAAATTCCATTTTTTAATTTGTTTAATTGCATCAGTTGCTATCCTTAAACAACCTAGAACTCCACTTTCAAATGGTCCTATAGTTGATTATGAGTCTGTTGATTCTGAGCATCTTATGAAACCTCTTCGAACTAGACAATCTGATGAGGTGTGTGCAGAGTATCTTTTACAAGTTATTATTTTGCTCTAGCATGTTCATTGATAGTGATACAAAGAATTTCTCTTCTAAATACTGAAACTCAGCATTATTGTTTTCTTTTAAGGTGAGCTATCCGGGTGCTCATACCATGTACTCTCAAGATGATCTTCCCAAAATGATGTCAAAAACCCTCAATCAAGTTTCAAATGTCATAAGCATGGAGTTTCATCCTTAGCAGCAAACAATCTTATTAGGTAATTCCACATGAAGTATAATTCTTCCTTCAATTACGAAGATGTGGCTTTGGTGTTGTAAGTAAAGAATATTTTTTGGTTTTTTTTGGAGATTTTAATTTTTGATTTGATCTCTTAGTTGGAACAAATGTTGGTGACATTGCAATTTGGGAGGTAGCATCTAGGGAAAAGTTAGCTCAAAGGACCTTTAAATTTTGGGACATTTCTGCTTGCTCAATGCCAATGCAGGTAGGCATAGTTTAATAAGCTTGAATTTTGATTTTAATTTTTTAATAAGTAACATGCAAATATATTTAGTATTTACTCAAGAGGATAGTGCTGTTTTTATTTAGCTAATAATTATATATGTTCTTTCTATTATGTTGTCTTAGGCAGCCCTAATAAAAGATCAAGTTGTATCAATCAACCACTGTATCTGGAGCCCAGATGGGAAAGTACTTGGTAAGTGAATTTGTTATTTGTATTCTCAAGGGAAGTGCGTAGAAAATTTGACCTTAGCGCATATTCACTAAATACCCTTTGTAAATATTATTATGTTTGCTTGGGTCAGGATTCTTTCCATTGATTTATTAACACACTTGCATTGGTCTTGTAGGTGTTACCTTTTCCAAGCATATTGTCCATATATATTTTTATCAAATCTCAATTACTTATAGTCATCCAGTTTATGTGAGATCAGAAGTAACCTTCCTCTCTATGCTCCAGGTACGAGATGCAATAGTTGGTCGAAAACAATATATATTTAAAGGCCATGAAGCACTTGTCCATTCAGTTTGTCCTCACCACAAAGAAAGTATCTAGGTACTTCATTTCTCAAAAACTAATGTATTTTGACATGGCAATTGAATATTTAAGAATATTTGTACCACTACTTGTTTTGGTGTTTGATTTCCTGTAGTGCCTGCCCCTAGTTCGCATTTCTGTTATCATTGTCAAATTCTTTTAGGTTGATTTTATGCATTGATTAGTTTAGAGATACTAGATTTGTAATATTATGATATTATTTCATGATTTTGATTACAAATGTATCGGTTATTATTGCTTAATTGATTTCATTCATGTGTTGTTAATGGTATTTTAATGATTCCTAGTTAGTAAATGTGGTTTCTTTCATAAAAATGTTAACATGATGTCTTTAATGATGATTATGTTGTATTGATAGAGATGCATTATTATATGTACGCATTTGATGTTAGACTTGTGATTTTTACGATACTTACCCCATACTTGCATGTGTATGGTGTGCGTGTTTATTTTATCTTTCTGTCTGACGTGTTTGATGTGGTTAAGGGAGGGAGTCGTAGTCACCTGCTAGTCGGGATCTACACAATGAACCACTCCCCGCCATTGTATGTTTAGTTTAGATATATTATATACATGTACATGCTCGTCTTTTATGCAAGATGCAGGTACCGGGCATCGACTTCCCTGAATTGCCAGGATGAGCGTGCCCTATTACAAATACTCAAATGGTGAGAATGGGAAGATAATGATCAGGTCCAATCCTAGCCATAAGCCTATAATACTTGTCCTGCAAGGAGGACTCGTAACAGACTGTCTACCCTTTTTAAACCCGTGAGTATTTTATGCGTATATTGTTTTGTGTCTTTGATGTATTTTCTATTAATTAAGTCTAATTAATAGATTAAATTAATAATTTAATTTAATGAAGAATTATTATGACTGTTTGAATATTTAATTATATTTAATTAATTGAGAAATTAATTAAATATAAAGAATTGAATTGGAAGATAAAAGTTTTAAGATTAAATTTAGAACATGATAATATTTATTTAATTTAATAATAATATATTTAGAGTTCATTTTTAAATAAATGCTAAATATTATTGTTATTTAAGTTAATAAATATTTATCAAATTAAACGTTCAAAATATATTAAAAAGGAAAAAGATATTAAATTATGAATATGTTTTAAGTTCGCATGAATAAGTTTAAAATATAGAAATTAATTTAAAAGATAAAAACATGTGAATTTGAATAAAAGTATTTTAATAAAGTACGCATGAGATTAAAATTATAAATTAACTTTAAAAGCAAAGTCAAAGTGGAAAGTTAAATAAAGTAATTTATCAATTCACTTAAAGTGCCTGAAGGATTAATAAAAGAATATCTTAATTAAAAAGAAAATTAATTGTGCATGAATGAATTAATTAAATAAGAGAGAATTAAATATTGGAGATAAAAGTTAAAGTTTAAATTTAGAACGTGATTGATTATATTTATTTAATTTAATAATAATATATTTAGAGTGCATTTTTAAATAAATGCTAAATATTATTGTTATTTAAGTTAATAAATATTTTATCAATTAAGTTTCTAAAAAAATGAAATCAAAAGTGAAAAGATATTTAATTATCATAAAGATTATAGTTCGCATGATTTATGCATGAGATGAAAATAAAGGAAATTAATTGAAAAGATTAAACATGTGAAATTAATAAAGATATTTAATCGCATTAATTACGCATGAGATTTATAAGTTATAAATTGATTAAAATAGAAGTCAAGTGGCTAGTTAAATAAAGTAATTTAACAGTTCACTTAAAGTGCATGAAGGAAAAATAAAATAATATTTTTAATTAAAAGCGAATTAATTATGCATGAAGAATTAATTAAATAAAATAATTATTATTTTAGAGTTGTGGAGACAGAAACCCTAAAGGTAATTAAATTCTATATTAGAGGGTTTTGGGGTCATTATTAGGGGGACAGGTTTTCAGGGAACACACTTTTGGAAAGGGGAGCAAAGAAATCTTTGGAAGCTTGGAAGGGTTCGGATTAGCAAGGGTTTCACCAAATTGTTAGCATCAGATCAAGGTAGGGTTTGTGAACCATTCTAGAAACACTTTCGGATCTTTGTCTTCTTCGTGCTTGTTGGAAATGGCTTTCTCAAATTTTATTGAATGAATCTTGCTACCTTTCTTCTGAATCTTTTGCGATTTGATTTCTTCTAGGAATCAGGATTGAAAAACTATTTAGAAAACCTTGTTTTAATTCTGAAAGAAATTTAGTATTAAATTGAAATTTGGGTTTTGAATTAAAATGGAATTAAGAAATTTAAATTTGGAAGGGATTTGTTTTTGGAAATGAAAATCTTAGGATTGAAAATTCGAAGAGTTCAATTTATTTTTCCTATCAGTTTAATATCGTAAATGTTATTAAAATATGTAAATATTAAAATAATATTGTTATGAAGTTCGTTGAGCAAAATTTTATAAAATAAAGAATATAGAATTATAAATACAATTCTTAAAATTTTCATATATAATAATTTATCTAAATTTATTAGAAGGGTTGTTCTTCTAATAAACAAAATTATTGAAATTTGACTTAGTTAAAATAATAATAATAATAATAATAATAATAATAATAATATTAAATAAATAATTTTTTTTTTTTTTTTTAAAAAAAGAAATTAAAAAAATATATATATAATAATTAAAAAAAGAAAAACATTATTTTAAAAAAAATTTAAAAAAAAGAAATTAAAAAAAAAATTAATTAATTTAAAAAAAAGAAATTAAAAAAAAAAAAGAATTTTTTTATAACCCTTGCCGGCGCCGTACGCTGCTGACGCAGGCTACGACAGCAGTGGTATGGTTAATAATATTTACTATTTAACCATTTGAATTATTAATGGAATTGGAAAATATTTCTATTTAGTAATCGAATAATTTAATAAATGATTAATATTACTTCTAAGTCTTGATATGTTATTATATGAACAAGAATAAGTTTAATTGCAAGGGTTAATTATGAAGGTTAACTGAAAAACTTACTTACTTGAAAACATGTATTAAACTGGAAATTTAAAACCTTAATTCAAACAAATACACGGGTGTATTGTATGAGTAATACTGAGAATCGTATACACTTGAACATACATTGAAACGCAAATTGAAACTTATATTGAAAATGAAAATTGAAACCTTACATTAATTCAACAATATATTATCAATCAAATCCAACTGTGAGACTATGATGTTTTCTATGTACTGTCTATATTTCTTTTTGGATTTTGGTGTTGTTTAGATGTCGACCAGTCTAGGATGTACACCAGAGGTTTTGTGAGATTTCTTGGATACTATTATGTGGCTAGATGTTATGATGATTCTTGTGATTCAAATTGGAGTTTATACTTATGAGATTTGTTTTGTGAGCATTTATGTGTATTTGGATTTAGTTTGATCCATCTTGTTATCAGGTTGCCTGTTAAGGAACCAAGTTTGATCTTTATGGGTGTTGTCGTATGGGACACAACTGTGTTTTTATGTGCTTAGGAGAGGTTGTCTAGGTATGTGACTTGGGAGTGGCTTGCATAGGGGTCCGGGACCCAAAGTGGTCAGTACCAGGGTAACCTAATGCAAGTTATGTAATAAGTGATAACCTAGTAATTAAAATTTATGGGGGGGAAAACACACTAAAAAGATAAGTTAGAGATTTTTGATTTACCCATGCCTTGAGTGCTTGTATAGACTAAGGATGGGAATGAGATGAGTGCCTCGTCTTCTTGAGAGGGCTTTCTAGTTTCCATATGTGTGATGTTGAGGGTCCAGGGTTCAGAGTAACCAATCCAGGGTAACTCAACGCTTGAGGGTCCGGGGTCTCTTAAGAGATCAGTCCAGGGTAACTCAAGCAGCCATGTGATGACACTCCCTAGTATGTAGCCTGAGTCTCCTCTATAGTTTTTGTGTATCTCTGGTGGTGTATCTATTGTCGGATGTGTTTATTATGGATATTTACTTTCATTGAGGATGATTGGTGATTCATGATGTTGTACTTTTGACATGTGTCTTTTGACTTGAGGAGGATTATCTTTTGTTGACTTTATCTTATGATCTTGGTATTTGGTTTATACTTGGTTTGTGTATGATGTTTGGTTATGTGGTGTCAGTATTGGATTGAGTGTTCTTTCTTTCTGGTTTATTTTATCTTCTTGAGTAGCATGTGTTACCTTTGAGGTAGTTTTGGCTAGTAGGTATTCCATGCCTAGGAATGTTTTATGTTTGATAGCCGTTTGTGGGTCGTTCATTATCTTCCCTACACGGTGGGAGTGGAAGCCTGATTAGGTAACCACGCGGTCGGGAGGTAGTGCCTTCTTACCATTTGGGTTCTCCTTCACATTGCTAGCTGTTGGATGTTCGTTGTAGAAGATGTACCTTTATCATTCTTATTTCTTATCTCAGAGATTTCTTTTCAGATGAAGTATATATGTTATCATGTATTCTGATGTATTGTATCTATTCTCACATACCCTGTGACATGTGCAGTGGATGTTATTGATTGGATGTACTTTCATTGTATTGTTTATACTTATGCATTTGCTTATGTGACTATGTATATGTTATTCCTTTATGATCTTGAGACATTGTACTTGAAACTTAAACTAATTAATTTAAGATTATTAAATGTGACTCAACGTAAAGGAACCTTTGAGGAATTGAAACTATATCTGTAATTGCAAATGTGTATTTGTTGTGTATGTTCATATTGCTTCCGCATTAATGTTATCTTGATGTTGTTTAAACTTCAAAAAAAAAAATAGTTCAGTAAACATTGTAACATGTTAGGTTTATTTCTCTTGGGTTCCCGAGCAGGGCGTTACATTTCCACCCAATGTCAAGTCATTCACCATTGCTTTTAGTACTTGATTTAATTCTTTTCTTTGCATACAATTCATTTTCTCTACAGCCATTGATGGAAAGATCAAAGCTTGGATGTATGATTTTTTGGGATCTAGGGTTGATTATGATGCCCCTGGGCTATGGTGCACAACAATGGCTTACAAAATATATTGTTACGTAAATATATATCTCTCTTAAAGCTAATTAGGAGAAGTGTGCACAGAAAAAGCATTTAGTTCACTAAAAATCCTCTATATTTCATGGTTTCTTCAATCTACCAAGTGTCTACTAAATCAAGGTGTTGACTCCAAGTCTAGGTTCAAACTCAGCATGCCACATCTGTTCTACAGTAAATCCAGAAAGTATAGTCATGATTAATTTTTCGTAGGGATTACACATGTTTCAAACTCGTATCTAAACTTTAATCTAATTATACTAGTTATTTATTTCCTTTTTTCATTTAGTTTAGGATGGGAGAATAAAGTGCTATTTGTTGGAGGGGGATAATGCTTCGATACTTATATTAATTCTAACCTTTAGCTTGAGACATACAGAGTTTTTCTTGTTTAAGGTATTGCCTCTTTTTTCTTTTCTAATTCTATAAGGGCTTTGTATGTGGTAGGCACTTCTTAATGCCGATCCTTTTGATATTGATGCACAATGGAAGATTGAAGAAATGATTCGACAGATATGAATAACTTAAAAAAAACTTACTTGAACAATTGCATCCATTGATCTACCACTATGTGTCATGTTGGAAGAGGCCTAACCCCACATTAAAAGGGAACTAGATAAGAAAAAAAACTTTTTTGTATGCATTTGATGAAGATACCCTAAGCAACCTTAACCTAGCATGAAAAGAGCTAAGAAAGAGCTAGATAGAAAATAACCTTATTCACACTAACATGCAACTACATTCAAAAGACTTTTGCATTTTCATAAGATACAATCCATTTCAAAAAGCTTACTCGAACAATTGCATCCATTGATGTAGCACTACATGTCATGTTGGAAGAGACCTAACCCCACATTAAAAGGGAACTAGATAAGAAAAAAAAATTGTTGTATGCATTTGACAAAGATAGTAGGTTAAAAAAAATTTATAGCTTATAATAGTGGGAAATACAAGCAATAGTTTGATTAGCTTTATAGCACTCATCGGTTTCAAGTGGTTGCATCTTCAAAAAGAGCAGGTCAATGGTCCAAATGGAAAACAGTGACCTCGGCCATCAATAAGAAGACAAGTGATAATGCAGGCACCCTACCACAAGTTGCCTCCAGTGCTCAAAGTAGAATTACCTTATCCATAAATCCCACCACTCATGCACATATCAGATGTTGCTAAGCCACTATAGAGGACAAGACCAAACCATGACCAATGCCATGAAAATGACTACTAATCAAATCATTGATATAGTGGTCAATGAAATGAATAATTGACAGATTCCACTCCATCCAGTCATTAGAGTTGGACAATTTTGGAAAAAGAGAAAATGGTTCACCATGTACCAAAATCAGGAAAACTTACCTCATTTGTTACAATTAGGAGCAATGGGACCTACTGCTTCTCAAGGATAAACGAATGATTAAAGAAGTAACACAATCATCCAAATAAAAATTCTGAACATAATTCTAAACTTTCCAGAAAAAATAAGTTTACAGTAGTTTCTACATTTTCTTATTCTACATCTTTGAGGCACTTTAGAGTGGAATTTACCCATGGAATTTATCTGAATGCTCTTATTTTTTCGGTTGTATATAGTATTATCTTTTTTCTCCCCAATTGTAGTTGTTTCAATTCTGGGGTAATTGAATTCCATTTACATTTTGTAATTTTACCATTGCTGTGTAAATGGCATGCTACTATGATTTCATTGACTTTTACACCTCTTTAGTCTTTTCAACATCTCCATAATAAGTGAGAACTATTAAATTAATTTCT
This sequence comes from Cupressus sempervirens, assembly GCA_028749045.1. Lineage (NCBI taxonomy): Eukaryota > Viridiplantae > Streptophyta > Pinopsida > Cupressales > Cupressaceae > Cupressus > Cupressus sempervirens. Next base: position 81,953,704 of record CM053791.1, on the reverse strand, counting down.
CATACCTACCTTCTTGCGTGTTGCTATCTAAATAATACTTGTTCTACATTCTATCTTGTTAATTTTATTACATAGATTAATTTATTATGTTAGAGTAATCTAACAGAGACACACTGAAATTTGTCTTCATCATTTTGACTATAACCACTAGCCTACAACTATTTCTAAACCTAAGAATCATATAATGTTGATCATAAAGAAGCTTATTGAACTAGAGTGGGGTTTTTTTGGTAGTAACCCGAAGAGGGTTGAGGGCATTTGTACCAAATCTCTTAAGGTAAGTCTCTTGTTGAGTGCTTAGGATGTCAAACTTAGGGCCAAAATCTGCCACATTGTGACCAAGTAGTGCCCTTTAGGACCAATTATTGAGGAGGGTAGGACCTCCTCTTCTAGCGCTGGTTGACCAAGGGGGACATTCCTAGGGTGCACTACAATAAATTTGACTGCAATGACTAAGAACTTACCATGACACAAACCCTACTCATTGTGGAGTGCACCTCTATAATCATCATTTCCTGCTTTTCACACCCAATTACAAAGAGGGAATAACTAGCTATTTGAAATGCCTTTTAATATAGCCACTTTTGTTGATTCATGCATTGATATGCCTAGAACTACTAAAACACAAATCATGCAATGTTTTAAGATTGATTGGTCTAGTGTGTTGTGAGATGATGGATCCATCATTAAATGACCTACAAAGCCTCAAGGACTCGTCCTTCCATCTCATTTCCATTAAGTAATACCAGCTGAAGTTGTCAAAAGCCTAGACTAGTATCCTAGTTATGTTTCAGTTTGCATTTTGCCAAGTCATGCAATGGCTAGTCAGAATATGTTGGAGGAAAATGATTCAAGGATACCAACTATAAAAGAGAGTCAGCTGATGATGACTGTCAAACTTGAGATCTAAGACTCGCATTTTCTATGGCAAATGACTCTTGCAATGACCAACATGTTGTATAATGCTTGATTGCATTGCTTTTAGAACCATTTTCTTCTTGATTAATGTGCCATAAACTATCAATATCTTGAGAGTCATTTGATTATGTAAGGTTTCTAAACAAAGACTTCAGAAGTAATATGTTTTAGATTCAATTGATATAGTTGGGATTGTGAAATAATTGTCTTAGAACTACAACTTTAATATTTGAGGAGAGGCTATAATACATTCTCATTCTCAGAGAATGTTGCTAAGTTTCAAATTGTTGTAATGATAGTTCTATTTATGGGCAAGCTTGTCCTAAATGCTTTTTGAGTTTGAAAGTTAAAAAAAAAAAATTAGGAATTTGACTTTTTTAACAGCTAAATAAAACATTATTAAGACTAGAATAGATTATTGTTGTATTGGAATTTTGCCTGTGCTTTTTGCTAATTAATAGTTAGATGTTGTGGCTTAGCGGTAGCCATTGAGAAGACAAAACATTGAAGGTCACCTTAGGTTAGGATTGTCTTTTCATATGTATCTACATTCAAAGTGAACATTAATTTTTGGCAAGAAGTTGTGAATATTGCTGAACTTAATTTGTTTTTTTTCTAAACTTGCCAATAGAAATAAATGCAGGAGTTGTCATTTTGGATCCATTTCTTATTTGTAAATAAGAAAACTATTATCTCTTTGTACAGTTATGCATGAATACAACACATCAATTTGCAGTTGAGACCCAATTTTCACATGTTCGTCATATGCCTGATGATAAAGCCTTAGCTAATTGTGCCAGTGGTAGTATGTTGGAAACCTTCCCCTTTGATAACCTTCCTTGTTATAATAGGGTTGGTTATTATTAACTTAAAGCATTTTTTTAGTTGGCACTTAGATAAATACCTATGGAATATGTGTATCATAATGCTATTATTAATTTTTTTTTATCAATATTTAAATAATGAAAACTAAAAATAATTAGATGACATGCCAATGGCAAATTTTTTAAGGCACATTGTTTGTTAAATATAACTCAATACAATGGTAATATAACTACATGATACATGTGAAAAGAATGGATAATATCATAATAGGGATACAAATACTCTTGCTTCAGTTTTAGAAGGTTCATTGTTCCATTTTGTGGATATGCATATGTGCATGTTATGAGCCTTACTTCAAAGATTGTGGTAATATTTTGCAAGCCTCATGAAAGATGAAACTGAACAGAATCTGAAACAAGTGGAGGAATCTAAAAACATCCGAACTCAGCTAATGTGTGGAATGTTTGCATGCAAAATATGTGACTTCTGCAAAACAAAAATCTGTAATTATTGGAAAAACATGAAACTGTAGCTATTTGAAGTAATCTCCGTGAAGTCCCTTTCCCTAAAATTGGTAAAAAATGCAAACTCTAGTGCTACTAGACAGCTTATGTGAAAGTTCATAAAGAGGCAAGATATATTTTGATGCAGGTGTAGATGCAAGTTCAAGCCACAACTACCTACTAGATAAGTTTAGATGATGCCTTGGTTGAGGCATAGTTGTCATATGCCTGTGCATAACCACATTCATCCAAAATCATTAATATATTTCTAAGGCCTAATGGCTTAATTTAACTTATCACTTGTACCTTTATCCATGTGAAAGATGTAATTTTCACATAATTTTTTTAAAAAATTGAACTAAGAGAATGGTATAACAGACATCATACGTGACTCTTTTTACATAAAATACAAATAAATATCAACGTAAAAGTTAAGAACCCAGAAAATCTCCATTTACATCTCAAAACTAAAATTAATTAATGAGCTTATAATCTACACATGAACTGCTTTTACTAGTTTAGTGCTGGGGGTTGTTGTATTTCTAGTCCTTTCCATGCATTTTGAAGTGATCCTTCTACAAGTATAGAATTTTGTTTCTTTGCCACTAAAAATGTTGTTTTAGGAACCAAGATAACATCTTTCCTTAGTACTTTCTTCTAGTGCAAGACATGGGAGGTATTTTGCAAGCTTTTTATTGCTCAAGGGTATGTGCAACCCGCCTCAAAATTGGCTCATAGTTTAAGATTGACATTGAAGTTAGCTTGAGATACTTAAGCTTATAAGATTATCATTCAAAAGTAAACCAATCATCTACATTTTGTTTTAACCTATATTACACCAAGTTTACTCTTGTATATAACATTTCGACTGAATCAAAAGCTAATTATCTAATCAACTAAGTATAATTGTTTTCAATTTCATTGTCAATGTTTATATTCATTATATAAAATTAAATAGTTACAACTCACAACAATTGCTTGACATTTCTGCCACTTGTAACATCCCCAAAACATAGGCTCTAACCAAAGTTTGATCTTGTTAGGATTTCATCCTGTCACTCTTTGTGGATCTTCTTTAGTCGTTGTCTTTCTTGGTTCCTTTTATTGAAATCATGGACATCATTTGATCAATAATGCAACAAGAGAGGATCATACTATACAACACCTTAAATGGTGACATGTCAAATGTGTTATATTTTACAAAGCCTTATCTTTTTACATGTTTTTTGGCATCATCTTAACTTGGATAAATGATTGTGTGCATTGTGGATAACTGATGTCAAACTTGGGTAGTCCTCGAGTTATGAACCAAATCTACAAATAGGCAGACATTGTGGACATATACCATAGATCTATGATAATGATTAATCATTAAAATAGAAATTTGAAGGGTCAAGAGAAACCTTGTATTACATAGCCATGACCATGAAATGCTTTCTTTTTGTTTCTTCTTGTATGATAGTTGTGTGACATGCTTTACTTCTCTTCTTTACCATCAAAATTGGTTGCCTTTTTCTAATCCATTTTTCAGGGATTTCTAATAGCTCTTGTTTATGTCAATTTTGTTTATTGTGTTCCAAAGAAATCCATTTTTCCAATCTTTTGTACCAAGGTTCACATACATCTTTTTCAAATTTTCATACTTTCAGATTCTTTCACTTTTTTAAATTTAAATTCTTAGATTTCATGGAACGATTTAAATATCTAAATATTTTAGAAGAAATGGGCAATGCATTGAATATTGAACTCATTAACACTTTTCTTTTTGCAGTTGATGACTGTGAGGCTGATGATAAGTGAATCGGTATAGTACACAACATACAAGACAATGATAATGTTGCATCTGAAGAGAACTATATGACTTCCTCTATTTTTTATTCATCTCTAGATGTATTTAAATACACATATGTGTTCAGGGTGTACACTGATGCAACTGCAACAGTGCAAGATTCTTTCACAAATACAACAAGCTTGCTTGAAGATGAATTTATTCAATCACAAGCATTTTATGTCACTGACAATTGCACTGTATGGCCTCTTGTGGATGAAAATGCAACATCTGATGATACATATGACATTGTATCTATTGAAGATTTCCTTAACTCAGATGGGGCATGCTTGTTCCTCGCAATGCAACAGATAAAGTCTTTAGAATATGGTGTTAATGATGGTAATGAATCAAGCACCTTTGATGAACTTGATGATTTTGACCCATATTTATTCATCAAAAGTTTGTCTGATCTCTCGGAAGTGGTTTCTCCATATCAACCCATATTGTTACCCAAACAAGCAAGGAGAAGGTCACCTATAACCCTTTTACTAGACTTAGATGGTAAGTTACTTTGTCAATTTTTAATGATTATGTTGTTCATATATCGGTGTTGTATGTTATTTCCTATTTAAGCTAAGCTTTTTATATACATTCTTTTATTTCTACCGTTGTTAATATCTAGATCACTTTCAATGCTCTCAAGTGCATGTGGTTATTTAGTTTTGTGCACATAACTTGCTTTAGAGGGATTTTTATTTTATTATTTTGCAAGTCAATATTTTTCATGTGGGTTCAGTCTATTATCAATTTATCCATCACTTTCTATTGTGCCAGAATGAAAGTTGTAGTTTCTCTAGGAAATGCCACATTATTTGTTTGTTTTTTAATCACTTTAAACAATTGCTATTCCTATTCATTTTGTCTTGTGAAGTACTTCTGATACTAGTGCAATTGCATTATTAATATATTTTATATACATGGTTCATTGCTTTACTTGTTAATAGTGTTATTATAGCATGTTCTCTATCCTAGTAGATAGTAATGAGTTATTTTCTTATTTGCAAAACCATGGGATGATTTGATGACTTACAAATTTCTCATGTTAAATCACATTTTTTAAAACAGTTTTCACTCGTTCTTGTTATTCTGCAGGATAAGGATTCCCTATCCATTCCAATGGGGAGCGCCCATATTTGATGCAGGACAAGCATTTGCAATGATGGTTGCTGCTTTTGTCTCACTCATTGAGGTTAGCTTGTCAAATTCCAAATTCCAGTCTTCATATTTAATTGTTTTTGTAGTTGTTGACTATGTTAATTATCCATATGTTGCAAAGTGTATTGATTGTTGTGCTTTGAATTGGCAGTCTAGTGGTGCATTTTATGTTGTGTAAAGGTACGCAAGTGCCACAGCTCCACCTCCATCTATCTTAAGCTGAGGTATAGGTTGGCAGGTGAGGAGTGGAATTTTTCTTCTTTACTTCTCTTGTTCCTATTTTCCTTGTGTCTGGACATTAGCATTATTAGAGGAAGGTTAGGGAGGAAATCTAATAGGTATTTTTGCAAGGAATTGGACTCTTGTTGGATGGGATGTTTGGAACTCTAAATGGGTCCACTGTATCAGTGTAAGAAGCTTGGTACTTTCAACTACTCCTTGGCCCTCATGAATAAGGACTAATTCAGAACTCTAAATTGTGTGTTATCTACATGCAGTGAGAATGCTAGTCTTTTGGCATTGACACGAGTTGGAAGTCACAGGGTGATTCAAATAGCAATAGGATTTATGACATTCGTCCATATTCTTGGTGATAATCATCTTCAACTAGGCTCTCTATTCTCTATAGTATTTGGATATTATATTTTATACCTGATAATTTACAGAGCTGATTTTGTGCTTTTGTCATTCTAGGAAAATTTGGAGCAATCTTTGCCTCCATTCCAATATCTATTGTTGCTACTTTATATTGCATTTTCTTTGCTTATGTTGGTATCTATGAGCAACACATATTTCCATTATGCTACAATGTCAGTCAAGTTTCAACTATTTACTCATTTCACTGTCTTGGTATTGTATTAAATCCTCTTTTCACAAACAACATCCAAATTTAAAAGTAATTAAATAGTTATGGTCCATATAAATTTTGATACAAGAGATAATATTGATATGTGGAAACTTAGAAATGAAGTGGATTCAGTAAGTTTATGCTTTTTGGCAAATTACATGTAGCAATCCAGTAGCTCTCTTTGCACTGTCCTATTTACCCTTATGGGTCTGTCAAAAGTATAATAAAAAAGCAACAGTAGCTCTGGTTGAAACTACAGATTATCAAATTTCATACAATCAAAGAGAAACCTTTTTGAGGGATAATGCACATAGATTGAAAATCTTGAGATTTTATGGCACGAAAGGCAAGATTGGTGTTATATGGTGAAGTATTGTAGGCATTATTACATCATCAATTGGAAAATTGTGTAGAAACACATGGTGATATTCATGAAATATTATCTTTGTTTAGAGTCTTCTTACAATGTCATGTTCATTGGCAGTAGGTAAGAAGATATCACACACAAAGAGTTATCAATTAAGAAGAGGAGTTGTTTTATCTGAAGCCTTTGAAGTTAACATCACCATTGTCAAGAGCAACACCAGATCTGGGGTATGTTCTCTTCTTCTTTCTCTATAAACACTTTTTTGAACTATTCGTCTAGGATTCCACATTTTGTATGCATGTCTACCAGGGCAGTCGCAACTTAAACAAATATATTCTCTCAATATATCTATTTTGTGCATATCTAGCAACCATGACTTTTGATGACCACATTACATTCAGGTGTCCTATCAAACAGTTCACATGACTTATCTATGCTTCCATTTTGCAAGCATGTCTCCCAAGGAAAATGCTACTACTTCATCTACACCATCTAAAAAAATCATTTATGCTTTCATGGATGCCTATAGCTTATCCCAAAGCTCTCATTTAGCAGTTATCAGATGATCAATCAAGAGGAAATAGTTGAGAGCTTAGAGTGACACAATTTCCAGATGATCATATGAAAGGAAATGGGCGTGTGAGTAGCAAGAAACTAGAAAGACATTGTGTAGAGATGAAGGCATCATAGGTTGTGATTTGCAGCCTCTGGGCTTGGAACACAAGTTCTAGCCAGATCATTTGGGACGTAGCCCTCAAAATTGTGCTGGTTGCAATTGAGATGTTCAATTCATTAAATGCATTGTCGAAAGATGGAAGCCTTCTTTCCATGCTGATGTACTATATTTTTTTAATAGGTGAGACATGTGATTCTACAGTCACATATTCAGCCCAAGCATGTAATGAGGAAGACACACAAGCTCCCAGTGATAGAAGTACAACATCTTCCTCAACATCTTAATATGGCAGCTTGCTTTAGCTCTAACTGGTCTATTACATAGCTTCCACCTGGTCGGAGATAGATTTGCAAAATTTTGAGGTAAACATTCTAATCAGTTTAGATTGGAATAATATAAAATCCTTGACATTTATTTATATGGAACCTGTTTGTAGAATAGAAACTGTTCTCCAGATTACATTTTTTCCACATAGAATAGTTAAAATAAAACTTGATGGTGCAAAGAAAAATGGGAAAAATAGTAAAGAGTTTTTCTTACTAAACAGATGATTTTAGTTGGATCACTAGCTTTGAGTGAATGTGTTGCACCATATAACAAAATTTTGCTTGATGTTTCATATAAACTTCACCAATAAGTAAATGTGTTTAGCATTTTTCAAGACCTTGGCACTTGAGCTGCAGTATCCAGTCTAAGTGTTTCAAGTGCTTGTACCATAAATTTTTATCCATTCAATTACATGTCATGTGTTTCTGCAGGGATCCAGACTAGTTTAATCCTTCATCAGGAGAACATGTTCATTTCAAAGGATCAAATGCCTACAATGTTCACATTTCAGGTATCAGTTATGATTTCTTTCTACTCTCTTTTACATTGATTTTAATGATATAAATCATTTTTAGGATTGATATGTTTTACATTTTTGTTTTCTAATTGATATGGTTTACATTTTTGCTTTAGGAAGACTTTTGTATCAACATTTCAGATGATATTTCATAATCTATCTTCTACATTAACTAAGATCACATGTCAATTAAGCCTCTACAGTTTCTTTTCATCTAGAGACAATTCTAACACTTTGTGAACATTATGTTATGGCAAAAGAAAATAACAAGGACACTCTTAGCATCATCTACAAGGAGCCATGGGGACAATTCAAAGCAATATGCTTCTCCAAGTAAAAATAAAGAAGCCGGTAAAAGAGACGAAGCTTCCTTCCAAGGGGCCAAAACACCTTCCACTCCACGTGAATCACACAACTTCTCAACATCAAGGTCTTCCACATACTAGTCAAATGAAACTGATCTCTATGACCTTGTTGATATGGACTATGGTAAAGTGTATGATATGTAAGTGTATGATGGAATAGAGAAAATCTAGAGCACCACTATAACTTATAATATAGAGGGATGGTGATAGTAGTTAGTTGGAGGTCGGTTCCAACATTCCATCCATCCCTTTTTGGGTACATGATGATAATTTTATTTGGTGGTTGTTGTTGAGCAACATAATAGTTCTATTCACATTATATATCAAGTAAATAAATGGCTTGACATTACTTAAACTTTTCATGCTATCCATTTCTTTATATAATCAAAAGGCTTGAAATGTGGCTAAATGTTCACCATTAAATGGGGACAATCCCTGTGGAAATTAACTGAACTTAGTTGAATTGTGCAATAATAAGTCATGTTATGTGTACCCCATATGTTCAAAATATGAAAATGATTCTTTTTATCATATGTTTTATCTTTTGGTGGGCCCTGTCAGCCATGGATTGCCTTCATACAATGTACATGATTTGTCTCAATCATATAACTAATTATATATTCTTCATATTAGTTACTGTTAGTGTTTTTTAGGCATTCTATAAAACAGTTCACATGCCTTGCGTATGATATGACATTTTGTGTGCATCCTGCACTCTCTCTCATCTGGCTGATCATCGATTACACAAAGTGATCTGAAGCCATGATGCTAAAAAACACACAATCAAATCCAAAATGAACTTGCACTACAAATGGATTGTGGAAACTGATATTGGTAAAATTGCATGCATGTCTACCAGGACAATCACAACTTAAACATATATTTGTCCTGGTAGACATGCATGCAAAATTAACAATATCAGATTTCCACAATCCATTTGTAGTGCAAGTTTAGTTTGGATTTGATTGTGTGTGTTTTTTAGAATCATGGTTTCAGATCACTCTGCGTAATCCATCATCAACCGGATGAGAGAGTGTAGGATGCATGCAAAATGTCATATCATAGGCAAGGCATGTGAATTGTTTTATAGAATGGCTGAAAAAAATTTACACCTAGCTGTTGGTGGAAATTTCCACCTTCATTGGTCAAAATTTCCACCAACGCCTAAATTTTTTCCTACCTTTGTTGGTTGAAACTTCCACCAATGCCTAAATCTTTTTCTACCTTTGTTGGTCGAAATTTCCACCTTCATTGGTCGAAATTTCTACCAACGCCTAATTTTTTTTTCTACCTTTGTTGGTCAAAAATTCCACCAACGCCTAAATTTTTTTCTACCTTTGTTGGTCAAAATTTCCACCTTCATTGGTCAAAATTTCCACCAATGCCTAAATTTTTTTTCTACCTTTGTTGGTCAAAATTTCCACCAACGCCTAAATTTTTTTCTACCTTTGTTGGTCGAACTTTCAACCTTCATTGGTTGAAATTTTGACCAATTCCTTATTGAACTTAGACAATGGTTTTGGAAGGTTTTTGACCAATAGATTGGTCAAAATTTTGACCAACCAGTGAGTTGGTTGAAATTTGGTCAAAAACTAGGTCAAAAATTTGACTAATAAAGGTAGAAAAATGAACCCAAATGTACTAGTGTCGGATTGAGCATGTATAGCTCTTGAATAATTTCTAGGATCTCATATGGTAGATATAAACTTAATTTGGGTTTTAATAAAGATATGATGTTTAGAGTAGTGTTGGAAAAAGCCTTTATTAGCTAGTATGGTTTTAGGTACATCCCTTCTTATAACACTAACTAATTTGAGGAACATTTAGGGGTCCCTTGTGTTGTTAGAGTGGACAAGAGACATGTACTCTTCCCCATTATACTTCTTTCTTTGTACCAAATGTAAAGCCTTGGGGAATTCACTAATACCTTTTGGACCCTCTCCTCAATGTGTTTGGGTATCTTATGATTGGGTGTTTAACTTCTCTAAGAGAGGCATGTCAACTATTATTTTATGACTTAAATTTTTTATTGTAAATTTTGGGGTAGTTCTTGTTGAACACACAAAATTTTGAGAGGGGGATACAAATTAATTAGAATAATCCAAAGCTCTTACTTTGATAATCAATCATCGATATTACCCACCAAAAAAATTATTAAGTAATTAATAAACTAAAATAATAACACATGAACACCAATATTTTTATGCATGGGAATCCTAGATTAGGAAAAACCATGGTGAGTGCTTTCCCACAAAGAAAAATTATTTATATATAATCTGATTAGAAAGATATTCAGAGCTCACTATTTTAGAATTGCAATCAAAGGCTCAATCCCATACAACACTAAATATAGAACAAGTTCACTGCTCCATACTTGCAAAAAAGGTCCACTACCAAAGTAAAAAGATTTAGAAAAGAGAATGTGCACCCAAGAGTCATTATCTTAAGGATACAATGCATACAAATATTCTCAATAGATAAGAATAACTTCTCCATATAATGATGTTGTCCTACATAATTTTCTCAACCTCGACAACATATTATCTCTGCCTTTACTTCTCTACCACAATCAATCAACTATGCCATATGTGAATTCTACTCTTTCAAAAGGCTTCTCATAAATCTCCAATTGGTCACTCACCCCATTCTTTCTTTTTGCCAATGTATGTACACTATGGGTATGTGCAAGATCATGGTGTGCCAAAAGGTGGCGATGTGAAAAAAATAGAGTTTGAAAACGTCTAAAAGCATTTCAAAATCCACTCTGACTTTTTTCCACCCATTTTGATACCAAAGCTAAAAAGTTAGGGCTAAGCTTTATCGAGTATCCGATATGAAATCAGATACCTGAAACCTATAACATTGATTTAAAAAATAAATTGAGAGCTCTTTTCACATTGTAGTTTTTTTTGTTTGAGAGTTGAGCTCTATTCGGGTATCAGATTTCCGAATGGGTATACGATAAGGGTAAGTTTTTTTTGTTTTTTTAATTTGTTTTGAATGAATATTATTATGAATTAGTTATTTTTAATTGAATTTATTAAAAATTATGCTTTTTTTAATAGAAATTATTAAAATTTAGGTTGTTTTTAATAGAAATTATGTTTTGCAAATTAATAGGTATGGCTGACCCAAATGATGATACTGAGGCAAGAAATAATGTTCCTCATAATCCTCCACCAAACAATCTAGTGCCCCCTTGAAACCATCCACCAAACCATCCCCTACCCCCTCAAAACACTCTTTGAATTGAAGATTTGATATTAGAAAATCTTTTTGAATTGAGAGTTTTGCGAACCACATATAATACTATACTTGCATTGGCTCCCATTTTATCCATGTTAAACACCATAGTGGATAATATTGAAACACTTACCAATGAACAAACTGTTGCTCTTCGCTGGCATGGCCAAATGCATGCCATGTTTGATGATGGGTTCGACTATGATGAGGTTGCAACCCTAAATATAACTAAAGCTAATATGGTTAGACTTTTTGTGGACCCAAAAATTGGTAAACAAGTCAAACGCACAAAGCCCAAACTATCAATTAAATGGTGCACAAATGAGGCTATGCGTGTGGGATCATTGGTGGATGGTTTTTGACATCCCTCCACACAGCAATTTAGAGGTGCCATTTTATTTCATTAAAAAAATGTATATCAAATTTGTGTTGGGCCTCAAGGTGAACTATTAGAACATGAAGCCCAACATGGGTGTAGGAGGAGGAGCTCCTTAGGATAGACCCTTTTCCTAGCAAAAGAAAGCTAGCACTTTTGTCCCCACTACTAATATCTCCCCCCCTCCGCGAGTGCAACATCCTGATATCATTTCAGAGGCTGGCTCTCAGACTATTAGAGCCATCCATAGATTGTGTAGCCTATTGATATCCTAGGCTAGGTCAGTGTTGCCTCCCCATGTTGATGATGCTGGCGTGAGTTCATCATTGACGAGCTCATCACATGTTTGTGTGCCCCATACTTGTATAACGTGCAAGAATATTTGTCTAGGTCCCATAGGTGATCTTTTTGAGTATCAGTTTGTATATGAGGAGGATACACCAGATGCACGTACAAAGGCTACACACCCTGACATGAGAGAGGAGGGGCATGCAGAGGCATGAAGTCCTTCTGTGTCAGTACATTTATACATTTTTTTGTTACAACATATGCAATTTAAAGTTAATCTTTATAATAGAGTAATTTTAATTTTTAACCCATATTGACTTATACATTTATGTTATCTTCATTCATGTTTAGTTGATGACTGAGGAGGAGCTCAGACGGGTTGATAATGTCATGCTCTAAGCTATTTCATTTGGCCTTGAGACATCTACGGTACATTATGTTGTGTTCTCATTGTTTTTTCTATTTGATATTGGAGCATATATGGTTTCTAATCTCTCTTTTCTCTTGCAAGTATCACCTGTCAGTGGGGGGTAGAGTGCGGGGGATGAGGCACGACCCATTGACAAGGGAAAGGTAATTAGGTGCTTTCTATTTGATTAAATATCGATGCATTTTTTAAAAATGTTTGTGGTAATGAAATTTAATTACATTCTTTATTGTATAGGGTGTGGCCACTGGTGATGAGTCTAGGCAGATTCCATGTCGCAGACCCTCTAGCATTTCCATTCCCAGTGAGAGCCCCATCGAATGTATAAGTATCATTAATTTTTTATTTTCCTTATTTTCCATGATATTAACAACTAGTATTTTGTATCTCATAGGAAACACCTAGTGCACATGGGGTTGGACGCCAGAGTTTTGTATCTTTGCTGATGTAGCCATTATATCCAAAGGAGGAGTCAACACAGGTAAGTTGTAGTTTGAATTCTTGATTATATGTTATAAATTTAGCATGCTATGAATTATAATGTTATAGTTTAAGTTGTAGATTCGTCTAACAGACATACTTGAACATACACAGGTCACAATCAATGAGGGTCAAGCATTGCCAAGGACATATGAGAGGACTCTTGACTGGTGCAAGAGGTTGATGAGAGAGGTATTTATGATAAAAATTTAATACTATGAATCTTCATTAAAAAAATTATCATTATGCATTTGAGTAATTCAATGTTAGATACATAGAATCATATAAAGTTAGTAGTATAACTTTGGGTTTTCCTTTTTTGTTTATGTAGGAGGCATCTGATCCACCTAGTGCAATGAAGAGGCTACATTTTGATCATCCACTAGTAGCCTAGGATAGTATAGTTGTCATAGGATGCGTCATGAGACATTTTGAGATGGAATATGCCACATTGTATACAAAAACATTGATATTATACACATTCTGATGGCATGATCAGCCACATTTTGTATATGGATCTATGTATTTTGATATATATTTGTGTAATTTGTCTATGGATACATGAACTTAGATATATATTTGTGTAATTTGTCTATGGATACATGTATTTTGATAAATATTTTTGTCATATATGTGCACAATGATATACATATTAATTTAGTATAGTATTGCTCAATTTATCGTGGGTCATGTGTATTGTTCATGTTTATTGAATATCATTCATTTTGATCATGTTTGTTATATTTGATTCAAATGAAATAATTTGTGAATAACACTTTACCAACCTTTATTATCAAATTTTGATGCAATGTTTAATTTGAAATGCTATCATATATGTTTAATTTGAAATAATCTCTGTAATCCCTTAAGATGTCACTATGGTTCACCCACCCAAATGCACTTAGAGCACCTTGGAAATGAGATTAGCTATTGTAGGCCTCATCATGACCATCCTGTAGCATTCAACATTTCATCGATAGCCCCCACGAGCTCTGAGTTACGACCATTGGAAGATCGACCTCGAGACACACTTAAAGCACCTTGGAGGCTCTTCAGTACAGGGTGGCCGCGAACAATGGAGGCTCTCTATAGCCAAAACAAGGGTGTCACTAAGGTTCACCCACCCATCCAAAGCTAATGGTACTGATGATTCAATGCCAAGACCAGCAGTTTCAAAGTTATGATATGATTCACCTATGAACTGAGGCACACTGCGAGTTTTGGCATCGAGCGATATCGCTATGCCAAATCCAAATGGAATGTGAACTCTTGAAAATGAGATAGGTCATTGTAGGCTTCGGCATGACCATCCAGTAGCATTCAACATTTCATCGATAGCCCCCACGAGCCCCGAGTTATGACCCTCAGAAGATCGACCTCGAGACGCACTTAGAGCACCTTGAAGACTCTTCGGTACGGGGTGCGATGTACTACAAGGCTTGCTCACACTGACTAGTCCTTCTTAGGACTTCCAAAGGTCAAATTCAAGACCTTGTTGTTTTCTTCTTACTTCTTCCACTTTGGATCCAACTAAGATCCACCTCTTTCACCCTAGTACATCAACTTTACAAAGAAAAATGAGAACAAGTGTTATTATGAGACTTTACTACACATTCGGCTTACCAAGCCCACATGACATTTTGGCAATGCAATAAAGATTCAAGGCTTCTATCAGCATCATGAGATTGATATGTATGAGTTTGGATCAACCAACAGCTCTACAATAACTAAAAATCAATATCTCAAACAAATTTCAAGCAGTAGTTGTTGTTAGCACATTAAAATCACAGTCATAGCAAGGTCACTTCACACCTTATATAGGTGTTTCCAACCTTGTTTGGTCATGCTCAAACCCCTAACTAACTCTTTGCACTCATTTTCAACTTTGCAAGAAAAGCAATTTTGAGCAATTTTTGATATAACTTAAAATTCTTAATTAGATGAGTTCACCACACTTGGTAAGGGGTCCTATTAGGTTGATTTAGACATTCCAAGATGGTTTTTGACCCTTGGTCAACTTTTCTACCACTTTGGTCAACCTAACCCCTATTGAGAAACTTATATGCATAACAACAACTTAGGAGCAAAAACCCACTTAGCAACTAAGTTAACCTCATGTAAGGACCTAATAGGTCTTATTAAACCACTAGTGATGTGGCTAGCATCACTACAAGCCAAAATGACAAGAAAGAAGCACTAGGTACAAACTAGACTAACTAGGTGCTCCTGCACTAGGGTGGTCGCAGACGATGGATGCTCTCTGCGGTTAGAACAAGGGTGTCATTGGGGTTCACCCACCCATTTGGAGCTAATGGCACTAAAAATTTGATGCCAAGATCAGCGGTTTCAAAGTTACACTGATGCACCTATGAATTGAGGCACACTACGAGTTTTGGCATTGAGCGAGATCATTGTGTCGAATCCAAACGAAATGTGATCTCTAAAAAATGAGATAGGTTATTTTAGGCCTCGACATGACCATCTTGTAGCATTTGATGTTTCATCGATAGCCACCATGAGCTCCGAGTTACGACCCTTGGAAGATCGACCTCGACACACACTTAAAGCACCATGGAGACTCTTCGGTACGGGGTGGTCGCAGATGATGGAGGCTCTCCGTGGCCAGAACAAGGGTGTCACTAGGGTTCACCTCCCATTCGGAGCTAATGAAATTGATGATTTGATGCCAAAATCAACGATTTCAAAGTTACGCTATGATGCACCTATGAACTGAGACACACTGCGAGTTTTGGCATCGAGCAAGATTGTTGTACCGAATCCAAATAGAATGTGATCTCTCAAAAATGAGATGGGTTATTTTAGGCCTTGACATGACTGTCATGTAGCATTCAATGTTTCATTGATAGCCTGCATGAGCTCTAAGTTACGACCCTCAGAAGATCGACCTCGACGTGCACTTAGAGCACCTTGGAGACTCTTCGGTACAAGGTGGCCGCGAAGAATGGAGGCTCTCCATGGCCAGAAAAAGGGTTTCACTAGGGTTTACTCTCCCATCTAGAGCTAATGGTGCTGATGATTTGATGCCAAGATCAACAGTTTCAAAGTTACGCTGTGATGCACCTATGAACTGAGGCACACTACGAGTTTTGGCATTGAGCGAGATTGCTATGTTGAATCCAAACAGAATGTGATCTCTCAAAAATGAGATAGGTTATTTTAGGCCTTGCCATGACCATCCTGTAGTATTTGAAATTTCATCGATAGCCCCCACAAGCTTTGAGTTACGACCCTCAGAAGATCGACCTCGACACACACTTAGAGCACCTTGGAGACTCTTCGGTATGGGGTGGTCGTGGATAATGGAGGCTCTCCACGGTCAGAACAAGGGTATTACTAGGGTTCATCCGCTCATCTAAAGCTAATGGCATTGACGATTTGATGCCAAGATCAACGATTTCAAAGTTACGTTATGATGCACCTATGAATTGAGGCACATTGCGAGTTTTGGCATCGAGTGAGATCGTTGTGCTAAATCCAAACAGAATGTGATCTCTCAAAAATGAGATAGGTAATTTTAGGCCTCAGCATGACCATCATGTAGTATTTGACATTTCATCAATATCCCTCATGAGCTTTGAGTTACGACCCTCGAAAGATCGATCTCGACACGCACTTAGAGCACCTTGGAGACTCTTCAGTATGGGGTGGCCGCGAACGATGGAGGCTCTTTGCAGCCATAACAAGGTTGTCACCAAGGTTCACCCGCCCATCCAGAGCTAATGGCATTGATGATTCGATGCCAAGATCAATGGTTTCAAAGTTACGTTGTGATGCATCTATGAACTAAGGCACATTATGAGTATTGGCATCGAGTGAGATTGTTGTGCCGAATCCAAATGGAATGTGATCTCTCAAAAATGAGATAAGTTATTTTAGGCCTCAGCATGAGTGTCCTATAGCATTTGACATTTCATTGACAACCCCCATGAAATCTGAGTTACGAAACTTGGAAGATCGACCTCAACACACACTTAGAGCACCTTAGAGACTCTGCAGTACGAGGTGGCCATGGACAAAGGAGGCTATCCATGGCTAGAAAAAGGGTGTCACTAGGGTTTACCTACCCATCTAGAGCAAATAGAACTGATGATTTGATGCCAAGATCAACAATTTCAAATTTACACTGTGATGCACCTATGAATTGAGGCACACTGTGAGTTTTGACATTGAGCAAGATCACTGTGACGAATCCAAATGGAATGTGATCTCTCAAAAATGAGATAGGTTATTTTAGGCCTCTAGCATGAACGTCCTATAGCATTAAATGTTTCATCGATAGCCCTCACAAGCTCTGAGCTACGACCCTTGGAAGATCGACCTTGACACAAACTTAGAGCACCTTGGAGACTCTTCAGTACGGGGTGGCCGCAGATGATGGAGGCTCTCCGTGGCTGGAACAAGGGTGTCACTAGGGTTCACTTGCCCATCCAAAGCTAATGGCATTGATGATTCGATGCCAAGATTAGTGGTTTCAAAGTTACGTTGTGATGCACCTATGAACTAAGGCACACTGTGAGTTTTGGCATCGAGCGAGATCACTGTGCCGAATCCAAATGGAATGTGATCTCTCAAAAATGAGATAGGTTATTTTAGGCCTCGACATGACCATCCTATAACATTCAACATTTCATTGCTAGCCCTCACGAGCTCCGAGTTACGACCATCAAAAGATCAACCTCGATACACACTTAGAGCACCTTGGAGACTCTTCAGTACAGGGTGGCCGTGAATGATGGAGGCTCTCTATGGCTGGAACAAGGGTGTCACTAGGATAAATATTAATTAAAAGCATTATTTTTTACCTCTCTCAAGTTTTTGGCATTGGGCACAGTGTAAGTTTGGTGTTAGTATGTATTAAAATCATCATTTTTTAGGTCCCTCCACATAAATTGCATTAAGTAAAATCATCTTTGTTTTTTACATTAAATCAACAAGTTTCCATTTACAATATCTCAAGTGTTTCATCATTATTACATCAATGCACAACTACCAAAAATTGTAGTATCAAAAATAGTAGTGCCAAAAATTGTAGTGTCAAAAATCGTAGTGTCAAAAATAGAATAGATTTTTCTTCATTCTACTCTTTATTTAGTTTTTTATCTTCATGCATGGCTACTCTTCATGATGTACCTACATTCCAATATCATAAAAAATATTAGTAACTTATTATATTAAACAAGATAATCATCAATTCACCAAATCATTATGAACAAAATAACATAAGTTCAGTAAATATACCTAGTTGAGTGTTCTAGTAGGGTCCTCTCTCTATTTTAGGGTCTCCAATAGGGCATCATGATCAGCATTAGTAATAGTAAAAAGTTATTTTACTTTTGGTCTTCCTTGATGCTTCCAAAACTTTACATTTGTTGCTATAATAAGATGTGAATTTATGAGAATTGTTTTGTGCTTCTGATAGTCTTTGAATGTAAGAATTCCCTTCCTTCTAAGCATGTATGTCTACAGCCATGGTCTAGTGACAACCACTAAACCAGTAGGATATGTGAATCCATCATCATCTGTGATTGGTTGTGGAAGCTTTTGTTTACCTCTTACACAACATGCTAACTAATAATCTGATTTCCCATCATTCCCTTGTGGTGCAACCAATGCAAAGACATGTCCTGGCTGAAGAAGATATGATAGATGGTTATGCTCAAGTGAACTTTCCATGTCATCATTTTTTATAGAGGGTATGATAGACAATGGAGTAAGATAATGTGGAGCCCATGTGTCCACCCACTCACTCGAATCACAATAATCCCAATTACGTTGAAAACAACTACAACAAAAGAAAGCTAGTTGTCATGTCCAAATGGTCTATGTACTAGAATCAGAGCTCCGGAAAGAATGCATTATTTATGAGTCTCTCACTATAGCACAATCTAATCTATCACCTATGTACCCTTCCTCAACCATTCAAAAGAACCTACGTACTACTAAATCAAGAGTCCCCCCTATGACAATGTTGAACTACACCAATCAACAATGCTATGAGCATCAAGAAGCTCTACTCTTGAAATGTTCAATTGCTCCTTAACTAGAGTTCTCTTCACACATGCCCCTGCTCCATCATGTTCCCCTTTCCCATGGTCAGACTCAAAAAAACTCCAAATATGAGGTACCCCCCTCTCTACGTGCATCCTACACAACCAATAAAACATACGAGCATTCTTGAATTGACCTATGCAATTATCTAACCAAATGATATGTCTATCCATAGCAATTGCATGCTCTTGTAAGAAATCAAAATAATTCTCAAAACAATGTTGCACAAACTCGTGAGAGTGAGATCTATCATCACTCATATAAAAATGGTACTCTGTAATAATGTTTTGATTATCTTCCACACTAGCAGGGGCATATCTATATGTTATGTGGACAAAAATAGCAATCTGAATGGAGTTGTAATACCGATATTGTGTCTCATTTTGAGGCTGCAATGTGTAGTTCTCAGCAAAGTGGAGTAAGATGGGAAAAGTCTCCTTACACATTCTAAATTGTTGATCCAACCCCTAAGACTTGTGACTATGTCTTGCATGCTTGTAGAAAAGATTTGTCTTGAAATTTGAAATAAAACTAGCCACACTGATTTCTTTTTTAGCCAATTCACATCTAGAGCCCTCACCCCCACTCTTCAATGTGTATTTCATTGTTTCATATACCATTTTTTTTACTATTGTCTTCCCAAGATCTTGTTCGCGCCCCTCATGGAAACATGTGTCAAACTCGGATAAGCCACTACATTCTAAAGACTTCTCATTTAAGCAAGCATTTCTATAAACGAAACAACCATCAACTCTACGACATAAAAATTGATCTAGCAAGTCTCTTGATGATTTTGGAAGACCACTAGCACCACAATTCTCCAACATTTATTTACTATGCAAAGTAGAATGGATGGAGCGTAATAGTTCATGGTGCGTAGAAAAGTCGACATGATATTTGCAACAACATGTATTTCAAATTTTAAGTGGCACACAAGAAAATGGCTTCAAAGATTCAAAAGCCCTTTGTGATATATGTAATCTTGGATGATTCTCTCTAAATTGTTTGAACAACATAGTTTGACTGACCTCCAAATAATTTTTAGGATATGTCGTGTGGTTTTTGATGTCAATTCTCAACTTTAACATATCTTTAGCATTAGGTGATACTCTTGAACTAGAGTGCCAAAATTGTGTAATTTCTTCCTTCACATCATAAAATAGCTTCTTATCAAAATGTAGAAGTCTCCCACCAAAAGCCCATGTTTCATTTTGAAGAGGATCATCAATTCTC
Source organism: Cupressus sempervirens (assembly GCA_028749045.1). Taxonomy (NCBI): domain Eukaryota; kingdom Viridiplantae; phylum Streptophyta; class Pinopsida; order Cupressales; family Cupressaceae; genus Cupressus; species Cupressus sempervirens. The sequence goes on along the minus strand of CM053791.1, from coordinate 81,933,257 downwards.
TCTCGTCTACCAAGTGCTCTTCTCAAAGTAGTACGATTTAGGTTTAAGTCAATACAAACTTGTCTCATATATCTACCCTTTCTCAAATGATGACTTACCAAAGAGGTTGTAATAACCCTTCGAGCAGTTCTCTTATCCTTCTCCCTATTATTTTTCCCAATGCAATCAAGAGCACTGAAAAGATTCTTCACAATAATGACATTTCTTTTCAATTTTTTATTAACATGAATCTTCAATTTGGAAAGCATAGGTCTCATCTTTTGCATCTTTAATAAGTGCATAAAAAGTTGACATTGCTCCACCACTATCTTGCTGTTGAAAAACATCTTATATAGTCTTGAAGCCCATAACCGAATGGTTCTTTCTAATTTTTTCCCCTCCAAATTGGTAATAATTGTTTCATCAATTTCAATTATCCATTTTGGTGTTCTAGAACCTTCATGTCAATTATAATTAGGAGATATGTAACATTTCTGTGCATTGTCATTTTTGACATGGTCAATCATGCAATTTACATTATGAACTGGTGGCATTTCATTCTCCAAATTTTTATTCTCTAAATTTTCAATCCGGACATTATTGTTATTAATTAGTACATTTTCATTCCCCAACTGCACATATTCATTATCTGACTTTATGATTTCACCTTCGATCAATACATTGTCAACTTGACTCACATTTAACATACCTTGTCTCTTCTTTCAGTGATTTACCTTGTCCCTTTCCCTATATGTTGCAATGTCTTCATTCAATACCTTCCATTTTCATTTAGCTTTTCGACGACTACTGCTCCCCATTCAAAAAACAATAGCAGACACCTAATCATACATTATATAACCTTTTTCGATCGTATGGGGCCCAAAAAATTAGTTTTCTCCAAATCCGTGAAAATGACCCACAAAAAATGTGATTGTCGGGTCTGTAGTGATAGGGAATATATTGGAAAAAGCATGCCAGTATTTCGAGTACCCGATCCCATATCAGGTATCCAATCCCAAATCGGATACCCGAAATGGATGCCGAAATTTTTGAGGGAAGTCAAAATTTGGAAAGTGTGGGCAATGTGAACAAATTTGATTATTATATATGATTATTATTATATATATGATTATTATATTATATTATTATGATTTTTACTATTATTATTGGATATAATATAGCAATATATATTATTATTATTACCTATAAATATAATATATTAATATGTATATATATATATATATATGATTATTATATTATATTATTATGATTTTTACTATTATTATTAAACATAATATAGTAATATATATTATTATTATTATTATTACCTATAAATATAATATATCAATATGTATATATATATATATATATATATATATATATATATATATATATATATATATATATATATATATATATATATATATATATATATATATATATATATATATATATATATATATATATATATATATATATATATATATATATATATATATATATATATGATTATTATATTATATTATTATGATTTTTACTATTATTATTAAACATAATATAGTATTATATATTATTATTGTTATTATGACCTATAAATATAATATATTAATATATATAGGGACCCATTTGGTTGGTTCGAATGTGTCAAAAGGGGTCATAGGTTAACCTATGACCCCTTTTGACGCATTTCATGACAACATATGTCCCTAGGGGCCCTAGGACCCCTAGGGATCCATTTGGTTGGTTCCAATGCATCAAAAGGGGTCATAGGTTAACCTATGATCCCTTTCGACGCATTTCATTACAACATATGTCCTTAGGGGCCCTATGACCCCTAGGGACACATTTGGATGGTTCGAATACATTGAAAACCCTTTCGATGCATTTTATGACAACATATGTCCCTAAGTGCCCTAGGACCCCTAGGGACCTATTTGGATGGTTCAAACCTATGACCCCTTTCGATGCATTTTATGACAACATATGTCCCTAAGGGCCCTAGGACCCCTAGGGACCTATTTGGATGGTTCAAATACGTCAAAAGGGGTCACAGGTCAAACCTATGACCCCTTTCGATGCATTTCATGACAACATATGTCCCTAGGTGCCCTAGGACCCCTAGGGACCCATTTGGTTGGTTCCAATGCGTTGAAAGGGGTCATAGGTTAACCTATGACCCCTTTCCACGCATTTCATGATAATATATGTCCCTAGGGGCCCTAAGAACCCTACAAACCCATTTGGTTGGTTTGAATGTGATAAAAGGGATCGTAGGTTAACCTACCTATGACCCCTTTCGACGCATTTCATGACAACATGTGTCCCTAGGGGCCCTAGGACCCCTAGCGACCCATTTAGTTGGTTCCAATGCGTCAAAATAGTTCATAGGTTAACTTATGACCCCTTTCGACACATTTCATGACAACATATGTCCCTAGGGGCCCTAGGACCCCTAGGGACCCATTTGGATGGTTCCAATGCGTCGAAACCCTTTTCGATGCATTTCATGACAACATATGTCCCTAGGGGCCTAGGACCCCTAGGAACCCATTTGGATGGTTCGAATGCGTCAAAAGCGGTCATAAGTTAACCTATGACCCCTTTCGACACATTTCATGACAACATGTGCCCCTAGGGGCCCTAAGACCCCTAGGGACCGATTTGGATGGTTTGAATGCAATAAAATTGATGCATTTCATGACAACATATGTCCCTAGGGGCCCCTAGGAACCCTAGGGACCCATTTGGTTGGTTTCAATGCCTCGAAAGGGGTCATAGGTTAACCTATGACCCCTTTCATGATAACATATGTCTGTAGGGGCCCTAAGAACCCTAGGGTTGGTTCTAATGCGTCGAAAGGGGCCATAGGTTAACCTATGACCCCTTTTGACGTATTTCATGACAACATATGTCCCTAGGGGCCCTAGGACCCATAGAGACTCATTTGGTTGGTTCCAATGCATTGAAAGGGGTCATAGGTTAACCTATGACCCATTTCGATGCATTTCATGACAACATATGTCCCTAAGGGCTCTAGGACCCCTAGGGACCCATTAGGTTGGTTCGAATGCAATAAAAGGGGTTATAGGTTAACCTATGACCCCTTTCGACACATTTCATGACAACATATGTCCCTAGGGGCCCTAGGACCCTTAGGGACCCATTTGGTTGGTTCCAATGCGTCGAAAGGGGTCATAGCATATGACCCCTTTCAACGTATTTCATGACAACATATTTAGTTGGTTCAAATGCATCGAAAGGGGTCATAGGCTAACCTATGACCCCTTTCGATGCATTTCATGACAATATTATATTTAATAATAATAATATAATACTGAATATTTTAATATAATAATAATAATATTACTAGATTATATAACAATAATAATAATAACCATATATATTACTATATATAATAATAATCATAACCATATATAATAATAATAGTTAGTAATAATATAATAATCATATGTATTCATAATAATAATAATGCCCACACTTCCCAAATTTTTGTTTCCCTCCAATATGGGTGGTTTGCCTCCAAAATTTCAAAAATTGGAAAATTTGGGGAAGAATTTTGGCCGCCACTTTTTGGGTACCCGATTTCATATTAGGTATCTGATCTGGTAACGGATACCCGATTAGGCTTGGTATTTACCAAACCTATTTGGTCAACTAAAAAAATGTGTTTGAGAAAGGTTTAAGTGACATTCAGACTTCGAGTAGTCATTTGACAATATTATTTTCATCGAAATTCAATGAAATGAAAAGTGTTTTTTTTATAACACTCTCAAGATTCCATTGATATAATTGCTGTCAAATTCCGAGTTTGATAAGTATTTATTAGTTAATTTTTAATGAAGATGATTGTAAAGTGTTGATTGACATACTAATTGAAAAATAGCTATAACTTTCAAACGGTATAACATTTTTGAAATCCAAAAGTTGTGTCACATTGTATGCTTCGCCTAGTATAAGGAAAAAAAAATTAATTTGGTAAAGTTTTCAATTAGTTAAGGTGGTTAGACACAGGAGTTTTTTAATTTTGAAAAAGTTATAGTAGAAAATTCATATTTAATTATTTATTTGGAAAAAAAAACCCAAAAATATGTGTCACATCCAAGCATGAGTCTACTTTTTATATCTATAATTATATTAAAAAATATTATCATTTGATTTTGATTAAGGTGGTCAGACATACACCTACTTTTTATTTTCGCCCTAAAAGTTTTGTAGTATTGCATTGAAATTCAAACTTTTGACCAATTAAATATTTTTTTTTCCAGATAAGGCCTAGTAATTTAGAAACTACATTCAATTTCCTACAGATTATTTTCTTACAACTTTTTTATATAAAGTGCAGAACCCCTTTAAAATTATGTGTCAAGTTGACATAACCATGATTTTATGATTTTTCACTGCCACTTAAGGTCATAGTTTGGTTGACCATGATCCTTCACATACCCCTATACTCATATTTAAGATAGGTCATTGGAATTACAACAAGGTTATCCATGCCAAAATTAAATTATAATTCAACCATATCAACAACAAATTATATAATAAGGTTTATGTCACAAGAATCCAAACCAAAACATAGGTCAAACATAGCATCAACCCGTCTGGATAAGAAATAGTCATTAAATACAATATAGGTCACACATAACATGAACACATCCAAATAAGAGATATTAAATTCCAAACTAAAATATGAAGTATGATCCACTTTATAATCTAGAAAGGCGACCATGAACATGTTGCAAATACCCTAGTATGAGATCTACAATTATTGGAACAACTACCATAGTTAAGTCAAACATTTAGCATCACGGTACCCAAAGAACCACATTATTACCTGTTGTATTTGGACCTCCACATGCCAAGGTGAGATCTAAAACCCACATTAGAATCTCGCCACACTTTCCAATTATCCATCTTAGAAGCCATCACATCAAATTTTTGAACTAGAACAAAAATTGATCATAACCACATTACTTGGTAACACTATTTCAGGATCACTAGTTTCTAAATTACTGGTGGAAACACCAAAACTAAGACAAAAACCTGAATACAATACAAATCACATCTATACATATTAACCTTTATTTTGGAGTTGACACCTTCTGGGAAACACAACTAAACAAGTGTTATCTTCAACTATACATACTTCTATCACTAAACCGCTAACTTTTGGACCGGAGCTCATATAGCACTAAAGAACTAATAAACACCATTCTTATGTGATCTTTAGAAAACACATGCCTTCCACTATTATACAGTAGTATCATGCTCAGTACAAAACCTTACTTCTTTCAAACTAGCTTTCTTCTTCCAAACAAACAAATATACTAGAAAATGTCATGAGAAAAAACCTCTAGACCACAGTATTAGAGACAACACTTATGAACCAATTATAGTGTTTGACATCAATGAAAACAAATAATAACAACTAAGCATATATTTCCAATACAACATGGCATTTTATTGAAATATCCAAGAAAGTGATAACTAACATGGAATTGCTCATTAGCCATAAAGAAAACAACATAATTAAATCATACCAACTTAGGTATAAACTACAACACTAAAATAAAATTCTAGCAATAAAACAAGACACGTATGCCAACTATACACATCTATACCTAGGGTTCTTTCATCCCACCTAAGAATTAGAGTCCTCTTGGGGTGTTGTCGTCCCCTAGGATTACAGTAGTTCCTCCATACATTTACATTGATGGTGAATATTTTAGAACCTCGTGTTAGCACTTCATGTTTTTGTAGAAATGCAATTGCAACACCTATAGGTTATCTTGCAAAATATAATTTAGGAGCCCACTTTTGAAGATGCTCAACAAGAAATCATGTGATTGGGATGCCAAACCACTCAGGGATCACATTTATTTGTCATAGGTGAGTACTTCTCATAGTCACATTTGATAAGTCTTTGAAGTGGAAAGTTTTTGGGTTTTGGATGTTTTCTATCTGCCTATTCTCAAACCTTTCATGTGATCAATTTTGGAAGTCAATACTTTAGTGCCTAATGTTTTTCATGTCTAAATAATTGTTTCCCTCAATTGTTCCCATCTCAATTTGTTCATTTGCAAAGCTCCATCAATCTGCTTGGTATTTTTACTGTCTTAAAACTTTATGCAGATTATTGTATTTTATTGTTTGCACAAAGTTAACTTTATCTGGTTTAGCCTACTTTGGAGGTTCGCATTTTGAAACCAGTTGAGGGTTTAATGAAAATTGTTTCTTCATTTGATTATCCGTATAGCAATGTACTCCTATGCATGATTGTAGAACCTCGTGGATCAATTTGGTATCTTTTCATAAACATAAACCAAATAGAATTTATAGCAGTTTGTTGCAGGAAGTTGTAGAAGGTCAATTGCGGCCTTCAATATCTCGCTGATAAGATGGGTTCAGATGAATTTCTCTGGCACAGTTGTTCATTTCATCTAAATGAACTTATCTTTATATTTATTTTTAGGAATGTTTAAGAGGCATTTTGTTTTGTTTTTTGGGACTGAAAATGATGATGAAGAATAAAATTAGAGGGTATTTCATTTCATCTTTTTGGGATGCATTCAATCAAAGTTTTAGAGTTGTTCCAGGATCTAATTGAGTTTTTGTTTTAGATAGGATCTACATGGGGTAGCTATATGTCTTTTAAATTCGACTCTAAGTTCTGATCATTATTATAAAAATGGACGAATTTAGACATACAGATTAGAAACTGTTAATGCATGAAAGTTAGTTAACCTGAAGTGCACTAAGTTACTTAACCTGAACGACTACTGAGTAGTTTCCCTTGCATACCAAGGATACAGAGCTGTGTTACATGAGACGTTACATATGTTTATATAGATTTAGCAACAGTATATATATGGGCGCAGAAATATTGTAAGAACATAGAGATGTGTACTTATGAAATTTATCGAAAGTTTATATATATAAAGGCTTGGTATCCATTTTATTTTATATAAGGTCTCTGTATGTATTGTCATCAGTCCATATAAACTCCTGAAGAATTGTGATCATGATTATTTTTATTGAAATAAACTGAAAATTCCTAACACTGTTATTTATTATCAGGAACTCTTCCTCGATTCAATGAACGAAGTCCTTACACAATGATGTAGAAGCTGCTATTAAAAGCCATAGGCTTGCCATCTAAAATCACCAAAAAAAACCTGCAATGCATTCCGTATAGGTACCATCAAATCGTCAAGCTTGAATTTTTTCGTATGCATTGAATTCCTACGTGCCAAATGACGTAAGAAGGATTGCGGCCTGCAAGTAAATCTGTGTCTGATGTACACGATGAATGCACCAGACTTGTATTACACGAAGCCTCGCTGCTTTTATGTATTTATCCGTACGAATGTGCGGGAACATCTGGCCTATACGAAATTTGGATTGCTGGGATCAAAACGTTACCTAGCTGTATATTGTGTTTCGTACCATTCATAATTGGGTTTCTTGGGTGATGTAATATGCAGATCGAACACAAATCTTTCTCTTAAAGGAAGTGGCGTTATCACTTAAGTCCGTCCCGGGACCAATCTCAAATTTCATATTAGCACATCAGGGCGAGTATCTGATGCATATAGATTAGGTTGAATTGATTAGGTTTTCAAACTGGGGAGAGAGTAATCAAGCCACATATGTTAAAAGATATCTAATGCTTTGGGAAAGTTGATATTGTAGGAGTCTAAATTGTATTTGGTTGAAATATTTTTTAAAAGGAAAAAATAAACAAAAAGTTAACTGGTATATGAATTGCATAGTTCAAATATATTACAAAAAGTTAAGTCTTAGTTGTTCTCAAGCTTGTAAATCTAAATATGAAAGTTGCCAATGAAAAAATAGAGTTAAAAGTCAGTTTATATTGTGACATTGTTATCAAGATTCAACAATGTAGTTTTTGAACAAAGTCATTGACTCATATTTCACGAGTAGTGGTTCACAAAAAGTAGTCTCTCATGATAATGAATAGAACACTTAGCCCTCATTGCATCAAGGTGATGCTCACCAAGGTGAAACATTGAGGCTTAGGAGGTCATTCATCCCAATACCACTTCATCTCAAGCACACTTAACCATATAATTCCGTTCAAGATTAAGCCAACTTTTCTTGCAACCTTATTTGCGAAAAATTCAGCCAGTGTAGTATATTTCATGTGTAGTGGTTCACAAAAAGTAGTCTCTCATGAGAATGAATAAAACACTTAGCCCTCATTGCATCAAGGTGATGCTCACAAAGGTGAAACATTGAGGCTCAGGGGGTCATTCATCCCAATACCACTTCATCTCAAGCACACTTAACCATATAATTCCCTCCAAGATTAAGCCAACTTTTCTTGCAACCTTATTAGTGAAAAATTCAGCCAGTGTAGTAACAATAACTATCTCGTATCATTTGTGATCAAAGTGGCAATGATTTACAATTGTGATTGCATACACGACAATAACAAGGGCTTGGTATTCAAGCCTTTTAAGCAAATACTGGATGTGTATATCCTTAGCTACATTTCTTGGTTATTTATGAATGGATGATTTTTCCCCCATTCACAAGATGACATGAGTGGTTGTAAGTGTTTGTCTCTTATCAAAGGAGTTGGTAATTACGGTTGGATGTGTTTGTCCCCCATCATAATGGTTGAAAGTAGATGTGTGTGTGTCTCCATGTACATGATTGATATTGGATAGATGTGTTTATCCCCATCCAAACCTAATATAAGACCTTGGATAGATGTGTTAGTCTCTATCCTTGGATGCATTGGTAAATTTGTTTGTCTCTATCCTTGGATGATAGTACACCAAGTGTAGTGAGGCTAGATCCACTATTGCTTGACATGAGTAGATGTGTATGTCCCTATTCTCGCCTTTATTATTTTGTGCAACTATACATGGTCACCAAGAATTTTGATGTACTTGATATACATGGTCACAAGGGGGGGAAGAATTAGTGTTCACATAGGTGTTAGGAAATTAGTTTGCATGAGTTAGAATTTCACAGTGTTTTCTAAAATAAAGGTCAATTGTTATTACATCTCACATAATTATCAATGATTCTTATAGTTTGATTTATTTGTTTATGAGTTGTTCGAACAACTCATTTAAATGTAAAGAGGGTTGTTATAGGAGGTATAACAACTCTCCCACAATATAGGATATGAAAGATTATATGTGTGTGTGTTTTTTGTACATGTCATATTGCAAGGGAGGTGGACTAAGAGAAGCACATATTATTAAGTTTATAATATTATTGTAACTTTTGTCTTCATCTACTTATATTTCTAGTAAATTTGAAGTGTTCCTTGGCATACATAAAAGCTTGTTGTGTCCCATAGTATTGCATGATATTAATTTGGAAGTGATTGTGTATTTTTTTGTATAACATTTTCAGGCACACTTTGTGGTCCATTATCCATATGATATTAGATTAAATGAATATAAAGATGAAATATTGTAGACCCAAAGAGAATAGAAAGGTGTGGAAAAGAGAGAAGTTTCACACAAACTAAAGTGGCAAGTAAAATGTAAAATAATAATAAAATAACTAAATGAAAGATATACAATTAATATAATGAATAACTAGAGCCCAACTTAAATTTTGAAAAATCAAGGAGCAAAAGAGAATTGCAAAATTAAAAAAGATCTAAGCAAAAAATATTCAAAAATATTTTTTAAAAGTTTGAAAAACTTGAGTTGAATAAGTCAAGAAAATAATAAGGGTTGAATAAGCCAATAACAAGGAAAAGCAAATGGAAACTAAAAAGAGAGAAGAAAGAAGAAAGAAATGAAAATGAAAAATAAAAGAAGATTGATTAGAGCAAAGATAAGAGGGGAAAACCTTAGACATTGGCTCTTCTCTTATCACATCATGACTTCACACTAAAGATTGTGTTGTTGCATGATAGATTCTTTCACTAGAAGATGTATTTTCACTACATTGTAAAAAAATATGCAGACTATAATCATAAGTGGTTCCTTTCTACTCAATTTAAAATAAAACTACCTTTGAAATCTCAATTGGATGACCATTCTTTGCATCAAATCTATTGTAGGTGCATCTCACATTAAATCTCATAGTATGCTTTTGGATTCCCATACAGATAACTCTAGTAGCAAAACGAAAGAACACCTTATGAAATCGGAATAGAAAAGAAAAATGATCAATTTCAATTACATGAACTTTCATTTCATTCATGAAGCTTATAAAGCCTTTCATTCTTATTACAAACTACCTATTGAAATGTAACCTCCCAAAAACTAACAATCAACTAATTATTTATTTATTAACTTAAATTTTAACCTAAACTAATGTATACTCCAACAACATATAGGTATACATATACATAGATAAATGAGAATACATATACATGGGTATGTATATATGTATGTAGATATGTGTGTGTGTTTATATGTATTTGTACGTATGTATAAAAGCATGCATATATGTATATTTGACTAAAAAAAGTAAATACTTGAAAGTTATATTTCTAGTAGTACAACCATTATAACAACAGTCTCCTCTATCTCTACATATGCATTCATCTATTTATGTTTATATATATAAATTTGATTTAAATAAATTTAAACTTGAAACCATATTTCCTAATGTTAGAATTTATCTTCTTCCAATATCCTCCTTATCTAAGTATTTTATTTATATTTATCAAAAATTTTACCATCACATAAATTTAAAAATAATAAAAAATAGAATTATAAACTTACACATTCAACTTTAACATCAATATATGAAATAAAATCATAAAAATAAACACAATTTAATTGTTTACAATCAAACATTCAACACTAACAGCAATATATTCATACAGATAAATAACATTCCAAAATCTAATACCATAAAAAATATTTCAATATTCATTTTAAAAGTAATGAAAAAAATCATATTTATTTGAATGATCTTAGTTAAAAAGTTATAATGAAGTATGAATCTTTAAGGAATGGAAACAAATAAAATATGGAGAAATCATAAGATAATTAGGCATCCCTTTTAGTTTGGGAGACAAATTATATGATCTATGGAATCAGTTTATAACTTAGTTGAAATCTAAATTGTTTATTTAGGAAAATACATTTATATTTCTTCTGTGAAATATGTGATTAACAATATTGTTTTTCTTATATTTTTATTATTCATTATGTTGAATGCTTTCCCAAAAAAAATAGAAGTATTAAAACAAAATTATTTGACAATATTTGTGGACAAATTAGGAGGGTGATTTCAAATTTGCTTCCTCGTTTACATTGTACTTAACTCAAACTTAAAGGTGGATTATGTTCAATTCGATTTAAAAACATAGGAATTGTTTTTAAAGACTAAATAGATCGTGTGATTATCTTGAGAGGACAACAATGGAAAGCCTTGATCTATTATTGCAATGATAATGCAACCATGAACCATGAATTATAAATGGCAAGGTCTAGGTGGTTACATGAAGATTTTATTTCTTATTAAAACTTTATTTCCATTACAATTTATATTTTGGAGAGCTATAGTGTAATAAGATTATGGATCAGTAAATTGGAGAAAAAATTCTTTACAATAGGGGTTTAGTTATAGGAATAATTATCTTAGGTGGAAAAGAATTGTATAGTACTATGGGTATCCACTTATCCTTTGTAAAAAGGTTCATTATCGCTTTAAAAACATTATGCATCTATTTGAAGATGTTTGAGATTTCATATCTTTTGATTGGGTTCACTAGCAATACACAAACATATACATATTTACATAATAAATATAAGGAATTTGTGGCCCTTGTTAAATCCTTGGTACCTATAGAACTCATGAAATTTTTAAACTCTTCCGAGTGTAAATCTTTTAAAGAATAGATATGGTTAACAAAATATCAATCATAATGAAACAATATTTGACAATTCTTCCAAACATGATGCTAAATTTGATATTCAACACAATATGGTGTTGTAGTTCATGTGAAAGAATATGGAGGATCGTGCTAAAATTTGGAAGTGCAAATATAATATTGATGATCAATATTTCACATATAAGATCCTATAATTTAAGCTTCCAAGTGGTGATAGAGTGCATTTCTTTGAAGATTACACTAGAAAAATGCCCATATTGCTTGTATTTGAAAATTTGAAACATATTTTTTTGGATTGTATTTTTTTAAAGAAGAAATAAAAGGTCAAAAATACACAATTTTTAGTGAAATTTAGTCTTATGTTGGGACACGAAAAAAAGCTTTATTAGGTAAAGCAACTCATACTAATGTTACTGTTGATACTATGAGGCAAAATGATTTTCTCAATACTTGGAAAAATAGATGTCCAAACATAGTTTTCTATCATATTTTGCATTAGGAAATGAAAATTCAAAAAATTTACTCTAATATAAGGCTACAATTGATTTCCTTATGTTCATAATTGAAGAACATTTGTCATCACAAACAATTGGAAGAAATTAAATACCAAATTTTGCAAGTTCATGATAGATATACACTATGCAAATCAACTTCAAAAGAATTTTTAAGTTCATATTGTAATAGTATTCTATATATTGCCAAGAGTATTTATGAAAATAAGGTTTTGTTGTTGGTTACATTTTCCATGCTTGGATTGGTTATTGTCCTTTATGAAATTATTTTTTATAATTCTCCGTTAAGTTTTAGGGATTCTTAATTCATTTCAAAATAGGTTTGTCCTATCAATAGTGTTTCACTATTGTAATAGCTTTGTGGGAGTAGACATTAGTTTTCTTCTAAACATTTTCCTGTTTATCACTCATTTTGAAGTCCAAAATTTTAGAATAACATTCTTTTATGTATTTACTCACCATCTTTAAATTCCAAAAATAAAAAACTAATACAATGAAAACTCATTTTAGCACCTTACAAATTATTGAGTGTTTCCTTTAATAACACTTTTAAAATTATTTTAAGAAATCTGGAATGTTTAAAAGGCTTATGCAATGACATGTCCTCTAAATTATAATTAATCTTAAGTTTCATGGTAAATAAATTTAAAAAATAAAATAAAAATGATGACTCAAAATTGTAAAAATAATGTGTTAAAAACAATCTAAATAGATAAGGCACCAAGTATAAAGTATGTTACCAACCCTCCTTTGTACTATCCTTTATATATTAAAAAATAACTTGAAATTATATAAGCAAATTGTCAAAGACAATCTAATTAGAGAATACATAATGTATAAAATTTAATCGTTTGGTAGATTTACAATTTTAAAGAAACAAAACAAATCTATAAATTTTAAAAAACATTTAAAACAAGTTTAGTGATATAAGAATTTTAAAGCAATTAGAAATTGGTATTTGAAAAAAAGGAACAATTGAATCTCTTGACAAGGATTTAATAAGAATAATTAGTAATAACCTTCACAATTATCATCAAAACATTTCTATTAACACAACTAAAATAATGTAGTATATAATTTGAGTATTGAACATTATAAAGTTTAAATTAAAGTATGATTTTTCTTTCTAATTAGTATTATTGTAAACTTTTATTATTCTTGACATATTATAAAATGTTATAAAATTATCATTATATTATATGTTTCCAATATAAATTAATAATTAATAATAACTAAAGAATGACCTTGTCAAATCCTTGGAAAGAGGTGTATATATCACTCTGGAGGGTAGGTTTTAGATTTTTTACTATTATCATTTCCCTATCTTGAACCATTTTAGAAATCACAACCTCATTTCATTCCCTTACCTTATTCTGCATTCTATGGAGGATAATATCCTTAATGTTAGGAAAAAGATGACGATGGGTAAATCTTATAATATCCTTCATTGAGCTTTTATGTTTAAACTTCACAACTTCCACAATGATGTTTTCCCTCCCCAACCTATTAATGTTCAGGTTGTGTTGTCAAACCCAACTATCTCCACCTCAACCCCTCAAGTCTCTACCAAGGTCATGTCTAATGTGGAAACTAAACACCCTAAGTCCTCCCAAACACAAATTCTCAAACAAATCAAAATGGATAAGGAAATTCAATTTGTTGACTTTGATGTGGAGGTGGAGGGCGAGAGGAGGAGGCCCCTTAGGAATAAGTAGATACAAAAGGAACCCATGGCTAAGCACGACCACTTGGTTGGTTCAAATTCCATTGGCAATGGATTGAGAAAACTGCCTCAAAAAATGCATAAAAAGAAGACCAATAGAAAAAGATATATTGAGGATGACGATGAAGACACTGTTAGTGATAACATGGGGGGAGGAGGGACTAGCCCTACGGTTAGCCACTTAAGCCCTATGCCATCTCATGTATCTGATACTTTATGATAAAACCAAGAGGGTGGAAGACAAGGGGGATACCATCACCTCCACTTCCGATAAGCCTAGAGTAGATAACTAGGGTCGGGATATTGACCCACAACTGACCCTCGGAGGAGAAACCTAGACCCAGAAGGTGGAGCTTACCACTTTGGAGAAGAGATTTAAGAAGTTGGAGGAAGAGATCAAATTGTGTAGCAGAGGTTTGATGATGCCACCATATTTGTGATTCGGGTTGTGCATTCGATGACTTCTACTCTTCACTTGTTGCATGTTGAAAAGGAAGGTTTGACTATTGTAGCAAGGATAGATACCACCGATTCCCTTTAAAAGTTCTTGGTTGGTGATTGGTTGCAACTACTCCTAAACAAGCCAAAGAGAAAGGAGAAAAGCAAAGAGAGCTAGCTCTATGTTATTAAGTTTTTGTAATGTTTTATGTTTCAGCGTGTGAGCTTTGTTTATGGTTTTATGGCGCTATTTAGAAATATTCGTAATTTTTTATTTTTTCTATATTATGTTTATCATCCTAGTTAGTACTATTAGATTCTAGGATTCTCTGGTTTAGAAGTTTTTGAAATTAAAAACAGAATAGGTTAACTTTTTACTATTCCTTAATTCACACTTAGTTTTTTACTACTTTTAAATTTCAAAAAGAACTAAAGATTTTTCATAATAATAAAAAATAGAAGTTCATAATATACATTTATTTCTCTAAATTCCAGTGAATTATAATTTCTAAACTACAAACTAATAGTTTAAATATATCACTAATCTGACATAATAAAAAAAAATTATTAGTAAAGATATTTGAGAGAGATATTCAAGATCCGAGCGTTATGAATCATTAGAGATTTGGATTCCGCATCTAACAATAACAACAAACAACGATCGCCCATATCACTCATTCAATACAAAATTAAAAAGAGAGGCCAAAATAGTTTCAAGAACAGAAAAATTTCTAATCCAAGTGAGAAACCGTAAACATGCTGATGCCGACAATCCCCCCATAATGTAGACGACAATCAACAGATTGCCATTAACAATTCTAGTCACAAACTTTCCTAGCACAACATTATAGATTAACTCTTTAAACAATGATGCGAACAGAATTTATAAGCAATGGTCGTTAAATTAATCAAAACATCAAATATTGTATTATTATCTTCTTTCAAATCATTTAAAGCTCAATACCATTATTTATTGAAGAGTACTCTTACACTCGGACCTGACAAGCAAAAATATGTAATGGAATTTCGTTTATATACGAAATTACACATTGTGATTTAGGGTTAGATGTTATGAAATATAGTGAACAGAGAAAGGTAAAACATCCATAATTTATATTCTGTGGATAAAAAAAAATTTTGAACTCGTGAAGAATTACATATTAAATGCACAAATTCTTTGTGGCATCGAGGATTGGACTGAAATAAATTATTCCTAGGAAAGCAATTATGGTGAAGCCTATAGATTGAGAGACAAATTACGTACATCGTAAAAAGCAAATAATCAAAACCACAAAAAACTGGAAGGAACCATACTTAATATTGTCTATGCACAGCAATCGATTGTGCTTAAAAGACATTCTATAATTATTGTGACTAGCTAAGGTTTAAATATATTTGGTGCTGGTTTACTAATTCTAATGATAGCGAGCAACTGATTCTAAGTTGAGGAAGGTTACATGGTTTATAAGCTTTCAAACATCCTGGCCAAAGCAGCATAGAACTCATTAATCTACTCAAAAGTTTCTCTAAATGGTGAAACATTTTGTTTAAATGGTGCAAGTTTCTCTAAATGGTGAAACATTTTGTTTAAATGGTGCTACTTGATAAGCTACTCAAAAGTTCTGTACTGCTTTGGCCTCTACTCTAAATGGTCCATTTATACCTTGGGCTGTTTATAAACTTGCGAATTTCCTGTAAACTTCTACTGTACTTATCAACTACGTAGACGAAGCTGCAAGGATATATATGTGGGTACTCTGGATATATATTTATGTGTGCGTACTCTGGACATAAATGCCTGTGTAATTCATAAGCATGAATCACAATGAAAACACTGTGAACCAAAACAGATGTTGTCATCACGTAAAAAAATTTTTCACTCGGGCCATTGCATTGGTTTTTCGCTAGAAACGATTACAAAATTCCTCAGTTTCAAGTAATACACAGAACGCAACTTTTCTTAGTCAAACGAAAAAATGCATAAGTGAAGCTGCCCATATTTGAAAAACCTAAACCTAAACCTAAAACTAAAATTACGGCTGAGAAGCGGAGAAGCTGAAATGGGACATTGATTTCCTGTAAAATATATTTTATCGAGAATGATGAAAGAAGTGGAGTCCCCACTTACTTGGGCTTGGCGTGCAAGTCCTGGCTGGATATCACACGTAGCTGGGCATGCGGAAGTGGGCTTTGCTTACATAAATTTGAACTGAAATCGAGAAAAAAAAAGAAGAAGAGAAAAGCTTATAGTTAATTTGAGACCTTTG
Organism: Cupressus sempervirens; assembly: GCA_028749045.1. Lineage (NCBI taxonomy): Eukaryota > Viridiplantae > Streptophyta > Pinopsida > Cupressales > Cupressaceae > Cupressus > Cupressus sempervirens. The sequence goes on along the minus strand of CM053791.1, from coordinate 81,916,475 downwards.
AAGCAGAAATCTTAATACACGCTCGCCCGTGCAATAATCGATAAAGACGACATATTCTAAAAAGTCTAAAAGCCTGTCATAAAGTCATTCGAGCCCCCTGAAAATTTATAAATAAACGCCGTTAGACAACAATGGTGGCCGCCGCTCTGGAAACATTAAAAAACCTGGAAATAATGCAAGAATACCTTACACTATACATCGCATATATTGATATCCATACAATTATAACTAATATATAAGAGCGTTCTCAAATAATAATATCAGATTTTAACAGATTTCTACAGTAACAATTTAGTTTCTAGATTTGATTTGATTGTGTATTCATCAACGTCGACGTTTCGGATCATAGAGAATCACCAACATATATTTCTTTACTCGATTAGTGCCGCAACCTAAAAAAGGCTTGCCCCACATTCTGAAATAGCAAGAAAAATTACAGAAATATGGTTTTAATTCGTAAAATCATTTACACTGTTTACATAAGAGGGTTCTCAAAAAGAATTACTAATGCATACTCGTGCAATCCGATAGAGCCACAAATTTATCTACATAGAACATCAAACTGCACTTTGAAATAAAGAAACGAGTAGAAGCTTGCCCCACATAATGAAACCAGAAAGGAAAAGGAAAATGGCAGTTTGAAATTTCATTTACACTTCATGATCCTATAAAAAGCAAAGATAGATGCTCTGTTTGCATTTCAAGTTTCCTGCAAAAATAGTTAAAACCATCCTCTGAGTTTACAAAATCCATACGATTACCACAACGGTTTGGCAGCAGTGGTTGCATCATAAGACCAAACAAAGATATAACACCCCATCCCCGCTCCTAGAACAAAACTATGAAGTTGCACCTCAAAGTATATATTGATATTTCAACTAAGAATCTTATAACACTATGTATATATATCTTAGAATTAGATAACATGTCTATGTATATATACCTTAGGGAGACCCGTCTATGTATATATCATTACAAGGATTTATATGCCATCTAGGCATTCATGAGCCACCAAGAAGGCTTAGCAACATTCAAAACAGCAGCATCTGGTGGGCTGTGACATTGAACGGCCAGATTGAGGTCCAATTCAACTTTGACATGGGAAGATTTTGTAGTAGGAATCTGCTCAGACAAGGGCTTCACATATTGATTTCCACGGAGACAGTTGGACACAAGGTGACACGTAGACTGGACGGGCGTGCATTCTCTGCGATGCACAACACTTCTCTTGGCGGCTGTGGCGGCGGGTTTGGGGAGAGGGGCACAAAGCGGCGAAGGGATAGAGAAATTTGTGCGGGCTTTTGCACCGCGGAGGCGGCGGGCAGCGGAGTCGTATGCCCGGGCAGCTTCCTCGGCAGTGTCAAAAGTGCCCAGCCAATGCCTGCACCGCCCGATTCTGTCCCTAATTTCCGCCGACCATCTGCCCCACGGCCTCTTTCTCACCCCTCTAAAACTCCTTCCATTACTGCTGTTAATATTATTACCGCCCTCTTTACTGCCGCCATTATTTGTGCTCGGCTCCTTCCCCGCCTGCGCCGCCGGGCAACCCTCGCCGGCGGGGGCGTGGGTCAGCCCGTCTTCGCCGCCACCGCCGCCGCCCGTCCCGAACAGAATGTGCTGCCCGACTACCGCGCCTATTCCATCGCACAAGCTCTCCTTCTCCGCTCCGCCGCCCAAGCACAGCTGCGCGCCGAACAGCTGAAACGAGCCGTCAGCCGCCATGCGGCTCGGCGGTTGCATGGCGCCGTAATCTTGTATGTTCTTGTAATAACAGTCTTGCATGTCGTTGTACACGCAGAAATCCCACGCAAAGCCGCAGCTGCCTTTCTCCATGCAAGAAGAAACACTGCTCAAACTGCCCTCAAAACCCTCCATTTTCACCCGCTTCGCCAACACCATATCTTGCCCGGCCAATGCCATACAAAAACTCTCAATTTTTAACCACACAAACAACAGAAAACCCCAAACCTTCCACAAAAAACCAACAAAATTATGTCATCTAGAGAACGTGAAATGGAGTGCCGTATATAGAGATAGGGGGGGAGTTCATTGGGTAAGCGGTCGGTCGCATTATAAGCCCCTTTCGATCTGCGAGGGGGGGCTTTGTGTGAAGCGAGCGGTCACATTATAAGCCCCCTTTGTGTGTACCGAGTAGTGGGAGAAACCCGAAGTTTCCCGGCGTGCTGACTCGAGCCGCGCGTCATGGTAATCTTGTCAAAGACTGGCTTCTTTGACCGCATAAGAAAACACGTTACGCCATTGTTTTTCCCCTTCCTTGAGGAGAATGTTTGTCTGTGTACTTTGTAAAACGTCGTGAAATTCCTGTTCTCTTGTGCTTGTCTCTAGTCATCTTTCTTTGCCAAAGACTGAAAACATATTAGACAATGATTCTGGCCATCAACAAATATTCCTCGAGGGATAATTATTGATTTGGGAGCTCTAAATGCATTAATGTCTTGGTGGGACAAAATAAATTAAATTAAATGTTTTGATCTTCGAGGGACATGGTTTGAAAATCTAGGGCAAGTGGTGAATGGGATAATGACATGCAAATGCAAGTGCAAATGCACGTTGCATGCCTTTGAAGAACACAAGTTTTCATGGCTTGTGTCTTTTCGCCCCTCTGCAATTTCTCACCCCTCGGAGCTTCTCGACTTGTGTTCTCCTTAAAGTTCGTTTGACTGAAAACAGTGGAGTGTAATATTATATGAAAAGTTTCGTGATGGCCAAAAGTAGCTCTCACTTTTGTTTGTATATTATTCCTTGTCTCAGGGACTACGTAGTACCTAGATTGTTGAGTATTTTATGAGCAATATTTGGAATTTTTTGGGGGGTCTCATCGACAGGGAACATTCTTGATCAAAGAGTCCTCATGGTTGGCAACTATAAAACACATTTCTAAAGGTTTCTAACTTGTACCAAGGTAAACTAGTTTTTTACTAGGTTGGAGAACTAAAATGTCTCAAGGTATGTGTATCATACTATTTTCGAATTACCATTATTGTACAAGACCATAGTTATGTGCAAGTTAAAAGCAAACATTCCAAGATTGGATAGTATAAAAGTACATATTTGTGACATTTTTAAAATCATTATTCTATATATTATTTTGGGTCTTTGATTTGATTATTTTGGTGCATTAGGTTATTTAATATTTAATTCTTATTCTTTTTAACATTTTCATTGTTCCCAGGTTTGGAAGGAGAAGAGAGGCTTAGGAAAACTTGCAGAGATAGGTGGCAACCTTATGTGAATTGAGTTGTCCATGATAGAGGAGAATGCCAGGAAGTCGTTGGTGTGGTATATGTTGAAGGAAGGTGGCTTCATTCTGTTTATGGAGGCACTAAATGGGCACGATAAAAACTACTCTTTGCAGTTTGTCAATTCCTGAGAGGACCGAAGAGTTACAATAAATGGTATCTCTTTCCACATCTTTGAGGAAGTCATCTCCCTGGTGACGAGTTTGGCAATGAAGGGAAGGAAATGGCAAAAAATGACTAGGGTGGCCAATGAAGCAAGTTTGTAGTGCTTCTTTTTGGAGGGGGAGGAACCAATTCAACACAGAGGTGGGTTAATGTGGGAGAAGCTCCCTAAGCCATGGAATGAGGTCTGTTTGATGCTAATGAATTACTTAACTTTGGAAGGGAGGTATGGTGTATGTTAATACTACCACTTTCCTCTCCTAAACCATTTTTGACATCGTGATATTATTTCTATTCCATTTTTTCTGTTGCATGATTTAATGGATTCGATGACTAATGTTAAGGAAAAAATGAAGAAGGGAGTTAATTTTACCAATTTACACCAAGGGTTAATGTTTCGGCTATATCAATTTCATCTTGCCCTTGTCCCCCCTAGGATTGTGGAAATTGATATTCCTACCCATCCAAACCCTTGGCCCCAACTTGTTCCCCTTAAGATCACGGGTCCTAATGCCCCTACCCCACAACCTTCACCGAGTAGGTCCCCTGTTGAATTGAAGCGCACTCCTTCAGGAAAGAAAGGGAGACAAGATATAGGGAAAGAGAGAGAACCAGAGGAGTCAGAGGAGGAAGGGAGAGGGGCAAGGAGGAGGTTGGGGAGGTTAGCTAAGTCTAATGCTAAGAGGACGCTGAAAGCTGGGGCCTCACAGAAGGAGGATTTAGATTCGAAGGACACTGGCTACCCCAAATGAAGGATGAAGGAGAAGGCTTTGAATTTTTTTTTTTTTTTTTTTTTTTTTTTTTTTTTTGGGGGAGTGGGGGAGGAATGGAGGAGGAGGAAGAGGAGGTGTCGAATTTCTCTCGATCTGGCTTGGGGGAAGGGATGAAGGAGAAGAAAGAGGTGTCACATGTTTCAGCCACTATTGGGTTGGGGTTTGTGGATTTAACTTGGGACTAATTCCCTGATATGGTGGATAGTGTGCCCTCCCCCATTACGATTTCCTCCCTTGTTAAAGTTCCCCCCAAGGATAATGTTAACCCCCTAAATGTGCAAGATGTCACTTTGGTGCTAGCAGATGGAGTTCCTAGTGACATGCAAGAGGTCAATGTGGGCATCAAGAAGATGGCAAGCGATGAGGTGTGGCAAAGAATTCATGCACTGGAAGAAAGGATGCATCTTTTGACAAAATTCATTGTCAAAGTGACACATACAGTTGCCACCACAATTCACCTATTCAAAGATATGGAGGGCAATTTTCCAAAGGAGGACACCAAATTACTATTTGACTTCCTTGCGAAAGATTGGGCAAACATTTTTCTAGGGAGGAAAGAGGCCAAGAAGCCTTAATGGCATTCTCTTTCTGGTTTTTTATCTTGTTTATCAGTTGGTTGTCAAACTTGACTCGGTTTAAGGCTGTTATGCCTTTGTTTATATTTTTAAGTAGATTGTATGTCAGGCCTATTAATACTATTGTAGTTATGTTTTCAAACTATATGTTTTTTTTTTCGAAGTGGTAGGGGGTAGTTTTGGTTGTTGGTTTTCTGCTGGTAGTTGACTAGTTTGACTATTTAAGGGCCAACCCCCTAGTTTTGGCTGCTTTTAATTCAAAAACATTTTTGTTGATTTTATTGAAATCAATTTATCTATCTTATATAGACTCATTAATCTAAAATACTTTCTTAAGCAAGATTAATCATTCAATTATGATCTCTAATTTCAAAATCAAAATTTGTTTCTTATAATCTTAGTCCATCCAACCATTATTTACCAAAACTAGCACTAAAATTTGAACTTCAAGAGTCTAAAGTTGTATATTTAAATATATTGCTAGGTTATTTGATTCTATTAAATGAGCACATGGGGCATAATCAATTAGCATATTAAGACGTGTTATTTTCTATTGTCTTTAATTCATTGTTTTTTATTATCATCTTTAATTCATTATTATATTCAATTTTGGAGATTTTTCCTTGTTTCACATGAAAAAATCTAGAAGGTGTGAAAGAGTCACTTCTACTCTAGAAAATATTATATATTTTTATAGTAGATTAAAAATTTGTCGGTTTTCGTCGCTAGTTATTATGTCTCTAACATTCAAACTACTGAAATTTACCTCATCTTCCCCTCAAATCTATAATATAAACTCATCTCTTGTAAATAAATATTTTGGCATTTTATCTCATCAGCTACATGTCCATATCACAAGGTGAAAAATTACAACCCCTATTAGTTTAATTGAATATATTTCTCAGTAACTTGCATTTGTTCATTTATTAATATGTATTTTTTTAATGACTAATCACTTTTTTACTAAGTCAATAGGGTTATTCCTGTAGACATTGTCATCATATTTCTAATTTATTGACGCTATCAGATGCCTAAAAATGAATTTAATCGGGTGGCATTAGTTTTTCATAAATGCATGGAAATTCTTGGAGAGAAGGGTCAACACTAACAAAAGGACAAATGAGAAGAAGTAATTTAAAAAAAAATGAAAATATGATATAGCATCAGTTAGGCATTATCTAAATATGTAGAGGCCACATAGATTTTAGCATGATAGGTGTTGCGGACCTTAAAACACTTTAAGATCGATAAAATTCACAATGCTAAAATTAATTTAACCACTACAATGTATGATATTATAAATCTATAGTAATTTGATGAGAATATTTTGTTGGAAGTCTTATTGGGAAACAAGATACTAAGAGGGGGAGGGGTGAATCAGGATCTATAAAACTTTTCGCAGATAAAACAATTAGTTGTATTCACACCTAATCCATTTCATGTCTTAGATCTCATATCACATATTCATAAACATGTAATGTTGAAATAAAATCTAAGCATAACATCCATGAAAACATAAACACATAACACATTGATTTTGGTAACCCAGAAACACTTCAAGATGAAGGTAAAACAGGGGTGGGAATGAAACCCACAAATCTTTACTATTGCAACAACAAATTTTTCCTATTAGGGCTACAATTTGATCGTATCTGATGATCTACCTTGTGAGAGGTCTTCTCTATTAAATTTTTTTAAGACCGTTAGGTCTTACATTGATTAAAGGATTTTACACTTACAATAAAGTAAGGACTTTGTTAGGAGATTTAAATGGGTCTGTTAAAATCACTATGTTAAGAGATTTTCCCTGACTCAATTTGTTAAAATTAATTCAGTACCTGATCCTTTGGTTTTCTCTAAAAGCAATTTATGGATCTACTCTCTTCAATATCTCAAATTGATCTCCTTATCTGATATGATTTATTTTGTCCTTCACTGCTAGGTTTCTCTATTTGATCTCCTATCTGACTTAGCCTTCCTTCGATATGTACTTAGCTGGTTTTCTTCTTCACCATTGCTTCACACACACACAATGCATTCTCTCCTTAAGATTTAGGGTAAGATCCATTCTTAAATAGATAATCGTAGAAAGTTCTAGATCTTAATCAACGATCCACATTCCATCCTTTTTGTTGTTTTACCCTTCTTATTTTCTAATTGGTTAATATGCTTTTCTTGGGATTAGTGCCTTCAAACAAAACATGTAATATGCTCCTTAATTGTCTCTACAATCTTTAAATGTTGTGTAGAAGTTGGCTAAAATGATCTACATAAGTGTTTGTGTCATTACAAACTCATATGTCAAAATTGGTTTACTTGGCACTGGAATGTTCTGATGCTCGGTCATAACTAACATTCATCAGGGATAACTTTAAGAAACCCCTCCCAAACAAATGCCTAAAATGCTAGTGAATACAACACTTTGTGGGCGGGAAAATTTAAATGTCCAGGGTGATTTTTTTGTTCCATGTAGGGAAATAAAATATTATATGTTGGCGATTTGTTTCTTGCCCTAGAAAAAAACATTTTAAATGTGGCAAATTAATTTTTTTTCTTGTTGATAGATAAATTAATGATGGCTATTCTTTTCCTTGCCAAAAATGAGATTGTAATGTCAAAGGCGAATTACTTGTTTTGTAGGAAAATGAAAAATAATGGTCTTGGCTAATCTTTAGTGGTAAATTGATAAATTGTTTAATCTGAAAGTGAATTTGCACATGTATTGGCTGGTGACTGTAACAACTACGGAGTAGTCACTTCAATTTGTGCATTTTCTTAGGTCTATTATTAATAATGTTGATACGTCAGTGTCACCATTACCAAGTTGGCTACCGTCACTTTCGTATCGTTAATACAATAGTTTTATCAACAACTGATTAATTAGAGATCAATGGCAGAAGATGTATTTCAGGGCTAGTTGCTTGAAAATACCTAGAGTCACATGAAATTCTCTAGAATGGAGACACATGGCAAGTTTTGCACGAAAATAATTAATTGGAATGTATTGAACATCACATCAAGATTAAAATCATAAATGTGTTACTGACAGTTACAATTATTACATTCCATTTACAGCCACCTTGGCAGGCACTTTAATTGTCCAACATTATTGCGAGTACATTTTGCACACTTGAAAATTAATAGGAATACAAAAAAAAAAAATGAAAAATCACGAACGCTAAACAATTTAATGCAATTGTCATTAAATAACATCTTTAATTCCTCTTTCATTATCCTTTCTCAATTTCTCAAATCTCAATTCGGTTTGTAGAGTTTCATAGTTTGTAGAGTTTCTTAGAATCTCAAGGACCAAGGTTGTAATTGTCATGGATACACCAATTGGATTGAAATGTACCACAATGGGTCTGCAAAAAACCCTTTTTGGGCATGATACCTGACAATGTCCTAGCCATGGTTTGCAAGGAAGATGCCCAAGGTCCTTTTATCCACCACGCTTTGTTCATGATCCTGGGCCATGAATTCTTAAGAAATGATAAGAGTTACCGTGTGTCCACAGATATTACCTCCCACATCCTTGTGTCTCTTCTCGACCTTGGAGGCAATCAAGTAGACATTCTAATGCTTTTGCGTAACATTTTTAAGGAAACTTTTTTAGAAGACGACATCAAAATTCTTGTATTCGAGCAGGTACCGGGGCTGGGCATTGACATCCATTTTACAGACATAGTCGACAAGTGCTAGGAGCAAGGCATAGGGAGCATTATACAGAAGCATCCTTTCATGCTTAGCATGAATGGATGACAATTGACTCTCCACCAGAAGTGGGCGTGACTCAGGAGGGATTTTCTATGGAAGTAGTTGTTGGACGACATCAGTGAGACCGACTTCACATGGCTGCATGAGTTCAGTGACATCATCTTCTCCAAGAGATTCCTTGCAGAGAGGCTTGAAGACCTTTCTAATTGAAGGCTTCAAGGCCTTGGCCCCTCAACCTACTGATGCTCCTTGTTCCCTGGTTCCCTGTTTCCTTGACCCTTGCCTATTGGGAGAATTTTTTTTTAAGATATCTTTTTTTCTTTAGATTGGACCTTACCCTTTAATCTAAATTACGAAATAGTAAAATCAAGCTTATTTAATTAGCTATTTTGAATATCTATGCTATGGATCAATAGTATGTACATTATACACTCTCAAATATTATTAATGAAAACAATAGTTTTTGGCTTCTCAAATCTTTGTTCCTATTAGTCTATGACTCTATTAAATGTTTTTGGCTTATCAATGCACCGTTCAAATGTTAGTCTGCAACTCTATTATACAAAATTAACTGTTAATAGTTATAAAGTTAGAAAAAAAAAGAAGGTTTCAACAATCCCTTTATGGTTTCATATTTGATTAACGATTTATAGTAAAAAAAATTCAATTGAAAATTATCCAATGAAAATTTGTAATTTTTTAATATGTATTTGTATGTCCTTTAAATTTCAAAACCTGTAAAATTTGATAATATATGAACATAGGGGCCAAGGTCATGCAAGTTAATAGCTATTAGTTATAATAGTTTTAACTATTATTAATTTATTGAAAAATATTAAATAAATAAAAAAATAGTTTGTTAAAGTTAAAGTTATGGTATATGTAACATCATGAATCATGAATCATGAATCCTGATCAATGATCATGCAATTTAAATTGTACAGATAATATTGAAATTGATTTGAAAATAAAAAGTTCAAATTATAACTTATATATAAATGTTCATATAAAATATTGAATATTAATTTATTTATTCATTTCTTCCTATTTTGAAATGTAAATTTATTTAAATATCATGATCATCATAATATTTTTAACCTTTTATCATATTTTTAATTACATGAAAAATGCCATAGTTATTTAAATTTAAATTAAGTTAACACTTATCATTATTAAGCTAAAGCAATTTAGCAAATATTGATTATAATCTAAATTAATTTTAATTAAGTAAAAATGCTACGATTATTAGATCAAGTTATCATTATCAAGCAATTAATGATAGATGAATGATAATTGATTACAATTTTCAAATTATAATTTTATATTTTCAAAAATTCATTGTTTCATTAAATTTACATGTTTAATTTTATTCATCCAAATCATGGATCTTGGAAATTGTCAAGAACTTCAAATAATTTGTATATTTGCAATTGGTTACCGCACTTTGTGATTTAAGTTTTATTTTGCATTGTGCAACAATAAGATAGGGGAGAAGAACCAATAGTCATGAGGGCTAACTTTGTCAACATATAGCCGCTACATGGGATATCATAAGACCTTCGTTTTTTTTTTTAGAAATGTAAAATGGACATTGAACTACCTACAACTAAGGTTTGAAGCTATGACTCGTCATGGAACTCGTTAAAATAGTGCACCTAGTGAGATTTTCCAAAAAATGACTTTTTAAACACTCGACCAAAGCTTAAGCTAAAAATATCTAATAATTGAATTTAAAATTATCATTTTTTGTTAATAGAATATTGTATAGCTATATGAAATGTAACATATATGTAGCTTAAATGGACCAAATAATTATTATTAATCATAAATATTTGTTATATATAACACAAAAGGACAAATACTTCAACAAAAAATTTATTTGTTGTTATAAAAATAACACATTATTATATAAAATACAACCTATAACCAACACAAAGGGACCATTAGTTGAACACTAAAAGTTTTTGACAATTTCATACATTTCATAAGAAAATACAAAGCATCTATTAGTATCCACCTTTAATATTTGTGAGGAGACATATTATTGATATGATTTACTCTATGCATATACATTGCTACCCCAATAGTTGTACACATAAGAGTAGTATTTGTACACTAAGATATCAATGTTTATTTAATTGGGCATATTATATTTTGAGTGACACATATATGAGATAGCTATGATATTTTATTTGAGACAAAAGGTTATTTATTTCACTCATTAATAAATTCATATATTTATTTTTCTATAACATTTATAAGTTTTCATGTGTTTAAATATTGTTATATGTTTTCTATCAATGTTTAGATTATTTTATATGTACAAATAGATCAATTAATTACAATATATAGTAAAAATGTGTTGAAAGATTGAGCTCTGTGTTCATGATAGGGTGATTGACTAATACTATTGGACCCTGCTCAACTATTGGGTCCTCTCCCCTAAATTATAATTTAAATAATTAATATTAGTTATGCAAAAGGTTTAACAATTCATGATTTGATCTGGACCATTTAATGAAGGATAGACCAATGACTGCGGCTCTATTTTGGGTCAAATTTTAAAAGATTTAAGGCAAGTTCTATTTCTACTTGAAATCAGGACACATGCAGTCGAAGATTCTTTCTTATAAGTTATAGTTATGTCCGACTCCCAACTCCTGACTTCGAACTCTTGAATCCTGACCATTGATTAAAAGAAAGATCGATGATCCAAGATGAATTTTGGCTAAATTTTTGGAATGTTATTGCTATTTTCAAGAAACATACGAAGCATGACACGTATCCATAAGAATATTCCATTACCTAAAGTTGAGACACGTGTAGTCCAAGATACTTTCTTATAGTTATAACTTATGTCTGAGTCCTAACCGTTGATTAAAAGAAAGATCGACGGCTCAAGATTAATTTCAAACTGATTTGGGGAATGTTTTCCCATGTGCCTAGATTCATCCAGAATCATGACACATATTTGGTCATTGCAAAGCTCGATTAAGTGTCAGGACTTAGTTATAATAATAATAATTATGTTTAGTCTTTTAAAAAAATTATTAGTTAATCCCAACTCGATGATTGTTAAGTAAAAGATAGATCAATGACCTGAGATGAATTTCAAGTAAATTTTGAGAATGCTATTGTTGTTGTCAAGATTCATCCAGAATCATGACACTTGTCAAGGACATGTCCGAAATTGTGATACTTGTCAAGGACTCACGATTCTGGATGTGTCCTTGACAAGTGTCACGATTTTGGATGACTCTTGACAACAATGATAACATTCCACAAATTGACCCAAAAATTATATCGATTATTAAGTTCAATTTTTATTAACTAATTTATTTTTAAAATGAGAAAATTTCAAAATTAAAATGTATATTAATGTAATTAATTTTTACTTTTTATTATTATAATTATGTACATTATTGAGTCTTGATGTCATTTACATGTACATTGTACATAGTATTAGTAAAGTACTTAAAACCATTAATTAATTAATATGTTAATACTTACATTTTAACTTTTAACTATTAGCCTTTTATGTTTTTAGAGGATGAATTTCAGAGTTCTCGAAGTTGAGAGTCTGATACGGTAGGGTTTTCAAATTTCAACTTTTTAAGGACTAATTGAATTCCATTTTATGTTTTGAAGATTGAAAGTGTGAAACTTGAGTATCATAGGACAACATCAATTATCTAAGTATCTGCTAGCACTAGTATTATCGAATCTTGATTCTTGATTCTAGGTATTTAAATTTTTTAGATTTTTTTTGCAGTGTAATTTGTAGCAATAGAAATCTTGATTCTTATTATCTTAGCTTTACACTTTACAATTTTTTTTAATAGAGCTTGAAGAATAATTTTGTGTAATAACCAATAGTAGGCATGGGAAAAAAAAAGTCAAAAACCTCAAGTATGAGTGGAAGCATACAGGAAAAGAAAGACATTATAGAACTCAGGCAAGTGCTACAAACCCCAAGTTTCACCAATGAATGTCATGATACTTTTTATCCTGTTATCCATGGAGATTTGGGAATCATGGGAATTAGACATTCATTTTTTAATAAGTGGAAAGATCCACAAAAGGGGAGAAATTATTACATATATAACAAAAGTATTCGTGCACATACAAATTAACTAGCTGCTTTGGTTATTGGATTAGCAAACCTCGTTGTACCCAAAGTATTCCCTTTCCCTGAAATTGTAATGCTATGCACTCAGAATTATGATGAAAATAAAAAAGCAATTGTAAACCAAAACACTTAGGAGGAAATTTTATCCATAACTGAGAGTGAATTTTTCACTCTGTTAGACCTAGGGATAGGGTTTAAACTAGAAAGCTTTAATGAGTGCATTGACTTGGATAAACTAGCACAGGCTTATGACAATCTGGATAAAGTTTTTCAAGATTCGTATATTAAGGGTTTAATAAACTTAGAGTCGTCTACTGATCATAATAGTGTTATTGTTATACTAGACATAGACCATAAGCCTCCTTATCAGTATGATATTTTTGTGTCATGGGTTCATAATACTATTTCTTTGTTATCATTTTTTTTGGGATTGGACAGTAACAAGAAAATGTTCTTGAAATGATTTATAATGTCCACTGTCGAGGATAGTTAGTTGAGAAGGTAGAAGTAAGATATAATTTTGTTTAACACATTTTTGAATCTATGCAAGAAAAATTACTAATGATTAAACAAAGTACAACTATAGGAAAGATGAAGACACCTGCGTTCTCAAGTTACTTGTGCTACCTTCTTCTAGCAAAGCATCACTTAATATTTGAGACAGAGAACAAGAAGCTCGATATTGAGGTCTATACGTTTGATGAGAAAACCCAAAAGAAATTAGAGATTCTAAGTCCAGTATATGAGTGGACACATAATATGAGGATGACTGCTAACAATAATAACTACAACCATTTTGTAGACTTCTTTTTGGAACCTATTTACCAAAAAATACAGGCACCTCGATGCCTAGATTTCATGTGTCTTGTAAAGATTACATTCAAGTGGGAAGTCAAATTCAATTGGTTGATTGGTTTTTTTTGGAAGAGTATGTTAGGAACCTGTGTGTTCCTTCTGTTTATTTTGTTAGAGTAGTGTTGTTGGACGCATATGCTTTGTAAGTCGTCCCGTGAGTATATTTTATTATCCCACATGCATAGGTAGTATTACTTTTCTAGATCGTACCCAGTATATAAGAATAGGTTGAGGCCCTTGATGGGCACGGACGAATTTATTGTATTGAGCTTGCTCAAAGGAGGTTACCCCCTCGAAGTGGCCTGCGATCAGTAGATTCATTCTGAGTTCTGCTATCACTTTGTATTCTGTTATTTCGAGCATTTGCACGATATTGCTATAAGGAGGTTCTTCACATCTGGTATCAGAGCACTCTCTTGGGCTCGCTGGGTGGAAATTACATCAAATTTTTTTTTCTGTCGTGGCCTTCAGGTTCCTCTCACTTCTAATATCTCTTGTTATTGCAATAACTCTTTTCAGTTGTTCTGTCTGTGAGTGAATTTTTCTAAGTCGACTGTTAAAAAAAAAAAAAAAAAAAAGAGTAAAAATTATTCTGTTTTTTCGTCGTAGCTTCCTTGTTTGCTTTTTGTTTCTGCTCATACTTCCGCAGAACGTCTGCAATATCATTTCGCATACTTCCTTCCTTGGCGACCCAACCCCAAATTTTACATATCAAAGCCCTAAATCCCTCATTTATCTAATTTTAGGGTTTGCCCTATTTTTTTCACCTCTCATCCAATCGCCACCAAACTGAGCCACAAGATTCAATTCCTCATTTTGCTCCCTTATCCCTCTTGGACTGTTCGCCTCATTTCGCCTCCCTACCCTTGAAACCCTCATTTTTCTTTTTCCCTTGTCCCCAGATAGTCTCCTACCACCCGTCGAACACCCATTTCCTATATGAGTTTTACCCAAATCCAAGTTTGCCGTAACTAAAAAAGTTTTTGTTTCTCATCTTCTACCCATTCCAAAAAAAAAAAGCCCTTGTTTTATGGTTGTTACGCGTACAGGAGCAAAAATCATGGAAGAGGAAATTGCATCCCTCAAAACCAAACTTCAAGATCTGGATGACAAAATTCTGGGTCTTAACTTTCAGCAGTCAGCCATGAGCCGAAACCATTCAGGAGATACTGGGTCCTCTTCTGGCAATTTCCGTGGACCAAAGCTTGATTTTCCACGCTTCGATGGTTCTGATCCGACTGGATGGATCTATAGGGCAGAGCAGTATTTCAGCTTGCATAATACTTTGGATAACCACAAAGTCTCCCTTGCATCTTTTCATTTGGAACATGAAGCTCTTCAATGGTTCCGTTGGTACATCAAGGCTAATGTAGACCCAACGTGGAGAGAATTGTGCACCCTCATTTTGGAGCGCTTTGGCCCTAGTTCCTTTGATGATTTCACAGGAGCACTCACTAAACTGCGTCAAACAGGCACTGTAAGAGAATACCAAACAGAGTTTGAAAAATTAGCTAATTACACAGAGGGCTTGTCTGATGAATTCTTCCGTAGTTGTTTTGTCAGTGGTCTGAAGGATGCACTTCGCTCAGAAGTCAAAATGTTTCGACCTACTACAATGATGGAAGCCCTTGGGTTGGCTAAGTTAGCGGAAGACAAGATTAGTGCTCTACAACGCTCCAGATCTAATTTTGTTCCATTCAGAAATACAGGTTCTCACAACCCTCCAGTCATACCAGCTCCCAGAACTACTCCGATCAAGCACTTGTCTGAAACAGAGATGCGAGTCAGGCGAGACAAAGGGCTTTGTTATAATTGTGATGAGAAATGGTCTCGGGGCCATAGATGTGTTCAGCAAAAGCTCTATCTCTTGGATGTGGATTCTCCACCGGAACTGGAAGAATATGTAGATGCTCAGGAAACAGTGGATGATGAGGTTGAGCCTCACCAGCCTGAACCTCCTTCACCAGAAGCTCCACCAGAGATATCTGTCCATGCTTTGGCAGGAGTCACTACTCCACAAACCATGCGGGTCTAGGGTTTCTTCAAGAAGATCCCTCTTACTATACTCATTGATTCTGGTAGCACTCATAACTTCATTGATCCACGAATAGCCAAACAGGCTGATTGCTTTATCCATCCCTGCTCTAGCTTTGAAGTCATGATTGCCAATGGGGGCACTTTACCTTGTAAAGGGAAATGTCGCAATGTGCGTCTCTCTATTGGAGATTATAACATGCGCTCTGACATGTTTGCCTTACCCTTAGGTGGCTGTGATGTGGTTTTGGGTGCCCAATGGTTACGCACTCTTGGCCCCATTCTCTGGGATTTTGCTGAACTTTGGATGCAGTTTTCAGCCGAGGGGCACCAACACACTTTGAAAGGATTACAACCAGGGTCTCTCAGCATCATCAGTTCACACCGTATGGAAAAACTTCTTAAGAAGAATTCACATGGTGTCATCGCTCAGCTCCATTCCATTCAGATGCAGCCATCAGCAGTCTCTAGCACTCCTGCCGATCTCCAACACATTTTGGACAAGTATTCTGGTATATTTGCTGAACCTGTGGGATTACCTCCTTCTCGTCCAAAGGACCACCGTATTCAGCTCCTTCCTGGCAGTGTTCCGCCCAACATCAGGCCCTACCGCTACCCATTTCATCAGAAGACCGAAATCGAGATACTTGTCCGTGACTTACTGAAGCAAGGTATTATTCGCCCTAGTACCAGTTCCTTTTCTTCTCCAGTTCTGGTTGTTCGCAAAAAAGATGGGTCATGGCGACTCTGCATTGATTTTCGAGCACTTAATCATCTCACTATAAAGGACAAGTTTCCCATTCCAGTTGTTGATGAACTTCTTGATGAACTTCATGGGGCTCATTTTTTCTCCGAGTTAGATCTTCGTTCTGGGTATCATCAAATTCGGGTTAATGAGGAGGATATACCTAAAACTGCCTTCCGCACACATGATGGTCACTATGAATTTTTAGTCATGCCCTTTGGCCTCACGAATGCTCCTTCAACATTTCAGGCAGTGATGAATAACATATTTCGACCATACCTCCGAAAATTCATTCTGGTCTTCTTTGATGATATCCTCATATATAGAAAAACTTGGGCTGAGCATCTCCATCATCTGGAGCTTGTCTTGCAACTTCTCTCTGATCATCAACTCTGTGCAAAACTATCTAAATGTGTGTTTGGCCAGGAGGAAGTGGAGTATCTTGGGCATATTGTTGCACACCATGGAGTGCGGGTGGATCCTACAAAAATAGATGCCATGAAAACTTGGCCGCATCCTAAAACTCTCAAGAGCCTTCGGGGTTTTTTGGGGTTGACTGGCTACTACCGCAAGTTTGTCAAAGATTACGGGAAAATTGCAGCACCATTGACAGCTCTGTTAAAAAAGGATGCCTTCTCCTGGACCCCTATTGCTGAGACTGCATTTGAACAACTGAAACAGGCTATGTGCAGTACACCTGTTCTCGCGATGCCAGATTTTTCCAAACCCTTCACTATTGAGAGTGATGCTTGCGGCAATGGATTGGGTGCTGTTCTCCTGCAAGATGACCATCCTATTGCGTTCACTAGCAAAGCCCTCTCTGGTAAGAATCTAGCCCTCTCTACTTATGAAAAAGAAATGATGGCTATTTTGCATGCTGTACAGAAGTGGCGGCCATACCTCTTAGGGAGTCATTTTTGCATCAGAACCGATCACCAAAGTCTGAAATACTTCCTGGAACAACGGGTATCCTCTCCTACACAACAGAAATGGGTCAGCAAACTCATGGGGTATGATTATGAGATCACCTACAAGAAGGGTAAGGAGAATATTGTGGCAGATGCTCTTTCTCGCACATTTGATAATCAAGCTTCCCTTTTCGCTATTTCTATGCCCATTCCCAAGTGGTTAGCGTCTGTTCAGCAGGGCTATGACAGTGACTCTTCTTTATCTCAAATCATTCACCAGCTAGCCAATAATCCTTCTGCTATACCACATTACTCTTGGGATGGTGCTTCTCTTCGATAAAAGGGTCGGCTAGTGCTTCCTCAGAACCCAGCTCTACATCAGGCTATTTTTTATGAACTCCATGCTTCTCCTTTAGCAGGGCACTCAGGCTTCCTCAAAACTTATGAGCGAGCAAGGAGAAACTTCTTTTGGAAAGGGATGAAACAGACGATTCAACAGATGGTGGCTGAATGTGATACTTGCCAACGCCACAAGGGTGAAACGACCCTCCTTCCTGGCTTGCTCGAACCATTTCCCATCCCTACACGGATTTGGACTGATATTTCTATGGATTTCATTGAAGGGCTTCCTAAATCCGGTGGCAAGACAGTGATCTTGGTTGTGGTTGATCGTCTCTCGAAATATAGTCATTTTTGTGCCCTCAGCCACCCCTATACTGCCTCCTCTGTTGCACAAATCTTCATGGACCAGATATTTCGTCTTCATGGACTCCCTTCTTCCATTGTCTCTGATCGTGATGCAACTTTTACCAGTCATTTTTGGACTGAACTGTTTCAGAAAACTGGCACCAAACTGAAGATGAGTTCGGGCTATCACCCACAAACTGATGGTCAAACTGAAATTGTCAATAAATGCTTGGAAACTTATCTTCGTTGCTTCACTTCCGAACAGCAACATCAGTGGGCCAAGTGGCTCCCTTTAGCTGAATGGTGGTACAATACCTCTTACCACACTGCCTCTAAAATGACTCCATATGAAGCAGTCTATGGTCAGGCACCTCCAGTGCTCCTTCCCTACACTCCCAACAGCTCACCAGTCCAGGCAGTTGACATAGTTCTCCGCAGCAGGGATCAGATTCTTCGTACCTTACAGGATAATCTTCACATGGCCCGTAATCGGATGAAACAGCAAGCAGATCAACACCGTTCTGAGCGCTCATTTCAAGTTGGGGATATGGTTTTTCTTCGTCTACAGCCATACAAACAATCCTCCCTAAAGCTGAAAGGGCGTCATAAGCTGGCCCCAAAATTTTATGGGCCTTATAAGGTTCTGCAGAAGATTGGTTCAGTTGCTTATAAACTGGAACTTCCTCCTTCTTCCCGCATTCATCCAGTCTTTCATGTTTCTTGTCTAAAGAAAGTTCTGGGTACCACTGTTAGAGCACAAACTACTCTCCCTGAAATGGATACGGAAGGATCCATTATCCTGGAGCCGGTGGTAATCATTGACCAGCGCACTCGCCAGCTTCGCTCTCGCTCCATCTCTGAGGTCTTGATTCAGTGGCATGGCATGCAACCAAAGGATGCTACCTGGGAACCCCTTCTTCAGATTCAACAACAATTTCCACACCTTAAGCTTTGAGGACAAAGCTTTTTTCTAAGGGAGAGGGGATGTTAGGAACCTGTGTGTTCCTTCTGTTTATTTTGTTAGAGTAGTGTTGTTGGACGCATATGCTTTGTAAGTCATCCCGTGAGTATATTTTATTATCCCACATGCATAGGTAGTATTACTTTTCTAGATCGTACCCAGTATATAAGAATAGGTTGAGGCCCTTGATGGGCACGGACGAATTTATTGTATTGAGCTTGCTCAAAGGAGGTTACCCCCTCGAAGTGGCCTGCGATCAGTAGATTCATTCTGAGTTCTGCTATCACTTTGTATTCTGTTATTTCGAGCATTCGCACGATATTGCTATAAGGAGGTTCTTCATAGAGTACAAAATCTTAAGGTTTTACTGTTCAACGGTTGAACCATGCAAACTTCCAATGCATGTTACAGAAAGGGTTTTTGCATTGGAATATGCACGGAAGATGGAGAGTGTAGATGGATTTTTCATTGGACAGCAAAAGAAAATGATATTTTCTTCCTTGCCTTTCACAATTGGAGGCCTCACATTTGAGAGAAAGGCTTTCAAAGTGGCAGATGAATTAGTAAAATTTTTTGGCTTCGATTTTGTCAGTCACTGGAATTATGATCCACTGAACATAATAAAAACAAGACTTATTGCCAATGGGAATTTTGTAAGAAAATATCAACATCAGGAGATTCCATTGATTGAAAATTTAAAAAACATGGATTCGTGGGATGAGGTTAAGAAAGAGATGGAGAAACATGCAATAGAGAATAATATTTCAATGCAAGAATTGTCATCCCAAATTACAACATTGCATATATCAGAGTCACACAAATCAAAGCCTCTGACATACTTAAATTTATACAAGAAAGCATCTCAACCTTCTAAGAGTTCTATGTTGAAAGCAATTAAAGAGGCATACAAATTTGAATTATGGTGACAAACCAAGATGACTGATTTTTAGAAAATGAGGCAAAATTTGGGTGAACCAAAGACCTCAACAAGTTTTGAGGAAATTGAGGAGGATGGACTTTTCAACAATTATTGGAATAAAGAGCATCCAACTGTACTATATGAATTTGGTAGTTGCACTGATAGTGATAGTCAAATATAGAAGGACCTCAAGTCTAATGACGATATTCAAGGTATTTAGGATTTTGGGTCAACCATATAATAAAGGGGCAACTATGATACAAGAATGGGTTATGCAGGTATAAGGCCCATTTGTGCAAGTGGTGAAGGGATTTAGAAACCAGTTTCAATACTAGACCAACCCAAAAGAGGAAGTAAACCAATCATTGGACTCTCCGATGAGATTGAAGATGATTCATCTGGAAAGGGCAAAAAAATTATACTTATGCTTTTGAAGGTCACCCCAACACAATATTTGTTAAATCTTCAAATCCAATTGTAGCTGATCCCACTAGCACTAGCATGGACGAACCTTGTGCAAAAAATAAAAAATTTATGACAATTACAATGCAAGCAATGTCAGTGGTTACTTCACCAATGTATACACTAGTAGCTTCTATACAAAACCCTAAAAAATAGTCCTAAAATACTAAGATTTGGAATGGGCCATCTTCAGTATGTTAGCAATTCTCAAAATACAATTGTAGGTGGAGTAAGTTTAACTAGAGTTGGAGGAGCATACACCAATACAATTGATAATTCACCTTTCAAACACTCAATTGTGTCAACAAACCCATACTTTAGTTTTAAGGAGTTTGCATTAAAGTTTGATCAGACAAGCGAAAGAAATAGGCAAATTATGAAGACTTTGAAAAGTGATGTAGTTGTTGAATGCCAGAGATCTACTAATAGTATATTTCCAACATATGATCTAAACACCGAATGATGAACTTCATGGCTGTTATGCCCCTGGCTAGAGATAATAATTCACTAGAAAATGTAATAAATCATAACAATGTACAAGTTACCAGTCTTCAAATGGATTTCTCAAAAGTGAAAAAGATTGACAAAATCAACATATCAAAAGAGAGCAACAAAATGGTCTATTCTACACATCTGAAAGTGGAGAGGGAAAACAAAAGGCTTACAAAGAAAATAGAAAAGTTACAGGCAGACCTTGATAATGTAAAGGCCAAGGAGAAAGTAGTAGACAATAGGTTCAAAGAATTGCAAAATAGGACAAAGAATTCTTCTTCTACAGAGGCAATTGTCCAACAAGAAAAGATGAATGAACAACTAAAAAATTTGACTAAAGAATTGGATGAGTGCAAAAAAAGAATTCAACATGAAAAAGCCTCTACTACATAGTTGTTCAAGTCCATAGAGAGTAGTGCACAGGTCAACAATAAATTGAAAACTAGCTAGGCTCTGTTGTCAAGGAAAATAATAATTTGAAGATTGAATTGGAGAATGAAAGGAAAAATCACTCCTATACTGAAAATACAATCCATAATTTGAAGATTGAATTGGAGAATGAAAAGAAAAAAGAGGAGTCCAAGGCAAGGATAGTTGATAATTTGCAGAAAAAATTGGGGAATGGAAGGGAAAAGAGGAGTCTAGTGCAAACACAATCCACAATTTGAAGAAGCAATTGGAGAATATGAAGAAAAAAGATGAGTCAACTGCAAAAAGAATCTGTGATTTGAAGAAGAAATTGGAGAATGCAAAGAAAACAGAGTCTAGTGCAACTACAAATAGAAACACAATCCACCATATGAAGAAGGAATTGGAGAATGTGAAGAATAAAGAGGAGTCAACTGTAAAGAAAATTCTTGATTTGAAGAAGGAATTGGAGAATGTGAAGAAAGAGGAGTCTACTCAAACACTCCATGATTTGAAGAAGGAATTGGAAAATGCGAAAAAAAAGGAGTCCATTGTGAAGACAATCCATGATTTGAAAATGGCACTCAAGGATGAGAAGAAAAAAGAGGTAACTATTGCAAAGACAATCCAAGATTTGAAGAAGAAATTGGAGAATGAGAGGAAGAGAGCAACTAATTGGCAAGGGAAACTAGAGGAAATACAGAAAAAGAGTGAAATAGAGATGTCTGAAATGAAGAAAAATATGGAGAATGTAATCATACAAAATATAATGACATCTTTCAAATACCATTATATCAAGGATACTATAATAAACACGGTTAAGCTATCAAACAAGAAAATTGGGAGAAACTAATGAAGAACAGTGATAGTTTGTTTTAATGGCTTGATTTAAATAGCAATCTCAGAGTTGTCTTTGAAAATGTAAGAAAAGATGTTGAGGGTAAAAGAAGTATCTTCACCAATTCCTTAAAAAATCTTGCTATAAAAATTTTGAAAAAAGTACAGAGGTCTAATGATAGGGATTTGGCAAACCAAGAAATAAACAATCACTTGAATGCCTCTGTAATGACATTTGCTATCTATCACAATTGTGAACAATTAATGGAAATAGATAAAGCTCTCAAATATGCTTCTAGAGACTTGATGAAGATGAATCATAGCATACTAAACTTGCTAAATGTTGAATTACCAAATTCAGCTTATATGGAAAATTCATTAGAAAAGAAGATTACATGAAAAAGTTGCACAACAACATGAATTCTAATTTAGGAAACTTGCCCGAGGAAACCACTCCAGAAAGAATTGTAAGTTTCATCAAACCACTATCAATAATGAATGCAGTTATAGATAAATTCCTCAATTCATGTAAGAATATCTCTTTGAAGTATTCATTGTTGACGAGGTTACAACTATTTAGCTACAACCTCAAAAACATAGAGCTTCCAAATGATGTAGAATGGAGTGCCCTAAAGAACATCATTGGAGCTGGGTCATCTTCTCAAACTGTTACTATTAGTGTTAGTGACAGTCATAGCTGATAGCATTAAAAAGTAACAACTTAGTAAGTGATAGTACTATAATCGTTTTGTTACTTGTTGTTCTTTAATTTCAAATTTTGGATTTAATTTCAACTTTTTTTAATGTTAATTGTTATAGGAATCAAGAGCCAGCATATTAGGATAGTGGACAGCCAGGCACTGGCATACTATTACTACATAGAGCAGATGAAAAAAAAATTCCTACTCCTACCTGAAAAATTTGTACAATTGGCAATGTGGCAATGTGATTTGTAATGCCTCGCCAAGGGATCCAAAAGAACTAACCTAAAGTTTCACTAGGTTTGCCAAACATTTTTTTTAAAGATAACATATAATAACAATTATAAAACAACAGAAGCAATGACATACATTCATACATAAGCAACACATAAATAGATTACATTCCTTAAGGATCCCATGAAATTGAATCACATTTAAATTTAATTAATACTAAATCCAATATATAACACATCCAATTTAAATATTAACTACAAGTTCGAATCCATTTAAATAATATACAATTGTCTCGAATGCCACTTAGCAATAATCGGTATGCACAATCATCCATTGTACAAGTCATAGGGTATGAAAGGCTAAAACAATATACATCATAAAATAAATTATATCATCTCTATAAGATCCATGAAATAAAATGCATACAATAGGTGTAACCATCCATCATAGTACACAAAGATAGAATAAAAGCAAATGCAAGACAAGGAACTCCAGCTGCAACATCAAACTGATGGATCTCAATGGTAAAAGTAAAAAGCACTACCACTCGACCTCATGGTAACCTAAAAAGGTTCCACTCCCATCGCATTGAGGAGATAGTATCAAGTCCCAAATAGGATAACAATCCCAAAAGTCAAAAGTAATATCTAGGTCAAGGGAAAACCTGAAAGCAATCTAACTCAGGGTACCAAGACACAAGTGACATCTAAATCTAGAGGCAACAATGACTTGTAGGATATCTACTATGTAAGTGGGCAAGTGTCATCGCATGAGTCAACTCTAAGGTTACCCTGGCAGCTTGATTGGACTTCGCCCCCCTAGTGACTCTATGCAGCACTAGTATCCCTTCGTACTAACAAGGCATACTAACGAAGAAAGGTTGCAACCAAGTGTCCTCTCTACTCCCATCCTAGCTTGTACTAGAACTCAAGGCATTTGCGAGGAAAAAAAATGACTCTTGTTAATTCATTTTACTCTCATTTAATGCAATGTTATCACTTATTTAAACAACCTACAATGGGTTACCCAAGTAGCCTCTTTGGGCTTTGGCCTCCATTGCAAGTTACTTCCTAACATTACATACAAATAACCTACCTTAGGCTCACAAAAGTACAAATCAAAGAATCACAGTTTTCACCTCAACCCTATACAAGTAACTGAAAAACATCAAAAGACAGTTCACAATAACACCTCAGTCTTTTACAAGCAACTGGAAAACATCCAAAATAATTGATCGAAGACTTAAAGGTTAAATTAGATAGGTCATACCATTCACCTTAGTTTTACACAAGAACACTGGAAATCAACAACAATCAATAGATCAAAACTCATCGTAGAGCATACAAGACACAGTACCATGGTTGAGTTTAAAAGATCAAGATCAAAACATCATCATGATATCACAAAATAGAACTCCTGAGTCTTTGGTAAACATCCTAATTTGGAAAAAATAATAAGTCAACTCCAAACCCGACATACAAGAAAGCATACAACTAACAATGTAATTCATAAATAGTTTGGTTTTGAAAACAAAAAGTTTGAGTTTACAGTAAAGTTTAAGTTTTTATTTCGTTGCCGGTTTTCAATTTGCTAAAGTTTACAATTTCTGAATTTACTTTTCACTTATAATATCATAATCCATTAATTCTAATTCTAATTAAATATTATTAATATTTAGTTCAATAATCATTAGATTATTAAAGATAATAATTATCACTAATTTATTAATAAAATAACATATATTTTAAATTATTAATAAGTAATTATTGATCTAATTAATAATAATAATAATAATAATAATTATATATATATATATATATATTTTGATCGGTAAATGACCGAAGCCTAGATTAATTATTATTATATGTTAAGCAAAGGTAGATTCGAACCCAAGACCTCCCACATGAGAGGCTCACAAGTTACCATTGCATTGTAGGCTTTTGCCTTAAGAAAATAATAATAATATTATTATATTATAACATTTAATAACTATAAAAATTTAAATCTAATATTTAATAATTTAACATTTATTAAAATTAACATTCAATACAAATATTATTAAATTACTTTAATTTAATAAATTTAAATTACTTTAATTTAATAAATTTAAATTAAATTTTAAAAAAACTTACCATTAAATTTTTTTAAAGCCCATAGGCTAGGTTTCTATCACGGTAGTAGGGTCTGCTGTGTGCAGCCATTAATAGTTGTTGGCAGCACTCTTACTGCCCGTACGGGGGTAGGGCAAAAATGGGGTGGGTGGGGGGTTAGTGGCCTCGCCCACCAATACACCAATACATCTTATATATATTTTAGTTACTTATAAAAAACTAGTAAGGCCCTCCCCCCCCCCCCATTTTAACATAGTATATATATATATATATATATGTATGTATGTATGTATGTATGTATGTATGTATGTATGTATAAAAATGCAAACAATACTCTGATAGGGAAACCTAGAAAAGCATTCGAATTTACGTTCTAGAATTCAATTTTTAAACCAAAACCCATCTAAATAAAATTTAAAAGAACAAGGGTTTCAAAAGAATTAATTCCTCTAAACAAAGATATCTTCAAAAATAAACCAAGATTCACAACAAGAATTTATCAATGATATCAAACAAATCTACAAATTTCTGAAAATAGATTTATCTAGACACGAAGTAGACATAAGATTGGAAAATGGAAATCTTTTGCATTATTTAATCAAAAGATTCTACCTGAATATGATGCTAATATGCAAACATGTAGACACGTAAATGCATGAAGCATGCGAGAAAACCCCTTCCTTCTAAAAGCTTCTTCTCTAAAAATCCTTTCTCCAAAGTCTCGATCATTGCAAAATGAGCTCTAGATCTCTGATAAAGAGTTCTCCCCTAAATTTGGGGCTCTGATTGTAAAATACTGAGAGGGAACTCATTGATTAATATCTTTTAATATTTTATTATTTTTAAAATATTCATGCACACTTTTTACAATTTAAAATATGTTTATTAAATTAATTTGCTTTCTCTCTTTAATTAATTTTCGAAGCGTTTTCTGATAAAAATATTTATTAAGTAATAATAATATTTAGCATTTATTTAAAAACAATCTCCTAAATATATTAGTATTAAATAAAATAAATATCATTATGCTCTAAAATCAGAACTATATCTTTACTTTTAATTCTTTAATTTAATTAATTTATCAATTGATTAAATATAATTAAATATTGAAATTATCTTAAATTTTTTCCATTAAATTAAATCATTAAATATTCTTTTAATGTGATTTAATTAGCAAAGAAATCACCATAGACCCACAAGACAAACTATGAAAAGCCATCATAAAATACAACATACTAGATCAAACTCAAGGGTTATAATCATGAACTTATGTCCATATGACGAATTCAGAAGGTAAACGACTCAGATTCTTGTCCTACTTTTTAGGAAAAATAGTTTAAGGATAGGATTCAGACTGAAGAGTTATCTCCCCTCTCTTACCATTAAGATATTGCAATAGGGTACGCTAATCCTGGCAATTTAGGGAAGTCGATACCCGATACCTACAATCTACATAAAATCCATGCATGTACAAACACATATATTCTAAATGAAATAGGAAATGATAGGAAGTGGTGCATCGTGTAGATCTTGACTAGCAGGTGACTACCACCCCCTTCCTAAACCACATCAGAAACGTCAAACATAAAGAAAACATACATGTACACCACACACATGCAAGTATGTGGTAAGTATCCATAGAAAATGCATATAACTCATTCATCGTGATATTGTCACTAATTAAATAATCGAAAGTCACTACATGAACATATATATCATCATTGAACAATCATGAGATAACTGAAATAACTTTAGTAACTATATATATATAAACTGAATATGAAATGATGTCACTGATTATCAAGCATAATCATAAAGATAGCCTAAAAGAGTTCAGCAATGATAATTGAAAAGTTAACTAGGGGTAGGCACTACATCCATCCCCCAGACTTAGGCTTACTCCTAGAAGCCTACAAGAAAGGTAAAACTAGAGCACTCGCTATGTAGGTCCCATTGAATCCTTTCCCCTTGTAGGAGGATATGACTCCACTGAGAACACTCTCTGTGACCAACCCGTATCTCCAACCATAGGTTTTGAAGCTGAAGGTCTCTAGTATGAAAATTGTGATTTCCATTGAGGACAATGGGATGACTTGTGTCTGCATTGTCCGCATGAGAATTACTCTTTGTCGAAACTCCTCTGCACTCTATGTGAACTAGACTGCTGAATACTACCCCCACTAGCATAAGAAGGAATACTCTATGATGATCGGTCATACTAGTTGCGCTTGTTGCACTGAGAGTATTGAGGGTCCCTAGCGTGTGATCCAACACCACCACTATGAGTTGGAGGAAAAGATCCTCCCTGTTGCTGATTACCTCCAAAAGGAGGTTTCTTACTACCACTTTCTCCCTTATTACCTTTGAACCCTGATGTTGTAGGTGCTCCCACAAATCCACCATGTCTTAAGGTGACACTTTTCTCTACAAGTATGGCTTGATGTACTGCATCTTTGAGGGTTTTAGGTTCAAATACCTTAACACCCCCAACTAGAGGGTTATTCAATCCTCTGATAAAATGTTTGTGCCAACTGTGGTGGTTTATCACTAATCCCTACATAGGATATGAGCTCATAGAATTTACACTCAAACTCTACTACAGTCATAGTGAACTGTCTTAGGTTGTGGAATTCATCTGCTCTCTATTGATTCCATTCCTCTGGTAGGAATTACTCAAAGAAGTTCTACAAAGAGTTCTAGGTTGGTGATGGAAAACCTCGCTTTGACATTAGAGTCAAAGTCTTGTATAGCAAAAACCCTGTCTAGAGCAATAAGACACTGCTCGGCCACATAACTTGAACCCAACCCATTGAAGGGTTTGACCTAGGACCTCTGAAAGTCCTTCATTTAAGCAACTATAGCTAATCTCTGTCAGTCCTTGTGATGATCCCTCTGAGGGCTCCTAGACCTAGGTCTCTTCTCATTCCCTTCCTAGTGTGTTCCTTCTTGACCATCACCCTGAAGAGGAGGTAATCGATCCATAATGGTCCTCATCATCTGCCTTAGGTCAATCTCCTCTGAGTCAGCTTGCTGCTCTCTATGGTTCTCTTCCTAATGCCCATTGAGATTTTCTTCCCTATTCTCTTCCTAAATAGGGCCTACATAGGTAGACTCATGGACACTAGCATTCCTGCCTTGCACTCGGCCTCTACCACGGCCTGAGCTATGACCTCTAACTGAAGATCTTGTTCTAGATACCATCCTACAATAATATCCAAGATAATGAGATTCTTTAATAACCAAAAAAAGGCATACATATAAGATACATGTTTTGAAAATAGTATAAGTTCAATTTTCAATTTTTCCTAATTTAGGTTTAAGTATGTTTCAGTTTGAAGTTCAAGTGTTCAAGTTGAGAATATACAAATCATAGTTTAAGTCTTGTTTCAGTTCAACTAGTTCAAGTTTTCAAGTTTGTAATTGATACATATAACAATTTAAGTTTCATTTCAGTTCAACTAGTTAACAACTAGTGGTGTTCCAATATACCCAGAGCTCCCAATGTAGAAACTTGGGCTCTGATACCAGATGTAATGCCCTGCCAAGGGATCCAAAAGAACTAACCTAAAGTTTCACTAAGTTTTCCAAACATTTTTTTAAAGATAACATATAACAACAATTATA
The DNA here is from genome assembly GCA_028749045.1 of Cupressus sempervirens. Taxonomy (NCBI): domain Eukaryota; kingdom Viridiplantae; phylum Streptophyta; class Pinopsida; order Cupressales; family Cupressaceae; genus Cupressus; species Cupressus sempervirens. Next base: position 81,887,881 of record CM053791.1, on the reverse strand, counting down.
AAATAGTAGAAGCAATAACATATATTCATACAGAAGCAATACATAAATAGATTACATTTCTTAAGGATCTCATGACATTGAATCATATAAAAATATAATTAATTCTAAATCCAATATATAACACATCCACATTAAAGATTAACTACAAGTTCAAATCCATTTAAACAATATACAATTGTCTCAAATGCCACTTGGCAATAATCGATATGCACAATCATCCACTGTATAGGTCAAAGGGTATGAAAGGCTAAAAGAATATACACCATAAAATAGATTACATCATCTCTATAAGATCCATGAAATAAAATATATACAATAGGTATAACCATCCATCATAGTACACAAAGATAGAATGAAAGGAAGTGTAAGAAAAGGAACTCCAACTGCGACATCGAACTGACGGATCTCAATGGTAAAAGTAAAAAGAACTACCACTCAACCTTGTGATAACCTAAAAAGGGTCCACTCCCACTGTGCTAAGGAGATAGTCTCAAATCCCAAACAAGATAACGATCTCAAAAGTTAAAAGTAATATCTAGGTCAAGGGAAAACCTGAAAGCAATCTAACTCAGGGTACTAAGACACAAGTGGCATTTAAACCCAGAGGCAAAATGACTTGTAGGATATCTATTATGTAAGTGGTCAAGTGTCATCACATGAGTCAACTCAGAGGTTATCCTGGTAGCCTGACTGGATTCGAACCCCCTGGTGACTCTATGCAACACTAGCATCCTTTCATACTAACAAAGCATACTAATGAAGTAAGGTCACAACTAAGTGTCCTCTCTACTCCCATCCTAGCCTGTACTAGCACTCAAGGCATGGGCAAGGAAAAATAATGACTCTTATTAATTCATTTTACTATCATTTAATGTAATGTTATCACTTAGTTAAACTACCTACAATGGGTTACCCAGGTAGCCTCTTTGGGCTCCAACCTCCATTACAAGCCACTTCCCAACATTACATATAGATAACCTACCCTAGGCTCACCAAAGTACAAATCAAAGAATCATAGTTTTCACCTCAACCCTGTACAAGTGACTTGAAAGCATCAAAAGTAATTCACAATAACACCTCAATCCTTTACAAGCAACTAGAAAGCATCCAAAATAACTGATCAAAGACTCAAAGGTTAAATTAGATAGGTCACACCATTCACCTTATTTTCACACAAGAATATTGGAAAGCAATAATAATCAATAGATCAAAACTCATCATAGAGCATATAAGACACATTACCATGGTTGAGTATAAAAGATCGAGATCAAACCATCATCATGATATCACAAAACAAAACTCTCGAGCCTCTGGTAAACATCCTAATTTGGTCAAAATACTAAGTCAACCCCAAACCCAACATACAAGAAAGCATACAACTAAAAATGTAATTCATAATCAGTTTGGTTTTGAAAACACATAGTTTGAGTTTATAGTAAGGTTTAAGTTTTCATTTCGTTGCCATTTTTCAGTTTGCTAAAGTTTACAGTTTCTGAATTTACGTTTCATATACAATATCATAATCCATTAATTCCAATTATAATTAAATATTATTAATATTTAAATCAATAATCATTAGATTATTAAATATAATAATAATCACTATTTTTTTAATAAAATAACATATATATTAAATTATGAATAAGTAATTATTGACCTAATTATTATTAAAAGAAAATAATAATAATAATATTATATTATAACATTTATAAAATTTAAATCTAACATTTAATAATTTAACATTGATTAAAATTAACATTTAATACAAATATTATTAAATTACTTTAGTTTAATAAATTATTAAAATTAAATTAAAATAACAAACTAAAAACAAACTTACCATTAAAATTTTTAAAGTTTTTAGGCTAGGTTTCTATCGTGGCAAATTTGTTGTCATGATAGTAGATTACTGCCAAACGATAGTACTTTGGCCGTCATGGCAGCAGGGTTTGTCGTGTGTAGCCATTAATGGCCGCCGACAACACTCTCATTGTCATGGCGGGGGTAGGGAGAAAATGGGGTGAGTGGGGGGTTGGTGGACCCGCCCACCAAAACATATTTTTAAAATATTTTATTTACTTAAAAAAAAAACTAGTACGGCCCCCTCATTTTAGCAGATTATATGTGCGTGTGTGTGTGTGTGTGTGTGTGTGTAAATGCAAACAATACTCTGATAGGGAAACTCAGAAAAAGCATTCAAATTTACATTCTAGAATTCAATTTTTAAACCAAAACCATAATATTTAAAAGAATGAGGGTTTCAAAAGAATTAATTCCTCCAAACTTAGATATCTTCAAAACAAATTTAAACCAAGATTCACAACAGGAATTTATCAATGATATCGAACAAATCTACAAATTTCTGAAAATAGATAGATTGGAAAATGAAAATATTTTGTGTAATTTAATCACAAGATTCTACCTGAATCTGATGCTAATAAGAAAACACGTAGACATGCAAACACACAAATGCATGAAACACGTGAGAAAACCCCTTCCTTCTGAAAAGCTTCTTCTCTGAAAATCCCTTCTCCAAAATCTTGGTCCCTACGAAATGAGCTCTAGATATCTAGTAAAGAGTTCTTCCCTAAATTTGGGGCTCTAATTGTGAAATCCCAAGAGGGAACTCATTGCTCAATATATTTTAATATTTTTATTACTTTTTAAATATTCATGAACACTTTTTGCAATTTAAAATGTATTGATTAAATTAATTTGCTTTCTCTCTTTAATTAATTTTTGAAGTGTTTTTTGATAAAAATATTTATTAACTTAAGTAATAATAATATTTAGCATTTATTTAAAAATAATTTCCTAAATATATTATTATTAAATTAAATAAATATTATTATGCTCTAAAATTAGAACTATAACTTTATCTTTAAATTTAATTCTTTTATTTGATTAATTTCTCAATTAATTAAATATAATTAAATATTGAAATTATCTTAATAATTTTCTATTAAATGAAATCATTAAATATTCTTTTAATGTGATTTAATTAACAGAGAAATCACCATAGACCTATAAGATGAACTATGAAAACCCATCATAAAATATAACATACTAGATCAAACCCAAGGGTTATAATCATAAATTTATGTGATATGATGAATTCGGAAGGTAGACAATTCAGATTCTTGTCCTACTTTTTAGGGCAAATGGTTTAAGGATAGGATTCAGACTCAAGAGTTATCTCCCCTCTCTTACCATTGAGATATTGTGATAAGGTATTCTCATCCTGGCAAATTCAAGGAAGTCGATACCCGGTATCTACAATCTATAAAAAATTCACACATGTACAAACACATATATTCTAAACTAAACAGAAAATGGTAAGAAGTGGTGCATTGTGTAGATCCCAACTAGCAGGTGACTATGACTCCCTTCCTCAACCACATTAGAAAAGTCAAACATAAAGAAAACATACATGTACACCATACACATGCAAGTATGGGGTAAGTATCCATAGAAAACACATATAACTCATTTATCTTACTAACATCATTAAATAACTAAAAGTCACTACATGAACATCGAACAATCGTGAGATAACTAAAATAACTACGATACACACACACTCTCTCTCTCTCTCTCTCTCTCTCTCTCTCTCTCTCTCGATATATATATATATATATATATATATATATATATATATATATATATATATATATATATATATATATATATATATATATATATATATATATATATATATATATATATATTATATATATATATATATATATATATATATATATATATATATATATATATATATATATATATATATATATATATATATATAATCCAACAATCTGGAAAATAATGTCACTAATCATCGAGCATAATCATAAAGCTAGCCTAAAAGAGTTCGGCAATGATAACTAAAAAGTTAACTAGGGGTAGGCACTACATGATTGTACACACATAATGTATTATGTAGTAATAATCTGATTACATATGCAATTACAAACCGACCTACAACTATTGTTTCTCTCTTATAAATTTGTAAAAGGGAATTCAGGGTCATCTGACATTGAGTCATTTGCAAAGGGTTGTAATTGTTTGTAATTGTTAAATGTATTATGCTATAGGCTGATTTATAATTATAATTATAATACAATTTTTTTTAAAGAAAGTTTATTCTATTAAATACATTATGTTACAATTTTTTAAAGAAACTAGAATCAATGAAAATCTAAATATGTCTAAAAACTAGAATGAATGAAAATCTCAAGTTCGACATGTATTATTGTATTAAAATTAGAATCAATGAAAATCTCAACATGTTTAAAAAATACAATCAATGAAAATCTCAACATGTATAAAAACTAGAATCAATGAAAATCTCAACATGTGTAGACTCTAAAAGTAAAAATTAGTTTCAATGAAAACCTCAGCATGTAAGTTTGTAACATCAAAATGTTAAAAAAAAAGTTTAAGCGTCTATAAAAGAATAGTGAATGAAGGCTATATTTAACTTCTATAAACATAATTAATTAGTAGACAGAGTCTTAGACATTGGTAAGACTAGAGAACATAAATTAATTTGAATTGAAATGGGTAAGACCAGAGCTACTAGCCTACTACTTGACTCATGCAAAAGTTAGAACTTGAAGTTGAGAAGTTGTTATAGTTGCCACTTTGCTTGGACCGGCTCAACATCATTATCATCGCAACCCTCCTCATTTATTGCATATAAAATTTCATTTTTTGTTGTGTTTTCTTTAGATTCACTGTCAATGTTAGTATGTATGCCAAAGTCAACACCATCTTCATTGCTCCCAATATCAGGACATGAACCACTACCATCGCCACTGCCACCACCACCACCACTGCCATTGCCACTTGGGTTTGAAATGTTGGTCATCCCTCTTCTTTTACATTTGTTTCTCTAAATGCTGAGAGCCCTGTCATAAGGGAAACTATCTACCTCATACCTAGAATTATAAAGCCTCAAATAATTATCCAAATTTTTGTCTAATTTGTTTCTAACCTTTGACTTCAGGAAGCCCAAAGTACTAGAAACTCTCTCATCCTCCACTGAACCCAATATCAGTGTCAAACATAAATTGGTAAGCTTGAAATATTCTAATATTGACTCTCTCAACTAATTGCTCTGACCAAGGATTTTGCAAAGCTTTGTTACCAGTTCCTCTTCATTTAGATTCTCCATAAGATCATATTGTTCCCTCATTATGTTTGCAAAAGAATATGATTGATCTCTCAGTCGAGATTCATCTAAAATTTCATTTATAGTTACTCCATTTATTACTTTAGGTTTGCCAAAATTATGAATCAAAGTCATCATCCTTCTTTGAAAACCAATCAGACAGTTTAGAGACAAATATTGAAGAAAAAAATAGACATTGCTTTGAGCAGTTCCTCTGGAGAGAATCTGAATCTAATTTGTGATGAAAAATTGTAGCAAACTCACTTGACACAGTCAAGCACATAGTCTTTGATCCTCTTGAAGCCTTCACTTATAACACATGAAAGTACCTTCTCTGGTTCTGATTCTACTTTGCTTCTTGCTTCATTGGGGTTGGAGTCAGGGTCAACATGGGTAGCATGTCAACTCCACATACCTCATCATTTGCACCAATATGTAAAAATTTCCCAGGATTATTCAAATCCATGATTTCTATCCACTTTGTAAACTTTGATTCATCTAATGGTAGTAATCAATACAGAGTATCCAGGCTACTACATGTCATTTTACGTAGCTTATTATATTATGCAATGTACATAGCTCTTTGTTGAACCTTTTTCATAATATTTCTCATGTCCTGTAGCATGGGGAGAATAGTTGCTAAAGTTAAGAGTATCTTAACATTAGTTAGACTTGAATATAGTTGAGGGAATCTGTCTCACACATAGTGGATTAGTCCATGCAATGATGAATATTCAAAGAATACTCGATGCGCTGGTCCATCCAAAGAGATCCATTTGGTATCATTGTCTTTAAGAAGCTTCCTCTCATCAGTAAGTCCTTAAGAAAAGTGTTGAAATTCCTGGACTTGTTTTGAACTTCGACAAAAGTATTGGTAAATCTCTTTGATTAAAGATTCCACTTTATTTACACAACCAAAATCGCTGACATTTCCAAAAGCTGGATTCATTTGATGGGCCATGCAGTGAATGGGAATAGTGTAGAGTGCCAAATCATTCTTGGTCTTTTTAAAAAGACTGCCTTTATGACCTTGCATAACTGAAGCTCCATCCACTCCAACACACACCAAATTTTTGGCAATCTCCATGTTATCCATACCTCCACAATCAATTAGAGTACTCTTTAATAAATCATATAAATTTTTGACTGTCACATTACAATTCAATTTAGCAATAGATAGTAGAAAGGGATGATGGCAAAGATCGTTTATAGTATAAACATGCATGCACACCCAAGAAGTATTATCAATTGTTGTAACTTCATCTAGAGACAATGCAATGAAATTTGAGTGTTTTATTTTTTCCTTCATATATTCTTTTTCAACCTATGCAATCCCACCCACTGTTTACTGACTAGTGACTATTTGGATAGTTTTGAACTTTAAAAAAGTGCAATAAAGTAGTAATTGAAGGGTAGTCTGTCATAGGATGCCCTCTACTCAAAATATAAAGTACCACATGTAATTGAACTACTTTTCCTATATTTTGCACTTCCATTGATTTCCCAAGGAAATCTTCAATGGAACCTTTTATTTCAAAATGCTTCTCCCATAATTGCTTATGCAACTCATATATTTTAGCATTCCTGATATCTAGACAGTTGTCCTTTGTTTTCCAAGTCAGCACAAATTTTTCAACTCCATCTATAGTTTCCTTTTTGTAAACTTTACTGACATGCTTTTCTATGGTATCAAGTTTGAGCTGCAACCTCTTCTCCTTCTTTGTTATCTCTATGCAAATCTTACATCTGCATTCTATAGGAGGCTCACCATCAATTGGATTGGTCATTGGTTCAATGAACCAGTACTTTTCCACCCATTCTACTTGAAAATTCATTTTGGATATATCCCAGTGAGATTAATCTTTTTTTAATTCCAATTTCATTTTCCCCTTTTGTGTGTGAACATGATTTATGGAAGCACTTTTGGTTTTCTCATCCGACTGGTCTGGAACTGACTCCAAGTCTATAATATTAGTTTGTGACTCCCTAGTTAGGGGAAGTGCCTCCAAATTGTGTTCAAGTTCATCCTCGACTGAGATATCAGGTTCACCAACTTGAACTTATTCAATATGGTCTCCAACTTGTGATGAATCTCCTTTTTCAATAAGCACTGGAGATCTAATTTGTGAATCTTGTAGTTTGCCAACATTTCCACCACCAAAATATACAGATATGGTTTTGTATTTTGGTAATGGTGGCCTCTCTTGGCTTTTAGGGATCCTATTGGAACCCTTGTTACCCTTGTTGTTTGACATTGCAAATTGATTAAGGTTGTAAAAAATAAATCAACTTAGTTGTTGAACAAAAGACTCAAAGAGTGACGAGTCAAAGACAGCGACAGTAGGCTACTTAGACTACATATAATAATAATAATATGATTCATTCTCATAAGAAGGGTACTACCGCTATAGTACTATAGTCTATGATACTACCCAATAAAATTTGCAAACCTATCTTAGCATGTGAGATGTCCAGTCACCAGTGGACATTGGACAATAAAAAATAACCACTACCAATACCACTATCCACATAAAAAATAAATTAAAAATCACTTACCTTTTACAAGAACCATGGTCCACGAGTCAATGGGCAATGCACTCAGCACTTTGAAACTTCGGTAGCAATAAGAAATGGCAGTCTCTAGACCATAAAAGGTCAAATTGTGTAGAATAATAATATCTTATAGTCCAATCTAGGTTGGCGAATTATGCAGGATTAACAAGCAGGAATGTCAAATGTACACAAAATGCACCTTCCTATGCAAGCCCACAATAGGAAACAATTGGCTAAATGGGGCTGGTGGTCGACACATGTCGAGAAAATGGTAGGCAACACCCAACCCAAGGGAAAATTATTTGGTTGTAGTAATGGTGAAAGAATGTTGTCCAATAAGAAACAACATGAAAAGGATGACAAATTTTTAAAAATAAATGTATCCAAAACATAAATTACATTGGCTATTGGACTGAGATTTTTGACCAATCACGTGATAACTAATGGGTGAATACCACGACCGTTGGACCCAAATCTGATAAATATCTAGCGATGCGATTGACCTACATTACATGCGCTATTCGCCAAATGACAATCAACGCATGAAATGAGATCACCAAATGGCGAAGATTCACCACTAAAGTAATATCTAACATTCATGATGTCACTTGGCTTCTATATGCTTGACATCTACTGACTCACTCAACATTAAATAACTTTCCATATGCTTGTTCTCCACCATTTTACTCGACATGTATGCTGGATCAGTCTCTACCAGGGTGCTCGACAACCTTTGACTTGCTTGTCATGTATTGAAATATAAACATGTTCTTTGTAGCTTGGCCGTCTCTAGATGACTTGGTTGTGGTGATAACCGTACAACATTGCCTTGGAAATGACTAAGTGTTAGACACTAATAGGCAACTTAGACTTAGCGATCAACAAATTTATATAATCTATAGTATTATTATTAGTGTTTTTTGTTAATTTTAATATCAAGATTTAAAGATTTTATATGATACCACATCATCCTTCAATGCATATAGTGTGATCCAAATTCTTGTTAATAAAAAATTTAGTGAATTTATTCAAGTTTTATCTTACATTAATTAATAGAATGATATTAGTTGATTAAATTTTTAATTAATCAATATTTTGCTAGCTTTTTTGAAATATTTTAGTATTAAATAGATTAGTAAATCCAATTAAAATTATATTATGGCTATTAAACATAGTACAAATTTGAGAATATAATATGTGTCTATATGACATTTGGAATGACATTAAATCGGACGAAAATTAATATAAGTTAAATTGATTTAATTTATATTGACAAATGATGTGCATAATATAATTTGTTAAATTGAATATTCAATAATTTTAGACAAATTTTTAAGCTAATGAAAAATAAAATAATATCTTAAAATATTGATACAACATTGATGTTCAATGACAATTTGTTTGTACTTCTATAATATGCAAAATAGATAAAATTTAAAATAGGAACTAATTTAAAAAATCAATGCAAATAAAATTATGCAAATTTTAAATTGTGTTTTACCTTTCAATAGATATCATGATAATTATGTGATGATATTGAATAAAAATAATCTAGTAAAAATAAAGAAAAAATATAATATAATAAGTGAAAATTTTAACATTATAATAGTAATTTTTAAAAATTATATACTTATTATTAATAATTATGACTAAAAATCAAAATTTTATATTAATATAAAGTTAACATAAATACAACATTGAAAGGTCATTCTGATTAAGTCCACTCTTCAGAACCTCCCCACTTATGCCCTTAGCCTGTTCTCCATCCCTACCAAGGTGGCTGCCCACCTTGAAAGCGTTAAAAGGAACTTTATGTGGTCTGGGCCTGATGAGAGCAAGAAGTATCCTTTGGTGGCTTGGGACTCTATCTGTAAACCCAAGAAGCATGGAGGGCTGGGCATTAGAAAGCTAAAACAGTTCAACTTTTCCCTCCAAGCCAAATAGATCTGGAGAATTTTCAATAATGTTGGTGAAAGGAGAGACATTATGTTATCCAAATATGCTAACAACCTCAATCTCAAATAGTTCATTAACAAAGAGACTCACCCCAATGGCTCTTTCATCTAGAATAGTCTAGTGCATTCCAAGGACTTAGCTTTTGGCAAAGCCAAATGGTCTATGGCCAATGAGGAAGATATCAATTTTTGGATGGATGACTGGCTCAGCTTGGGCCCTCTCCAAGAAAATGAGGACTTCAATGTTTGGGCTAATATTTGCATTGAAAGATTTGGCAATAGGGTGAGGGATTACAGATTCAACAATAGGTGGATTGACCTTACTGAGGTTTTCATGGATCTGAAGCCGCTCATGGACATGGTGAAACTCATTCCTTTATCTAATAATCAAGATGTTATTTTTTGGGGAGACACCTTGAATGGCCTTTATTCAGTGGCTTTTGGCTATGAGTCTCTCCAACCTCAAGTCCAGGCCCCAGTGTGGGCGAAAGCTTGGTTCCCTAGACTCACCCAGAAGATCAACTTTTTCTTTTGGACCCTTCTACAAAATTGCATCCTCGTGGTGGATAATCTCACTAGACGAGGTAACATGATACCTAATAGATGTATTTTATGTAAAAGGAATTGTGAGAGTGTTGATCATTTGTTCTTATATTGCCCTTTCACTTCGTCCATCTGGTCTCATATCCTGTCTTTTTTTAATCTGTCCTAGTGTTTTCCTTCTAATGTCTTAGAGCTCTTTGTTCACTAGAAATATGGTTTGGAGTTTAATTCCAAGTCTTTTTGGCTATGGGATTTACCCCATGTCTACTGGGGGGTGTGGAAGGAAAGGAATAACTGCATCTTCAAGGAGAAGGTGGCTTTCCATAAATGCTTTCATGCTTTGATGGAAAACCATACCAATGCTAAGGGCCCTTTCCCCACCCTTATGCCTAGGGTCAATAATAAAAGAGAAGGTTGCTACTGGTCTCTCCCTCCCGAGGGATGGTTTGCAGGTTGGGTTCAATACCAACATGTGTGATCTAAATAAGGTAATTAATATTTTATTGGGAAGGTGCAGAACTATGGAGCGAAAGTTAAATTTCTCCAATACTTTCCATATACACAATATCTTTCATCTTATGCTAAGTACTACTAAAAGAAACCAAATTCACAAGGAAAATAACATTTCTAGTCACAAGAAAAATAGGGGAGCCGAAGACTTGCAAATTCTATAGAATTCAGGTTTCAGAGGCAATAGTGAGGAGAATGTCATGGTGGGAGAACGTCATAGACGAGAGCTGGAGGATGAGGCATAGAAATGGAAGAGGAGAACCAAAGTTTGGAATATCTTGAAGAAATGTGAAATTATCAGCTACATTGAATGCCTTTAGTGAGGTCTATCAAGCCTCTTTGGAGATTTGTACTAAGGGCCATAATCAAATACATCACTCTCGACACTAGGTTCGATCACATTTGCACCTACCACTTCGTGCTTCTCAACCATTTCAAGTACGAGGTGAAAATATCCATCCCCTTTTACCTCTACTCTTCCTTGAATGAGAATATTAATGAGTTCCAAGATAAGAAAACTAGGAACCCTGCTCTCGACGAGGGGCTGCTTCTATTTTTATGAATATTTTAAGGCTAGGACAATTAGCAAGCATATCAAAGACATGAAAGAGGGAAAGAAAGTGAAAAGGGACTCTGATGATTCCAAAGAAATTTACTCCCCTTTGAAAATGGAGGAAAGTTTGGATATGTATACAGACTATGAGGATTTGGAGGTCCTGTCATGCAACTCTCGAAAAAAAACCCATGATAACAAGGAGATGGCTGCGCCCCCCGAGCCCATGAAACTCAATGATACCTCCTCAAAAAGGGGTTACAATGAGTAGGATGAAGGGATGGAAATGAGAGGTGATAGTGTCGAGGCTAAGGAGAACATTAGGGCTGAGGAAGGAAAAGAACGAAGGAAGAGTAAAAGAAACATAATAATAAAAGTGCCTTCCAATAGAGAAAAGGATGTCATGGGGATTGTTAAGAAAAAAAGGAAAAGCATGGAAGACAACAAGGAAAAATAGGGAGAGGGAAGCAAGAAGATGGAGGAGAACCCTACAGACAAGCTTGAACATGATCCCAACTAGGGATACGATGAGGTTGGCACTTCCACCTATAGATGCTCGATAACTAGGAAGGATAGGAAGGTGGTTTAGAGAAACTTTGACCATTCCAAGGCCAATTTGGGGATCAAAAGAGAACTCATCAGAACCCAAGGTAGAGAGAATGATGAAGGTAGGATCCAGCTGGAGGAACTTATTGATCCTACCTTGGTTATCCTTAGTGACATTGCCAGGGAGAATTTGGAGATGAATGTTCTGAATAATGCCAAGAATTGCACCGTGGATAGCTACAAGACCACTAAATGGCTGTTCCATGAAATCCTTGAGCTTAAACACAAATTAAGCATGTTGGAGAGAGATACTTAGAGCCTCAGGAATAGGGTTAATGAGGATGAGCTTAGTGTGGATAAGAAGATGGATGCTTTCAACACTAGATCCCTTGAGATGGAAAAGACCTTGCAAGGCATTGTCGAGCAAAATATCAACATTCTCAAGGAAAATGAGAATATAAAAAGGTTCATCTACTTTGGGGAAGATCAAAATATCCGCAAGGAATAGGATCATGACATCATCCTCAAGGATAGGACTCTGGATGAAGGTGCAAGGAAATGAACCAGATCTAGCACCAGGAAAAAAGAAACTCTGACCCCTGAGCTGGAGCCTTCGAAGATGAAGGAGGAGGCAGGCAAGTTGTCGAGCTTGAAATCAATGCTACTGAGATGCTCAAAGACATCATCTAACGTGCCTTGGCCTTTGGCGGCCTATCCTGGTTTTTTGGTGCTTCTCTGTGGCCTTTTCTTGTTTATTGTTTATGGGAGTTGTAGTTTTTCTTTTCGGCTCTTGGTAGTTTAAACTGTTTTAACTATGTATGGGATTTCAGGGCCCTTTTAAAGCCAGTTTTCCTTAATAAAAAACATTGAAACTAAAATATTTTAAAAATAAATATAACTTTAGGCTAAATTGTGAATGAGAAATGTAACTTTTAAAAATAATAATTATAATCTATGTTTTTTAATATATATTACGTTTCATAATATCTTTCTTACAAACATCTTATATATACAAATTCTTATTATTAGGAAACTACAACTTAATAAACACAAAGTTTATTAGAAACTAAAACTTGTGCAGCTTCAAATGATGCTTAAGAAATAATATGATCACTCCTCTCTCTTTAAAAAAAAATTTAGTTTCACAAAAAAATGGTAATATTTTATTGATTCTATTAACTATTTGATTATGTCACTATTTGAACATTTTGAACACAAATATGCAAACTATTATTCTGTCATTCACTTTCCAAACTTTTTAATTTTTCTAATTTAGTGATGATTTGATAAGTTGGTGAATCGTCTCAAATCTCCAAGTTTAAATGAATCATAAGAGGTGGATATTTTTATAAGCATTGAGGGACATGACCAAATATTTGAATACCAATGATGAAAGGATGTTGGAAAGGGTTGTAAAGTTTGACTTTAGACCTATTTATTTCAATAAATTTAATATTTCAAAGTATATTCGACAAAATATATGTTTGTTTCTATGATACATTAGTGTAGTATCCATTAAACTATGCATCCACTTACAAGGATATAAAGTAGTACCAAAATAAAAGAAGTTATGCATCCATTTACAAGGATCAAATGCAGTACCAAAATAAAAGTTTAAAAGAAGAAAGATAATTAGACTTGGTTATTAGTTGAAGACGGTTTCATCATTGTAGTGGTCTATGATGATGTGTGCCTTATGATTTTGGATCTTATGAAAATATGAATGTTTATTGAAATGCCCTCATTTTGTTCTCAACCATTTTAGTAATCATTTTCACATTTCTACAAGGACTATCTAATAGCTGTAGAATGTTATGTTTTTTTGAACAATTTTGAAGTACATGTGGAATGTCATTGTAATGATTTAATTTATGCTTTTTTATAATATTCAATACAATGACACTATTTAAAGTATATAAAATTATTGACTTAACTCTTGCACCTTTAAAAGGTGCAAGTACTAGTTTTAGTTTGTGTCACATTAGGTCAATATTTTGAATACACAATTTGACCATTATAGAATGATCATTAATCTAAGACCTAATCTAATACTAAAAAAAAAAAACCCACTAGAATAATTTTTATCTAGAACTTTTAATTTTGTAATCATCTTACCCATTTAGAATAATTTCTATTGAACTTTAAATTTTGTAATCATCTTGTACAAAACCCATAGATATTACGACCCCCTCTCCTAAAATCCAGAGTTTATAATAGTATAAACCTTTTACAATATAGTAAAAGTTCAAAGGCATGGAACCTTAGATCACCTAAATTTTACACATTATAACCCATCAATTTTCTTATCATTTTAAAGAGCATGCAACTTCCTCTTAATTTAAGAATACACAAATTTAATTTCATTCCAACCATTAATAAACGCTTATTACTGTTGAGATTATGACATGTTTTAGATAAATCAAGGATGCTTACTTGAAGGAACATCTTATAATTATTTACAATAATTGTAATTGGGTGGAAGGGGAACATCTTTATAACTTAAAAATAGTCAAAAGGTCAAATGGAAGTTATGACATTTATATGCAAAATCTATTTTAAAAATAGAATTAATGATAAAAATATTATTGTATTTTTCTCAATTGAGGCTCATTTAAATTTGTTCATCTACTTAATTGAAGGCTATTTCACATTTTAGACATAATTTTTCATCTTACTAAAGCTTTATCATTTTTTAAAAATATTATTTTATTTTTTCTCAATTGAAGCTCATTTAAATTTGTTCATCTACTTAATTGAAGGCTATTTCACATTTCATACATAATTTTTCATCTTACTAAAGCTCTATCAATTTTTTTTTATAGACATGGGTGTTTATTGGGAATTATTACATTATAATATGTAATTAATATCTAATAATTAGGTTAGTTGTATTTTCATAGGAAGTTATTCATGACACATATATGTATAGAGATTTTTTGTACAATAACTTGACAATATACGATAAGTTCAAAATTTGAGAAAAGGAAATTTGTGAATTCTTTGTGTTTGTTAGCAAAGAATTCATACTTGCTATACAATATCGTTTGAATAGAATCTTTCCCTATATTGTTCTTATAATCTTCTATCTGGATAATAACCCTCTCATTTACAAAACATTCCAACTTTGCAATTATAATCTACAAATGTTTAGAAGATGCCTTTAGATTCTTATAGCTTTGTTCCTCAATTCTCTTCAAGGCTTTAGTGAAACCATCAACAAGTGTCTCCACTTTCAACATAATATCCTCAATATTCTTGAACTTGGAACTACATATATCACATCATAACCCCAACCCATTTCCCATAAAAATTTAATACCCACAGAGGCAACTGTATCCTTGCTTGCAATGACAGCCTCTAAAAATTCCAGATTACTATCCAGGGCTGTCTATTGTAGCTTTATTTCCTTAATCTCATGAAAGGTTTATTTTGTAACTCTATAAAAATCAACAACCTTAGTTGTGTAAAGAATATTAATTTTAGTCTCCTAGCTAAAATCATCTAGTACTAATAGGTTTGAGTGTAGTACAGGACCAACAAAAATCCTAATACTCTCTATACTGTGGGGAAAAACTTAAGGTAGCAATTATAAATTTATTCGTTGAAGCCATAGGTTGAAAGGGGGAAATTGACTCCTTATTAACACCCACAAGAGGGAGAGGGTCGACATAGTCAATGAGAACATCAGAATCCACATTACCAATTATTTTAGGCTATCAGGCACAAGAGGAGGGTCCAAAGCTCTTGGGTATTCCCCACAACCTCATTAGGGCTTTTAGTTTGCTTAGGAGTCTTATCTCATTTCTTCAGAGGGGATAAAATACCACTATCCTCCAAATATTTGTTCATGTCTTCCCTCCCTTCATCATCCCCATCTTCTAACATATCCCATTCCCACTTCTTAATTTTACTACCCATCTTCTTGAGAATTTTAGGGATTTTTTTCTTACTAGACATTGATGTCTTACCTTTTCCCTTTCTCTTAGTAGGTCCTTAGGATAACCTTTAGAATCTAACTCCTCCCCCAAATCAGTGTTCAAATAACCCTCCTCAAATTCATAAGACAATTCTGTGTCCTCCTTAGAGGCAAAATGCTCAAATGTGACCTACTCAATGATGTTAGCTTTAAAATATTCTAAAATTAGGACAATAAGTCCTTCATAGAAGGTAGTATCACTATCATCCTTATCCCTAATGCTCTTAATACTAGCATTCGGAGTCCATAAGAGATATTAAGGAAGGTATACCTTTTGATTGTAGTGGAATTGGTTTAGAAGAACAAAGTTGTAACCATAAGCTTTCAAAAATATATCGTCCAAAGATACATTGTATGGTTCTGAACCCCTTCCTCCATATTTTCTTTATAGCCAATGTAGAGTAATAGGTCTTGTCAAGTTTGATGAGCTTATCCCTTTTTTCATGCTCATTGGAGAATTTCTTCGTAGCTTCATCCAACAATTTTCAATCTTTGTAATTTATTTCTTGCCATCACATGACACTCCAATAATTTTGACAATAATCTCATCATAAATTTTAAGTTTCTTTCCAAAAATTTCCATCTTTCTCTCTTTCCATTCCTTCTTGAAAATCTTGATAACAATAGGGTGTTCTTATGAAGGGAGGCATTCCTTCCACCTCCAAAATCTCCCAAATCTTAGGATTTTCCTTCTAGTCTTCACATGACAAGGGATCTTTTCTCTTTATATTTTCCTTATAATGGCTTTACTAGTTAGGAAGATCACAAGGAAAAGACATACAACCAACACCCAAAAACACTCGCAACAAAAATTGCCAAATTTATAACCAAGAAACCTCATAAAAGGAGAAGGTACCCAAAAAATGTGCAACTTATTTTCATTATTTTTATCTTTTTTGTTAGAAGGACAATGACCTTTAATCTTTATTATATTTTGTATGCTGAGATGGTACATTATTATCATAAAAAAAAACCTTGAATCTATCATGTACATGTGATCATAAGTCAAACAAGCCTTCATTTTGAGGGGGATATCCAACTCACCTCCCACATGCATTGTGTGCTAGACTTGAAAACCATGTTGGCAAGTGAGACAACCACCACATTTACTTCTCTATAACCATGTGAGAAATAATAATTTTCTCAAAAGAATTAATGATATTTATAGCCTTCAGAATAATGTTATTGATAAACCAAGAGGGAGGAGAAAGACCTTTTAGGCATCTGATAATATTTTTATAATCACCTTCCAACTAACCATAGAAAAACCCACGTCCTTGGCAATAATGAGAAACTGAAGAGTCTTCATAGCTTTAGCAAGGTGGATATTTTGAGCTCCCAAGAGGTTGTTTCTTATCATGCTATAAATCTAAATTAGTCCCATTTTTTTTTACTTTCATTGAAAATATCATATAAGATTATTTGGTGTTCACAATCTAGCATTTTTTATATTTCCATGTGAAATTGAGTATAATAAATTGTTAATTCTATATGCAAATTTATGTTTATAATAAAATCCAACAAAATTATAATAGATGTAGGCTTAAGGTCATTTATACCAATATATTTGTATTATACTTTTTCCAAGAAATTTCTTAGTACAATTTTTTTCATACAGATCATTTTGATATCTTTGTATTCAAATTTTGGTTTAAAACAATTGATATATTAATATGCAGATTCATATTGGTTATAAAATTGGATTCTACCTAAAAAACTATAAGCCATAAAATTACTATTAGTTGTTGATTTTTATAACTATATTCAGTTTGATGAAGTTTCCCTTTGAATTGGTCATCAAATTGTCAAATTTTGAGCGGTGATTTGTAGTGTAAAAAAAAAGATGTTTTATGAATTATTGAAATATACTTTTTTAGATTTGAGTGTGTTTGAGAATATTGTATGGAATAGCATATACTACTTTTGAAGCTATGATCTTGTGTAATACCCTACCTCGGGTCTAAGTGTCAATTTGTTTCTATTTATAATTTTATGTTATTTAATGATTGATTATTTCAAATAATTATTGAATTATCATAATATTATTGGAGAAACACTCTATAGCGCAATAGTAAGCTGTGAGCCTCTTATCTGAAAGGTCTTGGGTATGAATCTACTCAAGCCCCATGTTGATACCACCTTCCACCCTTTGCCAATCCAAAATTTTTATCATGATATAATTAAAATATTAATACCTTTCATTGGTATAAATTATTATTTTAACATGTAGGAGAAATTTTTAATTATATCAACTATTTTTAACTAGAAACCAGGTAACGATTACAATTGAAATATGAATGAGTAGTTCTTGTGGGAAGTTATTGAAAATAATAGTTTACTCTTCTTTTTTTTCAATACAAGAGTTGCAAATTATTTATTTGTTTAAGGAGAGTCTCATAATTACTCATTATAGTTTTAATTGGGTGGAAGAGGAATATATTTATTTCTTAGAAATAGTCAAAGGTCAAGTGGAGGTTATGAAAACTTTATGTGAAGCTTGTTTTGAGAGTAAAATTAGCGAGTTGTTAAATTGAATTTCTAAGAATTTTAATGTGGAGCCTAATTAGACTTAGAGGTTAATTTTTCCCTACTTCATTTGGCACAGTCCCCCCCCCCAAAGATTTTTCTACGGGGGTTTGGGGGAAGTGCCCCTTGCGGGGTCTTGGGGTAGGGTCCAAGGTGTGCTACCTTTTGTAATCTAGGGTGAGGTTGAGGATAAGCGCTCACGTGTTATTTTTTGGGGGTAGTGCCCTTAAAAGCTCAAATGACTTTATTATTAAAAAATGTGTTGGGAGATATTTTCTATTGGACAACTTATTCTAGCCCTAATTTTGCAAGCAACAAAATGTTGGAAATATAAGAGGAGTAACTGAGAGTGGAGGGGTGAATTAGTTACTACAAAAATAAATCCTAGATCACTTAGATGTCAGTATAGAACAATTATGTGAAACCTTAATTCTGTTGATGCTCGGTAAACACAAAACTATTATAACTCGGTAAATACTAAGAATGCTTGGCAAACACTTAGCATGAAAACCTTAAGATGTTATCTGTGATTACTTATTACTTTAACTTAGTTGCAAACACATAAAAGAAATGAACACATTTGACACCACGATTTAACGTGGAAACCCAATTTGGGAAAAACCACCAATTGCAACTAGTTACTATTTTTCACTCTTATGAAGTGAGCCCTGTTAGGAACCAACCCTGTTGAAGGTTAAAAAACACGTTGTTAGGTGTGACCCTATTAGAGGATTTAATCACCTTGTTAGGAGTGGCCTTGTTAGATGTATTTAGACACTTCAATAGAAATGTCACCTTGTTAGAGGATTTACAAATAGTTGTTAAGCCAACTCTGTTAAGAGATTTAGATCACTACTACAATGGTTAGAGAGTAAAAATGACATGACCTAATTTTAAATGCAATTGAATTACTGATTTTAGATCTCAATTTTGGCTTGTATACTTAATCCTTCTTGATCGAATATATCTTTTTAGCTTCTCAAGGATATTCTACTTATCCTTCTAATTCACTTCCTCTTAGCATCATTAGGTCTTCAAAAATGTCTTCTTTTCATTCACACTTCTAATCCTCAACTTGACTTTATATTTATATCTTTCATATTGTCAAGTTAGCTCAAATACAACTTAGAATAATTAATATTCATCTTCTTAGTCAGCTAGAACCAATAGATAAAACAATTGAGCTTAATATGCCAAAACAAGAAAATCCTTCGTTAGCCGATCCTGCTTGGTAGACAATAACTTAGAAATAATTTTCCTATGTTAACCAAGTAAATTCAATCAATATTGCATACACACAAAGTTTCTTTGGTAACTGAGTGAGCTCGGTTAACACTGGTTCCATCCAACATTTCATTCATTAACCAAGTAAGCGCGGTTAATACTCATCTTCCATAGACTTTCCTTTGGTGCTCGAGCGAACTTGGTAGATGATGCCTTCTAAGCTAGGCAAACTTTGGATCACTTGGTAGACATAGAAAATTTCCTTCGATATCCAAGTGATCTCGACATGCATTGATTGGTAATGATATAAAATTTTGTGTAACATCAAAGACAATACACAATTAATCAATTGTACCAACAATCTCCCTCTTTGGCATTGATGGCAACACAACATGTCATAACACAATGAAATTTTGGAGCAAGAATAAAGTAAGGAACATTTCCTTAGTTTCATTCTGATTCTCATCCATGGGAACTCCCTCTGTTAGAAAGCTTCTGTATGCTAGAACTTCTGCCAAGTTCATTCTCCCTCTTTGACAATTCTTTCTATGAGATATGACAGCAAAATTCTCTACAAAAATTTCTATGAGATATCACAACAAAACTTCTCCCTCTTTGATATCTCATGCCAAAGACAATAATCAGTGAATATTAATGTACTTCAAGTACAAAATCATTTTCAATATGCCCTTGTCAATATTGCACCAATTGATTGATTTTCAACACGCTCTAGTTTATGCATCACTAAACTTCATTTAGTGAGCTTCAGATAGGGGAATGACCCCTAGCTTACCTCTTAGATATAGAAATGTAGCCTTAGGTAATGGCTTGGTGAATATGTTTGTAATTAGTTCTTTTGTATTTACATATTCCAATATGACTTCTTTATCTTGTACCAATTCTCTTAAGAAATGATATTTTATGGCAATGTGCTTTGTTTTGATATGCATCACTGCATTGTTTGATATATTGATTGCATTGGTGTTATCACAATATATAACTACTAGATCCTTGACCTCTATCTTCATATCTGTCAATAGTTGTTCGAACTAAACAATATTAGAACAATTGACTATTGTTGCCACATATTCTGCCTCTGCTGTGGCCTAAGAGATACAATTTTGTTTCTTGCTTGTCCAAGACACTAGTCTTTAACCAAGAAAGAATGCTCCACCACTCGTGCTTTTCCTATCATCAATAATTTCTACCCAATCAACATTTGTGAATAATTTTAAGTCCAAATTGCCTCCTATTTTGTACTATAAACCATATTCTTTAGTACCTTTTAGATATCTCATGATTCTTTTGACTATCATTAAGTGATTTTTTTTGGGATTTGTTAAGAATCCTACCAGCATACTGACTGCTAATGCAATACAAGCCTTCTATGTACTACATACTGCAATTTTTCAATCATTGATCTGTATGTGGTTTGATCTACCACTTTGGAGTCATCATTTTTGGAAAGCTTATGTCCAATAGACATAGGGGTTCCAATTGGTCTTGAATCTTCCATTCCAAGTTTCTTTAATATCTCCTTGATATATTTAGATTGAGTAATATAGATACCATGTTTCTTCTATTGAATCTGCAATCCAACAAAGAATTTTATCTTTCCAAACATAGAAATCTCAAATTCTTTACTCATTTCTTCTAAAAATGCCTTGCACAAGTCATCACTTCCTATGAATGAATTATTATCACCAAATATTTCTACCAACACAATCTTTTTGTCTAGTCCTTCTTTGATATACAAACTGTTGAAATCTAATTGAAAAGATCATTTGAAAAGAGATTGTTAAGAAGGAGATTATTGAAGAAGACTGTGTGTTTCAATAATTGCTTTGTCACTGATGTCAAACCTACTATTTGCTAGTAAGACAATTGCTTACAAGGTTCAATTACTATCACTTAGTTGATTGATGAGGAGGATTTGATCAATAAGATGTAACAAAAGTACTAGAGGAAATGTTGAGTTATGATTATGTAATGAAGTACAAGGATCAATTAAGACAATGATAACATGATGTATTGATAATCTACTTAAGGTTACATAATCCCTGGCTACACCTAGAAAGTTTAGAAGAACAAGTTAAATAAAGTTTGTCTGCCAAGCTTGACCGAGTGGATAGTAGGTGCTGAGAAAAGTTAGTGCAAGACAAGCAGAAATTCAGTTGGAGCCGAGTGAAAGCAAATTATAGTGGATGATGAGCAAAATAATAGATGCTGAGTAAATTTCAGTTGATGCCAAGTACTAGTAAAATCTAGTTGATGTTGAGTGATCTTACAGTTGATGCCAAGTAACGTAGTATGTGTCGAGCATCAGAAGATTGATAATATCGGGTTGTTGCATTATGACAAAGATCAAAGATTTGCCAAATATAAGCCTAAAAGTTTGTTTTCTTGGAAATTGTGAACTAGGAGGAAGATAAGATTGATGAGATGGTGGCACAGAATTTGATGTAAACCATTTTTAGGTGAATTCAAATGGATTCTAGGAGAAGTTTCTAGAATAGACAAGATATGGGGTATATACATTGTATCCTACCTAATCCATCTAAAACCCAAATTTAGATGATGGATAATGAGAAAGAAAATATTCTAATTTTCTTTATATAGGAATGTTTGGTCATGAAGCAAAAGAGTTAGAGAGGTTGGTGTCATAAGAAAGAACCTAAAGAGGAGAAGGAATTAAGGGTTTTGCTTCATCAAGTGACCCAAGAGAAGTGTCTGCAATGACATATCAAGTATGAAGGCTTAACGAAATGAATGCTTGAAGGGTGAACAAGTTGTCCAAGTTGCAAAGTATGAAAGCCAAAAAAAATTGAGGAATGAAGAAAGATTTGTAATCTGCAAGTGAAGTTGTAAGTTGTATTGGATCAAAGCTCTACTGTTACTCTTTAACAATTGTATCAATTTAGGGTAAATCCTTTGATTTAAGGTTGACCTAAAATTCATTGAAAAATCCTTTAACAGGGTGGCATTCCAAGTGAATGGCCTAAAGTCCTCTAACAAGGCTCACTTTTAACAAGGTGATTGAAATCCCTTAACTGGGTCACATTTAACAATGTGTATTGTAACCTTTAACAGGGTTGGCCTTTCACAGGGCATCACTTCATAAGAGTGAAAAGGAGTAGCATGTTACTAGTGGTTTTTCCCAAATTGGGTTTCCATGTTAAATTATTGTGTCAAATGTGCTGATGAATGTGTTGTGTTTCATGATTTACATTTCTACAAGTTGATTAGATGGTAATATATAAGTCTTAGTAGATATGCAATGAATGCATGCATGGGTATGAATGTTTTATGGGTTCACTAAATTGTAAAAAAGGTTTTATTTTGTACATCTAGACCTTGAATAACTGATTTCCCCCCTAGTTATTCTAAAAGAATTTCAACAATTGGTATTAGAGCCATTTGCTTAAGAGGACTAGTTTTAAGGTACTAGAAGCACAAAGATCAAGATGTCTAAAAGAGAAGTACCCAAGCTCAAGAGAGATAACTTTCCTACATGGAAAATTTTGATGAAGTTACACCTTGGAGGACTTGGAGATCATGCACGATCTTCCATTACAGTGGAACATGCTGATCCAGCAGAAGCCCTAACTACTGAAGATGTGAAGAAAAAGAAAGAACACAATTAGGCGATGTTGGAGATTGCCTTTGCCCTAAGCTATGCGGAATTTGATGATATCAAAGGATGTGACACTGCAAAGAAGATGTGGGATGCCCTAACCAACATCTATGGAGGAGACAAAAATGTTCAAAGAGCCAAGTCTAAGAGCCTTAAAGGTAAGTTTGATGACATGAGAATGGAAGAAGGTGAGAATATTGCTCAATATGTTGCTAGGATAAAAGAAGTTGTTAGTGCAATAAAAGGTGCTACTGGTCAAATAGATGATGATAGTATGCTAAGTAAAGTCTTGAGGACATTACTACCTTTTTATGCTATTAGAGTTTTTGCAATCCAAGAGTTGAGATGTATACCAGGAAATAATCTAACCCTTAAAGGTCTGGTAGGTAGACTCATTTATTTTGAGCTATCTAATTTTGACAACTACAAACTAGAGAGTCTTGGATAAGCTTTCAAAGCTAAATTGTTATTAAAGGATTCTGAGGAGGTAAAGAAGAAGAATAAGAAAAGAAAGATAAAATATGCATCCAGTGACATTAATATAGATGAGGAAGACATTGAACAATTGGAAGCACTACTAGCAAGAAGATTTCACGGAGGTAAAGGCAAGTTCAAAGGCAAGTTACCCATCATTTGTTTCAATTGAAATGAAGTTGGTCATATTGCTGCAAGATGTACACAGAAGAAGAACTACAAAGAAGAAAACAAGCACAAAACAGAAGAGAAGATGAAAGCAGAGATTACAAAGACAAAGGTAATAAGTCATGCTACATTGTTGATGAAAATGATTCTGATGAACATGATGATGAAGTGGTATATGTTGCAATGAAGGACGAATCTAATGAGGATGAGGCAACTGTACTTGTGACTTGTGTGGACAAGAATGATAGATGGATCATTGACAGTGGATGCTCACATCACATGACTGGAGACAAAAGTAAGTTCATTACCTTAACTTGTAATGATGGAAATAGTGTAAGATTTGGTAATGATACACCCTGTTTGATAAAAGGAAAAGGGTCTATCAAACTCATAGACAATATTTTATGTGACAATGCTTACTATGTTGAATGATTAAATTATAACTTGTTAAATGTGTCACAACTAAATAATTTGGGATTCGAGGTTGAATTTGAAAACAAAACTGCCAAGGTATATGACACAAATGGGAAGTTGATTGGAAAAGGTGATCAAACTAGAAGTAATCTATTCTATCTAGATATAGAGGATGTTACTTGTCTTATTGAAAAACTTGATGATGTATGGCTTTGGCACAAGAGATTATGTCATGTAAATTTTGATAATTTGGTTAGTATTAGTAACATGAAAGAGTTAGAGGATTTCCTAAGTTGAAGAAACCTAGTAATATATTGTGCAAACAATGTTAGCTAGGAAAAATGTCAAAGTCAAGCTTTAAGAGTAAATCTTATACCTCTAAATAAATACTAGAGATTGTACATACTGACTTGTGTGGACCAATTGAAGTGAAAAGCTATAGAGGAGACACGTACATAATGCTATTTGTTAATGATTACTCTAGGATGATGACAATCATATTTCTAAAACAAAAATATGATGCTTTTCAAATGTTTAAGTGGTACTTGGCAAGAGTTGAAAAAGAAATAGGTAAGAGTCTAAAATGCTTGAGATCAGATAGAGGAGGAGAATTCACTTCAAATGAGTTTGAGATATTCTATAATGATAGGGGAATCAAAAGATAGACATTTGCACCTAGGAACCCTCCACAAAATGCAATTTCTAAAAGAAGAAATAGGTCCATAATGGATTATGCTAGAACACTTATGATGGAGAAGAATGTTTCTCTGAAATACTAGAGAGAAGTTATAAGTACTGCTGTATATACCTTGAACCATGTGCAAGACAAGAAAGGTACTCATTCAACACCTTTTGAATTATGGTATGGATTTCCACCTAATGTGAAATACTTTAAGGTATTTGAAAGTAAGTGTTATATTCTTAAAGATGTTAGGAATGGGAAGTTTGATGCAAAAAGTGAAGAAGGTATATTTCTTGGATACTCCATAAGAAGTAAAGCCTATAAGTGTTTAAATACTAACACTAACAAAATTGTGGAAAGTGCAAATGTGAATTTTGATGAATTTACAGAAGTACATGAGGCTGAACCTGTAAAGGAACCAAAAGAATAAAAACCATTTGTATACTTCTATGAAAGAATGCATGCTTAAGAAGATGCTACAAATCAAGTTGCATTCAGGAATCGAGTTGCATTCAGATGCTAAGCTGTAGAATGAAGAAAATGCACATTCTAATTTTGAGATCAGTATACATGAAAGAGATGCTGAGATACTTGATAGAGATGCACACAGTGACTGAAGCTAAAAGATTAAATTTGGAAACAAGAGTTGACCCAAGATTTTCTAAACATCTCAAAAGACATCATCCTGCTAATCAAATAATTCGAAAAAAAGATGTAAGGCCAATGACATGAAATAGATTGAGATGTGAATCATGTTTGTTAAGTGTGAAGGAGCCCAAAACAATGAAAGATGCATTAGAAGATGATGACTGGTACAAGGCCATGGAAGAAGAGATTCAATAGATAGAGAAGAACAAAACATGGAGTCTAGTTCCTAGACCAGAAGACAAGAATGTGATTGGCACCAAGTGGGTATTCAAAAACAAGCTAGATGAGAATGGTGAAGTGACAAGAAACAAAGCAAGATTAGTTTGCAAAGGATATGCACAAGAAGAAGGAATTGACTATGGTGAGACATTTTCCACTATTGCAAGAATGGAAGGAGTGAGAATTCTACTTGCTTATGCTACATACAAAGGTTTCAAAGTTTATTAAATGGACATTAAATCTACATTTCTGAATGGCATACTAGAAGAGGAAGTCTACATAGAACAACCAAAAGGATTTGTTGATGAAAACAATAAGAACATGGTATGTAGACTGCACAAAGCCCTATACGGATTGAAGCAAGCACCAAGAGCATGGTATGAGAGACTTCATACTTATCTTGTGAAGATTGGATTTGAAAGAACTAATGATAACAACAATATGTATATGAAGATAGAAAAGGATAAAGGTATATTGTTATTTGAAATAATTGTTGATGATATCATATTTGGAGGACAAGATGCTTTGTGGAAAGACTTTGCAAATTAGATGAAGCAAGAATTTGAAATGTCTATGTTTGGGGAGATCAAATTCTTTGTGGGATTACAAATATATCAGATGAAATATGGAATATATATCACTCAGTCAATATATGTCAGGTATTGAAGACATTTGGACTAGAGGATTCCAAACCTATAAGTATACCTATGGTGATAGGACACAAGTTGTCAAAGAATGATGATTTAGTTGAGGTAAATCAAACATTATATAGATCCATGATTGAAAAATTGTAATATGTAGTACATAGGAGACCTCATATTGCATTAGTTGTGGGGATAGTTGCAAGATTCTCTACTAATCCAAGAGAGAATCACTTGATGGCTGTGAAAAGAATAATGAGATACTTGAAAGGAACAAAAGAGTTCGGTTTATATTATAAGAAGAAGGAAAATTTTGAACTAAAAGCCTACACTAATGTTGACTGGGCTAGACACATTGATGACAGAAATATCACTAGTGGAGGAGCATTTTTCTTAGGCAAGAGACTAGTTACATGGACAAGCAAGAAACAAAGTTGTACTTCCCAATCTATTGCTAAAGCAGAATATGTTGTTGCTGCTGTAAATTGCACAAAAATTGTATGGATCAAACAACTACTCAAAGGAATGAAGGAAGAAATTACAGAACCAATGACACTTTATTGTGATAATACAAGTGCTATTAATATATCAAAGAATCCACTGATGCACACAAAGACAAAGCACATTGCAATCAAGTATCAATATGTAAGAGAGTTAGTTTAAGACAAAGAGGTGAAGATGGAATATGTTAACTCAAAGGAGAAAATTGTTGATATCTTCACAAAACCATTACCTAAGGATTCTCATGAGTATCTAAGAGGTAAACTAGGGGTGATACCCCTATTGAAGGCTATGCAAGAAACAGAGGGAGTGCTCTACATCAAACAAGCTGATGTTCATAAATTATAAATTGATGTAGTGGATCTTACTTTAGGAACTACCTAAACTAATCATAGAACTAAAAATTCAAATTAGTCACAAGCAATGTGAAAAAGGGGGAAAATGAGGAAATTGTGAAAGCTCATCTCTACATATATTAAAAGATGCCAAGTTTTTGGTATATGTCTTTGGCATTGTTGTCAAAGAGGGAGAAAGTACATTGAACTGATCAAGTGCAAGAGGAATAATGGAGAAAGTACATCATCAAAAGATCAAGAGAAAAGGGGAAGAAAGTCCTAAACTGATCTATTGATCAGAGAGGAAGAAAAATATCAAGAATCAAGTCCGAATAAAGAAGGAGAAAATCAGAGAGCCAGAAAGAAAGAGGGAGAAATCCTAATCTACCTAGTAAGAGGGAGCTACTAGAAGGAACTTAGAGGGAGTTTTAAGGAAGATAATTTGTAACCTAATAGGAAGATTAAAGTTGTTGAAAGAGGAATACAAGGAATACAAGTTATTTCTTTGGTATTGCCTTACTGTCTTAACCTAGTCAGTTTGGTTGAACAAGATGTTTATGATTTGATGACATAGGTTGATCAGTTTGGTTTTCCATTAATAGAAAAGAGGGAGATTGTTGATATTTGATTGAAAAGATCATTTGAAAAGATATTGTTAAGAAGGAGATTGTTGAAGAAGACTATGTATTTCAATCATTGTTTTGTCATTGATGTCAAACCTGCTATTTGCTAGTAAGACAATTGCTTACAAAAGTCAAGTACTATCACTTAGTTGATTAATGAGGAGGATTTGATCAATAAGATGTAACAAAAGTACTTAGAGGAAAGGTTGAGTTATGATTAGGTAATGAAGTATAGGGATCAGTTATGACAATGATAACATGATGTATTGATGGTCTACTTAAGGTTACAAAATGGCTAGCTACACTTAGAAAGTTTAGAAGAACAAGTTAAATAAAGTTTGTTTGCCAAGCTTGAGTGAGTGGATAGTAGGCGCCAAGAAAAGTTAGTGCAAGCCAAGCAGAAAGTCAGTTGGAGCCAAGTGAAAGAAAATTCTAGTGGATGCCGAGCAAAACAGTAGATGCCGAGCACCAATAAAATCTAGTTGATGTCGAGTGATCTTATAGTTGATGCCGAGTAACGTAGTATGTGTTGATCATCAAAAGATTGATAATACCAGGCTGCTGCATTATGACAAAGATTGAAGATTTGCCAAATATAAACTGACAAGCTTATTTTCTTGGAACTTGTGAACTAGGAGGAAGATAAGATTGATGAGCTGGTGGCACAAAATTTGATGTAAACCATTTTTAGGCGAATTCAAATGGATTCTAGGAGAAGTTTCTAGAATAGACAAGATATGGGGTAGATACATTTTATCCTACCTAATACATCCAAAACCCTAATTTAGATGATGGATAATGAGCGAGAAAATATTCTAAATTCCTTTATATAGGAATGCCTAGTCATGAAGCAAAAGAGTTAGAGAGGTTGGTGTCATAAGCGAGAACCTAAGGAGGAGAAGTAATTAAGGGTTTTGCTTCATCAAGTTACCTAAGAAAAGTGTTTGTAATGGCATACCAAGCATGAAGGCTTAAGGAGATGAATGATTGAAGGCTGAACAAGCCGTTAAAGCTACAAAGTATGAAAGCCAAGCATAATTGAAGAATGAATAGAGATGTATAATCTGCAAGTGAAGTTGTAAGTTGTATTAGATCAAAGCTCTACTGTTACTCTCTAATAATTGTATCAGTTTAGGGTAAATCCTTTGGATTAAGGTTGACCTAATAGTCATTGGAAAATCTTTGAATAGGGTGGCATTCCAAGTGAATAGCCTAAAGTCCTCTAATAAGGCTCACTTTCAACAAGGTGATTGAAATCCCTTAACCGGGTCACATTTAATAGTGTGTATTGTAACCTTTAATAGGGTTGGCCTTTCACAGGGCATCACTTTAGAAGAGTGAAAATGAGTAGCACGTTACTGGTGGTTTTTTCAAAATTGATTTTAACATTAAATCATTATGTCAAATGTGTTGATGAATGTGTTGTATTTCATGATTTATATTTTTGCAAGTTGATAAGATAGTAACTTATAAGTCTTAGTAGATATGCAATGAATGCATGCATGGGTATGAATGTTTTATAGGTTCACTGAATTGTGAAAAAGGTTTTATCTTATACATCTAGACCTTGAATAACTAATTCGCCCCCACTCTTAGTTATTCTAAAATAATTCCAACACAGACTATTGTTATCATTTGTTTTTTGAAAACCAATCTAAATCAAGTAATTATGAAGTCTTTCATACCAAGCTCTTGGAGCTTGCTTGAGACCATATAATGTCTTATGTAATTTGAAGACCATGTCCTTTTTGCTAGGATCTACAAAACCTTCAGGTTGTTCAATGTAGACTTCCTCATCAAGAATTCCATTCAAGAATGCAAATTTTACATCTATTTGATAAAATTTAAATCTTTTGTGAGCTGCATATGCTAGCAAAGTTCTAACACCTTCTAATCTTGCAACAGGAGCAAAAGTTTCACGATAATTAATACCTTCTTCTTGAGAATAGACTTTACATACCAACCTTGCTTTGTTTCTAGAAACTTTTCCATCTTCATTTAGCTTATTTTTTAACACCTACTTTGTGCCAATTACATTTTTCTCCTTGGGTCTAGGAACAAGAGTCCAAGTTTTGTTCTTCTCTATCTGTTCTATTTCTTCATTCATTGCTTCAATCCAACTTTCATTCTCCAAATCATCTTTAACATTTCTAGGTTCAAATTCAGTAAGTGAACATGTACTTTTCAATTTTCTTCTTGTCATTGTTCCATCTAATTTGTCTCCAATGATCTGATCAGGTGCATGATGCCTTCTGACATATCTTGCTAACATAGGTTCTTTGGATTTGGAATGAGTTTCACTAATTTCATCATGAACTTTAGTATCAAGCTCGGGTCCCATTATCTATGACTTGGTTCCATTAGACTTAGTTTGTACTAGCTCGATAGCCTCTGACTATGACTCGGGTTGCACTATTTGCAACTCGATAGCTGTTGGAGATTTTGGGGACTTGGTAGGTGAAGCCCTCATTTCTTTTAGTTAGATTTGGCAAGGTATTAGATTCATAGTAAACAAATCTTCTATAATCTTCAGGCTCTTTGTTGCTTTGTTCTTCACTCTTTTTCTACAAACTCATCAATTCTGTCATGTGCACTTTCTATGATTTTATTCGTAGACAAATTCAAACACATGTATGTTTTACTTTTATAGGAGTATCTTAGGAATATTTCTTCATCAAATTTGATATTAAATTTTCCTTTTCTAGATTCTTTCACAGTGTAACATTTGCTACCAAACACTTTAAAGTAACTTACATTAGGTTTGTAGCCATACCATAGCTCATAAGGAGTTTGATCTTAGTCTTTCTTCAGCTCTACTCTGTTCAAGGTATGAACTACAATGCTGATAGCTTTCTTCCAGTATTTGATTGCAATATTATTTTCTTTCATCAATGTTCTTGCACAATCCATGATGGATCTATTCCTTCTTTTAGCTATACCATTCTGCTCTAGTGTACTAGGGGTTGATACTTGTCTTTTAATTCCTTTTTCAATGTAAAATTCATTGAATTCATTGGAGATGAATTCACCACCTCTATTTGATCTCAAACATTTCAATTTCTTTCCAGTTTCTATTTATACTCTTTCCAAATACCACTTGAATTTTTGAAAAGCTTCTAATTTTTCTTTTAGATACATTACAATCATCATTCTAGAATAGTCATCAACAAAAAAAATGAAAAACTTATCTCCACTGTAACTCTCTATTCCAATAGGTGCACATAAGTTTGTATGCACAATCTCTACGACTTCTTCAGAATAATAGTTCTTGCTTTTGAAACTAGTCTTTCCCATCTTACCAATTTGGCAGTTTTTGCATAGACCCATATCAAATTTCTTCAAGCAAGGAATACCTCTTACTCTTTTATGTTTGTTTATCTTAACTAGATTATCAAAGTTTACATGACAAAATGTTTTGTACCACAACTAGTTTTCTTCTACTTGAGCAATAAAACATGAACTTTTATTGAGAGCAAGATAAAATAGATTACCTTTTGTTTGTTTGCCAGATCCAACAAGATTTCCTTTTTCATCCAGCAGTTTTGCCTTCCCATTCATAAATTCTACCTTGAATCCAATGGTATTCAACTGTGCCACACTCAGTAGATTATGCTTTAGTCGTTCAACCCAATAAACATTATCACATATAAGTTCATTGGTCAAAGTGATATATCCTCTTCCTTTTATGCAACAAGGTTCATTATTTCCAAATATTACACTACGACCATCATAATATTCCATGTGCTCAAATTTTGTTTTATCTCTAGTCATATGATGTGAGTAGCCACTATCAATAATCTAAATATCATTTTTTCTAACATGAGAGTTAAGTGTCATCTTATCTCCTTTATCATCAGATTCATCTTTTACAACAATATATACCATTTCATCTTCACTGTTATCAGAATCTTTAGCCATAAAACAAGATTTCTTACCTTTGTCCTTGTGGTCCTTGTAGTTGTTGAATTCCTTCTTTCCTTTGTACTTATTGCTTTTCTTCTCATCCTTGTTTTTTTCTATTTGGACACCTAGCAACAATGTGACCAATTTCTCCACAAGAAAAAAAAATAGAGGAATCTTGCCTTTGTACTTTCCTTTGCCTTTGGAGTACTTCTTTGCAAGTAGGGCTTCAACAACTTCAAGATCATTATAAAAACTTTCTTCTATTTTTTCTTCACTTCTTGATTGACTAGCCTTTGATTTCTTACTCTTTTTCTTGAGTGAGAGTTTGGTCTTTTTCTTGAGTGAGAGTTTGGCTTCAAATGCAAACTCAGTACCTTTGGAACTAGGGACATATTTATCATAGTTATCCAACTAAAAAGCTATCAATCTTCCAACTAGAGCATCTAAAGATATTTTGTTATTTGGATCACATCTCATCTCTTGAATAACATACACTCTAATTGCATATATGGGAAGAATGGTTTTGAGTACCTTACTTACAACTATTTTGTCATCAATTTCTCCTCAGATGCTTCGATTGCACTCACACTTGCTTTGATTCTTTCCACATATTTTGCAATGTTTTCATCTTCTCTCATTTTCATCTGATCAAATTGGCCTCTGAGACTTTTTACTTTAGATTTTCTTACATTGTCATCTCTTCCATAGATGTCTTTTAGTTTGGTCCACATTGCACAAGTTCTTTTTGTAGTCTTTTACTTCATCAAATTCAGCATAACTAAGAGCAGATGCAATATCAATCATCACGATGTTATGATTCTTCTTTTCAACAATTTCTTTAATTGCTAATGTTCCATAAGGATTCTTGTATTCAGTATGAAGATACTTACAACTTGAATCATTGATAGTTGCTAGATGTAATTTCATAAGTCCTTGTCATGCTACAAAGGTGTCTTGATTCAACTTGGGAATCTCTTTTCTATAAGAGATCTTGATCTTTAACTTAGGTCTTTGAAACCTTCTCTGCAAGCAAAAAATGCTCTGATACCAATTTTTGGAAATATAAGAGGAGTAACTAAGAGGGGAGGGGTGAATCAGTTACTACAAAAATAAATCCTAGATCCCTTAGATGTTAGTGCAAAACAATTATGTGAAAGCTTAATTCTGCTGATGCTCCACAAACACAAAAATACTGTAACTCAGTAAATACTAAGAATGCTCAACAAAAACTTAGCATGAAAATATTAAGATGTTATCTATGATTAATTATTAATTTAACTTAGTTGCAAACACATAAAAGCAATCAACACATTTGACACCAATATTTAATGTGGAAACTCAATTTGGGAAAAACTACCAATTGCAACTAGTTACTATTTTTCACTCTTCTGAAGTGAGCCTTGTTAGGAGCCAACCCTATTAAAGGTTACAAAACACACTATTAGGTGTGACCCTATTAGAAGATTTAATCACCTTATTAGAAGTGGCCTTGTTAGAGGTCTTTAGACATTTTAATAGAAATGCCACCTTGTTAGAGGATTTACAAATAGCTGTTAAGCCAACTTTGTTAAGAGAGTTAGATGACTACTAAAATGGTTAGAGAGTAACAATGACATGACCTAATTTTGAATGCAACTGAATTGCTGATTTTTGATCTCAATTCTAGCTTGCATACTTGATCCTTCCTGATCGAATATATCTTTTTAGATTCTCAAGGATATTCTGCTTATCCTTTTAATTTGCTTCCTCTTAGCATCATTAGATCTTCAAAAATGTCTTCTTTTCATTTACACTTCTAATTCTCAACTTGACTTTCTATTTATATCTTTCATATTGTCAAGTTAGCTCAAATAAAACATAGAATCATTAATATTCATCATCTCAGTCGGCTAGAACCAATAGATAAAACAATTGAACTGAATATGCCAAAACAAAAAAATCCTTTGTTAGTCAACCCTGCTTGGTAGACACTAACGTAGAAATGATTTTCTTGTGTTAATCAAGTGAATTGAGTCAACATTGCATATACATAAAGTTTCTTTGGTAACCAAGTGAGCTCAGTTAACACTGGTTCCATCCAAAATTTCCTTCATTAACCGAGTGAACTTGGTTAACACTCATCTTTCGCAGACTTTCCTTTGGCACCCGAGTGAACTCAGTAGACGATGCCTTCTAAACTAGGCAAACTTTGGATCGCTCGATAGACATAGAAAACTATCTTTGACACCCAAGTGAGCTCAACATGCACTAATTGGTGATGATATGACATTTTGTGTAATATCAAAGACAATACACAATTAATCAATTGTTCCAACACAAAAATCTTGTATGATGATTTAGTAGTTTCTCATGACAAAATTAAGTTGTAAGGGATTAAATATCATAATCAAGTTGAAAGCACTAGATAATAATAATATTGGACTCGATGTTGGTGGACGTAGCCTAGGGGTTGGATGAACAATGCTAAATATTTATGTCATGTGTTCTATTTTGTGTGCTTTATTACTTTTTTGATATTGGTTATTATTGTGGACCCCCTCTTTTTGGTGAGAGATCCTTTTCACAAGAATAAGGGACCTAGTTAGGCACCTCAATGAATTAAGATCTCCCTCTGAGTCTAAGTCATTGTAGGGTGTCTCGTCGATCACTCCCGAACACTATCATTTGATGAGAAGGTCATTTTTCCCAAAGTCAGTGAAAAGTGTGCATAGGTGCACTTATTGAACTTGCACACCCATTTAGGGTGTGTGATGTGCACTTAAATGGTATGGAGTGATAGTGCACACATGTACACATAGGTGCACCATCGAAGGTGTGCACATCTACACCCCATAGCTCCCTAGCCTATAAATAGAGACCTGTCTCTTTCCATTCACTTGATCCCCTTGTGATTCCAAATTGCCAACTTTTGCAACCTTTGCACCTCCGTAGTGTTTTATAGGTAAATGGAAAATGCGTACAAGCACACTTGCACAGGGGCACACCCTTGCAAGGTGCACATTATGTGTAGGAACCTTGAAATGCATGTCTCCTCATACATCAAGGTACACATGTTGCACACATGGGCAGGTGCGCTATGTGCGTAAGATGTACAATTCATTACATAAAGAAAACCAAAGATGCACATTGTCAGTTTCCTTTATT
The DNA here is from genome assembly GCA_028749045.1 of Cupressus sempervirens. Classification (NCBI taxonomy): domain Eukaryota; kingdom Viridiplantae; phylum Streptophyta; class Pinopsida; order Cupressales; family Cupressaceae; genus Cupressus; species Cupressus sempervirens. The sequence continues at coordinate 81,852,933 of CM053791.1, read as the reverse complement.
TTGGTTAGTTTTATGCTAGTCGGGTCATGTTTGTAAGGTTATCTTAGGTTTTCCTCATTAATGATACTTACATTTCTCTTTTGTGTAGATAAATGGTGTCATCTTCATCTTCTATGGCCACAAATATTGCACCTAAATCGACAGCTTTCAAATATGAAGGAGTGCTAAAGAAGTTTAGATTTTAGGAAAAACACTCAGAGATCCAAGATACAAATTTAGGATACATCAACTCAAATGCCTTCCTATTATTGTAAAACAAACCCAAAGAATGATACATGATGATTTTGACATCGATCAAAAGTGGGCTAGTGAATGTGACTTCACATCCAATATCTGTCCAATCATCAAAACTAACAATGACTCTAGAATACCACTACATGCTGCAAGAGAATGTGGTTAAAAGTGTAACATGAGAAATTTTCCTAGACATAAGGACATGAAACATGAAGAAGATTTTCCATCTACCATGGGCAGATCAATATTTGCATATCACTTATGACATGACAGATAGATGGTATAGAGATAATAAGTAAGGAGAAAAGGGGATAGTACAAGGGAAGTACCTCATTGATAGGTCACCATTGAACTAGAGAGGTGGGATGGTCGACATGACCCAAGGATACATAATAGATGACATTGGTTACTGCATAGTCCTTTTTAGTAGAGTCAAGTCACCTAGAATCTTGGATGGTAAATTTCATAGAGACCATCAAGACATGAAAGATGTCAATCGATTAGGCTATGATCCTTAGTGAAAACTTGGATGAGCAGCTCATTTTGGTACAGAATGACCCACATTTCTACATGACCTCCTATGTCATGTACTTCCTAGTCATAGGGCCAACAAATTATCCTAGCTTGGATGAGAGAGAGAGAGTATATGTAGGATGCAAATGCATGAACATACATAGCTACTCTACCCCCAACTTGTGAAGAAGAAGCTTCCTTTCAAAAACTCCAAATATAGGTTGGTCAATGATGGATTCATCTTTGTTGTCATTCAGTGTGTCAAAGGGGACTATGCCAAGAGAATATCAGTGAAGGTGGTAGCTCAAATATCACAAATAGGAGCTTATTTAATCCAGGTTAACAAATTTCCTATATATAGGTAGTTGGTACTCTTTTGTGCCTAGAGTAACTCCCTCGATATCCATTAGATAGATATACTGTTACTATTAGAGATAGCCAAGCAATTTTCCTTTGCCTATGATAGAGTGCAGAAATGACATAAGAAGACATGAGTTTGGTTGATTACCATTGGAGCCTTTGAGGTCAAGCAAAAGTAAGACATAACTACTTTTGACTCGGAATGGGATCAATACCCTTTGGAGGATTATTAATCACCTCACCCCTACTTTGACAATATTGAGATGGTACAACATCTTGTAGGGAAAAAGTTTGTACCTAAGATTGTGATTGAAGATCACTAGATGAACTGCATAGATGACTACAATGTCTAGACTAGGGACTATTATAGAATGAGTCTACAACTTGTAGAAAAGGTGCTTAATTAGGAAGTATCCCTCAAGGTGTAGAACAAGGAATCTCTTGATGTGATGGATACATTATACAATAGGGACATGATCTACGAGTGACCCATTATGAAGGTACAAATAATCTGAGAGGAGAATGATGATATTCATCATAGAGCCCAAAATATTATAGAATTAACTAGGAAGTGGGTTAGAAATCCTTTCCACTTGGATCCAAATCCCCAAGCGCTGACTTTGCAAGCCACCGCTTGACCAAAGAAGGGTAAAGGAACAAAAGCTATAGTTCCTACATACCTCGCAAAGTCACCCATAAGACCAGAGACAATGCATCGACATGAGCATGAGGTGAAGTACTTCCAAACTAAGAGGGTGAAGAGAAAGAAGAGAAAGAGGGTTACTCAAGAGAGCACCCAACAAGAATAGTTTTAGACATAACTAGATAAGTAGGAACAAGCTCAACCTGAGGAAGAAGAAGCTCTAGCAAAAGATGACCCAATAGCTCTAGCAGAGGCCACCTTGTTAGTGTAGAACCAGAATCAGTATGCAAAGAACATTAACAAATAAAGTAAACATTCACAAACCAAAAACTAAATTCCCATATATGCTTAGACTAAGAAAGAAAATAAGAAGTGCAAACCTCACGAGAGAAAACACTCCATGCTTTCTTGATTCTGTAGATATGTCCTTTTGCTGTGGATGTATGCTCAAGATGCTCAAAAGCTGCTTCAATGGAGATGGGTAATGGCAAATTGGTAGCTTTGTGAGCTCTTAATTTGGCATTATAAGGGTACGGTTGATGGCTTTGGTTCTCAAAATAGCATGGTAACTTTAGCTCAAAGATTGTTGATGAAATGGCTTGGGATGGGATTCAATTTATAGGCTAAGGGGTAGAGGGATGGAGGGCTTAGATGCAAGGATGGATGAAGGCTTAAGGAGGGCTAAGATGCACTCAAAGGGGAGCACATGGATTGTGCTTGTTTAGCACCAATGGGAAGGTGACACTTGTCACAAGGAGGATGAGTGTGAGAGGGTAGGGTTAAGGGTTGGTTAAGGGCATGATGAGTGGGGTTGAGTATGTAAGAGGGATGTAAGAGGAATGAGTGTGGAAGAGGGAAGAGTGTGGAAGATGGGTGTAAGAGTCATGAGTGGGCTTGTAAGAGTCTTTATGTTTTGTAAGAGCACTCATGAATTAGTGGTTGGGTTTTTTTGAGGGGAGACTTTGGTTTGGATTAGGAAAGTCTTAAACTTGTTTAAGGAATGTGACAACATTAGGGGGTGGATTAGGCTTGGGTTTAGGATTAGATTAGGGATGTTAGAGATGTGCAAGTGGATGGCATTAATGAGGGTGGGTGAGTTAGTGGCTAAGCTTGGTTAGTATGGGTGGATGGGGTGGATTAGGCTAAATGGAGGATTAGAGATAGGTTAGGGTTTTTTTGAATTTGAGGATTTCATTTATCAAATGGATTTATTTAATAAATGGGGATTTTTGGAATTAGATAGGAGAAAAGGATTTAATTGATAAATAATAGATTATTTGATTTATCAATTAGGACTATAGATGATTAATTAAATTAATCAACTAGGGGATGACAAAGGATTAATTAAATAAGAATTTAATTAATGATGCCTTTAGAGATGGCTAAATTAGATTACCAAAGTAGTGTAATCAAATTTAGGTGTCTACATTTTGCCCCTCTTTGACATAGTGTCGAGACAACACTATTTCAAAGAAGTTTGAATGAAGACAACATGAGGAAGATGTTTTAGCAACAATGTTGCCCCAGTCTCGGATAAGAAGAGGAGAGACTAGACTTAGATGATGCCCCCTCAAGAAGGCGGCGGGGAGAGAAATGAGGCTTGACGACTTCTTGAAAAGTACAAGAAATTGAGATGAGCTGAGACGCTGGTTGGCGAAGAGAAGGGGCTGAATTAGCTCAAACTCTCACTACGGCAGAATGATAAAGGGAAATCAGAGGCACAATAGTAAAGCAAGCTTAAGACTTTCCAAGATTGGGGGGGGGGGGAGATGGAGGAGCGGAGCGCTATAAAAGGAATCCATTGAAGCTTTTTGAGCGGGGGGATACTTCAAAGAGAAGTACCACCATGTAGTTGAGCACTAGATTTGCTATAGGACTGTTGGTTAATTGCCAAGGTTACCAAGAACATCAAGGCTTTTTCACCAACCGTCCAGAGGACTGACGAACTGACTCAAAACAAACACACAAGGATTGCCCCAGTATCACACATGAATCCCAGAGGAGGCAGTGTGGAAATGACACTAGGTAACCCACAAGCAGAAAAAGAAAACAAGCAAAAGACCTGATCAAGACCTTACGCTCTAATTGCCCCATTCGCAGCATACCATGATATGGAAGATCATGGCAACCTTGAGGAGGGAACAAGGAGATTGCTTGGAAAAGATATTTCAAGACCCAAAAGGGAAGATCCCAAATCAAAAGAAAGTGAAAATCCAAAAGAGAACTATTTGCCAACGAGATGGGTAAGACGAGGTACTAACAGACCAAGATCAGACATGATGGAAAGCTATATCCTGCAAAAATCTATCAGAGAGCACCTAAGCTGATGGATCTGGATGAGTGATGTGTCTGGCAAGCTGAACTAAGAAGGATAACACTTTGGTGATAGGAGATCTAGCTAAAGGATGCATTGGAATATCTAACCAAGGTGTGCAATGTGTGCAAGATGTTGACCAAGGATGAACTAGCATGAAAGCCAGATAGATACAATGATACTAAGCTAAAGAGGATGTATAAGCTGACAGACCAAGATATGTTACAAATGTACAAGTTTGTTCATGTTTTGGTTTTTTGTGAGATGGAAATTTTTGTGAAGGATGGGATGTCTATAATAGTTGATAGGTGGACAGGTAGATGGTTTGTGAAAAGCTTAAGGAAAATGGGATTCTGTGTGTGCATGTGATAGGATACGGGCTAGGGTACAAGATTATTTACAAGCTAGAATATGGTACAAGCTTTGGACAAGATTTGGATATATACAAGGTATGGTACAAGATTTACGAGGTATAATACAAGCTTTGGTACAAGATTTACAAGCTGTACAGGAGGTATTGACAAGCTCCATCAGATTTTGGATATTTGATTGGAACACCAAGGGAACAAGTAGGTGTTTTATGGGATGGTGGGTGGATGGATGAGGGATAGGATAGTGATAGATAATGGATTAGTCTTTAGCACACAAGGCGCTTGAATTACCAGGTTTTTACCAAGGTACCTATCCAAGGCGCTTGAATTGCCAAGTTTTCACCATTGGACGCTTATTTCTCTTTACTATTTTTTTTTTGTATTTTTTCAAAAGCTGGGCATACCAAGGATCTTCAAGCATAGAACTTATTGAGGTGAATGATGTTAGTGGGATCATTCAAGAGTTCTCCTTCTGGTGTAGATAATTGATAGGCTCCGGAGCCAAAGGAGGCAGTAACCACATAGGGACCAAGCCATGTAGGTTCAAACTTGCCTTTCTTTTCTTGATCTGCTTGGACTTTCATATTTTCTTTGAGGACCATGTCACCTAGCTGAAAGTGTCGTGGGAGAACCTTCTTGTTGAAATTCCTTTTGAGACGAGTTTGATAGACTGTGAGATGGTCATAGGCTTGTTGTCTCTTCTCGTCTAAGAGATCTAGCTGGGTGAGTCGAGCTACTCTATATTCTTCATCTGAGATTTGCCCTCGCAAAGATATGCGTAGTGAGGGAAGTTCAACTTCTATAGGTAATACCGCTTCGGCACCATAGACTAGGGAGTATGGAGTTGTGCCTGTGGATGTACGGAAGGAAGTTCGATAGGCCCATAGAGCCGGATTTATTTGAAGGTGCCAATCACGGTCGGAATCATTGACAACTTTCTTTAGGATTTTGAGGAGGGTTTTATTAGTTGCCTCTGCCTGGCCGTTACCTTGTGGGAAATATGGGCTAGAAAAGTGGTGATGGATGCGGAGGGAAGTGCATAATTCTTCCATGTTGAGATTTTCAAAATTACCTCCATGGTTAGTGAAGATGGTGGATGGGATGCCGAAGCGGCAAACAATGTGGTACAAGATGAACTTGGAGACTTGAACTCCTGTAGCTGAGACTAGGGGGACTGCTTCCACCCACTTAGTGAAATAGTCTGTAGCTATTATTATCCATTTATGTCCATCAGATGAGAGAGGGGTGATAGTTCCAACTAGATCAAGGCCCCAACAAGCGAAAGGCCAAGGTGGTGCAATAGGTTGTAGATCCTGTGCTGGAGCGTGCACAAGATTTGCATGCTGCTGACATGGGAGACACTTTCTGACAAAGTCACAAGAGTCTTCTTCAATGGTAGGCCAATAGTAGCCTGCTCTAAGGATTTGTCATGCTAGGACAATACCACTCGTGTGGGCACCGCAAAGTCCGGAATGTACTTCTTTTAATGCCATCGCGGCCTCATTTTCATCTAAACATCGAGAGAGAGTATCGTGATAACCCCGACGATATAGGGTATTGGCTATGATAACATAGCGGGATGATTTTCGGATGAGGTTCTGGCGTTGGGTACGTGTGAGGTGAGGGGATATGATACCATCGTTAAGGTAAGCGTGAATTTCATGGTACCAAGGGGATTGGGGACCAACCAAGATACAAACACGGTTTGAATCCTCATTCGCATAGGCAGGTGTGAGGAGCTGCTCAACTAAAAACTCATACTGTGTAGCTTCTTGGGAAATTTCCAAGAGCGAGCCGATAGTGGCCATGGCATCTGCTGCCTTGTTCTGCATTCGAGGCACTTGTGTAAACTGAAGCTTTGTAAAATGCTAGGTCAGCTGATCAACTAGCTCTTTGTAGGGTAATAGCTTTCATCTTTGGTTTGATATTCATTTAAGACTTGTTTGATGATGAGTTGGGAATCACCAAAGACTTGTAACTCGGTGATATTCCATTCTGCAGCTATCTTTAATCCTGCTACAAGAGCTTCATATTCTGCTATATTGTTGGTGCTAGGGAATTGTAGCTTGAAGGCTTTTGGAATGTAATCTCCTTCAGGTGTAACTAATAATATTCCTGCCCCTGATCCATGAGAGGTGTATGAGCCATCAAAATAAAGCTTCCATGGGGGCTGTTCTTCAATTAGGCAAATATGCTCATCTGGAAATTCTGTGAGCAAAGGATATGCATCTACTAGAGGTGCATTAGCTAGGTGATCTGCTATAGCTTGCCCTTTGATTGCCTTTCTGTCCACATACTGGATGTCAAACTCACTTAGTAGCATAACCCATTTGGCCAAACGGCCTGTAAGTGCTGTTCTGGAGAGCATATACTTGAGAGGGTCAATTTTGGAGACTAGTTGGATGGTATGACTTAGCATGTAGTGGCGAAGCTTTTGAGTTGAGAAAACAACTGCCAAACAAGCTTTTTCCATAGGAGTGTAATTGATTTCATAGCCAACTAGGGTTCTACTGATATAGTAGATGGCTCTCTCTCTGCTATAACCATCATGTTGTGCTAGAAGTGCCCCTAGAGCAGTAGGTGTTGCTGATATATACAAGATCAAGGGATGACCAGGAACTGGTGGAACCAAGATAGGGGGATTGGTGAGATACTGCTTGAGCTGATCGAAGCTGCGCTGACATAAAAGATCCCACTTGAAGTTCTCATTCTTCTTTAGCAAGTGTGAAAACGGTGTACACTTATCTGCAAGTTGGGAGATGAAGTGCCGGACAGATTGAAGTTTTCCCTGAAGAGAGCGAAGTTGTCGCAGTGTCTGGGGAGGAGGCATGTTTAAGATAGCCTTGACCTTTTTGGGGTCGATCTCTATACCTCGTTTAGAAACTATGAAGCCTAGAAGCTTGCCAGATGTGACCCCAAAGACACACTTCTTGGGATTTAGCATGAGATGATATTGGGCCAACCTATCAAAGACTTTCTCCAGGTCAGCAAGATGATCCATGAAGGTGTGAGATTTGACTAGGATATCGTCCACATAATCCTCCAAAATGCTATGGATAAGATCATGGAAAATGGCTGTCATAGCTCTTTGATAGGTAGCCCCAGCATTCTTTAGGCCAAAAGGCATCATGGTGTAGAAAAAGGTTCCCCAAGGGGTAGTGAATGCTATCTTATGCTGGTCCTCTTCTGCAATCTTGATCTGATTATACCCAGAAAATCCATCCATAAGGGACAGGATTTCATGTCCAGCTGTAAGATCTACAATCATATCTATGTTGGGCAAGGGAAAATCATCCTTTGGACAAGCTTTGTTAAGATCTCTAAAATCAGTACAGATTCTGATGTCACCGGAAGGCTTAGTGACAGGGACCATGTTGGAGATCCATTCTGAGTAGTCGATAGGTCGGATAACCTTAGCAGCTAACATTCTTTCTAGTTCAGCTTTGACTAGTAATGCCACCTTGGGGTGCATTTTCCTAAGCTTTTGTCTGACAGGCTTGATCTTTGGATCGACTGCAAGATGATGAACTACAAGCTTTGGATCGAGTCCTGGCATGTCCTGATATGACCATGCAAATCGGCCAATGTTCTCTCGTAAAACCTCAAAGAGGAGGTCAGCTTGGTCTTGTGATAGGGATGCAGCAATGTGAAACTTTCTAGGGATCTCTGAAGAACCAATGTTGACTTCTCTAGTATCCTCTATTAGAATAGAAGACACCTCTGGTCGATTATCTTGAGGAGGCAATACTAAATCCTCATGTTCTGCTTGTGGCTCTGGATTTTCTTGCTGAGGGGTTCTCTTCGCTGCCTTAGCTAGTCCCAGATTTACCTTAGTTCCAGTTTTGGGTGTATCAAAACTAGGTTGGGGATTTTCTCCAAAATACCCCTTGGGATCTAGCTTGTAGATGTAGGCAAAATCTGGCTTTGTCTTCTTATGAGGAGTTTCAGCTCCCATGAATCTTAGAAGCGCTTCCTCTGATGCGAACTCATCAATATGTATGACACTTGGTTGGTCCCAATCTATGAGTTGTGGATGAGCAAGTGGTAGGTCAATGAGATGGATGGATAGTTCTCGGAGAACAGAGTCTCCTAGGAAGATTTGGTCTGGGATATCGTCGTAGGCTCTCTTTTCAACTTCCTTAGGAATGTCTTCGATTTCAACAAGGTCACAGTGGATGTTCGAAAAAGCGTGACCATTCTCGTTGGTGCCCTCAGTTGTGGGTATGCCAAAGCCAAGACCCGACTTTATTTCCCAATCATGTGCTTCGATGAGACATTGCATGCCACTTTCTTCTGGTCCTAGTCCACCTCCTTGATAGTTCCATTTTTCAGTGACGAGCTTATGTTGTTGGGGATACTTTTGGCTGAAGTGATCAAGGCGTGCTTGATTTCTTGGAGGTGCATCCTTATGTAGCCAATTGTTGATATCTGGAGTGAGCTCCTCATGAAGAGGGGTTTTTGAGGACACAAAGGTGGTTGGGCCAAACTGTTTGTATCGAGGAGGTGGAATCTCCTTAGCTTTTTGATATGTTGGCCGTCCATGGGTATGTGGATCAAGTGGGATTGCTCCGACAGCAAATGCATCTGATAGACTATATTCTCCACATCCTTTGTTGTTGATCTTTACAGTAGATAGGGTAGAGGCAAGGATGGTTTCTGCGTCATTACAAGTGTGGGATGAGCTGGCGATGGCTATGCCGATGTCTATTCCAGGGCAATGGTTTGTATATGAAGCTTCAACTGCATTGCAGTAAGCAAAGGGTTCTGGATCGGCATGGATGGTTACCTCAGTGCCTTGATGCAGAAATTTGATGCACTGATGGTAGGTGGATGGAACGGCCTTCATAGCATGAATCCATGGGCGACCGAGGAGGATGTTAAATGGTAGGTTTAGATCAACAACATGGCAAACTGTCTCTTGAATGACTGGCCCAACCTTGATTGGTAGCAAAATAGTCCCTTCTGTGGTCCTTTCCAAGTTGTCATAAGCTTTGATGGTGATAACCTCACTGATCATATCTGCCTCAGTATACCCAGCTTGTTTTATGAATTTTAGGGTGCAAATGTTCAAGGCTGATCCATTATCTATCATTACTCTTTTCATGGCAAAATTGGATACCATGATGGCTATGCGAAGTGGAAGGGTGTGATCTGGCTCAACCGTGGGTATGTCGGTGGGTTTGAAAGATAGGGCACATGAGGATGAAAGGTGTCCAACAAGATTATGAAAATCAGTAGCATTGATATTAGAAGGGACACGGGATTCTATGAGAGCACTGTCAAGGATGTCTTTGTACACAGGACTAGTGCGGAGAAGGTCTAAAATGGATATTTGGGCTGGCATGTTCCCAAGGTGTTCCAAGATATTGTACCAGCTTTTTGATGGAGCTGATGGTGTTGATGAAACTGATGGGCCTGTGATGTTAAATCATGCTCTTCGAGTGGTGACCGCACACTCATTGTCTGGTCCTCGGATATTGATAACATTGACTGAAGGCTCTTTCTCAGATATACAACCTATAAGGCTACCATAGTCTATATAGGATGAAGTGTGGTCATTGTTCTTCCCATGCTGTTGGTTTGGCTGGCGGTTGTTGGTGTTGTTTTGGATAGGTGCTTTTCCAAGATTTTGGTTGTTGTGTGGAGGAAAAGCATTTTGGTAAATTTTTAAGCCTGCATTGGGAGAGTTTTGGGCACCAACAGTGATTTCCTTCTGATCAATGAGGTCTTGCACATAGTCTTTCAGTTTCATGCATCTGAGGGTGGTGTGACCATTTACCCTATGGAACTTGCAATACTCATTGTCTTTGTACCATGCAGCTTTGGATTGGCTTGGATCAATTTGCTGGGTAGGAGGAAATTTGGTAAGGTTTTCCTTAGCCAATTTCTCAAAAATAATATCCAATGGCTCACCAAGGGGTGTATAGTTTCTAGGTGCAGGTTGGAATCTGGGCTTTTGCCCTGCAGCTACATTGATGGCATTAGCTTGATTGTTAGACCCTTGAAAGTTGGGTCTTGTATTGTGGTTTTGATAGCTTTGGTTATTTTGTTGTTGGTAATTGGTAGCTTGTTGGTTTTTTGTTTGATATGGTGGGTTAGACTGGTTTCGAGAAGGACCAATGATATTCACATGTCTGGTGTCAGTAACCCCATCTGTTGCAACATGCTTGTTTTTGTTCCAATACCTAGACTTGTTATTGGAATGTGATTGATTTTGGTTGGCCTCTTTGTAAATCTTTACCACACCATCTTTGATGAATCCTTGCTCAAGGATCATTCCTTTCTCTTTAATATCCTTATAGGTCTGCAAACAGTTCATGGTCATGTGGTGAGCCAAGCTGGGATGTGCATTATCAATAAACATTTTCACCACATGGCGTTCTGGCAAGGTGCAGGATATGCGGGTGGTAAGGGTTTGCCATCTTTGCAGGTATTCGGCAAGGCTTTCTCCACCTTTTTGCTTGGTGTGGAGAAGATCAACTATTGATAGCTCTGTTTCAACAAGATGGGCATATTGGGCTACAAATGCCTCAGATAATTCAGCAAAGTTCTTAATTGTGCCATAGGGGATTCTATAAAACCATTCAAGAGCTGGTCCAGCCAAGCTTTTGGGAAAAAGGTGCAAGAGGAAGACATCATTGTATGCCACGTCCTGGCAATGCATGTAAAATTCTTTGATATGTGTGACAGGGTCTCCTTTTCCTTTGAATTTGTCAAATTTAGGTACCTCAAAGTGTTTGGGAAATGGTGTTGTGGTAATGGCTCTGTCAAATGGGTAAGGACACACATTCTCAAACTTGAATGTCTTTGGATCATTCCCTTCTTGGATGGCTTTCAGGGCTGTCTTCATTTGCTCCCACTCTGAATTGATAGGTGATGGTTGGGGTGCCCCCAATGTAGGAGTGCCTTGAGGTAGGTATGTGCTGGATGGAGCCATTGAATATGAATGGTTATGAGGGATTTGTTGATAGGGATTGTACATTGTTTGGGCAGCTGCATGGTGGATGACGGGTTGTTGAGGGGGAGGTGGCGCATATTGCTGCATGTGCTGCGAGGCTTGCTGTTGATATGGGATTTGAGGTTGGGATTGAGGAACATAAGCTGGCTATGGGTTAAATGGATTGCTTTGTGGAGGTAAGGTATAAGATGGTTGTGAGGCTTGGGGAAAGGATCAGAGGGCTTGTGGGGTTAGACCAATATATGTGGGTTGTGCCCCCATTTGGGATGGCATCTACAAATAATTGGTGGTTGGCTGGGGTGGTGGATTACCTCCTAGAAGTGGCATTGAAAAGTAGTTGGTAAGTGGAGGTAATGGATTAGTTGGTGGTGGAGGTGGTGGGAATTGAAAGCTTGGGAATGGAACTGATGGGGTTTGATAGCTTTGTGGCTGGATTTGGAAGCTTGGTAGAGTGGTGGTGGGAGCTAGGGTCACTTGGGAGCTTGGTAGAAGATTGGCAGTAGCTTGTGGGATTTGATAGCTTTGTGGAGTGAAGGTAGTAGCTTGTGGATTTGTGGCTGGTGGTATTGAGCTCCCGAGACCTAATGGAAATGATGGGATTGTGCTTTGGGCTGTGGTGAACAAGCTGGGGGCGATAAAAGGTTGATTACTTGGCCCCATGGGTGGCATCCCTGTTGTATATTGTTGAGGTTGGCAAAAGATGCTAGCACTGATTTGGGAGATGGGTGGATTTGGAAGGCTAGGTGTGGGAGCAGTAGCAATAGTGAAGGGGGTGAACGGTGAGATGTTTTGGGTAAAGGGGGTTTGGAGTGGAGAGGTATGAACCAAGGATGGAGTGGTGGTGGCTGGGTTGGCTTGCGGCATGGAGATTTCAACTTGGGTGGATGATGGTATGTTTGGGTCTGTTGGGTCATATGGATTGGCTGGAGGCTCTTCTTTTGGAATATATTGAGGATAATTTGGATCATAAGAGCCTATGGGTGGTGGTAGCTACCCAAACAATGGGTGAGATGGATCTGATAATGGAGGGGGTCTTCCAAAGTCAAAGGTTCCTACATTGTCCCTTCGAAAATTAGCCATGATTGTCTCTTTGTTTTTGTCTATAATGGCATTTACCAATACTGCATTTCCTGGTTGGTTCATGAAAGCTTCAATGTCAGTAGGTGATGGCATAGCTGGCTCTGGGCTGAAGGATGGCTGAGTGCTCAAGGGGGGTGAGGCTGTTCGATGATAGGGCTCCATTGTTTCTTTCTTCTTGGCTAAGCGAGTGACGGGTGGCATGAAAAAATGCTCCTAGGGATGAGATGCAATAATGCTGATGGATGCAAAAGGGGGAAGGCTTTTCTATGCAAATGATTTCCTAGGTTGAGGCAAAGCTATATGACAAAACCTAAGGAGGATTGGGTTGGGGATTCTAACTTCAAAGATATGTTGTCAAAGTACAAAAGGTCTGCTTTCCTATGTGGAAGCTTGGTGGTGATTGTGTCAACTTAAGGATAGACTGATGATCCTTTAGGAAGAACACGAGATTGACCACTTGTGAATCCCAACCTTTAGCTCAAGGTGATGAGGGATAACAAGTGACAAAGCTAGATTACCCTAGACAAAGCTATGTCAAAGGGATAACCTTGGTGAGATTGGTGGATTTGGAAGATTTTAGGAATGGCAAACTTTTAGCAAGGTGACAACAATTTTGAAAGCTTAGATATGCAGAATTTCGATTACTGGCTAGATGGTATGATTCTAAATGAGATGGATGAGCTAATAATGCTTAAGGGGATAACCTAAGATGGTTGGCTTTTCTACAAAGATGACTCTAGAGTGAAGCTTATCCAAGAAGATGTGGAGAAACAAGGGTGTCTAATCATAGAAATCATGCCTAGTTGGTAAAGCATAAGCAGGATTAACTCCTGGATGTTGGCTAAATTTGATGGTGCGCTCTAACCAGGCCTCTTGAAGTGCTTCGTCGGTAGCTTTGTCCTCTGGTTTGTGGAGTTTGGAAATTCGTGGGCTTGGTGTTATTGCTTTTCTCTTGGCTGAAAGTTCTTGGTATGCTAGAGATGGCTTGAGTTTGACCTTGTGAAACTTCTGTTTGGGTTTGGGTTGTTCCGACATAAATTCCTGAATCTGCTTGGCTTTGGGAAAAATCTCAGTTTTTTTGCTTCAACTTGTTCAACTTCCAAAATAGGCAGTGACTACGCTAAGTGTGCCCTAAGCTAGGATTGACCAAGTTTGGCAAACATTCATTCAACAAGTAAAATAAAAACAAGAAATAGATAGGAACACCCAGATAGAAGTTTGTGGTTCTCAGAATGTGGTACTTGCGCCAAGGAGTGTGTATGTTCTACAAATGTTTCAATCAGTCACTCCAAACACATTAACATCCTAGATGGTTTTCTGCAAGGCAGACAATTGGTTTAGCTAGGGAGTCCTCGATATACGCAAGGTACGTGAGGCCCAAATCCGTAGATGAGACCAAAAGGATGTCACACAGCCGAGAGGAGCGGTAACCCACTTCTCCTCTTTCACTTCTCAAGGATATAAAGTTCCTTGAGGCTTAGCCCGAATGAAAAAATCTTGATCCCAAGAGAGGTGTCTTTCGATTCACCTCCCGATTCTTATACTCCGCCGGAACGCTGGAGTTGAGGTCATCCAAGGGGTGATGAAATCCCCAAGCAGGCCTCCTAAAAAAGAAACAAGGTTTTGGATCGTAATCTTATGCACCCAAGATGGCCTCGAAAGACGACAAGGGGAGAGAAGACTCGGATGACCTTGGGCTAAAAAACACGCTTGTTCTTTTACCAACTGACTCTTATGTGTGCTAATCTAGACTTTGCAAGCACTCATGTTTAAGAGACAATGTTCAATTCCAACTTGAAGCGCCAACAAAAGTAAATCGATCGAAGAATGCACACAATAAGAAGAGTTAGGGTCAACAAAAGCAAACTCGCGCGCCCGGAGGCCCTCCACGTCAAGTATCGATTAATTTTCTTTAAGGCATTCAAGATTGAGTGTGAGTTTGTTTTAAGCCCAAAACAAAAGTGTGTGAGATTCAATTTCAAGCGCGCGCCCGGAGGCTCTCCACGTCAGTTGTTGTTCAATTTTAGTGCCCAAACTTGAAGTGTGATCGATTTAATCTAGAGTTTTGACCATTTAAGAATTTTGATAAAGTTAAAGCAAACGTTCAAAGACCAAGTGAGTGAGTTAGATTGTGGAACATTTAACACCTTTTTCAAGTAGACCCATCCCCATAAATGGCGTTGAGATTGCAACCAATGGTTAATATTTGATGGGTGATTAGAAAAGAGGTGAGTCCAAGGAACTACTCAAATTGATTTTTGTAAATTTGTATTTTAACTTAACAAAGTTTCTTAAATGTCCAAAAATCCAACTTTACCTAGATTGCATGTGAAAAAGAGATTTGTAATGGTTAATTGATCCTTGGCATTCAAGATTGAATTTTTTTGTTTTAAGCATGCATTCCAAAGAAAGTTGATTTTAATCCATGACATTCAAAAGTGTGTTTTTGAGCAACATTCATTCAATGAAAAATGTGTTTAACCATTCAAGTTCATTTTTTTAGCAACATGAAAACCTGCAAGAAGCATGGTTAGTGGTTCCATATGTGCTCCAACTTGCAATGAGACAAAAAAAAGCAATTTAGTTAGTTAGCCAAAATCTTCAAAAATGAGAGCTTAACTATGGGAAATTTTTTTTTAACTTTTTTTGTTGTTTTTTCTACGCGTAAAAATGCTTAAAATGGTCTAAATCCTACGGAACCACTAAAAGTCAAATTTTGATTTATACTCTTTTTTTTTTAAAATAATTTTTTTAGCTACAAAGTGCAGAAATAGTAAAGCAGAAATGGAACATAAGCAAGCAGAGAACACAGTCTGCCAAAATACGAAGATGCTGAACTACAGAGGCGCCAAAATATGAAGAGGACAAAATAGATTTGTAGCACAGAACCCAGGTGATAAGCAGAGATGTCGATTTTCGTAGACACAGATTTTCGCAGACGTCGATTTTCGCAGACGCGGATTTTTGCAGATGCGGATTTTCGCAGATGTTGATTTGCGCAGATGCGGATTTTCGCAGAAGTCGATTTTCGCAGACAGAACAGGTTGCAGACGCCAAAACCGCGCCAAAAAAAGCTGAAAAATGCGAATTTGTTTTTTTGTTTTTAGATGGTATTTCTTCTTCCTAAGTGCGTTCTTTAACCTGCAAAAACAAGCAAAACACCCTCACAACACACTCAAACAACAGCAAACATTAGATGGTTAGAAAAATGACATATAGATGAAAATAGATGATTAAATGACCCATAGTGGGGTCCCACCGGGCGTGCCAAAATGTAGAACCAGAATCAGTATGCAAAGAACATTAACAAATAAAGTAAACATTCACAAACCAAAAACTAAATTCCCATATATGCTTAGACTAAGGAAGAAAATAAGAAGTGCAAACCTCACGAGAGAAAACACTCCATGCTTTCTTGATTCTGTAGATGTGTCCTTTTGCTGTGGATGTATGCTCAAGATGCTCAAAAGCTGCTTCAATGGAGATGGGTAATGGCAAATTGGTAGCTTTGTGAGCTCTCAATTTGGCATTATAAGGGTATGGTTGATGGCTTTGGTTCTCAAAATAGCATGGTAACTTTAGCTCAAAGATTGTTGATGAAATGGCTTGGGATGGGATTCAATTTATAGGCTAAGGGGTAGAGGGATGGAGGGCTTAGATGCAAGGATGGATGAAGGCTTAAGGAGGGCTAAGATGCACTCAAAGGGGAGCACATGGATTGTGCTTGTTTAGCACCAATGGGAAGGTGACACTTGTCACAAGGAGGATGAGTGTGAGAGGGTAGGGTTAAGGGTTGGTTAAGGGCATGATGAGTGGGGTTGAGTATGTAAGAGGGATGTAAGAGGAATGAGTGTGGAAGAGGGAAGAGTGTGGAAGATGGGTGTAAGAGTCATGAGTGGGCTTGTAAGAGTCTTTATGTTTTGTAAGAGCACTCATGACTTAGTGGTTGGGTTTTTTTGAGGGGAGACTTTGGTTTGGATTAGGAAAGTCTTAAACTTGTTTAAGGAATGTGACAACATTAGGGGGTGGATTAGGCTTGGGTTTAGGATTAGATTAGGGATGTTAAAGATGTGCAAGTGGATGGCATTAATGAGGGTGGGTGAGTTAGTGGCTAAGCTTGGTTAGTATGGGTGGATGGGGTGGATTAGGTTAAATGGAGGATTAGAGATAGGTTAGGGTTTTTTTGAATTTGAGGATTTCATTTATCAAATAGATTTATTTAATAAATGGGGATTTTTGGAATTAGATAGGAGAAAAGGATTTAATTGATAAATAATAGATTATTTGATTTATCAATTAGTACTATAGATGATTAATTAAATTAATCAACTAGGGGATGACAAAGGATTAATTAAATAAGAATTTAATTAATGATGCCTTTAGAGATGGCTAAATTAGATTACCAAAGTAGTGTAATCAAATTTAGGTGTCTACAGTTAGTACCAAAGTGAGCTTGAACTGAGACAATGGTGGTGGTCAAGGAAAGGAGGAAGTTAAAGAAGAAAATTATTTTGTCACCTCAGGTTCCAGAGACCATACCTAAGGCTCAATATTATGAAGAGGAAGAGAAAATTGAGTATATCCCATTCAATAGGAGAACCTAATCGCGAAGGGCTACAAAAGATGAAAGGAGGAAGAGTTTAACCTAGACACCACCTTTCATCCTAGAACAACTAATTCATATAGAAGCCTTAGAACAAGAACACAAAATATGGATAACAGAGATGGGGGCAAAGGGAATAATGTCTTCAACATTTCAGACTTTAACTTCATGTTAGTGGGCACATAAATGGTAGGGGAAAGGATATGGTATACCCCTCGAAATGAGTCTCTAGGGGAAAATTCGAAATAATTTCCACCCTTACCTAAAGAGCCACTTGGTATACCTCCCTCACCATTAAAAGACCTTCCATCTATACCTCCCCAGCAAGAACAAGAACTAGTTTCTCTACCTCCTCCAATAGTAGAGACAAAAAGCTAGACCATAGAGGAAGGAAAATATGTCCAGTTATATATAGATGAAGTATCAGAAGAAGGAAAATTCTTGAGGAAGGAGAAGTTTTTTTCCCAGAGTAGAGACTAGATCTTCAACACAAGCAGAAATGGAAGCTCAATCATTAGTCCTCCTGTGACAAGAGAAGACTCTAGAATGAGGTGATATGCTCAGTACATGTTCCCCATAGGAACTACTCTAGCATGGTTAAAAAGAGAGGGCTTAACTCAAAAAAGGAGACATATGGAGTTCATTGAAGAGGAGGGTATGATGAAATTGATAAAAGCAATCAGGATGTCAGAACCAGCCAAGGGTGATGCTAAGATGTTGGATTTTATCATGAAGAACCAAAATTAGGATCCTTTGGCACACATTTACATTCCACCTCCCCATGCTGATACAAAAGAGGTGTCTTCAAAAGACTACCAGATGAAGGAGATAGTGCTTGGAAAACTCATAATTGATACATTAGAGGTTTTAATAACCATGGGTCTTAAGCAAGTATTTTCACACTTGGATCAAGGTGAATCAAAAATTTTGGTTTTGAGAAAGTAGAGTGAATTGCTAAGGGGATGCTAAAAAAAAATAGTAGGTCTGCTTGACCCCAATCATCTAGAGATTTCTCTAGGGGCTGCTCTAGAGAAGAAAAAGCGAGGGAAAATTGTAGAGGAATGTGATTCTTTTTTGGATGCTTGCAAAAGCTGACATCACAACTTTTAAGATAGAGGGGTACAAATAATAGAGGGAAATTTGAACCTTCTACATAGCATCCAAAATAATTTTGACAAATTGGTTACAATAATAAACAAATATATTGGGCTAATGGAAGAAGTACATACTTGAGCCAATGATTTGGAAGCTTTGAAGACTATCAAAGGGCAAAGGTATTGGTTGTTGATGGAGGTATACACGAAAGAAGAATTGAATAAAATAGATGATTGGATAGAAAAGGCATCAACAAGAAATAAAGTTATGGTAGGGTTATATGAGGATATTCAAGAGATAAAGAATAAGGCTCAGAGACAATTTTTTGATGCAGATAAGTACTATAAACTTGCTAGCCTAGAGATTTTTGGGGATAAGTTAATGAATCAACTTTCTTCAATAGAAATAGTGGTGCAATAAATCATAGCACTATTTGAGGAAACTTCATCTAAAGATGATATTAGACAAATCTTCAAAATAGAAGAAGTATTACTAAAGTTAGATTCTATATCCAAAGATTTTGTAGATACTAAGCTAGAGATTAGTAATTACCACCAAGTGGTACATAATAGATATGAGTCCTTGGATTTACCATAAACTTAGGATTTTATGGCTATTATTAAAAATTTCAAAAGCACATATCCAAACATAATTTTGGTCTAGTGGGAAGAAAACCTAGATGCTGGAAATTATGTTTTGACACTTAGCAAAATTCTAGCAATTTTGGTCCTGTCAGAAGGTGCGCTTTTCCAGAGGTGTACTTTTCAGATGGTGCACCAAATCAAGAGGTGCACCAACAATTTTGAAGTTGAAGTAGTGCACTAATAGGTAAATGTAAATTTCTATTTTTGAGCATTCCATGCATTGGAAACATGATTTGATGGAAATTCAACTCCCAAAAACACCTAGAGAAGCCCAAGCTTGTATTTTTAGAAGTCTTAGTGACTCCTAGATCATCTCATGCTTTCTGTCTTCTGATCTTCTTCTTCATTTTTTTTTAAAAGTCACTTAAAGGATCATGCACCCATTAATTGATATAAACAAGGGTAAAGACCTAATTAGCACCATTTAGAGAGCCAATCTATATATAATTAAATTTATTTTATTAGTTATTAGCATAGTGCTTGCATTAGAAGAGCTCTCACTCCTAACACAAAAAGAGGAGATGGTTTATTATAAATACATGGATGTAATACTAGGTCCTTTTGATGATTTAATTCATAGACGTGTTGTTGCTTTGGTTTATGTCCATTAGGAATTTGCCTTTCAGTAATTTACTTTAAATATCTTGTCACTCTATCTTTGTTATTTGATTTTCAAACGTGCAATTAAAATAAGAATTCATATAGTTGAATTGATTAGAAATTGCATTCATCATAAAAAATACAAAAATATATTGGTTTTATAGTTACATTTCAATAAAGTTGTGGAGAATTGGTAGATACTAGTAAATGCCTCCTTGTGAACATTCACATTTATCTTCGATTGAGCTACCTAATAGGTTGAAAAATAACCATCTAGAACCTTGGATTTGATCATTGATTGAATTTTCAAGAGATATATTTATGAGAATTTTTATTGTTAGCATCATGCAAAATGATCGCTCAATAGAATTGGCACAAGGAGGGGTAGAAACCATTATGCCCAAAAAAGTAAGTTCTTTTTTGACAGTTCTACAATTTTCAAGGTTTTATTTTTTCTAATTTTTTTGCTAGTCAGAAGGTGCACTTTTCAAGAGGTGCACTTTTAAGAAGGTGTACTTTTCACAAGGTGCTCTTTTCAGAGAAAGAAAATTGGAAGATGTTGACCCACCTTCTCCATTTCAATGAGCATTAAGGTATTCACTTGGTAGGCATGAGTTCCTATAACTTGGTCATTTTCACAAGCTTGTAGGGACAAAGGGATACCTAGGCTCGAGACACTCACATTTCAAATACCATCATCTCCATCTTTTTCACATTCAAACGTATCCCCACCTATCATTTTGCTAAACCATCCATCTATGGATTTCTTTGTAAACACAATAGATTCACCAATCAACTTGCAAGGTCCACTCAACGACCTTCGAAAGAACCCTGAGAAATTTTGCCCAAGGTTCATCTATAGAGAAACATGGACAATCAAAGATCACATCAAGGTTTTCAAAGAAATATGCAATCAAAATTAGATTCAAGAAGAAAATGTGGTCCTTCATATGTCCCCATACACATTGAGAGAGGTTGCATTTAACTGGTATGTAAATATATGGCCAGGATCTCTCCCATACTGGGAAACTTTTGAAAAGTTGTTCTTGGATCAATTTAAAACATTCATCAATCCGGCCATGATACACCACCAATTCAGATCTATCAAGAGGGATCCAACAGAGACTATCTCATGCTTCAATCATCATTTTCACATGGCATACCACAAGTTGGAAACCCCATATACCATACTAGTGGGGGTTGCAATGCAAATCTATATCTAAACTCTATGGGTCCCAATTCACTACTATCTTCCTAAGGAGGTTTCTTTTTGTAAACATTGATACTCTAGAAAAAGTTTTTGAAGAAGTTGTCACCTTTACTAAATAGGCTAACCCCAATGGAAGAGGCATGATGGTTCTAGCTCATGCTAGTACGATAGTACCACCATACCCTATGGGAGTGCAAGTGATGCCTAGTCAATTCAATCCATTAACTCCAACCCCATTACAATAGGAACTAGCTACTTCAGCTCTAGCTATAACCTATCCAAGATATGAACCTCCAAAAGTTTCCTTCTTCAAGAAAAAGTCATACTATCTGTTGAGGTAGAGACTAGTGTTATGACCAAGCTAGATCAAATAAAGAAGACCATGTCTTAGATAACCAATGATCTAACCCATGTTTAGTTGTCACAAGGGAAAAATAATAATTTCTAAAGAACTAATTACAACAATAGCTATGGTCAAAATTACAACAAGAATTTTAGTGAAAATAATGTTGTGGGAAATAGTTTCAACACACTAGATCGAAACAATAGTTTTCAGAGACAAAATCAACAATGGAATACCCGTCTAAATAATGGGATTATCCTTGTAGATACTAATAGTAATGCTCATTTTTTCGATATCAATAAGTTCAATGCCAGCCAAAATGTACCAAATGGTGACAACATGTTCTTTAGCATAAATCAAGAAATGAACAAAAATTCACATAGCACTAATAACGAGTCCCCTATTCAATTCAACACCATGTTGTTAGAATATTATGATTCTTCGAAGAACACCAAAATAGGAGACCCAATCAAAGAAGAATTTATCTTTCCATTCAACCAAGAATCACACCCTGAACCAGCTGAGACATTTTCTTTCCAGAATGATAATCAGAATACTTATAACCTACACAATCAAAGGGAGCCCATGATTGATGGGATTCCCCGTAGATTATAACCAACATCACCTGAGCCAAGAGTGAATAACAATACAACACATGCAAGATCACCCTTCTCAGGACAACAAACTCAGGCACAAGGGAACATACCTAGTTTATTGAAGAACCCTATTTAGTCAACTGAGAAGTACAATAAAAATGAAGATTTGAAAAGAACCAAAGCTAATTTCTTGATGTATGATATGCTATAGATTTTTCCCAACCAAAGAGAAATATTTTTGAAAATGCTTGATCATACAAAGACAACATCTTGTGCTAGCACTTGTTGAAAATAGATTGATACAAGTATGAGAATGTGTTTCAATCATTGTTTTGTCACTGATGTCAAAATTGCTACTTGTTGGTAAGACAACTACTTAGATGATTTGAGTACTATCATTTTTTTAATTGATGAGGAGATTTTGATAAAATGAGATAACAATAGCACCTAGAGGAAAGGTTGAGTTATGATATGAAAAAGGAGTACAAAGATTAGTTAAGACAATGATGTTATAGTGCATTGATTATCTACTTAAGGTTGCAAAGGTTGGATACATTGATTAAGTCTAGAATAGCAAGTAAGAAGAATTGAGTTTTCCAAGCTTGATCGAGTGGATAGTAGGTGCCAAGAAAAGTTAATGCAAGTCGAGTAGAAAATCAGTTGGAGCTGAGAAAAGTCAAATTTTAGTGTATATCAAGTGATATAGTGTAAGCCAAGTAAAGTTCATGCTGAGCACGAGTAAAATTTAGTGTTTGCCAAGTGATCTAGTTGATGATGAGTGGAAGAACAATATGGAAACTAAGTGACAACATTTTGATGTCGAGTGCTAGTATTCATGTTAAATCGTGGATTTGACAAATATGAGCTAACTATTTTGTTTTCTTGAATTTTTTTAAGTGTGTGGAAGATAACTATGATGAGTTGGTGACACAAAATTCATGGTAAACCATTTTGAGGAGAATTTAAAGAGGATTGAAGGAGAAGTTTCTAGAAGGGACTAAAATGAAAAGATGGGTAGATTCATCGAATCCTACCTAATCCTAGCTAACCCTAAAATAGATGTTAGAGGTTGAACAACAAAAGATCTTAATTTTCTATTTATAGAAATGGTTGGTCAGAAGCAAATGTTGCATGCACGAGAACTTAAGGAATAGAAGAGATTGCTATTGGCAAGCAAAGAAAGAAGGCTTAAGAGTATGGATGCTTGAAGAGCTATCAGAGTTGAAGTGTTTGAAAGCCAAGTAGAATGGAGGACTAAAACAAAGATCTTTAATCTGCAAGTATGTTGTAAGTTGTTATCACATCAAGCCTTACTATTACTTTCCAATCATTGTATCAATCTAGGGTAAATCCTTTTGATTAAGGTTCACCTAATAGTCATTTGTAAATCATTTAACTAGGTGAAATTCCAAGTGAAAGATCTATACTCCTCTAACAAGGCTCATTCCTAACAAGGTGATTGAAATTCTCTAACTAGGTCACATTTAACAGTGTACATTGTAACCTTTAATAGGGTTGGCCTTTCACAAGACATCACTTTAGAAGAGTGAGAATGAGTAGCATGTTATTGGTGGTTTTTCTCAAATTGGGTTTCCACATAAAATCATTGTGTCAAATGTGTTATTGAATCTATTATGTTTCATGCTTACATTTCTACAAAGTTGATTTGATAGTAACCTACAAGTTTAAGTGATCATATAACCTAATGGATGCATCCATGATGAATATATTTTATGGATATGGGTTCAATAAGATGTGAAAAGTTTTATTTGTAGATTTGGACATTGGATAATTAATTCACCCCCCCTCCTAGTTATTCTAAAGAATTCCAACAATTGGTATCAAATCCATCTGCTTAAGAGAACTAGTTTGAAGGTACTAGAAGAAAAAAGATCAAGATGTCAAAAAGAGAGGTACCCAAGCTTAATAGAAATAACTTTCCTACATGGAAAAGTCTATTGAAGCTACACCTAGGAGGTATTGGAGATCATGCGTAATCTACCATTGCTCCTGAGCATGTTGATCCTGTTGGAGCCCTAACTGCTAAAGATCTAAAAAAGAAGAAATAACACAACCAAGCAATGTTAGAGATTGCTTTTTCCCTAAACTATGCTGAGTTTGATGACATAAAGGGTTGTGATAGTGAAAAGAAAACATGGGATGCTCTTAACACCATCTATGGAGGTGACACAAATGTTTTGAGAGCCAAATTTGAAAGTATTAGAATTATGTTTGATGATATGAGAATACAAGAAGGTTAGAATGTTGCTCAATATTGCTCTAGGATAAAAGATGTTGTTAATACTATAAGAAAATCATATGGTAAGATAGATGATGAGATTGTACTAAGAAATTTTTTAAGAACATTGTTGCCCATCTATGCTATTAGAGTTTCTACAATACAAGAACTAAAATGTATAACAGGTTCTAATTTGACTCTTGAAGGTTTAGTGGGTAGGCTCACTACTTTTGAGTATCCAATTTTGATAACTTCAAATTTGACAATGTTGAATTTTCTTTCAAAGCTAAGTTGTCATTAAAGAAACCTAATGATAAGAAGAAAAAAGAAGGTAAAAAATGTTTCCAGTGATAGTGATACATATGAGGAGGATGTAGAACAACTTGAAATACTACTAGCAAGGATATTTCATAGAGGTAAAGGAAAATTTAGAGGTAAGTTACCTATCATGTGTTTTAATTGCAATATGGTTGGTCATATTTCTGCTAGATGTCTAGAGAAAAAGAACTACAAAGGTGGAGACAAGTACAAAAGTAGAAGAGATGAAGACAACAAAGATTACAAAGAAAAATGCAAGAAATCTTGCTACATTGCAAAAGAGAAAACCAAAGATGGATAAAAAGACCATGATGATGAATTGCTATATGTTGCAAAGAAGAATGATTCTAATGAGGATGAGGCAACTACACTAGTGTCTTGTGTGAACAAAAATGTCAAATGGATCATTGATAGTGGGTGTTCACATCACATGACTAGAGATAAAAGTAAGTTCATTTCCTTGAATTATTATGATGGAAATAATGTAAGGTTTGGTAATGATGCACCCTATTTGATAAAAGAAAAAGGTTCTATCAAGCTCACAGAAAAGATTTGATGTGACAATGTTTATTATGTTGAAGGACTTAACTATAATTTGTTGAGTGTGTCACAACTAAATAGTTTAGGTTGTAAGGTTGAGTTTGAGAATAAGATTGCTAAGATATATGACACTGATGGAAAACTAATGGGAAAAGGTGATCAAACTAGAGGTAATATATTATACCTTGATATGGATGATGTTACTTGTCTAGTTGTAGAATTTGATGATGTGTGGTTATGGAACAAGAGGTTATTTCATGTTAATTTTTATAACTTGGTTAGTATCAGTAACATGAGAAGAGTCAAAGGCTTGTCTAAGTTGAAGAAACCTGACAATATAATTTGCAAACAATGTTAGTTAGGCAAAATGACAAAGTTTAGTTTTAAGAGTTAGACTCATACCTTTGAAGGAATTATGGAGATTTTTCATACTAACTTGTGTGGACCAATTAATGTGAAAAGCTACAAAGGTGATAAGTATATTATGTTATTTGATGATGATTATTCTAAGATGATGACAATTATATTTCTGAAATAGAAATCTGATGCTTTCCAAATGTTTAAGTGCTACTTAGCAAGAGTTGAGAAGGAAACAGGTAAAAGTATGAAATGTTTGAGATCTGATAGAGTAGGAGAGTTTACATGAAAGGAGTTTGAGATGTTTTGTAATGATAGAGGAATCAAAATAAAAACATTTTCCCCTAGGACCCCTCCACAAAATGGATTTGTTGAAAGGAGGAACAGATCTGTAATGGACTGTGCTAGGACAATCATGATGGAGAAGAATGTTGCTTTGAAATACTTGAGAGAGGTTGTAAGTACAACTACCTATACCTTGAACCGTGTGCAAGTCAAGAAAGGTACACATTCCACATCTTTTGAACTATGGTATGTATACTCACCCAATGTAAAATATTTTAAGGTATTTGGAAGCAAGTGTTATATTCTCAAGGTGTTGGTTTTCTAAGGATCTTCTGCAAATGTACTAAGCACTGCCATAATGTATGGTATGTGTTTTCCAATTGTAGCCATCTCTTATATTGAGCATAGGTTATTGAATAGACATGTCTATTCAATAATCAAATAATTAACTTATATAAACTTAATTATTGTTATACATACATACATACATACATACATACATACATATATATATATTTCTCTCACATAGAATTATATCTCATAAATAATTACATGTATATCCATAGAGTTAGCCGACATAAGCTACCAAACATTAACACTCCCTCTTAGCAAGGGAGGATAAACATAAGACAAATATTACACCATTGGTAATATTAAGGATATCTCAGAAGTTTTCCACCATTTAATATAGCATACAATATCAAGAGTATTGATCTCAAAAATATCAACATATGATATTCATCAATTTCTCAAATTAGGGTATGATATCACATTTGATATCAAGAGTCTTGATCTCCTAGAATATTGACATCCGATATTCATCAAGTACTCAAAAACAAGGTTTGATATCACATTTGATATCAAGAGTATTGGCCTCCCAAAATATTAATGATATTCACCACTTACTCAAAACATTTAGATATCACATTTTATATCAAGAGTATTGGCCTCCTAGAATATCAATGATATTCACCACTTACTCAAAATGTTTAGATAACACA